>OX459002.1:17210222-17810222 GCA_949774965.1 Diarsia brunnea | reverse complement strand
TTTATACTAAGTTGTTAAATTAATCCGCCATGAGAATCATCATCTGCCTAGTCTCTTCTTTTTCACCACGAGAATTAGACTAGAGATTGCCAAGTACATATTGATTAGTGATTAAAAAGAAAATTGAGAGGAGAACATCTCTCCTCTTTTTTTTTTTTTGGGCGGTGGGTAATCATCAAATGACTCCTCCCGCTCTGGGCAGAGCGGTAGAGAGTGTCAGACTTCTACTGACTAAAAACCACCCATGTTCCATCTTAGCCCTTGTGCCGAGGCCGCGGTATCTCTTTCGAACAACCCGCAGCCCCGACGGGTGTTGGCCCTTCCATGTTGCTGACATCTCGGGAGAATCTCTCTCAATTTTCTTGTTAATCACACTCAAGGTGTTATTTTTAATGCCAGTTTCGACAGGTTCTAGTGAATCCCAAAATAAGGAACCACGGACTTATTTTGTGGAGAACTAACATTATACAGAATCACAAAAAGTAATAAATTATCACTGTACATCATTTCAGTTACGCGGCCCTTATGATAGAGAACTGGGAGGTATCGGCGAAAGCGTATCGCCGCTACACATATCTGCAGCCAAACACGTTCGAAGCGTGGAACAATCTCGCAAAGGTTTATGTGAAGCAGGGAGACAAAAATAGAGCTTACAGGGCTCTAATGGAGGCGCTTAGATTCAATTATGACAACTGGAAGGTTAGTTTTTATTGAGAAGCTTTTGCTTACTAGTGCCTGTGACACTCAGGGAGGTTGTAGCTTCCCTTTAGTGAAAGTTTTTTTTAAATCAGACTATCTTTGCAAACTTAATCTTTTTTTAATATTAAGACTATGTGTTTTCTTTAAGAAAATAACCTGTAATAATAGATTAGATGTGTTTACAACCACATTTTGTCAGCTAAGTTTAAATCCTTTTATGTAAATAATGTGCTTATTTGTCAACTTTTTAATACGAAACATGGCACTTATATTAGTTCTCTATTTCGCTGTGTACATTTTGAATCTTGTCGGACTTCAAATAGCCTATTTTTTACTCTTTCTAGCTCTGGGAGAACGTAATCATTGTGAGCATGGACACAGGCCACTTCGAGGACGTGATTCGTGGTTGCCACCGTATGCTCGACGTCCAGCAGAAGTTTGAAGATGTGGAGGTTCTAGGACTTTTGGTGAAAGCTGTAATTCAGGACAGTAAAGATGCTGACGGAAATAGTGCTGCTAGGTATGAAAATTTTTTTGAGACAAACAACCGTACTTCCGTAACATTTGGATTTTAGTACCGCTTTTATAAAAGTTATTTTACCTCTGAGGCCAGTAACATAACAACTATCGTAATGTAACTTATGTAACTGAAATGAAGATAACTGTGATTTTGCCATTCAAGCCACTGGGTTGAGGCAGTCGAAATCTGTATTGTTAAATGAAAATTTCGAATTTGAATTGCTATCTTTTCTATTTATCATGATCATTTCTTCCAGATTGAGAAAGCGAGTTTTGGAGTTGTTTGGAAGAATAACGTCAGTTCATCAAAATAACCCCGAAATATGGCGGTTGTACTCGGATCTAAGTCCAACTTACTTATTGAAAGCACAGCGTTTGTTAAAGGCGTACAAAGGCTTTACACTGGTAACTATACAATCTAATAACTTCGTTAGCCTCGAATAAAATGAGAGAATTTTGAACTTATCGATGTTTTAATTTTTCAGAGTGGCAACTGGGCTAACAATCCTGATACGTGTAAAAAAGTGATCGAAATGGCTCATTCCGTTCTGGACCTAAGTAAAAAAGCCAGGGAGGAATCAGAAGAGAAAGACATACTCCAAGCCAATCAACAACTGTCGTCTGCAAGATTAACTGGTCAGGCGGTCATCAGGGCATCTGAAAAACAAGACTGGCCAGATACTAAAAGTGGCTTGGAAGATTTAAAAGAATTATTTTCTAGTGTTACAGAATATATGAAATCAGTAATGTAAATGGTGTTGTTTGTTTGTTTGCCTGGTATAGTGCAGGCTAGTCTACCTTATTATAAAAGACATATTTTTTCAGTTATGTTAGTCCCATGTAAATAGGGGCAAGACTTCGTGGCTGGTACTGTGAAATTCCTGATAGAAAAACTCAATAACACTGCCCCATTTGGGAATCGACTAGCATAGTTATTCACAAACAATCAAATCGAATATGTCGTATGTCTATCAGGACCTCTTGCTCAGAAGTCGTGCTTGCGGCCACTACCTACACCAACGAGGCAGTCAATAATAAAGTTTATGATGCGTGGCGGTCTATCAATAAAAGTTCATACTACACATATTTACATATTCTTAGTTGTTTCATGAACAAGAAAGAGCATGCTGGCTGCGGCGCAGTTCATTTTTAAGACGGACCGTGCTCCTTTAGTGGCTACCAAATACCGGTACCTTTTTGTAAACGCGTTTGTTATTAAATAAGTATAGGGTCTGTTCGACTTGCTCGTGGTGTGAAATAAAAGTATAGTGGACTGTATTAAAAGGCTTGGTATAATACCGATTAAATTACAATAAGAATAGCCCGGACAAAACATATAATAAATTAAATAGCGTTTTAGAGTGTCGTCTGTCGCGGTAGGCTCCGAGGAAGCGAGTGGTCGGCGGTCGCGCAGGCGCCCCGCACCTCAGCTCGGTTGCCGCGCAGGTTGATCACGCCGCTTGCGCGTGTCCTGCGTGTGACTGTTGGGTTTGATTCCCAACAGGGTCTCCGTTTCTATAAGATGGATATGAGACTGCTGTAAATCAACAATATTTCAGGTAATATTATCTGCTAAAATAGTTATTTTGGTTTTACGTAGGCAACACTATTACATCAATTGTCAAGTCTACGTTTCGTTCCTACTGAGCTATATTTAGTTAGTTATTTCTTAAATTTTTAATCATTATTTCTGAAATTGTACTTTATTACTTAATTTTCTGTAAAATACGGTAATTTGAACTATATTACAGTTTTTTCAGAAATAAAAACCTACAATTAATTAGCCGAGAACAGACAGACAAAACTAAACGCAGCTGTCATAATTTGTGCGAAGGTTGAGGGGGTGTTACTGTGTTACAGTTTTCTCTCTCGCGTACCTATACACTGTCTGTAATTAATTACCGTGCAAGTATAATGGTGCATTAATTAAAACCCTTTCACCATGGCTATGGCTAACGACGAGGAGATATTAGAGGGTTTTCTCTGCCCAATATGTAAAGCGGACTTAAAATCCGCCTCCCAACTTACGAGCCATTTCGAGAGTTTACACTCTGAGGAACAGGACGTCCTAAGATCCTTGAAGGATATCTTTGGTAAAGCGAAGAAGATAATATTAAACAATGACGATTCTGATTTGAAAGAGACGTTTGATCGTGCGTTAAAGTTTAGTTATCAGGAGCATCGTTACTTGGATGAAGAGCAAAGTGTAGGTGTGATTCGTAGTTCTACGGATTACTTGAAAGGAGTGCGGTCTGCGCGGCTGGAGAGGTACGCGACTGAGACCAATAAGCTGCTGATAAGGCTGGATAAACTTGTGTGCAACATGCCTGCTGAGCCCAGTCAGAGGAAACTACATGAACAGGAAGTGAGTTGGGCTTTGTATATTCTTTGTTGTTCTTACGTTCATGCGAATGTAGTGTTACTTTAATAAAATAATTTGTTTGGTGTAGGTAAGTACTGCTGTATTATGAAAAAGAAACAATTTAAAATATTACAATTAGCTAAGTAAGCAAAGGATAGGCTTGGAAAAGGTGCAATCATATAAAATAAGTTGTTAACCCTTAATTGGGCGCGCCTAAAAAGTTGCATAAGCGGTCGCGAGGGGTGTTTAGCACCCCAGATTTGGGAAATTGAATAAAATACGAAATACATGCAAAATCAGACTTTTATTAATTAGAACATTTGAACTTACATATTAATCAACTTTTAAACGTATTTTTAACTTATTTAACTTTCTTTTAAATATGAAAAATATTTTTTTACTAATCCTAGTTTTTATCGTCACAATTTTGACAGACTATATTCATATGGTCATTGCACACATGTTTTTGGCATTTCAAACATTCAGTCTTTGTTTTCCTGTCCTTACTTTACTCTACACTTTTAACATTTATTACTTGTCAAATTACAATGTTTTAAAACGGATATAATGAAATTAACAATCATCCACTACCTCGGAATTTAGACCACACAAACAGTCACCTGGGGTGTCGTGCACCCCAAACACGCTCTCCGAGCCCAACCGTCCACAACAGAGCGTCGCTCGCAACTGAATTGTGTACGTTTTACGTGTTTACGAAGCTACCTAGAAGGCCAACGCGCTAAATTCAAATTTTAAAAAGTTGTGAGCCTGGAAACCTGCTCTGGGGTGCATGCCACCCCACGCGACCAATTAAGGGTTAAGAACCTTTTTTACATAACCTTTTAAAAACACTGATTACATTAATCATGCATGGCAATTCTTCTTGCTATCAATTACACTGTAAATCATATAATTATCAAGGTACTTAAAAGGATTAATCAGTTGTTAGATAACATATATTTAGACAATGAATTTATTATTCTTATAGTGAACACCTTTTATGTTTTCATTAATTTAATCTGTTAGTTATGTTAGCTTATCTCACATTTAATATGACCTAGGGCATATTATTGATATAAGTAGCTACAATAGTTTGGGGTCACAGTTAAATTGCTGCATTGCAGTAATAAAATTACCCACTTCCTGACAAAATAATATTCATATGACATACAATAGAATCCCCATTATCCAATCCTATTATCCAGACTCATTGTTCACGGCTTTAATTACCTTTTTTTAAGAACCTATTATCTAAATGACATATGTGAAACACTATTGTTAATAAAAACGTAATAAATTATTTCATTTGACTTAGAAATTCATTCTCCGTCTTTTCAATTATATGGGTACCCCTTGTTTTAATTGATCCGGATAATCAGGATTCTACTGTACGAGTGCTGCGCACTTCTGTATGTAACGAATGCACTATGCTTCAAACTGTTTGTGATGTATGTTTATAAATGTCCATAGTGAGTAAGTCGTTGAAGTGACAAAAATATAAATAAATAAATAAACTCCTGCATATCACTGCCCATGTTTCAATGGTATAGTTATCAAATACTGACATATCAGTTATCAAATAAAATTCTCTGTTCACCTTGTTTGAGTAAATTGTGTCTTATTTCCAGGTAGTCCCCTGGTTAGATGGGTCCTCAGTGAAGCTGTGTCCCAACTGTGCGAAGACCTTCAACTTGACCCGACGGAAGCACCACTGTCGGCTATGTGGCTCAATCCTCTGCCATGACTGCTCACTGTTCCTAGATATTAATGTAGCCAGTAAGCCCCTATTTGTTCTATTTTATTTCATTGGAGAGCAAAGACACTGATAGGTCTTCTCACACTTGATTTCAATAATTAATTTCTGAAAACTAATTTTTGAGGGGTATTGAATTTCGTAGACCAAAGTCAAAGTGTTTAGATAAGACTCCGCCTGTACTGTGGCTTGATATCTATTCAGCATTTTCATAATAATATAATAAACATCTTGACTGAGTATTTACGCATTCATGCAGGTTGGAAGCCGACCCCAACATAGTTGGAATAAGGCCAGCCAGATGATGATAAAATTTCTTATTTTCTGATTTGATTCATTGTTTTGAAGAAACTACAGAATATACTCTATGGTTCTTTCATACTTCTTTTTCACGGTTCACGTTCATAACCTGGTCAGTCAAACAGACATATTATAGTTTACGATGACCCATTTAAAAGGACAAAAATTTAGTGAGAAAGAAAAGGTTTCTCTCAGCCTTTCTAAATATGTACTAATATTAAAACTTAACCTGTTACAGGAGCAATAGTAGACCCATCAGTACCTCAGTCGTCAAGCCAGCCAGACCACGAAATAACAGAGAAGAACGGTCTCCGTCTCTGTGAGCACTGCTACAACCTCATAGAATTACGGAAGCAGGTGCAAGAGAGTCGGAACGCGAAGACTGTGCTGGTGACTGCATATGAACAGATGAGGAGTTTGATGGATAAGGCTAGGCCTGATGTCGCTTTGTATGAGAAGGTACTTATTTATGCATATTTACTTGAGCTTTTGCTTTTTCCGTCGGGGCTGTGGTTGGTTCGAAAGAGATTCCGCGGCCTCGACACAAAGGGCTAAGAAGGAACATGGGTGGTTTTTTTGACACTCCTTACCGCTCTGCCCAGAGCGGGAGGAGTCAGTCGATGATATCCCAACCTCCAAAAAAATAAAGCTCTTGCTTTTTTCCATGGAGGTACACAGGAACCATATAATACCAAGTACAGCCACAAGTACACACACTTATATTGATACATGAAGCTGCTTTATGAAATTATTTCCTCCTATTGTATTGATTATTGTTATAAGTTTCCTCGAATATAGTATTTTGGAAGCTAGGTGCCTACATATTAATACCAAAGGAGTTTGAACTTTTTTGTATAGAAGCTGGCATATCGACCCACCGCCATTTTGATTTTTTTTTAGAAATCACGGCCCAAAAAATTTTTTGTTCGTCTAAATGTCCTCTATCCATACATACCACTTTCATCGTGGGCCGCGATTTCGAAAAAAAAAACAAAATGGCGGACACATCGGTTTTATCCCCTTTGCTTTATAGTGCCAAGCACTGATCGCAGATATAAGAGAGGAAAAACTAAATTGCACACACACACACACACACACACACACACACACACACACACACACATTATACTTCTGTTGCTTAGATTATAGTAGTTGCAGTAGCCAAAGTTGGTCACTGTGACTTTTGCCTAGCCCTACGTTTTTCCCAACCATGTTGGGGTTGGCTTCCAGTCTTAACGGATGCAGCTAAATACCAATATTTTACATGGAGCGATTGCCTATCTTATCTGACCTCCACAAGACCACAACCCAGTTAATACTGGATAATACGATACCCCTTAATCAGGATGTCAGATTTTTGGGTCACTGACTACCAATAACAGTGTATGAAAGAGAATTACATCCCTTCGCCAGATGTGTCAAAGCCTCTTCGACGGCGAGACGACGTATAACCTGACTGACGTGAACAAGATGCGAGGACGTATCGGCAAGCTGGCTGAGGGTATTGACCTGCTCAGCAAACAGATCATCACCTTCCCTGCCGAGCCTGGCACCCGGCAAGCGAGGCTCCAGACTGCTATCAGACAAGCGGCTGCTCATTATATAAAGGTAAGGACTCACTTTTGACCTTGGCTTCGCTCCGAAACTCCTACAGGAACAAATATGTAATACCTTGATAGATCACCCAATCTCTAAAATATACGATATAACTGATATAACGATCGTCTGTCGTCGATATAACTGCTGACGATCTTCTTTGTAACTAAAAAGAAATAAACAAGACATATACACACAAACTACTACTGAACTAGTGTAGAGTTCACGTCGGCCGCGGCAGTTACTCAACTATTAACATGTATCTCTTTTAATTAATATCTTTTTAGGGTTCCGTAGCCGAATGGTAAAAAATGGAGCCCTTATAGATTCGTCATGTCTGTCTGTCTGTCCGTATGTCACAGCCTCTTTATTCGGAAACTTTAAGACGACACAGCAGTTGAAACTTGGTCAGTAGATGTATTCTGTGAACTGCTTTACGATTTTTATACAAAAATGAATAAAGTAAAAGATTAAGGGGGGTCTCCCCATACATGGAACTGAAACTAAAAAAACTTTTTCACTTGGCCAGTTTTTCTAAATGGCATCTCGCAACCTATGAGGCTGGCTTTGCCAGACTATCCTGTGGGTACCTTGAGTGTCAGGCCTCCAGGCGGGGCATAAAAACTTATAAACTAACTAAGGCTAGTCGCTGCGAAGGCGGTTGGATAAGCCTTACTGTTGCAAACGCAACTGCTGAACATAGTATTCAGTGTTGGATGCCCACGACGTGTTATCGGGTTTTCCAATTGAAATTTTTGTCAAATATTAATGTTGAACTTCACCATTTATTACAGGAAGACCTCCTATCCCTCCGAAAATTGCCAACCGAGGCTCAAATAGAAGAAGTACGCAGACAAAGGTACGAGCGAGCTGAAAAACAGATCCAGATGGAAAGAGAGAGAATGGAGCGACAGAGAGGGAGAATGGAGGATATGGCAGGACCCAGCAGTGTGGCCAGGGTCGACAACAGCCAGGATGATGATGATAACCCACTGCTGGAGCAGATGAATATCATCAGGGAGTATATTAAGGAGGCGCGGAAGGAGCTCAAGTTTGAAGAGGTTCGTTTTTTTTTGTTTTGATATTTGTAATTGTGTTTCTTTTGTAATGAGAAACTCCTAGTTTTAAATGGTGAATATCGCTGTCATACCCTTTTTTTTTTTTTTAGGGGGGTGGGAAATCAACAAATTAACTCATCCCACTCTTGGCAGAGCGAAAGGGAGTGTCAGACTTCTACTGACTAAAAACCACCCATGTTCCTTCTTAGCCCTTCATGTCGATGCCGCGGTATCTCTTGCGAACAACCCGCAGCCCCGACGGGCGTCGGCCCTTGCGCGCGTGGAACACGAACGCGCCGTCGACACGGCCTATCGTCGCCATAAGACGGCGGACGGACGGCGAGCTAGCCCATTACTCACCGTCCACAGGCCCGCGTCTACGGTGGCCGGAAGCCATCACGTGGCCCCCGACGCCCGGAGCGCCTCCCGTCGCTATCATACCCTCTGGTATTGCCAGAGATATACAAATTGCGATAGTAAATACCTCTGCATGACAGATGCGTAGTAATTTCAGCAAGAATATTGTTATGACTAGTAAGTCTTCCTGCCCAGGCAGAATTCGAACACAACATAAAACGTTGCTTGG
Source organism: Diarsia brunnea (assembly GCA_949774965.1). Classification (NCBI taxonomy): domain Eukaryota; kingdom Metazoa; phylum Arthropoda; class Insecta; order Lepidoptera; family Noctuidae; genus Diarsia; species Diarsia brunnea. The sequence continues at coordinate 17,801,349 of OX459002.1, read as the reverse complement.
AACTTTTGGTTTACCATTTTATTGTAACAAAGTTATGGTGGCTTTTAAATGAATTACTCGCTGTGTACTGCACCCAACTGATGAGGTTTTGGTTTCGATTCCCGGGTAGGGCAAAATGTTATTGAGTTTTTTCATCAGGAATTTCTCTGTAGCAGCCATGGACTCTAGATTTATGCCCGGTTGACGGCAATAGGCTCGCCCCCTATTACATGGGACCTAAACATAACTGGCGAAATGTGGGTGTGATGTTATGTTATGTACTGTACTGTTTATTTACGCCTCATATTAATTTGATTTTGTCTTTTTCGCAGGTTGGAATATTAGAAAAGAACTTGAAAGAACTGAAAAAGGAGTATCAACTGCAGAAGCTCTCCAACAAGTCCTAGTCATTCCAAATGTATAGATTTACTTATATCACTATTTGTATTATAATTTATTTATCTTGTCAAGATACACTCTGTCGTTATATTTGTACTTTATGACACATAAGAATAAAGTTTATAATTTATTGGTAAGCTTTTCATTGAATCTAATGAGCCTGAGTAAAGAATTTTACGTTTTTTCTTTTTTTTTGGCAGGTGGAAAATCATCAAATAACCCCTCCCGCTCTTGGGCAGAGCGGAAGGGAGTGTCAGACTTCTACTGACTAAAAACCACCCATTCCTTCTTAGCCCTTGCGCCGAGGCCGCGGTATCTCTTTCGAACAACCCGCAGCCCCGACAGGCAAGGTTCATGTTATTCAATAATCACCATTATCGTTCGTTATATTGTTTATACCTTGTCTAAGGGAAAAACAATGCAACGGTCCACTGGGTCTAACCATTTAATTATCCTATTTTATATTATCCTATTCTATTTTAATTATCCGATTCCCGGGTCAGGAAAGTTGTAATTGGGTTTTATCATCAGGAATTTATCCGTTGCAGCCACGGAGAGTAATTTGTACCCGGTTGATGGCAATGGCTCGCCAGTTATTGCATGGAGAATTGTGGGTATGCTACACCCGTGCCTAACCCCTCGGGAATGCGGACGTGATGTCATGTTAAAATGACATTACACCAGATTTTCAACCTATAACGATGAGCTCGTGGCTAAATAAGAACAGCCGCTTGGGTCAATCTTTAGGTTAAGCCGTGCTTGCCTAGGTTGTTTCGTGGATGGGTGACCACCTTTTACATATCGAGTGTCCTCCGTGCCTCGGAAAGCACGGTAAGCCGTTGGTCCCGACTGCCATTTGTAGATATTTCAGGCGTTACAGGTAGTCAGTGACCTGAAAGTCTGACATTCAGTCTTACCAAAGAGTATCGTATTACCTAGTATTAACTGGGTTGTAGAGGCCAGATAGGCAGTCGCTCCATGTAAAATACTGGTATTCAGCTGCATCAGGTTAGGCTGGAAGCCAACTGTGTTGGGATAGTTGGGAAAAGGCTAGGCAGATGATGATGAACGACGCTTGGAACCAGCTATTCCAGGCTTCCAGCGCCATTAGTTTCACAGTTCCCATCCCCATTTTAAATACTACTAAATTACACTGATTACATGGTTTATTTTGAACTAGCTCCTGTTCGTGACTTCGTCGGAAACATATCACATGGCATTCGGTAATAGTGTGGCTATTCCCATCAACGAAATATTTTTTTATATCAGTTGAGGACTTTCAGAATCTAGGTACAAACTCACAAACATTGCCTTTTTATTGTACTACAAAAATGGTTTTGTAATCTAAGTTCCAACCATGTAGTTCGCTAGTCCTGCGTTTATGTAGTCGATGGCCAAACTGTTGTTGTATTTGGAACGTCAATTTTCTCTGTCAATATAGAAATTACTTACAAGAAATTTTCGAAACCATACTTCTAATACAATACGGAATATTATCATTCGGTAACTACGTCGCACTGATATTTATTTAATTATATCTTTTGTATAGGTACCTACTAAAAGATGGTTGATTACAAAAGTACTGAGGTCGATATTGAGGACAACACTGATAATACTTCTCAAACCATACAGCCGTCCGTCGATTTATTAATCAGTGAAGATTTTATACCAGGTGTAGGTAAAAAAGAAGTAAAGCTCCCTCCGACCGTGATCGACAAACGGGTGGTGTATCAAGTGATATTCAACGATGTCGATGTCACTCCGGATGCCATCGCAAGCCCTAAGTTTGTTACTATGGATGAATCGGAACCACACGCCGCTTTTGATGCTAAAACTAGAGCCAGAAGCGAAGCAGCTATAAAATTATCGAGATCCAAGTCCAAGACGGGTGCAGTCGCCGAGGGCCCGAAAGTGTTCGCCACCACTATCAACCTTGACGACATACAAATCGATCACACACTCAACACGGAGGAGGGAATAGATTCCACTGACGGCGAGCTTTCCATAGCGCCGTCCGCATTCTATTTACCAAAAATGAATCCGGTTACGTCTTATCCACCCGAAATAAATGTCGTACTTAGAGAAACTGAAACAGTTTTCTTGTTTTCGTTACCAAGTTTAACTTTCGATAAAGGATCAGGTGAAGGTAATATAGTTGAAGAAGAAAATGCTTACTATGAGTACATCACCGTCGGAAAAGGAAGAAATCGAAAAATGGTCGCTCAAGAAACTCAAACCAATGAAACTATAAGGCAGTCGAGACATACACTTGCTACGAGGCCCCAGAAGAAAAACGCTTCGGCCTTCGCGTCGATGTGGGACATGCACGATACGTACGCACGTTTGGCACAACACGTAGCCGAAGAAGAGGAAGATGAAATGGTCATGTATCAGTCGGCAGCACGACATTTATTACGGCAGAAAAAGAAAAAAAGTCTCGAAACAGGTCGTGGTAAAACATTTGAAGAAATAGGAGCAATGCCGGAATTTTATGACGCCGTGCTTGTAACAGAACGTGTGCTCTCATCACTGGAATATGATGCCGCCCAGAAAATGTTCCGAGGGCTCTCACCTATGAATCCATTATCATTAGATTTGATATATATTTATACGTTAAAGCCTTTGTGGACTTACGAATGTGAGGAGTCCGTAACCAAACCAGTTTCCAGTATATCTTTTAATCCAAAATGTCCAAATATATGCGCAGTGGCTCATGGGAAATTCGGGTACGCTGATTATTGTACAGGTGTAGTCTGTATCTGGTGTACCAAGAATCCACGTGAACCAGAGCGAGTTTATCATTTTGAGGATTCTGTGACGTCTGTGTGCTTCTCTGACAAGAACCCGAACTGGTTGGCATGTGGTTTTTCCAATGGTGATGTGATAATACTAGATATTACTTCGTACTCTATTAAGACATTAGCTAAAAGCAAACGAGATACAAATCCTTGCTTCGAGCCAATATGGGTAATTACTTGGCGCACTATAGACAAAGACGACTATGTAATAACAACTTGTCAAGACGGAAGGATCCGCAGGCTGCAAAGTACCAAAACGCACGACTTTATTAGTTCTCCCTTGATGCGCATTTCCACAGTTGAAGGAAAGTTAAAGGGACTGGAAATAGCCAAAACGTGTTTAAAAGTGGACGTTCCTATCACAAGGTACCCGGCCGTGTTGTGCATGCTCTGGCACTCAACTATTGATCATTGTTACTTGGTGGGCACTGACGAGGGCTGCATACACAGGTGCTCCACGCATTACCTGAACCAGCACATGGATGTGTACCGCGCCCACGCCGGCCCCGTTATGGACATGTGTGTTTCACCTTTTATGAATTATTTGCTAGCATCTTGCGGTTCTGATCACGCGGTTCGACTCTGGATAGAGGGCTTGGACGACGTCATAATGACATTAAATTGTACGAGTGCAGTGAATGGCATCGCTTTCTGTCCAATCAACTCTACTATTCTACTTGCCTGTAGTGGAAACACGCTATCAGTTTGGGACCTTCGGCGGAAAACTCACATGCCATGTGCGGAATATAATTTTCCAGCTAATGTGACGCTGACATATGTGAAATTTGAGGATTCAGGGCAAAACGTGTATGTCGGGGACTCATTGGGTAGAGTTCATACGTTCCATTTAGAAGACACACCGATATCTCCGTTTGATCAGAAGAAAATGTTGGATGATGCTATAAAAACTGCTCTTTGCACTAGACCGGAAATGTTGAAGCAACTCGATAAACTTTTAAGGTTTAGAGAGATGGAAGCAGCAAAGAATAAAGGCTAAGAAGGCGAAACTTGTGGCTTCATTTGCGGTACCCCGTACTTCAGGGTTTTTGTCCCAAAATCTCGTCTCAAAACCTATTTGATGGCGGCCAGCGTCGTTTACTTAGGTTGTTTTTTACCGGGCGAATAACTCGGTACGGTACTCGTATAGGTACGTTTGGTCCTGTGAGGTTACCATGTCAAGGTAAACCAGGATTGTTTTATTCTTATTACTTACAGTGTGGAAAAGAGATGGCGCTAGACAACCTATAGCGCTTTCCCAAATCTCAAAATAAAAGTTTTGTTAGTACGGAACCGTTAATGCGCAAGTCCGAATAGAACGATATTTTTGTTTATAGTTTATGTTAACATAAATAGTTATAGATTAATAATTATGAGCGTAATCTATTTAATTAATAAAATGGTTATTAATAACGAAGTTTATTATTTAGCAGGGTTCACACAGGCTACGCTATCTTGCACGCCATGAAACCTGAAAAAAAAAAAACCTTTTTTTTAAATCAACCTAATCGAGACGAGGCTTCTAAAATTCGAAATCGAAACCCTTGGTAGGTAACCCAGTACGTAAGTATAACTATAGTGTCGTATATGGAAGATATGGGTTCCGCAGAGCATATCGCACGTTGCGCTTTGCCGAGCGTGATTCCGCCTTACCGCTTATGGGCTTCACCCCACCCTACTTGTCTGCGGTCTTAATCACCCGCCTTGGGTCACAGTTTTGTTATTACGTGCCATTACTTTAATTGCAACAACTGTTATTTACAAGCAGACATTATGGCTGGAGCGATAATTGGGAAGCTGAGAAAATATGATTTGAGCTGATTCCGTTTCTTCTTTCTTATAATTTCCTAGTATTTTCATACTGCAATCATCAATTTAATCAAATCCAATATCCAGTTTTATTTTTTGATTGGTCATGATGATGCAGTCTGTTTGTTACGGGTAGTCCGAAGCTCGAAAGCCTGGCATCCAGTCTAGCCAAGGGGCATCGACTAGGTTGTGGAGGTTAGTGATTCGCTCTCTGTGAAGCACTAATATTCGACTGCATCCGATAAGACGTAAGGTCGACCCCAACGTCTGCAGTGAACAAAAGTCTTAAGTAAGTATCCCTAAAATAGTTGGTTCTTCATAAAGAAGAGAGATATCCAATAACCTTACTCCAGAGTCCAGGCAAGCAAGATAACGATGACAACCATATTTGGGACTCCCTAACTAAAGAAACCTTTGTTTGTCCGAAAAAAAGGGCATAAAGACTGAATCAAAACAAAGCTTAGTCATTCGCAAATTAAACGATCGCACCGTATCAGGAGGGACATTCAGATGTAAAGTTTATCCACCCCGCGACGCTACCGGCGCAGGCGCACCCGAGCGTGACGGTGGCCAGCTCGGTGCAGACAGCATTAGTGTCGCGGGCGCGTGCGCGGGAACACCTGGCTAACAGGAGTCCCCTAATACAGTAACCAGAAGTCCGTAACACACCTGTCGAACTATTTAACAAAAGCAAGGGTTGAACGAGATCAGGTTGAAAATGAAGAGGATCTTCAACAAATTCAGAGAGAGTAAGTTGACTCGTAACTTGCGTAATGTTTGTTAGTTAACAGTAATTATGATATAATTGTTACATGTGTTAATTGACGCTGGTCAGGGGCTGTGAGCCTTCCGGTGTAGCACTGACGCAGATTGTTAGAGAATTGTTCACTGTTTCTTTGTTTAATTAATGATTATGCACGGAGTTTTAATCTAACTTCACATCTTCACATTAACAAGTTTTTTGCAACTAATGTCCGGTTTACTTTCAAGATTCCACTAGCCCATTATAAACGTATACCTATCAAAGTCTGTCTGCGTTTTTACTCTGCAAAAAATATCACGAATACGCGCATATTTTCATCTCGTTGTAGTATAACATGAGTGGTCGTCATGTTGCGCGTAAATTAATCGTCTTCATGGCTAGTTTCCGTCGCTCCCATCGTCCGAAACAAAAGCATTACGAAGTTAAAGAGCAACATGGTCCGCTATCAGATACTAGAGTCAGGTTAATTTCTACCCGCGCCGCCTACATTTCGTCGGCGCGCTGTGCCGATGAGAGCATGCGTGCGCGTGCGTCCATCGATACACGCTGTATCGGTAATTGCATCTCCTTTTAAGAATGTAATAATAAAACTGACCAGGCGACCCGTGGCATATGGGTATTTAGAACACGAACATTGTAGAAACGATGAGTTATTTTTTTGTTACCTAATTGATTTAATGGCAATGTTGTTGTTCATTGCCCGTCTTATTATTTCGAGAACGTGTAATTACTATGCTGGTAAAATAAAAAACTTTTTGGTTAAACTGCACGAGTAGGTAATTTTAATGTCTTGCACACGAAAAATGTAAAATTGTTGTACATATTTCACGAAAGTAGGTGAGATCGTGCTGCAGAGCGAACAGCGAATGCAATTTCGAGATTGTTTCGCTGGGCCGTCCGCGTCACCGTGACAGGACGAGTGTCCACAGGCGACGCAGGCGGCGTGGCTGCGCGGGCGCAGGCCGAGGGTCGAGAGGTCGTGCGCGCAGACGCGCTCCGCCCCCCTAATTGCCGCGCCCCACGCAAATAAATAATTTTTATCCACTGCGTCGAGATCACGCTCCTTCTTGACCTTAAATTATTGTACGTAAAGCTCTTTTTTCTGAATTTTAATCGGTTTCCCGAATGCCAGTGAAGCAGGAATTCCGTGTGGATGCCGAAAAGCAGCGAGCGATGATCGCGCTTTTATGATACCATCGCTACGTCGAATTGTTAATGATACGTTTGGGACTGGCCATAGATATAATAATTAAACGTTTTGCGTTGTAAGCATCGTGTAATCTACGGTTACAGATGATATTGAGAACAGCTTTTAACAAGTCTCGATTCCCAGCAATAAGTCGAGTCAAATGCGAGGCTGTGTTTAGGCGCTGTAAAACAAATGATATCATAAACGGATCATAGAGCATTGTCCGAGCTGCGTCGTCCACTTAACGTCAGTCTAAACAAATTGCATTCCCAGTTAAGATAAATTATGCGAGATTTTGTAATCCGAGAAGAATAGGAATGTGGCCAGTGAGCTAGATTCGATTGGAAGGGACAGGCCCTTCCTTGACCATGTCACTTCACTGCGGATAGCTTGGAGACGGCAACATGTGACGGAACTGCGTCGGGTCAGCTTACGCGTTCGATACAGACCTACTCGTAAACAATACGGTCCACGTTTTTTCTTGACGTTTAGTTCTTTTTTCTTTTCTTTTTAAAAAAAACGTTGCCCCACACTAGGAATTTCTCCTGTATCGTGGGTGCGTTTACAAACATTTAAACTCACATACACAGACACACCCAGACCCGAAACAACTATCTGTAGGCCATACAAATATTTGTTCCGTGCGGGGATCGAACCCGCGACACGCAGCGCAGCAGTCCAATCGCTCAGCCACTGCGTCAACTGTGCCGTCAGTTATTTGCCAAGTACTTTTCGCTTTTTGCGTTACTTTTTTTTCTGACCCGCATTCGATTTATTCTTTACGGATTTGCTGGAGCTTTAAACCGTCTTCCACGGTGTCGTCTTGTTCGTCAACTCATTCGTCCTTAGTCATGATTACAGTCGCTTATCCTGTTACCTACTTCATTAATTTATTCAACACTATCATCTTCTTGTAAATTGTGCTTCTAGTCTCGCTTATTCTCTGTAATTTGCAGTTTCATTGTGATGACCTCCCAAGCGATGTTGCATCACAAAAGTGTTCAGATTTACCTACCTATACTTACTTTTATTTATTAGTAGTATTGTTATTTTTCCTATCAAGGCGTATTTTATCTGGTGGGTAGAATATACAATAGCTATTGTTGAAGCACTTTTGATGTACAGATATATTTTGATTGATTCGACTTACTTACTGTGTTCTTTTGTGGATGCATCCTACAAAATAGGAGTAAAAAAGTAATGAGTTGCAAGTGTGCACGTGAAGAGAGAAAATAATTACAAAAACATTTGTTTTGTTTTTGATTTCGAGGTACGAGTATCTTAGCATTGACGAATCTTGCTATACGACGGAACTTAGCTCCCAATAAAATAAATAAACCTACAGATTTCGGCTGGTGAAGAATAAAAAAAACAATTTCAAGAGATTCGTTATGAAATCTGTGTTGATGCTGATTGATCATCATCATCACATTGATCCTACTTCGAACATCGCTATATCTCCCAGAGATTCCAAACTAGAACGTCGTCAGCATTTTGTGTAACACGCAAATCACCATCAATTGTAATGCACTTACCTACTTTGGCCTGAGATGGTGTGGCACATTACAGGATTTAAATATAATTGCGTGTCCATTTTGTGAAGATGTCAACACCCATCGTCAGACAAAACGGGTGGGCGGGACGAATCGCGCAGCCCGTACTTGTGATTACCTATTCGCTACAGTCATACTATGTTTTGTGACATTAGGAAAGCGTTCCACTAACCTCTACGGATTTCGCTTTCTATTGTCAGTAAATTCAACACTATTTCGACGATCGAATCCTAATATTGGCAGATAAAAAGTGCCACTTTCTTTAGCAAAAACCAGTTTGCACGCGACTAGATAAATAAGAGATTAAATAGTTGGTCTACCGGATTGAGTTTGAGTGTAATGCTGAATAATTTATGGACATCTTAAGTATTTGTATAACGGGCTGGTCGATCCACACCTGATGATGGATTGTCTAATAAATTTTCAACCCCTATTTCACCCGCTTACAGGTCGAATATAAAATCCTTCTTCATCTTAGCAGATGGCCTTCTACATAATTGGTATCTGTGTCCCAATTTTAGTCCGATCCATCCAGTAATATTTTATAAGTAGGTACTTATATAGACTGATAATCTCAAAGTCCTGTTCAAGAGCTATTTAAAAGTGAATCGATTTAGCGCAACAATCGCATCTATATTTTTCCCGCTGCGTACATGGATGGGTGGGGGAATATCTAGGAATACATGCAGTCATTACGGGATGCACACAATGCATGATTCGTGCAGGTGTGCATCGTATGCGGTGGGACAACATGAAGGGAGATGCAGAAAGTGTAATCCTTTCGAAGTTGCTGAGGTAGAAACTTGTGCATGCCATAAACAGTTGGTAAAAGCAGATAGTTCCGATCGGCTTTAGCTGAAGTAGCCAAAATTGAATGTTTGTCATTTCGCGTTTTTGTAGATTTTTATGAAAAAGTTTAATCAAGGACACAAAGGACCTTCTTTCTGTGTTGCCTGTTACACGGCCTGACAGGCTCGGGACTCAGAAATGCGCCCGCGCAGCAATTTTGCCTTTTCGCCGATTGTGGCGTGCAATGCGATGTAGGAGGTGCATAGGGGAAGTAGAGTTCGCAAAGTAACCTTACACTAATTACCTCCCTTAAAGATAGTTCTTTAAATTGGTTGTTTTAAGAAATATTTAAAATGTATAATGCAAAATTGCATGTTCACTTTTCGATGTTCTTGCGTTATTTGCAGAGTTAAAATTACCTAATGTTCAATCCATGCAATGTCACGATTGCTCAGTAGTACAGCCATCATTGTGAATAACTATTGATGTCCATTTATCACTGTAGAGCAAAAATTAACAGCTTGAAACTCTCAATCAGTTACATAAAATCGCAAAATCACAGATCGATTAATAAATAATACGAATCGGTGCCAAAACATTGCGAGACTCGAAAGTATTACGTCTTCTTCCGTCTAATTATCAAAACACATAAAATATTAAGGTTATTACATAACGATATCTAAAAACTGATAATAAATGTATTATTTTACTTTCACTGGTCAGAGAATTTTTAAATTGGCAACACTTTTGTGCTATCGGCGCAGGCGCAGCGGGGCGCGTTCCCACGCCGCAATTATCGGTTGCCTACACTTACCCTTAATTCCCTGCTCCCTCCTACCAGTTCCTCCAATGATCTCTCACAGATGCGTTCACGAATTTGAGTCACGGATGCAAATAATGTGTGCGATTCTAAAAGAGAAATTATTAAAGGCTTTATAGTTGATTGTCTGCTTGAATTAAATGAACGGGATAAGGTTTTTGTTGCGAAAAAGTTCCTTTGACCGAATGGTTAGAATCTGATACATTAATTTCAATTATGAGCACACCGTCTTAATCTACAGGGCTTATCTGCTTTATTCACAGCCTCATAAAGATTGAGACCTTCGATCGTTATGACTGACAAAGTCAACAATAACTCAAGTTTTACAACGAAAACCCAAATTATTATTCTTCAGTGACAACCAGTTAAGTTATCCAAATGACCAATTAGAATTCTTCTTAATTATCTGTCACAAATTACGTAAAACTTGTTAGCGGGGACATCAAATAAACATTCAAGCACACTTTAAGTTAAATAACAAAATAAATTATCAAAACTTGGCACCTTTTAATTATGAACTTATGTTAGATTTTGGCGAGATAAAGTTAATGCTTATTAAGTTTCTAAGAGGAACGTAGGCGTTCCTAAAAATATTTCGTGGACGAACATAATGACTTACCGATAATGATCGCCATAATAACACGTTCAAACTAATGGCTAGTTCATATTGTAGTTTATATGGTGAATTTTAAATGTTATTATCGAACATCTATAATTTCTTTCGGAATAAGTAACTCAGAATGAGCAAACGATATCTATAAAAGTTTTAAATGTTAAAATTATTAATGTTAACGTAACTTAATTACGACAAAAAATGCCATAATGTCACAGTAACATAAATAATATCAGATACTTATTAGTTAATGTTTTGTCATAAATTCGTATGTCAATAACAACAAAATAAATTCAAAGCGGCCCAACACATTAAAGATAATTTAGTTTATATTGGAAATCCGAAAAAATACAGACGTTTATGGCAAAATATAAATTCGCGCTATCTGATCACGTCAATTAGTGAACCCGTAGAAAATCTAGCGAAAGACCCCAGAGCTAGACCGACACTATACCGAAGACATCCCCGATGTCCCCCTGTACGATATTAGGATGGCTCTGAAACAGCTTAAAAACAACAAGGCACCGGGTGATGACAGAATTACGGCCGAACTTCTGAAGGCGGGTGGTAACCCGGTCCTTCAGGCCCTTCAGAAGCTGTTTGATTCCGTCATAATCGAGGGGAAAACGCCACAGGCATGGTGCAGGGGTGTGGTGGTGCTCTTCTTCAAAATGGGTGACAATGCCCGGCTGAAGAACTATAGGTCCATCTCACTTCTAAGCCATGTATACAAGTTGTTTTCAAGAGTCATCACGAATCGTCTCGCACGCAGGTTTGAAGATTTCTAGCCACCCGAACAAGCCGGATTCCGAAAAGGCTTTAGTACCATATGATAGACCACATTCATATGATTTATATGCTGCGGAAGGTTATACAGAAGACCTGCCTCTCTGTTTAGCGTCTGGACTACGAGAAAGCCTTCGATTCGATCGAAACTTAGGCTGTACAGTCTCTCCAAAGGTGCCAAATCGACTACCGGTACATCGAGGTGTTGAAGTGTTTGTACAAAAACGCCACGATGTCAGTCCGACTTCAGGACCAGACCTCGGAACCTATCCTTCTGCAGCGCGGTGTGAGACAGGGAGACGTCATATCTCCGAAACTGTTCACCGCTGCACTGGAGGATGTCTTCAAGATTCTGGATTGGAGAGGATTTGGCATCAACGTCAATGGCGAGTACATCACTCACCTTCGGTTTGCCGACGATTACATGCATCTCAGCCATGACCACTAGGTCATGGCTGAGACCATGGAGGACCTCAGTACAATGCTCGATGACCTCAATGGAGCTTCCAAAAGAGTGGGTCTTAAAATGAACATGGACAAAACCAAGGTTATGTTGAATGTCCATGTACGAGTAACACTCACTCCTATCAAAATCGGAGACTCTCTACAGTCGAAGTTGTGGACGATTATGCCTACCTGGGACAAACGGTCTAGTTGGGTTGGTCTAACTTCGAGAAAGAGGTCAATCGTCGAATCCGACTCGGCTGGGCAGCGTTCGGGAAGTTGCGCGGTATCTTCTCGTCCAGCTTACCGAAGTGTCTCAAGACGACAGTCTATGACCAGTGTGTGTTGCCAGTACTTGTCAGTGATTACATACGGGACCGAAACGTCGTCGCTCACAATGGGAATCATCAGAAAGCTCAAAGTCAACCAAAAGGCAATGGAGAGGGCTATGCTCGGAGTCTCCTTGCGAGATCGCATCACAAATGAAGACATCCGCAAGTAGTAACAAGGTTACCGACATAGCCCGAGGAATTGCCAAACTTAAGTGGCAGTGGGCAGGGCTCATTGCTCGCAGAACGGATGGCCGATGGGGCCGGAAAGTTCTGGAGTGGGAAGGCCTTCCACTAGGTGTACCGATGACCTGGTGAAGGTTGCGGGGACCTGCTGGATGCGATACGTACGGAACCGGTCAATGTGGGTCCAGGTTTTGGCTGAAATGATGATGAATGAATGATCATTATCTTTGTTAAAATAAGTACTTTCTGGTCTGGTCTGGGTCTGAATTTTTGTGTTCATTAAAATAACATATTAGTAACAATTATATTTTTTTCAATAATTCTTGTTGTATCTTACTCGCATTATAATCACAACTACTAAGCAGTTTCGATCATGTTTCAGTAATCTAATTAAAACAATACTTTTCGAAATCCATTCCAAATTTCGCAAATGGCGTGATCTCGCCGAGATCGAATTTCTGATCCCTCGAGATCTCGACTTAGCGATCTCGTCTCGAGATTGCATTCCCTAGCCAGAACTTCGTCTAGATAATTGCAGGACCGCCAAGAGTCTAGCCTAACTTGACCTGTAAACCATTTCATTTACTCAAGTGGAACGGTTATAAAGATTTATCGCTTATTATATCAAACATGAACGTAGAAGTATCGATACAATATGATTAAAAACTGCTGATCGGCTTTTTCGTGGGAACTTAAATAATTCATACTAGCTTCGGCTGTCGAGTTTGTCCGTCTCCAGTTGATATTTTGAAAATAAAACATAATGTTATTACACTCTACAAAAACGTAGACACATTCTATCATTGAAAGGGCAGGAGACTGATGATGATGTGCAGTTTTGTAAAAAAACCTGAACCATATTTTACTAACATACTTCATAAACTCACAGAATTTTTTCCCATGGGGTTAGGCAGAAACCATAGAACGCCACCTGCTATGATCCTTAGCTACATACTGTACTGATCCTCTGATCGTACCTCTACTACTGCTACCTCTTGCCTCGACCACTCTCAACTTTTATCCATACTTTATCTCTTTACAATATTAGTTTAGATAACCCTTCTTTTGGGGTTTGCCGCAGTCCGGTAATTAAGAAATATAATACAAGTATTTGTAAATCCATAATTTGTATAATGAAGTGCGTTGGTTGCGCGTCGCCGACGGGATACCCTTTGGGATGCGTGTGCGCACGTTTTCGGCAGTTGTCGTGATCTGCGCGGCATTCCTCCTCATTGTGGGGACACATTCCCCACATAGCGATATGCTCGTGATTTCGGCTTAAACGCATTGTCTTCCGTTTTCACGCTTCTTAAGCCACGATAAGAAATAACGGAAAAAATCGATGGAATATTTTTGGAATGCTTGCCAATGGATTGCAGTTTTAAGGACGTTGTTACTTAATTAACTCATAATTAATTATAGGTGAAGGTGTGGCAGTAACGTGACTATACGTGTAAATATCTATACAGAATTACAGACTTTAATTTTTCTGCGAATGTTATTAAATAATAATCAGATATCAACAGGACCTCTTAACTTCCCATAGATACGTTTAAGGTAGTAGATTTTCTGTTAACTACGCTATTAATCTTGGAGATACTGTTGACTTTCGGTCATAATATGAAGTCATGAACAAAATCGAATGGCAAAATACCTACCTAAAAATACCTATTACTTAGGTAATTGCTTGAAGTGGCTATATCGAAAGGGACGTTTTTCATGCGAAAATCAATTTTCCCACAACCAATAAAACCTACCTGAGAGTACCACTTTAGTTATTTACTAACAAAACATCCAACGTGGGTGGGCAACGAAGGCGTCTAATTAAAGTAATTAATTTCGTCTACTAAACGATAATAATAGCAGACATAAATACGTTTTCTCGCGGAACCTTACCTGCGTGTAGGTACTAGTGAGGCTATATTTTGTAACGTATTGTATAATTACGTACGTATTTCAAGTATGTAATAACAATTATTATGTGAGAGCGGTAGAGTAAGACTGGACGCAATAAAACCGTGAAATTGGCGACGGAATCATGGAATAACGTACGCGACACAGCCTCAAGATTCAACAACTGTCTCACTTTCCAATTTAGTGGAATGTAAAACGCGTAAATTTTATAGCTGTCGCATTTATTTTATGTTGTTCGTAAATAAAGAAAGTAATAAAATTGTCACCATCTCGGGGAAACAAAAAACTTCAACGACGCTGCAGGTATTTTTAGAGAGCTTTGAATGATCCGTGAGTAAGTAAAATCCTAAATTATCCTAAAAGATAGAACTTACACCATTTTTCAAACCTACGCCACAGAGCAAATATAAACACTAATACATACTACAGAATCAGATGCGGGAAATATAAATTAAATATTAAATTAAAATAAAATAGAGCTTCAGTTATGTTATGAGTTATAACGTTCATCATCATCATCTGCTTAGCGTTTTTCAATTATGTTGGGAGCCCACTCCCAGTCTAACCGGCTGCAGTTGAATACCAGTTCAGTTATAACGTTCATTCATTCCGAAAAATAAGCGTTTCCTTGATCATCAGGATTTTCACATGTCCGTACTTTGATTTAGGATAAAAAGGTTATGAAACAATCCGGAATAGACCTTAGTCGATGAATCCCAATTCGTAAAAGGGGTTTGACTAACTCCATTACTTTTCCGCCTCCAATACTCTTTTTTCCCTCCTCCACAGTTCAGCCTGCAGATTTAGCAAGCTGAGGTGGTAGGGGCCTAATTTTGTCTGCAGATGGATTGATTGATCCGATATTTAGTTTTTTTTTCGTCTTCAAGCGGAACCTGCGTAGTGTGTAGCATCCCCGGGGTACACAGTCGACAAGCATTGAAAGGCAGCTGGACAGACTGAATGTAGGCAACAGGCTGTTGTTTGAGAGAAGATAGTTTCCAAAACTCAGATTATTTAGATCTTCTCTATTTCCAATTCCTTTATGATGAATTCTCGGACATTTGAGTCCGTAACCCACGTTAGGTTAGATTGGGGATCATTTATTTTTTGTAATCCGATAAAGCTTCTTAATTGACTCTCCAACATAAGCAAAGAATTTCAACTGTTAGTGCAATGACGTCTAATGGACTGAAGAGAAACTTTCGTAGCATACGATAATGACAGATTCCGCCAGTACACACCACAAAACAAAAAAGGAGAAAATAAATCGTAAAGTATCTCCGTCGGCCGTCTAATGCGAAGAAAAGTATATCTGCATTCAACGCGGATTTACACATGCAAATATGCATTGCGTGCATAGTTCATCTAAGAAATCCGCGATGATATATAACTTTATACACAGTTAAGTACAAGTATTCATCAGCACAATCGAAGCAATAAAAGTTGCATTATATTTTAACAATATAATGTCTAAATGCACGCGGGAAAGCTTTAATTTACGATGTGTAGTATTTACGATGCAGCGATGGCCACGTTACGGTAAGTTAAACAACTCACAATTGTAAAGGAATCTCGTGTCTATTAAGGAAAAAAATACAAATCAAGCACGAGACAAGATAACGAAACACAAACACAGGTGTTTATTCTGTGCGCTTCGAAAAGCGTGAGAAGTGTTAAAACGCTTGCCTTTAGAACTTATTGTTTGACTCTTAGCACCTGACAATTAGTGGCTCGTGACTGCCGCATTTCTACAATTTCACCCGATTTCATTAGATACCACTTGCGCTTTGAGCATAGATAGTGTATTGACTTATGCAAATGAAGCTTTGATGGATGGCTCCAACTCTGACCGAATGTTTGCGGCGGCTGCAAATCGTGTCCCGAGGCTAATTCGACGTCTTCCACTGCGCTCGCATGAGTGCGCCCACTTTGAACTGTGAGAATGTGCCGAGATTTTTTTAGAGGAGGGCGATGTCGATAGTGTATCAGTACGGGGAGCCAGTGTTGGGCGCGAAGCCGCGGACGGTGGGCGGCGCGCGCATCGGGGATTTATGCCGAGAGACGAGCGCGAGTCGCTGGTGCGCCTGCGCACGGGAGCCGCCGGGTAGTCCGGGAGCGCGCATCCCCCCGGGAGGGCATTGTTTCGCGCACTCGCCCACTTTCATTGTTATGACTGCAACTTGATTATTTATGCCCAATAATCCGCTCAGCTGACTGTGGTATAAATCTCGTTATTAATAGTATCCGGTGAGGCATTAAGCACGGCCGATTGTGATTTTTAATCGTTTGTTATTTAACTTCCAGAAATCACGTTTAAAGAGTTACCGCCACCGTATAGTGAACGAGTGAATGATTTTGATGGTATTGAAAGCCAAGGATTGAACAATACGGTATGTTTCTTTGAAACAAAACTTGAACATTTTAATAACCGTGAATCGCTGTAACAGTTAAAGTGACTTGTAAATTCCAGAGTAACGCACTTCCAGCATGCGATGTCTTAGACTTGCTAGCGGACTGCAAAATAACGTCTCCAATAGATGACAATCCAGATACCAGTGTCGAGTACGCCGAAATTAGAGATATGGGTCTTTGGCACTCCACACCTTTAGCCCATCGCCATAAATCAAAGATATCGCTTACATGGGTGTTGAAAGAAAACTTGGAAAATGCGAAACTGACGGGTGATAAGTTTCAAACTGAAGATAGAATTAAAAATACAATTATCAAAAGTGAAGTAGATAAGAACCACAATCAGAAGCCAAATGAAATCGAACGTTACAGAAAGTGCAAGCCTAGAGATGTGAAAGATAGGGTCGTGGGACGTAACGAGTATTACCATAATCTTAGGTTTAGGAATGCGTGTGAAGAGTTTGCTAACGTGCAGGACACTTACTCGGACACTAGTGTGGGCACAGAGGAGTACGCGAGGAAGAAACACAGGCATCGACACAGAAGAAAGAAGAAGAGACAAAGTGGAAAATTTGGATATGATATCCGAGATTTGGACAGCTTTCTTACAGAGGTGAGAAAATGTTTTGATTATTGATTTACAGTTAAAGCCATGCCAATCAAACGATAAGAACCCTTTTAAACAAAATAATGTATCACGTAACCCAATTTAATTTGTAAAAAGTCATTCATCATTTTTTGGCATTCGTTATAACGATATTAACGGATCTTTTTTACAAAAGAATTTAAATGCACCTGTAAATCTCGATCATTATTCATTTCTTGGGGTTATTATGACGTTACGAAGTACATACGGTTTTTGTGCGTTACCTCGGAGCATAAACCCGATTGTACAACGTCAGCCGCGAAATTGGCGCAAAATTGGACATCGCATAAATTGCAAGTCATTTAAAATTTTCGATATCCTACCCGAAGTTTTTAGTATAAATTCGGGCGAACAGTTTTGGGCTGGCAGATTTTGAAGCAATTTTATTTCTGTGGTATGTGTTCAGGATAATGGGTCTTAAGTGAATGTTTTTAGGGTCGTTGTAATGTGGGGTTACAAGATAATCTCGAGAGGAGAGGGCCATTCATCAATATGGTTTATTTAAAACAACAATATGTCCTTGTAGGGGTTAAACGTCACGGTGTTAATTGCGCCCGTTCGACGGGACGGCGATACAATATTTCACGAAAGATTTTTAAAAATCGACTTCGACTACGAGGTCATTGTAATTTGTAATTGACCTTTAGGGAACATGAGATTAAAAGCTCTTTGGAAAATTATTATTTATATGAAGCGTGTGCGGTCAGAATCTAATTAATTATTAGATTGGACGCGACCAGCATTGTATTTTCATAGCACGCTGGTATGTTTTAGTACTTACGGTTTTTTTTTAACACAAATTGGTATTCTTGTTTTTATTGTTATAGCAATCAATAAAATTCCCGTTCCTTGATATTTCTTAGATTTTCTCTGAAAGAGTTTTATTTTCATTTTGGTGCCGTATATCAATATCAACAGGGTTCTACGAGCATGTATTAATCACAGGTAAAAAATAATATGACTAATCATCATCGTTTGCCTATTTTTTTCCCAACTATCTTAGGGTCGGCTCCCAGTCTAACCGGGGGCAGCTGAATACCTGATACTTTACAGGGAGCGATTGCTTATCTGACGTCCGCAATCCTGTAAATACTGGGTAATACGATAACCCTTGGTAAGACTGGTTGTAAGACTTAAATAACTAGCTGATGCCCGCGGCTTCACCCGCGTGAATGTCGGTCAAATTATATACTTAAACCTTCCTATTGAATCACTCTAGCCTGCTTCAGCCTGTCCCGGAGTCCAGTATTGTGCCCAAAAAGAATATGGCAGAAAATGCTCATGCCGTATTACATGGGACTTCAACAAAACTGGACTGCCTCGTTGGTTTGGTGGTCGCAAGCGCGACTGCTGACCTGGGTCTAATTCCCGGGTCGGGCCAAAGTTTGGGTGTTACGGAATCCGGTCTGGATTTGTGCACGGTTGATGGCAAAGGTTAGCCCCCGATTACACGAGACTTATAACTAAAAAAATATAACTGCGATGCAATATTGGAACAATGCATACATGCAGATTATACACTGCATGGAACAATAATGGAGTCACTTAAAATTCCGCGGGCTTTTAGAGTTTATTTTTACAATAACTGTGCCCCGCGACCTTTGTTCGCACGAAATTATCATAAAAAGGGTCACATTTCAAGGGTTATATTTTTTTCCACGGGACTCTCAATACTTTTTCTAAAATAAAAGAAGCCTCCTTATAACATCACTTATCGGCCAGTAAAAGTCCTGTCAAAATCAGTCCACCCGTTTCGGAGATAAGCCGCAACAGACAAACAAAATTAAAAAAAAAAGAATTGGCATAAGTAAGTATGTACTGTATATTATACTTTCAGTAGAAAGCTGTTATTTACTGCGTTATTTATGCCATTATTTTACAAGTCTGCGCGACTGCATAGCACAAGGTCCGGGGTTCGATTACCAGGTCCGGCTAAGTGTTATTGGGATTTTTACTATCAGGAATCTTTCAGGCTGCTGAAAAAATTCTTATGGAAAAACCACTAAGCCACGAAGTTTGTATTTGTGCCCGAATGATGGCAAAAGCCTCGTCCCTTATTCCATGGGACTTAAACATAACGGGTGAAATGTTGCTCCAAGTACAATTTTTTTGTTGTGGGAAATCATCAAATGACTCCTCCCGCTCTGGGCAGGGAGTGTTAGACTTCTACTGACTAAAAACCACCCATGTTCCTTCTTAGCCCTTGTGCCGAGGCCGCGGTTTCTCTTTCGAACAACCCGCAGTCCCGACAGGGGTGTAGGTACCATTAGATACACCTCTGCCTAATACACGAGTGAAATTATATTTATTATGTCAAGTAAATTATAATAGGGCGAACAAGGCCTCACTCAGTTCTCACAAGTTGTTTTTTCAAACCGTACTTTTTTGTCAAGTCTTCTCAAGCTTCCATTATCACTATCATCACTACATTATAAAACAAAGTCCTCCGCCGCGTCTATCTGTCTGTTAGCGATAAACTCAAAAAGTACTGCACCGATTTTCATGCTGTTTTCACCAATGGATAGAGTGATTCTCAAGGAAGGTATAGTATGTAGATAATTTGACGCGCGTGAAACCGCGGGCATCAGCTAGTATAATTATAAAACAAAGTACTGCGCCGTGTCTGTCTGTCTGTTCGCGATAAACTCAAAAACTACTGCACCGATTTTCATGCTGTTTTACCAATGAATAAAGTTCTCGAGGGTTTGTTTTTTGTAGGATATAATTTGTCAAGTTTTTGTATACCTACATTGGCTAAAAAATAATGATATTTGTTGGAGGTGTCGGAAATAATAAGCCGTCTGGGAGCTTTCAACGAAAACGCTGCTGAAAATTGTGTATATTATAATATAATATACACAATTTTCAGCAGCGTTTTCGTACCAAATTTCTGTAAACCTGTATTATAGGTTTACAGAAATTTGGTACCGGGATAGATTATATTCTGGAATAAGACATACGCTACTTTTTATCCCTGGAATAGGTTCCCATGGGTTGCGGGAACGGGATCCAAATATCATGATTACTCTTGTTCGCGATAACCGACATCCAACCCGCCAAGCTTATTACTTGCAGTACCCACCTATTACCTAAGCCTTTCTCTCCTCCTTCCAGGCCACAATAGACCGACCCGGCAACATCCCCGTAGTCATCGCCTACCCGAGCACTCTATACCAAACGCAGAAGGACATCCAGCAAGAACTGCCATTACCGCTCGGTACAGTGGTCAACGCGGTGTTCAAGAACGAGCAATGGCTGTATGCGCAGACGCCGCACGGGGACGAGGGGTACGTGCTGTATAGCGCGTGCTTGCCGCTGGGGATCCTGCCCAACAGGTGAGACTGCATATAAATATAATCTAACTAAATGAGGTGTCCTCTATCTATCTAAAAAATAAACTGTTTGGAGCCCCTTTGTAGGATATGCGCCCCCTCCTACCCTGCCCATCTTGCACAACCACTTGCACCTTTCAAGATTTACTCGAAGCAAATATTTGTTAGAGTTGTGTAGGTGGCTATATACTGGTCTAACACAATTTGAGTTTATCGACACGTAAAGAAGAAGAAGGTGAGACTGTGATTGTCTATGATACAGCAGTAGTTGTATGCGCAGACACCACACGGCGACGTCCGTAAACTCACGCCTATTTCTCATACGAAAAGACAGAATAACGCCGTCTGCTTTGATCTTGAAGGGCCAAATAAATTGGAATCACAGCAGTAGGAGAGGATACTGGCGAGCGTAACAAAGTGGTGAATATACGCATCTTTGCATTCATTAGAGAGCGGCTCTTATGTGCGTCTCGACCAAAAGCCTTAGAGATTTCAAAACCATAGAATTTTGCGCTTCTGTTATTATTAGGATTAAGCCAAATACTGTGCAATAATCAACCAAATGCTGTGATGCCAACACTAACCATAGCACTCGAAACTTTCCAGAACATCACCACAAAAGAAGACACCGTGTTGGGAGAGCAGTACGGACATCTACCCGCGGCCCTGCGGCAACCTCACGGACAACGAGAAGGAACAGCTGCGCGGACGCACCCGCTCCGAATGCCGCTACCCCGCCAAAACACAACGCCGCAAGTCCAAGAACTCGTGCGCAGAAAAAGACTTTGACACGCTATACTTAAAAACTAAATCCGTTTCCTCCAACATAGACAAGATACACGAAAAAGAGAATCGAGACCACAAACAAGTGAAGAGACAGACTCTGTTAGTAGTGAACAGTGATTATACAGGGAGTGTTTTAAATAAAACTTTGACAGTGCAGAAAGGGGATGTGGTGGTTCTAGTGCAAGGTGGGGGGGTGGAAACTGATGTGGATGCTGAATGGTTCTATGTGAAGAAGAGGGATGGTAGCCAAGGGTTCATCCCGGCTGTAGTGGCTGGACATGGCTATATTTAAGTTTTATACAGCAGAGGGAACTTCTAAGTCCCTTTAGTTGACTTTTTTATTCTGGATGAAAGGAAAAATATCAAATATTATTTGAAGCGAATGTGTAAATCTGTGTGTTTTACACCAAGGAAAACTTCTAGTTTCCTATGGTTGATATTATGAACCGTGTGTTTTAAATGAGAGCAAATAGAACTTTAAATGTTTGTGAATAGAGTTCAAACTAGTATTTGAAGCTAATATGTAATGCAGTGTAGCAAGCTGTTTTGATGTATTGCCAGCACGAAAATGTAATTAAACTTATACACTTAATAGTTTTCACTTAGCAATAAAATTGTAAATAATAAAGTTTAGTTGCGTCATTCACTCATTTATTGTTTGATAATAAAAGTCACAAATTGATAACAGAAAAAAACTTAAACTATGACTTACCGAAAGTGTAAGACCTGATCTCGATAATTGAAGGAAGTACAGAGGTCTATTTCGGGGCTAGAGCCAGCGATGGCCAGGACTTTGTTGGGGGTTGTTCTCAAGACTGCAGAGTACACTGTGGTTGCTGAAACGGGTAGTTCGACCGTCACTTCTCCAGAATAGTTCAGTTGGTACAGGTGTTTGGCTTCTCCTCCTGCGAAGACGCAGTCATCGTGGAAGAATGACACGTGGATCCCGTGGTCGGGGATATCGAAGACTGTGACGGCGTCCAGGAAGCGAAGGTGCCAGAGAGCCAGGCGAGGACCGCCGCCGCAAACCTGACGAGAATAAATTATTTAGCTGGTTAACATATTGCTTATGGTAGATTTGTGCAACTGCACATGTACATACAACATAGTGTACATTGCCTATTTATTCCCTAATTTTCATGGCACTAATTAAAGTAATTTCTTGTGAAATTAAGCTTTGGGGAGGCCTTTGTCCAGGAGTGGAACTCTATAGTCTAACTAAAATAAAAAGCAAGCAACTACTTAATTCACTAATTAATTACTGATTCTCATAAGACACTCGGCCATCATCACTGATGGGACAATTCATACCCTTATTTTTTTAAGGGTGGGAAATCATCTAATGACTCCTCCCGCTCTGGGCAAAGCGGTAGGGAGTCTCAGACTTCTACTGACTAAAAACTACACACATTCCTTCTTAGCCCTTTGTGTTGAGGCCACGGTATCTCTTTCAAACAACCCGTAGCCCTGACGGGACAATTCATACCCTGAGGGACAGTTCTCAGGGTATGAATTGTCTCATTGGTGATGGCTTAATAGGTATCTATCTTGCTGTTTACATATTGTTGCTGCGCCTGCCAAATTCCATATGTGCATTTTTAATTTTTTGTACACTACACTAAACATAATTTCCATTTCATTCTTGATGTGTTGATAAAATCTTTTTTGTAATATTTGAATTAGGAACAAGTGGAACCAATTCTAAATGTATTAATACTCTTCAGCCTTATTCATAAAAAGTTAGAGCCTCCTTGAAGGGTCCTTGAAGGACTGATGCTAAAAAACATGATTCATAAACGTCTGTTAACGCTAATCAGTCCCTCAAGGCTCTGCTAAAGTTAGAGGACTGTTGACCCTCCTTTATCTCCCTGCTAAGTCACAAAATGGCCGCCACAAATTTGAACAGCTGACTTTGACAAGAGCAAAAAACCATAACGAAGATAATTTTAGTGAAGGGAGAGTTACGCAAAGATTTAAAAAAATCCAGGAAAATTTATTTTCAGGCATTTGTGTTTAAAAATCCTCTTAATTATGTATTTAAGATGATACGTGTAATAACAATGAATATGAAAAAAATAAAATTAGGATGAATAACATAATTACGGCTTTTTGCACTACAAGTTATACATGCGGATCGGAAATGGCGGGAAAACAAACATTTCACTTTTTTTTTAAAGTTGATCTTGGGGTTGTATCGTCAAATTTTATCTTTTCGTGACAATGCAAGCTATCCAGGCAATTCGGGCTATGGAAGTTGTTAATTTACAACCACAACCGCGGCGTCGCAAGGTGTATAATCAAAGGGCAGATCCTATAGAGGATCTGCCCGATATAGAATTTCGGCGACGGTACCGGTTTGACAAGGGGACTGTCCAATTTATTGTTCAATTGGTGAGGGCGGACCTCACCAAGGACCGAAGAGGCGCCAGCCTGACACCAGAGCTGCAGGTTCTTACTGCAATAAGATGTTGGGGGCGCAACGAAGTAAGCATATCCAGCATTACCTATTCACTATCTGCCATAAAACTTATTTTTTTTTTAAGATCTCTTACGATGTCACCCGATTATGTTAATAAATAACCTGTGCCGAGGACCTAACTTTACATGCTGATAAAACCATACATTTTAGGTCCAAGATGATGCTGCAGAGCTTCACGGGCTCTCGCAGCCGACGGTAAGCAGGGTGTGTGCAGCGGTGGCGCGAGCACTGGCGAATCACTCTGCTCACTATATAAAAATGCCCAGTAACGCGGCCGAGAGGGAAGAGACCTGTCGGCGATTTTACGCGCTGCGGGCGTTTCCGACAATTATTGGGTGCATTGATTGCACCCATATTAAAATTAAAAAATACGGCGGCAATGCAGCCCAATATTACATAAACCGCAAAGGATACTATTCTTTGAATGTCCAGGTAAATACACAAAGAATAAATATTACAAAGTCCTTACTTAGGTAGGTACCTAATGTAATTTTTTTAAATACCATTTAACATGGGTACCTTCTGCTAACACTAATGACGTTTTGAATTATTATCAGGTTACATGTGACGCTGACCTCAAAATCCAGGACATTGTGGCCAGGTGGCGCGGAAGCACGCACGATGCCCGTATCTTCAACGAGTGCTCGCTGAAGGAGCGGTTTGAGGCAGGGGAGTTCAGAGGGAAGAGGCTGCTGGGAGACTCTGGGTATAAATTGGAACCCTACCTTTTGACCCCTGTTTTGAGGGCTCAATCTGCCTCCGAAGAGCGCTACAACACGGCCCATATAGCAACGCGCAATACCGTAGAGCGCTGCTTCGGAGTCTGGAAAGCGCGCTTTCGGTGCCTGCTGCAAGGCATGACGGTAAAGCTGCAGAATGTAAAAACTGCAGTTATCGCCCTGGCAGTACTCCACAACATTGCCATCGAGCACAACGACTTGCTCCCAGGTAATAATATCCTACATAGAATAGCCACAATGATTCTTAAGTATTTCATTTTACATCTCTTATCATTTGCTCACATTCACATAGCACGACATTATTCTAATATAAGTAGGTAAAAAAACACACATTTATAAAATTATAAAACTAATCATTTAATCAAATAATCAGAACCAAATTACTAACCTTTATTCAACTCAACCTTTGTTTCCTATATATTGAATGTATTTTTGTGGGTTCGTGGGTAATGATTGTTGACATT
Organism: Diarsia brunnea; assembly: GCA_949774965.1. Lineage (NCBI taxonomy): Eukaryota > Metazoa > Arthropoda > Insecta > Lepidoptera > Noctuidae > Diarsia > Diarsia brunnea. Next base: position 17,776,125 of record OX459002.1, on the reverse strand, counting down.
ATAAATAAGTAGGTAGGTATCAAATTCAAATTCAAATTCTTTATTGCAATTGTATTTTTTTCAGAAGCTGATGAAGATGGTGCAGATGAAGAAGAGGCTGACGAGGAAGTGGTTGTTGCGGCAGCCAGCAGGGCGGCAAACAATGCACATCTTCGCGCTTTTATTCATCGACACTTCCAATAAATAAAGTTATCAATAAGATTTCCACCAACCTGGACACAACCGGTTACCTTACTTGAGTCAAAAATGTGGTGCGTCTCGTATGGTGTAAACCCTCTAGCTAGGGCAATCATTTAAGTAACAGATCTCCAAACAAAACAAAATAATGTATACAAAAGTATAAAGTTGACGTTAAAGATGTATAGGTACAATTTTACTTCTTATTTCATTATTAAGAAGAAAAATGTGTTCCTCCGTACCTGTAACCGCACATTTTTGGCATCATCTCTGCAAGCAAAACATGTTTTTTTTTCTAAACCATCCGACTACATCATTATTTTGAGATAAATAATGTTTATTACTAATGAAAAACAGTTGCTCAAGTTGCCAGAGAAAATAACATTACTAATTATAAAAAAAACATCATGACATATCAAAATAGTTTTATTTTGTAAAAAAAAATCTGTTTATTACTAAAAAAAAACTACTATCTTAGCTACTTATCCTTAATTTGTAGGACTGTTGAAGCTAATAATATTAATTAATACCTATGACATAGTTGGCTTAAAAATATCTTATTTTTTGTCATGGAGGCAATCCGTATGTTGCACAAAGATATTATCTTAATCCTGTTTGCTTCTAACAATTTCTTGTATAATTTCAATTGGAAAATATACTTTAAAGTACCTCTACCTAGTGGAACAGTTGTTCATAATTGTCTTGTATTTATAATAAATTTTCAAAGGAATTATGGTTTTTCAATGGTATTTGCAAGTTATAAATATTATTCAAATATGTTTTATGAATTCTTCCATATAATTTACAAAATCCAAAAAAAATTAAAGAGAAAATGAAGAGAGAGAAAAGGAAAAATAATTCTGGAGTCAGAACAATTACTTTCAACCAAATTTAACTAATCTATTTATTAATTTTACTTTTAAAATATTCTATTTTGGTTAAAAGTAATTGTTCTTTTAACTCCAGAATTCTTTTTTTTCTCTCTTCATTTTCTAATTGTATTTTGTGAAGCTCCTTGCGACACTCTATTTCGTTGGCTGCAATATCTGCTGCAGAAGGCTGAGAAATCTGAAAAAAAAAACCATAAATATAAACTTATCTATCTACAGGCCTAAAATATCATAACTAAAATTAAAGTAACCTACTTTTCTTTTCTTTATTCTTAGGCTTGATTGCCCTGTTGAGACCACTCGCTTGGGTGCCCGTACTTCCCGAGTAGGTGGAGCTTGTGGGGCTGGTGAAACTCCCAGGGCAGGTTGTGGTGCTTCTTGCTCTTCTGGCAGAGCTTCCAGTACTTCAAATACTACACTGGTAGCAGTAGCAGAAGCTGCAGAATTTGCAGATTCTACAATAATTGGTATCTGAAAAAAAAGCAATGTTTAATTAAAATATTTTTTGAACTGACATACTTTTATTTTTTACTTAAAGCCGCATTAGTTATGGGTACTAATGTGACTATGTATTATAGTGGGATAGGTATTGTTTTGGGACAATCTAATCAAAAGCTACCTATCAGGACAAAGTAAATAACATATTTGTTTTGTTCTGTTAAATACTTGTAGGTAATGTTTTCCCTGCAGGAAATCTTAGGCACTTTGCACAAGAAAACATGGGTCATGGATATGAAAATACCGATTAGTTTAGGTACCTTTTAGACAGGTAACCAACCTCGGACAAATATGTTTACACGCACACACAATATATCATATTGACTTATTCACATGATTTTAAATACTAACCTACCAACATTATCTTCATGTACAGCCCTTCCTCAGTAGGATTTAGGTAGGTAGGTACGGCTGTTTATAAGGATTATGATCGAGTAGCATTAACTTCTAAGTTAAAACTGATTCACAGCAAGAAAATTATAGACAACAGTACTTTAACTTGCAGTCGCTCGCTAACCACACACACAGCCAACTCCTTGATACGCTAGAAAGTCGTTTTATTATAAACTTTTATTTATAATTAGGATATTGTTCGTTGTTAACAGATCGTCTTATAACATACTTTACTAGGTACATAGTTACATACGTCAAATTTTAAAACATCAAATCAAGTGTCAACGTCAACCATTTATTCACCTTTGAACGTTCAGAAATAATTGCAATACAATTTTCATTTAGTACGACCCTGAGTCCCTGAATTATATCATTCATGCTATTGATGATAGTCCAAGCTATAGCTAGGTATTTCAAACTGAAACTTGTGGACATTTACAGAATTATAACAAAAGTAAAATAGGTATAAAAAAATATTATAAACTCCAAATCGTACCAACCTGATTGATTGAATCCGAATCGAACTCATTAACATCAGTCTCAAACTCCTGCGGCAACCAGGCTCGTATGGCGCTGTAATCAGTGGGGTCTTCTCGCGGGGGCGGGCCTCCTCCGGTCATAAGCCTTTCTTTTTTTTCAGCACTAACTTTTCTTTTCTCGGCGGATTTAATTGTCCCCCACTGATTTTTTAATTGAGCGGCCGTTCGTTCCGCCCCGTTCCGCATGATATTGAAACTAAAACCGAAGAGGAATAGGTAATAGCTGTATGTATTAACGACACTGTGTTTGGAATGACAGTAATTTAACTAAGTACTTGTAACTTTATGAACTCTCATTGGAAAAAAGGTGTAACTTATGTAGGTATAATAAAAAATAATACTACCAACGATTTGATGGGCTGATAACCTACCTTTTAAGAAGGTCCGCCCACGCGACCTTGCGGCTGTTAGTGTTCGTGTCAGTGTTTTTATTTTCAATTACTCCAACTCTCTCTCTGACGAGTTCTTGAAGTAACATCTGAAAAAGACGTTCAGTGTATAGATTCAATAGGAACGTAGGTAAGCAATGATCCACTTCACACATAATACGAAACAAAGGTAAATGAATTGCTTTTCTTACTTTATCCTCCGCTGTCCAATTATCACCCCTTTTTTTTGTGGTATTCATTTTTAAAATCACAAGAAATTACTAAACTCTCGTGTCTTCAATTTGCGTTTTCCCGCTAATTTGCTGTCACTGCTGTCGATTTTTTTTTAAATTCTCGAGGAGGCCAATTTTTGTCTTTGATTTGTCAAGATAGCCAACATAACGCGTCTAATCCGTCTATCAGCAGCTCATTAGTTATCAGACTGCTAGCAAGCGTTTATGAATCATACTTCTTGACAACCGTCAAACAAGCTTAATCAGTCTGTTAACTAACAGACCCTTCAAACCTCAATTAAGGATTTTTTATGAATAAGGCTTTAGAGTATTTATTTAATAAATGTGTTATTTGTGATTTTCCAAAACCTTACAAAAATCACATATTGAACTTGAACTTGTCAGGAGCAGCAACAATATTTAATTTTAGTGCAAGAACATAAAGTATAACAGCTATACTCACAATCCAGTCATCTCCTATAGCAGCGGATCCCACCCACTTGCCAACATCGGGCCGGCTCACTTTGCTGTTAGTATGGGGCTCTAGTTTATTGTGACTCTTGCCGGTGCGGGTGTCCCAGAGCAAGACTAAGCCATCCTCACTGGCTGTGATCAGTTGCTGGTTGCTGGAATTTAAAAAAAAGAAGATTTCTAAGTTTGAAATTATCAATTCATGTAGCCTTTTTTTAAATATTAATGGGCATTCAACTCAGGTATTAAATAAAAAGGGTTAAGGATTAATTGAGAAGTAGTAGATAAATACTGATGTAGGTAATAGTATTTATTTTTTGAAGAAAATCAATTTATTAACTGACAAGGACATTTAGCAAACCATTATAAAGTAGCAAGTATTCAGTGAATTAAGTGAAATAACATTTTTTTAAATATACTCACTTTCCATGAACAGAGTGTATAAAGTCATTATGTCCCTTTAAAGTGGACACCAATGTTCCATCCTCCAAGTTAAAAACATACACATTATTATCACCACATCCGGCATACAGCTTTGCTTTATCTTCAGATAACCATAGACTATTCACATCAGTCTGCTCCAACGATGACGGTTGTGAAGGTATCCTGATAGTCCACGAAGGTTTACTTAGTTTCGAACTGACTGCATTCTTCCAATCCCATCCAAAGATTTCATTAACTGTACCCGCTATTAAAAATTTGTCTGTGCTAGCCAAGCTGCACACTTGGTGGCCGTTTTCGATAGTGTGGGTGTATTTCGGCTTGTTGTAATCTGATGCGAGCAGCTCTACGACGGGATTTAGTATCCGATCCAGACTGAAAAAGAAAGATCAAGTGTGAAGGAGAGAAGAGAGATCGATTTTATTGTATTATTAGACAACATTAGAAAGGCAGATAATTAACCAACAATAATCTAGAAGAACACTCACTCAAAAACAGCAATCTGACTGTAAATATTACCGGCAACCAAATATTGCCCACAAGGTGAAAGTGTTTGTGAGAGAACAGTGTTGTACAAAACCTTGTCAAGCATGATTGATGTTTCTAATTGCACTCAAATGCGATTACAATTTATGAATAATCGATAGTTTTTTATCTATTTATAAATTTCGTTAGCTTTGGTCAAGTTTGGTCTATTTGGAGTGTAAACAAAACATAACCTAAACGCTAAACTTCATTTCAAACGTCAAATCTTTGTTTTTTTCACGCCTGCCTGCCACAGAATGTCAGAAAAATACAGATCATTTTGGTTCTATGTACTTTAATATTTTCATAAAATATAATGACAAAATAATATATTTAAATGGTGATAGTATAACTTATATATTTGATAAAGTAAGAAGCGTTTTAAATAATTATATCTTTCTAATCTCCATTAACTTTTTCTCAAAATGGTAACTCTGTCACAAAGTCAACCACAAAAAAAATCAGAACCAGCCAAGATGGACGTGTGTGAATAAAAACTAAAATAACGAGGTGCTTGTAAATGGTGAGATATTTGTGTAGGTAATTGACCTATATAACTGCGCTGATGTGTCTACGGCATCGTAGTGAGGTTATTTTACTTTTGACGCCTACATTGTGATTGTGCGGCGGAGCCATACCCCTCGCACAGCATGCCATAAAATTGATTTATGATTTTTAGGTAAATAAACCGGCAAAATGTATAATGGTATTGGTTTAACGACACCACGGGGCTCCGGTACGAATGGCTATGTGCAAAGAAACTGGGCAGGAGTACGGAAAACAAAAGACTCTGTGAATTATCGCACCGAGGAAGAAATAGCCAAGTTGGACTCTGCGTCAAATAAACAACCTAACCGGGAGATCCTCGACCATGAGAGGAAGAGGAAGATAGAGGTGAAGTGTGCGGAACTTGAGGATAGTCTCGAGGAGCAGGGGTAAGTGTCTCTCTTGTAACTTTTACTTGTTTTGAGTAACTAACTTTACGTGACGTAATAGTTTCTGAGTTTTAAAGTAATGACAAAAAGTAATTACTTTTTATTATCTGTTTTCATGCACTTTTTATCGTTCACGTCATTCTGATCCAAAAATAATGTTAATTTATACCTTAACAACACCAGAATTCTGTGATTGAGTTCAATGCAATTATTAACATGGTCTATTATTGAAACTTCATCATAAATAAGAAATTTAAAATAGTTATGCTTGTTGAGGTTTAACATAATTACATCAAATTAAATAATGGTATTATTTAATTTGATGTAATAACGTTATGTTATATAGGTACTTAGTATACCAATACCGTAACATGAAACGAAACAAACTGAAAACTCTGTCTACTTGGGTTAATCATGACACAGATAGAGGCCTGTATGTTTCTTCACGGTGTCTTGTTACAAAAAGTTTTGATTATGAATGTAGATAGGTATAAGAGTAGAGCAAGACCAAAACAAAGACATTTGGGCTGTGAAGGATGAAATGCCACAAAAGGAGGTGTCTGATGAGATGACGAGTAATAGAGAAGTATGGTAGACGAAGACATGCTGCGCCAACCCCAAGTGAATTGGGTTGAAGGCAAAAGAATGGTGATGTCTGGTTGGCAATCAATAAAATCATCTCTACTTTATTTTTGTATTAATTGCTGAAACTCCAAAACAACCAACATGCCAGTCACCAAAATAAAGTTGGAAAGTGATAAAGTATAGGTCTGTTGATCTCTCAACATCGGAGGTTGTATTGTCACAATTTAAAATGTTAAAAAGCTATTCACAACCTCTTTTCTATTTTTCTATGTGGTGATGTAGCCTATATTAATAATTCTGCTTCTAAGCGGAATTCAGATAATTTATTTAAAAAAATATAGTGATATTGTACACAAGATCCATAGCAAGCTAATGAATACGTAGTACAAAAGATAGGATAAGCAAAAGTAAGTAAAAGAGAAAGCTATCGTTTGAACGATTGCACTTCAAATGTTTTGTTGGGCATACATTATTATTATTTTCTTGAGGCAAACTAAAAGCAAGACAACAGATTAGGGACATTTTGTAGTCCACACAGTGTGTGCGCTAGTAAAAGATCAGGAAGAGATGCATATCTGCCTTTAAAAATAATTACTTATGGTATATCTTATCTGGTTTAGTTATCAAAATGGAACACATTAAACATAAAAAAAAAATTATAATGAAAAAAATACTGAATCGCAGCCACACACCTCACTAATTTTCCTTTCGAACTATTTTAAGATCTTGGATCTTAAACAAATGAGTGAGAATAAACAGTGTCAATACTCGAACATGCATCCTCCCCAAATTGACCCAATTTTTCACTTTCAATGGCACATCTATCAGTGTAATATATTAGTACTGAAATTTCCAGCCTTTACGATTTTATTATTTTAGTCTCTCGAAACATATTTTTCTCCTGTTTCTGATCCCCTAATCCCTCTCCATCATTCTCTTGCCCTTATCCCAATTTATATGGGGTCAGCGCTGCATGTTTTCTTCTTCCAGACTTCTATATTAAGACTTAAGACTTCTATTTTAAGCCATGTCATCCTTCACACAGTCCAAACATCGTTCTTTGGTCTTCCTCTACTCTTATAGCCATTCACAATTTCATACTCAACCAATTTCCTTATCCCTATCTATACACATGCAATATAATGTAATATTTTTAGGCTACCAAAATGTTATCAAAGAACAACCTGCAAAGTTATTTTAAACGTAATCTAGAGTCAAGAAATACATGTAAAAACTCGTAATTTGACTTATTAAACGCTGAGCGTTCTTCCTCCTCTCTCCTACTGTTGATCTATGCTGTGCCCGACAGGGTCCATAATTGAGACTGATGTAACTGTTTCTCTACCAACTGTATACATTATGGTACGCAATAAAGATTTGAGATTTGAGCTTAGTTATTTATATCAGAAACACGTATTTATTTCAGTTTGTGTTTCTTTTGTAAAGCTATTTTAAAATATGAATAGCTAGTGAATGAAGTCTTTTTCTATCGATACCTACATGGGAAGTGGCGATAAACGGCACAAATATTCCAAATATTGTAATGTCCATAATACTATCGCTAACGCCTACGAAAAAACTGTAAAAATATTCCCACGTAAAAAAACATTGCTCTATCGCGCTATTTTTAAAATTTTCTTCACTGTTATAAAAAACTGGCCAATTGCAAGTCTGACTTGCACATGAAGGGTTCCGTACCATCGACCAAATTAACCATTGTAATTGATAGATTTTCCATGTTATTTTAGCACCATAGTCTTCTTATGTGTATAATCTATAAGTATTAAACCTAGGGGTTTGAGTAAAGGGCAAGCCACTGCTTAAGAGGCGCCACGGCGCACTCACCTTCCGTCTGACGCAGGTCCTCACTGGACACGGTTGTTTCGGGAGGTACCTGCACCAAATCAGGCGGGAGGCCGGATGCCACCATTGTGAGGATCGGCTGGAGGACACGGTGGAGCACAACGTGGAGGTCTGCCCCGCTTGGGCGGATCCCCGCCGTGTTCTCGTAGCGACGATCGGCGGCGGCGTACTCTCGCGTCCGGCCCTGGTGCATGCCATGGTCCGGGACGAGGGGGAATGGGACGTAGTCGCCTCCTTCTGCAAAGCAGTGATGCTAGCGAAGGAGGTTGGAACGTGAGAGGGAAAGAACCTCTCGTCCCAGCCGCCGCGGATGACGCTCCGGGCGTCGGGTGCCACGTGATGGCTTCCGGCCACCGTAGACGCGTGCCTGTGGACGGTGAGTAATGGGCTAGCTCACCGTCCGTCTTATGACGACGACAGGCCGTGTCGACGGCGCGTTCGAGTTCCACGCGCGCCTCCAAAGAGATGTCAGCAACATCGAAGGGGCCCCGCAAGAGCCGACGCCCGTCGGGGCTGCGGGTTGTTCGATACCAATGCCTCGACACAAAGGGCTAAGAAGGAACATGGGAACATGAACATATTTCCTTTTCAGGTACGGAACCCTAAAAAGAAGGATCGGAATCCTGTTCCATACATTTCGACCGTTTAGATATTGCACTTTTGATTAACTGTCCCTAACACCAGGATATCTATTGCAGGGAAATGAGGAAACCAGGAATTTCGTGTGTGGCTAGTTAGTAGTGGTTGTTGCGAAATACAAGAGGAAGCCGGCAGGAATGAATGGTTAGGTAAGGTTAGCGTGGTTCACATAATATTGCTCTCATAAAAGTATTGCTTTAATGCCACTTCAGTGTGGGTAAAAGAGGTGGTAATCGGTTATCGTGGTATGGAGATGTGATGCGGAGTAATGAAGAAAATGTAGATGGCTGTAAGAGTAGAGGAAGACCAAAGAAACGATGAATTGACTGTGTGAAGGATAGTATGGCTAGAAAGGAGGTAACTACTGAGATGATGAGTAATAGAGAAGTATGGAAGAAGAAGACATGCTGCGCCGATCCCAAATAAATTGTGATAAGGTGATGACTATGGCAAGATATGGAGCTATACAGTACGTGACTGTGGCTCCAGCCTTAAACGGTAACTAAAATAATAAAAGCTATGTGAGGTGATGGTTGGCGTTTGAGCAAGGCACAGATTTCCTCGTAATATTAGTACTCCATTTTAATATTCCGGTTTAAAACTACGTAGAAACGATTAACCTGCCATCCCTTACAACAGTTACAAGAACGTTGCGCCCGAGTTGATAAATAATTCAGCACGGTGAGACAAGGCCATCCCTTTATACAAGTCAAAGAGGGTTTACCCCGTTGCGCGGGCTTTCCATTTCTTGCTCGTGTGGTAATAATTAATGAATGTAACACGCAAACTCTTGGCGCCAGTAAAGGTGTGACGTGTCCTTGTTGAACCTATTGTTTTGATTCTTGTTCAATTCTTTTTGTTGAACTGACCCTTGAAAAATATAATTCTCACCGATGGGGAAAAAAAGTTTGTTTAAAGGATACCAGGCCAGTTTGGATCGTAAGTGATCCTTTTCAAATATTCCTTATTGTAAAGTATATTTGCTGCATAATCAAACAACTATAGAAGAAGACGGATGTTTTACAGGAGCTATGCGGTTGCTGAAAGTCCTAAAGCTCTATTAGAGTCTTTGTTAAAACTTTTCCTATGACCACATGCTGTGCTTATTATGTCGTTGCAAAAGTCTCGAAGCATAGACCCTAACGTTGGAATTGGCGAACTTCTATGGAGGTTTGCAAATTCCCGATGATTCTAATCGAAAGGAAAATAATCTCCGCCAAATCAAAATGTCAATCAACTGTGACTTCAAAAACACAATCTAAAATTGTTAAATTTGTAACTCGAGTAGCAGCTAGTTCTCTATTAGCTATACATGCACTTGCTCATGTTCAGTTAAGTCACGTTGCCTTATCGATTTACTACTCGATAAAATCCCTTGTTTTATTTTGCTGAATAGAAAGCACCCCTCAGGCTATACAGTTAGATCGCACCCTTGTTTAGGGGCGATGGCCGCTGCGCCGGAGTGATCAATAGTTCACCAGTGCGCGACTCGCCCCGCGGTCCACCCTTCGCGTTTTATATTATTCAATAAGCTGCCCCGTCGCATTCAGTTAACAGTCGCGCAACGAGAACGTCTTATCGGGTTTTATTGTTTTCAAAAAGTAATTCTACGCCGTTATAGCGGCTCGGCGTATCATGCACTGGTAGGTATTACACTGAGAAATTTATTATAAGATTTTCATTAACGCTCGTCGGTGCGCGGTCGCTCAGTGAGACATACGTGAATCCATTGGCTGCAAGTAAACCGTTCAGGCGCGTTCGGCGGCGCGCGCGTTTTATTATTTCGTATTTCGTTTGAATTGTAATATTGAGTTGGTGAATAATGAGTGTGTCACTGGTGTGGTTGCGTAGGTTGCCGAAGGAGGAGATCGCGGCGCGTGTGGCTGCCTTCCGGGCGAAGCTGTGCACCACCGGCGCGGGAGACAAGGACGTGCCCAAAGACGAGTTCGGGAGAGTCGCGTGAGTAATCCTTTATTTACGAATATCACCTGGACTTGGGAATGCTCCAACAGATTTTTTATTTATTTATTCGAAAGCCAAAAGAAAATAAAAATAGTATTTTTAAAGGAAAAGTTTGCATGTATTTTTTTCAGGGGATTTTTCGTAGTGGGAATAGGAAGTAGTTCGTGCATTAATTCGTGCTAATGATCACGCTAACATTATAATTTATTGCTTAACATAAATCGAGATGGGCAAAAAAAAACCGTCGTCCATCCAGACTATTAAGATCACTTGCGCACGCGCATACAGAGTGATGAAATTATAAAGAAATATTTTATTACAGTTATTAAATTAGCAAGGACAAAAACAACATAATGTGCGAATATCAAGCGTTCAATTTAACGCGTTACTTTTCCTTTTATCGTTTTTTTTTAAAGCAAAAACGTGATTAATTTCCTAGTTGAAATGGGCTCTTAATAAGCTCGACGGAAATAAATATGAAAATGCTGGTAAATTACTAATGCGAGCATTAGTGTTCCGTTTATAATTTTAGTACCTACTACATATGTCACATACCTACTCACATACACTTTCACAGTTATTATGAAGGGGCTATCACTTTGGATCTTCGAGATCTACGCATTGAATTTGTCAATTGGTGTATCAATAAAATAAGTCCCTCCTATCCTATGCGTATGACATGGGAACCGGAAACGGTTTGGGAAGCACCTAGTTCTTCAGCTATTGGATTTCCTAGCATCGTGAATTCCACGAGGATTACAGATTTTAACGTGTTTCTTTAACGTTACCAACAGCTTGAATAGGGTAGTTAACTAAAAAAATCAAATTAGTCCGTCAGATAGATTTCCAAAAAATATTGGATACGTATTTTTTTTTTCTTTTTTCACGTAAACAAACAATGAAGACGATACAGTGATTTGAAAACTCGTGTGACGTCATAATCTAAGACGTTAGTATGACATTTTTTACCGGTGAGTGACGTCACGACCCCCCACTCAAATCTTTGACGCGTTTTATCTTCGTCAATTTTTAAAGATTTGATGAAACAAAAAATATGTATTCAATATTTTTCGATAATCTAACAGACGGACTAATTAGAATCATATTTTTTTTAGTCAGTAAACATCCCTATTCACCAACTGCTGGTTATAGGCCTCTCTTTTCTTGCGTCAATCTCTCCGTTTCTGTACTAACCTCATCCAGAATTTAATCGCGAATCTTCCGAATTCGGTGCAAAAATACTTTGTACTTTTTCTTTTAAATAAAACATTACTCACAAATATCCACCGTTGTTACGTACACGTACAGTCGTACATAATCCAATTAGTCATAATCCGATGCATGAAATTAACGAATTTCAGTTTCATTTCGTATTTAATACGTACAGAAAATCCGCTGGTTGGATTTGTGCGACATAATCGCTATTTTAATTTATTTGATTGCCAATTTACCACCGTTAAATTAATTTTCACCGGCTATTACTTATCTAATTAGATAACCGTAGCTTCTAAGAATTTTTGACGCAGGTCGTAATACTAGAAAGATGTCATTCGTGCAAATGTCATTCATGCCTGTATCTTCCAAATACCGAAGGAGGGGCTTTTTAAAGTACCGGCAACCCGTACTAACTTATTAAAGTTTGCACCAGTATTTCGTGCAATGACAATACTAAATAATGTCTCTCGGCGTTTAGACATATTTTCTTGCTCTTTGGCGGAATTCCAGAGGGTGACACTTAGTATGTTGTCCACTGTGTAACTTGTTAAATTTAAGTTTAATTAGCATTAAATGTCTACTTTTGTTAACTTGGGTCTTGCCTGTTAAAACAATTGTATGTGTTTATGGATAAATAAAAATAAATCTTGGATATCAGAGAACCGAAGTGATTAATCACAAAACTTCTTCTTAGTTTATTGTAAGTTCTAGGTCATACACTACATTTCCATTAAATGATAGGGTCAATATCTAGCCTGTATGTATGGGCGTTCGATCAATACTTGCAAGATTCAAGCTCGCACAAGGGAGCTCATGCAAAATAGATCGCAGAACTACCGACGTTGAACCAGGTAAAATGTGCCTTCATGCGTGAAAAATTGATGCACTCGGATCGATATAGCAATTTTCGTCATACGCTATCCAATTACTCAATGACATGATATGGAATGGTACTGTAAGCTGTCAACCAAGCATTCTGCATATAAGTAACTCTACTTAAAAATTATTGCGAAACGACTTTGTTTGGGGTGAAATATCAGTTTACGGTAGAACTCAATGTGGATGCATTTAATAGAACAGAGGTCGTGGAAGTATTTAAAGTAAACTTATTACATTAGACACTTGTATTTCAAAAAGAATTTGTGATTAAATTGCACCTTGGACCTCCAAATATCTCCGTACCAAGGAGAGTTATTCTGAACCACACATGGGAAAAGCATAGTCCAGAACAAAAGAATATCGTAATAACATCTGGGAGAACCTTTCGGCTGGGTGTGCCTTAGGTGCTTTTAATGTTTACTTATAATGTTCCCAATTAATCCCTATGTTTGGGCTCTAGGCCCCCCAGGCCTCTGAATGTGGTTCCGTATGAAAATTTTTTCTTTGCACCTCGTTTTTTTTTGCCTGTATGTCTCTACATTTCGTTTCGTCTATGTATTTTGCTGTCTTCGTACTATAATTTCAGGTAAATGTAGTAAAATACATCGTAAACCGAAGACAATCTATTTACGTTAGTCCGCCGATCTATTTCAGTAGCTCCACATCGATAAAATAATTTATAACCATAGCGTATTGTCTAGTAAATGTCAGGTAAACCTTTGTGTCATGTAACTGAGGGCTCGACAGAATTGTTAAGTGTTGTCATGATTTTACTTGTCCTATGAAATGGAAGTTTATTTATATATAAACCATTCAAGGTTTGGGTCAAATATTTTAAATTTTGCATGCTATCACTGGCCCATTGTGATAGAATGCAAAAATACCATGTTGTTAACATAAATTGATATATAAATAGGTAGGTACATATTAATACATATTTATATAATTAATATTAATTTAGCGTATTTTTTTTTAATTTTTGTCGGAAGGGGTCTTTTAGAAAATTGTTTCCGGCTGTCAAGGTGTTTTAGTACGGAAAAGGCTTTGAAAGAAACCTTACAATTGGACACGTTTATTATTCGTTAATGTATTACTAACATTTTGAATAGATTACTTTCATTGTAAATTGTAACACGCGATGAAAGTTGAAAATGTTGCTCAAGGTTCATTTACAGGAGTTTTAAAAACTGTTTTCCGTGTAAATTATATTTTAAGTAACACTTGATTGCTGAACATTTTCGCTCCTGAAAACCCCTAAAAAGTCAATTACGGGGCACATTTTACTTCCCAACAGAAGTAATTAGGTAGTGTAACACACGTTTACTTAACATTTATTATGTATAGATCGTACCATGTATTAGATTCATAAGTAACAGAAGTTCATTGACCAAGTTGACCGTAAAAGCTCGACCGCTTACCACTAGATGGCGCTGTGCTTATGACGCGTAATTTCTGAATCGCGGTGTTAAGATTCTCCGTCATTTAATGACCCTCGCTGGATCAGTGAATTTCTTCAGACAGCTAACCAGTTGGCGCATTTACGGATCTCGTCCTACTTGGAAAGGTCACGTGAGACACCCCTGCTAGTTGTGGCAAATACCTAAATTCCTTCAGGAATACATTTTTGGATAGAGGCACTTCATTCCCCGGCTTTCGTCCCAGGACTTGGTCGTGGGAACTGTACCTGTATATTTATCCAAAATCCAACAACCTTCTGTAAAATTTCTATCTTCTGAAACCTGCTGCTGAAAATACAGATCACCTGAAAACTTCGCCTGTGTTTCCTTCAAGTGTGACGTCACCCGAAAACACCTCCTACAAACTGGCGACCAACTGTGGGCAAGAAGAAAAACCGAAGTACGTTACACGTTACGGACGAATGACAACGACACCTACCGAAAGGGGGAAAGCAGAGATGTCGGTGACCATGTCCGATACTCAGTTTGAGGCGCTGCTGTCGAAGCTTTCACCAGGAAGACACGGATCTTTTACAACCTGTAAAGCAGAATTCGACGGGACCAAGAACTCTGAAGTAACGGAAGCTTTTTTGGCGGCAGTATCAGTTTTTAAACAAATAGAAAATGTAAGTGATGCAGAAGCGCTCACTGGGTTACCACTGCTTCTCAAGGGTGAAGCTGCAGTGTGGTGGCAGGGAGTGAAAAAACATGTTTCCTCATGGGCGGACTTCAAAGAACGTCTCCGTCACGCTTTTGCCCCGAAAAAACCTGCCTATATAATTTACCAAGAAATCGTCAAAGAAGTACAAGACATCCACACGAGCACTGAAACTTTCGTCGCACATAAGCGAATGCTATTCGCACAACTTCCTGAACCAGAGATACCGGAATCAAATCAACTCCATATGGTATATGGTCAACTAAAACACCGTATACGAGACAAGATTCCGCGTAACTCCATAGAGAGTTACGACGAGTTATTGGAAGCAGCACGAGGCGTCGAACAGATGTGGATCGATAAACCAAACAAAGGTGACGAACGCAATGAAGCAAGGCCAAAGCCGACTTCGAAACCGAAAGTGAAGTGCACCTTCTGTCACTTCATCGGCCATACTACCGAACAGTGTAGGAAGCTGAAAAAGAAGCAGCAAGAGTTAGAAGGAACCGAGTCTGTGCCTGAGGGACAAACTACAACAGCCCCTTCCAAGACTACGCAGGCTCCATCTCCATCTACACCCAAAGTCACTTGTTACGGCTGTGGTACACCCGGTGTAGTTCGCAGTAGCTGCCCAACATGCTGCGCAAATAAGCAACGGTCACTACCGTCAACAAACCTAGCCTTTTGTCCGATTGACGTACAATCGGATATAAGAAACAGGCCTATAGTATTCATTGAGGTAGATGGCGTTAAAGGGACAGCATACGTCGATACTTGTGCGAAGACCAGCATCGCATCGTACCAGTTATATAAACAGCTGATAAGCAAAGGCCACAAGTTTTACGAAGAAACAGTTAAGATTACTCTGGCAGATGGCATCGCGAAGCAACAACGCGTTAAGAAAATAACAGTTTCTGTGAAGTTAGAGGACCGCATCATACCGACAAACTTTATTGTCTTGCCTAATTCTACGGACAACCGAACCCTACTCGGCGTCGGATTTATGCAAAACGCCAAAATGCTTATCAACCTTCCTCAATTTACGTGGGAATTTCTTGATGCCGACTTCATCTACGAGTTATATGAAGAAGACTTTGTAACCTTCGAACACACCAGTAGCAACTCGGCCAGTGTTGCTTTAGATCCCACCGAGGGGATGCCTTCCGCGGCTATTGCATCCTCAAGTGCTGCTGCTCTTCCCGATGGTTCTCCAGGATACAAATTAATACCACTCGAGCTGTCACCTGCTAAGAAAGCAAAAAGGGTCTTCGATGGTTACATACCTGCTTTCGCAGAATTTATGATGCGTGATGCGGAAATAAATGTCAAAGGAGCAGAAGTACAGCTATCCCCGCATTCAAGTCAACTCTTTCCTGGTGCAAGCGATCCAACGGACTCTGATGGCGGTTATCACTTTTGTAGCATCGATATAGACGATAGGCAAAAGGAAATGCGAAATAAAATACTTATAGACTACCAAGAGGGTTTTATTGATAACAATAAACCATCCTGGCTTGTGGAGCACTGTATCGTGACAAATAACGATATTCCAATATCTGTACCCCTTACGAAATTAACTAAGAAGGAAGCCTGTTGGGTATGGAATACTGAACAGGAAGAAGCCTATAACACGCTTGAAACTTGGTTAAGAACTGCCCCTGTGTTGCGGCAGGCCGATGAAACAAAGCCCTACATTCTCAAGACGGATACCAGTAGCTATGCACTTGAAGCAGTTCCGGTCCAGGGGGAGACGGAAGACGAGCATCCCGTTGAATATGCGAGTAGATTGCTCACGCCCGCTGAGAGAAATTACTCTACTACTGAACGAGAAGTGTTGGCCGTAATCTGGTCATTAAATAAATTTAGAGCATATGTGGCAGGTCAACCTGTAACTGTGGTAACCGACCACCAAGCTATAAAGCGGTTATTGAATTTAAAATCTCCAAAACTTGTACAACTAGCGGATACCTTAATCAAGGCAAGAGAGGTACAAGAAATGAAGGAGGAGTCACGCAAAGAATATGTTGATAAGCATAGGCGTGAACGTCCACTGTATAAACCAGGCGATTTGGTACTTGTTAACCTACACCCCGTGAGCAAGGGAGCTCAAGGTGTAACCGCCAAATTTGCACCACGTAGAGATGGACCATACGTCGTCATTAATAAACATGGACCCACCTCTTTTAAAGTAGCTTCCCCAAATGATCCTACTAATCCAATTGGCCTCTATCACGTTTCCGCTTTGACTCCATATAAGGGTGGAAGCCTGGAAACAGTTCCAGAACCCGTGCAACCACTTCGAAGAAGAGGACGAACTAGAAAGGAGACGGTTGCCAGCAAGCCTTCACCTGGGGCCAAACGAGGACGTGGCCGCCCGAGAAAACAATAATCCCACTATCCAGTCCACCACGCCGAGACGTCTTTGAGGACTGAGGGGGAGATTGTAACACACGTTTACTTAACATTTATTATGTATAGATCGTACCATGTATTAGATTCATAAGTAACAGAAGTTCATTGACCAAGTTGACCGTAAAAGCTCGACCGCTTACCACTAGATGGCGCTGCGCTTATGACGCGTAATTTCTGAATCGCGGTGTTAAGATTCTCCGTCATTTAATGACCCTCGCTGGATCAGTGAATTTCTTCAGACAGCTAACCAGTTGGCGCATTTACGGATCTCGTCCTACTTGGAAAGGTCACGTGAGACACCCCTGCTAGTTGTGGCAAATACCTAAATTCCTTCAGGAATACATTTTTGGATAGAGGCACTTCATTCCCCGGCTTTCGTCCCAGGACTTGGTCGTGGGAACTGTACCTGTATATTTATCCAAAATCCAACAACCTTCTGTAAAATTTCTATCTTCTGAAACCTGCTGCTGAAAATACAGATCACCTGAAAACTTCGCCTGTGTTTCCTTCAAGTGTGACGTTACCCGAAAACACCTCCTACAGTAGCCAATTCATTTAGTTCTCATAAAATCGTGCCCAGAATTATACTCCGTAGGTTTTATTACGTTTGCTTCGTTACCAAAGTGATTAAAGTACGGTTATCAACAGGTAACCTTATTGATTGTATATTTCATATCAGGAAACGCTCAATTCCACGAGGAAAACCCTATTCCGAACTGTATTATATGCTGTAGCTGTACCCGCTCTCGTTTACATAATAGTAGGCTGGAATGTTGTAAAACAATATTATAACAGGCCTTTGAACTATTTGGTATTCGGTAAAACGAAACTTGGGCGTTGGAAAAATAACTTATTTTGAAATAATTTAAACAATTTACTTTACAGTTCAGTTGAATAATTTGAACAATTTCTCTTCTATTGAAAATACGATAGACAAAAGCTCAAGTTGCCTCTCGGAGATTTATTTAACAGTTTATGTACACGCTAAATACAGAAAAGAAAAAAGGAACAGAAAAATACGTAAAATGTGATGCTTTTTTCTAAAGAAATCTCTTCCAGCATATTATCCTACAAGAAAAAAAATACATGTCGCAGATACATAACGTGCATACAAAATGCCAAAAAATAGACAATAAACACACGCATTCCTGCGAAAGGCGAAAAGATAAAAAGAGATGTAGACACAATGTCAGTGTTCATCATCATCACAGCTTCGATATTTTAAAACCTGTAGTATGTACACGCGTGTCAAAACTCGCGGAACTCCCACGTAACCGATATTCAGGGGTCCTTGCATATCGATCGCGATGACGTCTGTCCCCCCACGCGACCCACTCCACGCGCTAAGGGGAGACAGGTCGCAGGACTTTTAATATGTCGGAGTTCGCACCCCGCTGTGCTCCGCTCTTGTGATAATAACTAAGTTCAGAACAGGTGGTACAGGTTGAATAATAATTCTTTGCTGGTGTATTTATTTGTTCAGCTGTTTATTTATTATTTTTTGACCTTTCAAAACAATGTTTTTTTTACAAAGTCAATGCGTCCATCTGAACAATGTTTTGAGCGCGTTACATCGAGTCCTACCGTAAACCGAGATGTTACACCCCAAAAAAAAAAATGTTTACCAACATTTATTTTTGCATATTAGTTTGATGTTCAGAATGCTTGGTTGACAGTTTCGTAAAGAGTCCGTTGTCTAGACTGCTCACTTTACCGCACCTTATTTTTTATCATCAAATAACCCCTCCCACTCTTGGGCAGAGCGAAAGGGAGTGTCAGACTTCTACTGACTAAAACCACCCATGTTCCTTCTTAGCCCTTGCGCCGAGGCCGCGGTATCTTGGTACCGCACCTTAGGTCTGAACAGCGGCTTTTTTGCTGCATCAGAGATCAGTTACCCCAAAAAGTAAGCTCATTTCGTATTCATGAGTACCTACGTTTAACCTCCTCAAGAATTCCAAGTCAGGTAGTTTACCACAGTAATAGGAGTAAAAACATGCCAATAATATCGCACTGAATTCGTGTAACAGGCAGAAAATAAACCCTTCAAATAAATTATCAGTTTGGATCCAATTTAAACGTACCCGTGGCACGGATAGGCACCGTACTTGAGATCGAGTTTTCTACCTCGCCTGACCTAACGAACTCGAAGTTCTAAGAATAGAATTTTTGTGTTTTCATTACTTTTTTATAAGTCTGGGAATTTTATTTTATTTCTATTGCTAATTGTTTCCTTAATGTTGCGTGTTTCATGTAATAAATATGTAGTTGTATTGTTTATTTATTTTATTCAAAGTTGGTTTGTTGCGCCACTTTATCTTCCCAACATAACACGTTTTATTCCTAAAGTACAAGGGAGTCGTAATAATTATAGTCTAGTCAACAGGTTCAAAAACGTGTTAAATAGAAGTAAAGCTAAAAATATGTGCGATAGCTCATTCGATTCGGAATGACGCCTAGATAAATGTTTTATAAGGGATTTTTAGCACTAAAAAATTGCGATTGTTATTAACAAAATAAGAAAAAAAAATACAGGTATGTATTTAGTTTTTTGTTAATAATTTCTAAAATAATGATATTTAAGATTTTTTTCTTATATATAATAGAAAAGTCCCGACTCCCGAAACTCTATCTCTATTATTTATAAAAAAAAATTAACGCTGAAAATAGGGCTAAAACATTATGTCGATATTCCAAAAAGTTACACCATTGTTAATCTATAATATAAAAATGAATCGCTCAATGTGTTGGTAAGCGCATAACTCAACAACGCCTGGACCAATTTGGCCAATTCTTTTTTTTAAATGTTCGTTGAAGTTCAAGGATGAAAAAATCGAATAATGGCAGGAAAAGCCCTAAAAACAGCCCTTTTCTTTTTCCCATACAAACGTTTTCTAACTAAAACGTAAAGTCAATTTGAGCTTTAATACCATACGATAAAGTTCGAGTGTTCGCGGAGAGGTTTCGGGAAGGCAAAACAATTGAGTGACTTTCAATTGTTCAGTCAACGAATGACAACTTCAAACAGACCATACGTCATATCATAATGTCAATCGTATACAATTACTGTTTCTTTCCCAACAGAAAAACGATTTTTCAAAAGGTGTTTGCGTATAATTTAAAAATTATTTGCTGTTCGTTAGTCGCGCTAAAACTAGAGAACGGCTGGATCGATTTGTCTAATTTTGGTTTTGAAATATTCGTGGAAGTCCAGGGAAGGTTTAAAAGGTGAGAAAGTGATAGGTAGGTAAGCAGGGTAGTAGGTAGAGTAGTAAGTAGGATAGTAGAGTAGGTATGGTTGGTAGGTAGGGTAGTCGGTAGAGTAGTAGGTAGGGTGGTAGGTAGGTAGGGTAGTAAGTAGGTAGGGTAGTAGGTAGGTAGGGTAGTAGTAGGTAGGGTAGTAGGTAAGGTAGTAGGTAGGGTAGGAGGTAGGATAGTAGGTAGGTAGTAGGTAGGTAGGTAGTTGGTACGTAGGCAGGTAATAGGTAGGTAGGTAGTTGGTACGTAGGCAGGTAGTAGGTAGGAAAAAGGGCATTGGAACAGCTAGTTAACTATATATTTTCCAATCTGCAGTGCAAGTACGTAGCACTCGATTCGATAAATCTGACAGTTATTCTCGATAAAATGAGCTTTTATCGAATCGAATCGATGTCGCAAGTATGTAACTAATATCGGTAGTTATACTCTAAAATTTAAACGATTTTATCGAAAATGCAAGTACGAAACGACATTTTGACAGTTGAGATCGACAATTTACGCTGTCGATCTCGATAATTTATCGACACCTTGTAAAAGCGCGATAAGCCTATCGAACACTACTTATTTTTTTAATGGATTTAGAACTTTTATTGCTGGGTGATGAGGAAGAACGGCAGCACCATCACAATGTGATGCGTATTCGGAGGCGACGTCTTAGAGATACAAAATAATAATCCTCTGGAACTTCCAGAGGACTGTTTTGTTCGTCTCTTTCGGGTGACTCGAGAAGTGGCAGTAATTTTAATTCAAGGAATAGAGGTAGACGTACGGAGGACACGATCCACTGGACTCCCTGTCCATATCGTGGTAACTACCTAGTGTTTTTTTCTTCTTCTCAGATCAAGTAAAAAAAGGTAGATACCGCACCGCCTTTGCTAATATTGACGCCACAAAACTACGGCTCTTCAAGTAAACACACGCGCTCACTCACACCCATGCATCAAACTACGCTCATTGTCGTTTGAAAAGCTAAAAATAAAATTTTATTGTGATTAAACACGACGATATTTATATATTTCTCAAGAAACTAGAAAGTAATGTCATCTGTCAACAGTGTCAACGACAATTTTTTTTTGGCAAAGGTAAACACGACGACGCTAAGAAGATGGGATATTTTCTGTATTTTTACTAAAAATTAACGGCAATTTTGGTAAATACTAGTAGTTTCTCTGAAATAAACCCTTAAACATTGTTTACAATGCCGAATATCTATGAAAAAAAGGATTTTATAGATTTCTCGGACATTAGTCGTGCCACTGAAATCCCACCCTAAATGTTTTGTCGTAGTACTAATATAGTAATCTGTGGTTTTGTCTTTGGACGTCCTCAGTGTTGCCATTTGACTGTCGATCCTTATCGACTCGAGTCGGCCCACGATAAATCTTGTCAACGCGTGTTACGTACTTCCAAATTCGATAACAAGCTCTATAAAACTGACAACGATAACGATCTCGATGTCTTATCGATGCAAAGTTCGTACTTGCACTGCTGTTTTTGTAAATTACGGCATAAAAGTTTTAATAATTGGTCTAAACATTTTCCGCTTCGTGGAGCTCTTCTCGTTGGGGTACTTAATAAAGTTATGCAAAACAAAAAAAAATAAGTTTATTATTTTGTTAATTAGATTTTTTAATTAACAAAAACTGTTTTAATATCTTTAAAAAAATTTATATCTTGTTATTGCTGTTTTTGCACCCTAAAGTACCTACGGTAAGGGTGTAAAAGTACCCTTAACGCAAACGAAGGGCACTTGTTCTCCCCACCACTGCGAACATTTTTTTGTTCTAGGCCATACCTGGGAAACTCATAGTTACGGAGATATTGGGGGTCAAAGTTCCACTAGCACAATGTTTTAAGAGTGCTACTTTGAGTTTTACCGTAAAATGTGATTTTTGACCCCAAAAAAAAAGTACTTTTCCAGCAAAAATTTTTGCGTAGGGTACTTAGTTTGGTGTACAGAATGCTTGGTTCACGGATGCGTGAAGGGTTCGTTTACACCCTGTATATGGTTTACCACTCACCTCACGAAATGTGCTGTTAGGTACACCTTTGCGTAACCTTTGTAGGTCGAGTACCAATGCCAGTTTTGCAATACAGTACTTAAAAATGTGCTTTGATATTTAAAGTTAATTTCTGTATTTGTGACTTTTAGAGTAAATCATTAATTATGTGACGATAACCGCTCCGTACCGCACCGTAAACGCTCGATTCTCTAGCCCGGCCTTTTTTTTGTTGAAATTATGTATTTCACTACATTTGCGTACACACGGCTACACATCAAGCTATACATTTCCAGTATAAGCTGGTCTCGCATTGTATAGGATTTCCGTACATTGCGAGATCAGCGTAAACTGGAAATGTATAGCTTGATGTGTAGCCGTGTGTACATGTAGCACCTACATTAAAGCAAGCAATAAAATAAATAATATTGTAGTGTCGTGCTCTACTAAAAATAAAAATACTTGTCCTGAGTTCGTGTCAAAAGATCTATGTTTAGACGAGTCAGTTTTATGGCTATCATTGTATCACAGTTCCAGTCAATTAGGTCATGGAAAACAGACTGAAACAGAGGGTGGGGCCAACCAAAATAGACTAATTGTTTTCGTTTTAACTTGCCCCAAATTGAGGAACTTGTTTGCAAAAATACATTCATAAACTCACGCCCTGCTACGATCCTTGCATACTCTTTTTGCCTCGTCCACATTCATACATCTGGTCACACACGCACGCCGGTTACGAGTACTAAGCACCGGTCCTGTTTAGTTTTATATCCGCAAAAACTAGATTTAGGGTTGGACGTAGAATGCAGCACCGCCTTCCAATCCCCAACAACTATCACGTGCAGAAAGTGCGATACAAGACAGTAGGAAAGAAGGCACATTATCACCATCAGCCTACTGCAGTCCACTGCTGGACATAGGCCACCTCAACCGCAAGCCACCCAACTAGATTCTCAGCAACTGTCATCCAGTACCTACCAGAAACTCACGAAGGTTACTCAGAAAGAAGGAGCACTTGCCCTAAATACTATATTATGTACTGTTTTGTTTCAGTTTATGTCTGAAATATTAAAGACGTATATCCCGCATTATAAACATCGCACTATAACAAAAAGCTCGCACGTACAACGAACATAAAAGCCCACTAATAAAAATTCCAAAATTCTAACAAATCATAACGTAGCCGCTATAAAATCTGAGCGTGTACGAAATTTTGACACAATTATTTAATAGTCACGCGATAGGAAAACAAACGTACATTACGTAGTAATTAACGGGAGCGGCCGCGGGATAGACATAGTGCGTGCCAGAAACCGCGCCACCGTGTTATACAGGGTGTAAACGAACCCTTCACGCATCCGACAACCAAGCATTCTGTACATCAAACCAAGTACCAAGTACATTTTACGGTAAAACTCAAAGTAGCACTCTTAAAACATTGTGCTAGTGGATGCTTTGAATATTAAACGGGTCATGAAGGTAATTGAAGTAAAGTTAAAACCTGAAATACTAGTATTTACAAAAACAGCTGTGAAAAATTTGGAACTTTGACCCCCAATATCTCCGCAACTAGGAGGTTCCCAGGTATGGTCTAGAACAAAAAAATTACCGCAGTGGTAGGGAGAACAAATGCCCTTGGTTTGCGTTAAGGGTACTTTTACACTCTTTATAGCAGGGATGTTATGGAGCTCCGGAACCAAAACCGATATCAAAGTATCGGATAAAGGCGGAGTCTAAATTAATATTCATTATTTTTATATAATATTTTTGATGTATTTTCAAGTAATTGGGACGTTTCCTGACTAAAAAAATATGATTCTGTTTAGTCTGTCAGTTAGATTATCGAATAATATTGGATACTTGTTATTTCAATATAATAAAAATTTACGAATATAAAACACGCAAAAGTCATGGAAAAAAAATGTATTGCAATGTGACGTTACATGAGTTTTCGAAACATTTCATTTATTGTTTACGTGTAAAAAATAAAAATACGTGTCCAATATTTTTTAGAAATCTATCTGACTAATTAGATTTTTTTGTCAACTACTCCATTTGGCGAGATTCTAGAGGAGTTGATAACACTGTGCTTGTTTTGCCCAGCCGAGCCGTCACATGTCAAATAGTGCTGTAAGATTCTAATATCCGTATAACCGAAATTATCCGAGTCTAGCGGATAATCCGTAATAAATGAATAACCGAAACCGATATAATAGAAGTACTATATCCGTATCCAGATCGGACATATCCATAACATCCCCGTTATATAGCTAGCTAAAGATAGTGGTACCGTGATACATGGGTATTTGGCACGAGATGAGACTACTCTGCCAGGATCAACACTGCTATTGGCTGTCTGGCACTGACCGATCAGGCACAGGTGCGGATTGTACGCTCAAATGATAATAACTCTCATTTTCGAATGCTTGAGTGGAGACTGTGACAATTATTATTTGTCAATAAATAGGAAGGTTTGTTTTAGATTCTGTTTCGGTGTGGTATAAAATAAAAAGTAATAAATTATTTAGGACACGCATAGGAGCATATAGATAACTATGTGAAAACGCGATGGTAATGCTGTGTAAATATGTACTGCAAACGCACTGCTATCGCTCGTAAAAGCAGCAGCATGTTGCTATCACCGCGTAAACTCCGTAAAAACGCGATTCTAGCAAACGCAAACGTGATTACGCCATGCTTACGGAGCTTTTCTTACGCTGCGTAAATACTTACTAAAAACGTGGCTAACTGCCGCACTCAGAGAGCTTTAATGATTACTTAGGCCATCACTTAGTAAAGGTTTTGACAGTTTTGTCATACAAAAGTATGTCAAATCTTTATTAAGTGACGGCTTAAGTAATCATTAAATATATCGGAGTACCGCAGTTAGACTGTTCAAATACCATGCTGAGGCCGCACCGAGTCTTGTGCGAAACAGAAAAAACATTACGCCCGCGTCAACGCAATACTAACGCAACTTGTGAAAAATCTGCGTTATATCAACGTCGATGCTCAATATACGCTCACGGGGAACCTTGTACAGAGAGTACATATTATTAATTTGAAAGAAAAAGTACACAGCTGGGAAGGTTATCAACAAATTGGGTCAGCCTTTATTGTAAAACATTTTCTTATTATTTTCGTTATCGCAACACGGGGAATACAATAAACTAACATGTGTTTTATTGTAAAAGTAGGTCTTGTTGATTTAGTTGCTGTTTTCTCACAAATCCCTCGGCAGGTGTAAAGTAACTCGTACTTTGAGGTTCAAACGAAGTTTTTCTTCGACGAATTTTCCATACACGCGAGTGCAGCTTACACTTAATTGTAAAATTTTAAATTCAGTTCTAAAATAATTAACCCTTAAACAATTGAATGTAGAAAGCAGTTATTTGCATGAATCTCATTCTTTATATTCAGTAAACCACGGAGATTATATCATCATACGCAGAAGTCAAAACACGTCTAATGCACTGAAATTACTAGCAAAATTGATTTACTAATACGATGAGAATGAGCGTGCCGACGTGTTTGTTACAACGACGCTCATCAATTACTGCTAATTACGCCACGTTACAACAAATAAAGTACTCCTAGGAAACTGCTCTAATGAACTAGTGAAGAGATAGAATCTCAACAATTTTACAATATATAAAAATAGCACTATCGATCCAAAAATATTCTTTTACATGTTCAGTTCAATTGCGTGTGCATACGTACTGTTCAAGAATAGAACTAAAGACGCGGCCGATATGTTATGTCGTCAGTAAACACGCGCGACCGCGGATAATCCGATTTGATACATCACGACTAATAAGATGATTTTTATATGGAACACATGTATACAAGAATTATTTAGGGAATATGATGCTTTGTACTGACTGCGCAGGTTAAAATCTTTGTAGTTTAATCTAAAACAATTTATTTTCCTCAAGAACGGCAGAGGAATTGAAAATATTTCAGCAGATGAGAGTAAATAGCTTGAGGGTTGCACAAAAGGGTGTGAGGGAGAGCCCTTTGTGTGGTAGTCGCGACAGGGCGCGTATCCGATGTTTGCGCAGGCTGCGCGCGTCGGCGTGCTTCCTGTTATGGCGCCCGACGCCCCGCAGTAGCGCCGCCGGCCCGCTGCCGGCCGCTCAGAATGTAGCCTCTACGCTCCTCTGCTCATCAATCACACAAGTCTTCCGCGGCCCAGCCGCCATGCATTAGTCTAAGGAAAAATATTATTAGGATTAAGAAAACAAGTCTTCCATTAGTTAAGTAAGTAGATTAAGATGCAAAGGGGCAGGGCACCGCGTCGCGACGCCACGCACAACAATAGGGTCGTGTTCGAGCGGCTGTGGCGCGGCACGTTCCAGGCCGTGCTGGCGGGCGGGCGCCGCGGCCGCGCCTCCTCGCTGGAGCCGAGCTCGGACGCGGCCGGCATGGCACCGCCGCTCGCTCGGCAGCCGCCGCCCCTCGCGCTCGAGCCCGCGCTCCGCACCATACTCGAAGGCCTGCGCAACTCGTGCTGCTGCCATTGTAACTGTGCCGCGACGGATCGAAACAACTTTAACGACAATTTGCAGGTCTGTCTCTCCAACGATGAGGAGAGGAAGTCCATGCGATCCGTCATAAGGTGTGCACATAGTTTTATCGATTACCATATAATAGGCTACTTATTGTACTCATTTGGGTCAGCACCCGTCCAGCAATATGCATTCCGTTTCACGTTCTATTAAAAGTTACATATTATTTGCAGTACAAAACAGGTATTAATTGAAATGCACGATTTCAGATTTTCACACGTTTTAGATATACTATGCGTAGATCATTGATTCAATGCAATGTCAAAATTTATGTTTATTTAGTAAAAATATTGGTTTTAGTCGAGATTGTCATGCTAAAATATTATACTATTTCCCTTATTTTTAGCGCACTTAGGTGCTGTGCAGGTAAATATGTGTTGTGTTAGAAGGATTTTATTTGATTCTTACATACAAAATTAAATAGTATCTACATGTAGAATATTTTTTGTTGTTGTTGGGATATACCAAGACTTATGGATGCAGTCGTTCATATTGTGTTGTGTTGTTTGTCAGCGTTCGCGAGACGCACGCGGTCGCGGAGGCACAGCAAGAAAAGAACGCCCGACTGCGGGACGCGTTCGGTATCTCGCCGCGCTTCGTGGAGGGCTCGAGCTTGGACCCCGAGCGGCGCGCGAGAGACCACGCGGCTCGGTACCCGCTGGTTAGGACGCCCAGTCATGAGCGCGACGACCACCCGCCTAAGAGGAAGAAAAAGAGAAGGTACGAACATGTTATTTTTAAGATATAGCATAAGGTCCAATAAGCAAAACGGTTAAAAATCTCCTTTAGCATAGTATATACTCGAGCAAAGCGTCTTTCTAAATGTCCAAAGACATAGGTAAGAAAGGGATCGGTACAGCCACAACACAACAAATCAAAAATATGACCATGCTGTTTTATTTGTTTAATTTTATTATATAAACTAGCTGATGCCCGCGGCTTCACCCGCGTGGATGTCGGTCAAATTATTATATATACTAAAACCTTCCTCTTCAATCACTCTATCTATTAAAAAAAAACTGCTTCTAAATCCGTTGCATAGTTTTAAAGATTTAAGCATACATAGGGACGGACAGACAGCGACAGCGACTTTGTTTTATACTATGTAGTGATATTCTATACAAATATTGATATTTCTCACGGCAACTATACAGATGTTCCTCATTGACATGATCATAAACCAATAGATCAGTTGACTTTTTAAATAGAATTTAAGAAGGCCTTTGACTCGGTGACTCTTAAAACTTGCAGCTTTTAGTTGTTAGTATATTGCGGCCTAGAGCTAAATAAAATAAATACAACTCCATGGTGTGTACAGAAATAGAATACTCAGCTTGACTTTTCAAGACGGAAAATTCAGGGTACGTGACGGTGAGTCTTTTCATTATTCAGAAAGGAATACTTCAGGGTGACAGTTTGGATCCCACTTTGTTTTTAGTTAGCCTAAAACCCTCTCACTTCACCCTGCTGGTTCGCGGCTTGGCTATCTAGGACAAATAAATGCGGTAATATCCCACCTGCTTGACCGAAACTGTTCATCAGCGTTCCCGAGACGAAAGCGTTCTCGGATGCGCAAGAGGCGAAGAACGCTCGGATGCGGGATGCTTTCGGCATCTCGCCGAGCTACGACCGGCGGGTACAGCGGCTCTCCAGGACCCCCAGCACTGACCGCGAAGACCAGCCAGTGAAGAAAGAGAGAAGGTATGAGTCTCGCGGGTACCTTCTCTTTTTTTTACTTTCCTTCATTCTTTGTAAAAGGCAGACATAATAGACGTTTGTATTTTTCGTTTATTCTTTTTTCGTTGTTTGGCTATCTCACGACCACTTGTAGTAAAAGAGAAGGTATGAGTCTTGCGGTACCTACCTTCCTTCGTTTTTCTTCCTCTCCTTACTCCCTCCTTTTTCCCTTCCTAGTTCGTATTGTTTTTTTTTATATTCGTTGTTGTTGTTTGGCTGTTTTACTACTGATCGCTTTAACTACAAAGTAAATAATAGTTTCTTTCCTTCTGTACGGATTTAGATGTCTGGTGCACGAGTAGACTATGCAGATCGTATGAGATTCTTTTTATCTTGTTAGTGTATTCTCGCTGGATAATATTTGGTAAAACTACCACGCCGACGCAATACAGGTTTTTATCATTATTTGTGTTATGGCTAAACCTATTGTTTTATTTTGGTTTCTATTCTTTTGTTTTTATTTATCAGTTTCTGTAGTAATAGATCGTTTTGCTTGTGGGACCTTATATATAATACAATATGGACGATATACTCTTCTCACAACAAGTCACTAACCCTTATTACTCGAGCTAAATTACTTAGGTACAAAATCCAGGTAAGTTTGAGTTTGACTCAGGATCAAATATATTAAAATAAAAAAAGGAAAGCTTTACACTATTCTAATTTTTACTCTAAGTGTAAAATCCATGAAGTACTTACCTATTTAGTATGTTCTCGATCTCTATTTTATGCACAAACTAACATTGCTCATTTATGTACAACCTGAAATCCATACTAATTTTCTATTTCAGTGCGTCACCAGAAGCTAAGAAGTTGAAGAAGAAAAAGTCGAAAAAAAATAAAAAGGAGAAGTAAGTTTCTAGTGAAAAATTCATATAAAAATATTTGTTTATTTATCACTTTTTGTATAATTTTTGTAAATGTTGGCGTAAATTTCATAGATTACATTTGAACCCAGACAGGTGACGCTTCGGTTGTCAGCGAGGCAAGTATCAAAACTTTTTATTGTTTGCCTTTATTTTATTTTTAATTGAATTCAAGTATCAAAAATGTCTGGTCATCATTTCAGTGAAAGAAAAATGTTATGGAACTTCATGAATAGGTATGGTATGGAGTAAAATATAAACTTTTATTATTATATCGAACAACAACTTATTTTTTAAGTTGTTTCCGGATGTAAAAATTTTATTTCATTGCTTTGTTTCAGCGAATAAAGATAAAATTTTACTATAGTTTCCAAACAATTTTTTCACTACATGAAAATCTTGCTAAACAATGCAAATATAAGAATTGAATCTCAAAACTAAAATACAATTATTAAGTAATTACTAAATACACAATTGCATTTGGTTTGTCCCAAAACATATTTTTATCTACCTACTCTTTAGTAGTGGGGCATTAGCCCCACTACTAAAGAGTAAAGAGCTCATAGACCTCCTCATTACAAAATAATATAGCATTACTCAACCTTATAATACTTTACCATCTGTCAAAATATCTATTGTATGTTTAATTGTCATAGACAAGAGTCCGGGAAGAAAAAGAAGAAGCGCTCCAAGTCTCCGGACACCGAGAGTTCGAGTAGCTCGGAGGGACAGCCAGACAGTGACAGCGCCAGCTCAGAGGACGAGCGAACCAAGAAGAAAAAAAAGGTAATTAACACATCTATCTAATCTATGTTGTCGATGCCATACTCTCTAGCTACTCAGATAGGACTGCTGCAGTTCAAAGATTATGTTTGGTTTGCTTCAAAGAAACCTATGCTTCAATACATATTTACAGATTCATTTGGAACTAAATTCTTAGCTTGACATTTTAATTTTGTTTTTAAACTTTAAATTTTTGTCTTAATGGCAACCAAATTAAAATATTTGTGTTACTTTTTCTGTAGCAAAGAACAGTTGTGATTGCTATATAGCAGTTGATCTTGGAATTTTTAAAACATAATCTTTGATTCTTGAGATCTAACGTTACTACTCCGTGTGTTGGGGTTTGGGGCTACAGACTAGTCAGTATAATGCACACGATGCCTCGTTTAGATTAACTTGGGATTCTTCCGCGTGCCTCCAGCCACTCGACTCCACTGCCTCTCAGACAATGTTCCATCCTTCAGTAAACTAGTATAATGTCTGCGACTTCGCAACAACCGATTAGCTCAAGTAGCACATTGCTTTCTTTACTTTTTGTTAATGTGTATCAAACACATTGGCCTGATACAATTAATATGACATGTCTCGGCACCTCCTTTGCATAAATAATTGGCTTCACGAATTTTGGTTTGTGTATAATTTTCTCACACGGCCCTTTCTCCATCTCCCCCCCTACTTGCATCGTTCTGTTGAACTAACTGTAGCGGCCACAGAGTTAACTGTCTTAGTTTCCGAGCTTCGGATGTGCATAGCAGGTCGCACTGCGCGACGTTTGAACGCTCCTCTAGCGGTCGTGTGGGGCACACGAAACCTATTATTTAATGTTATTGTCTTCTTACCTCATTTTATTTTGTTTTCTGTAAATACAAGAAATAGCCAGTAAAAATTATCTGTTTAACTGTGCATCATTTCATAGGATAGCCATCTTTATCTGAAGAAATAACGTATACTGTAAGTATATCACAAAGCAATAACACTCAGTAAGACACTATGTTAGGTGATACTAAAATTATGTACTCCGTGATAATTTTGGTAATGCATTGTTAACTCTCGCATTTGTGACTAACACAAGATCACGAGATTCCTTACGATGTGCGATCGTGGGTCCAAGTGTGCACAGTTACTCATGCATGGTGTGTAGTTCTTACAAACAGATGGTGGTTCGAACTTGTGCGTGTTACGTGACTGTGTGTGCTACGAAAACGTGCTCAACGCCAATCATAACACGATACCTATTCTATTGGGACGGAAAACAAATAAAGCTCTTTTGTCTTGACAACGCTTTGTCTAAGTGCTGCACCACGACTAAACAAATAGTCATATATTCTGAAGAGTGAGCATGTATTCGTAGCACGCACTAGTTATTAATATCCAGACTGTCTGATTATTAAAATGTAACTAATCCATAACATTCTCCCTCTTCTCATTTACCCAAAACTAATTAAGGATGCTCCACATGTTTAAATGGTATACAATACCACCACCGTTTGTTAAATAAGGTACGTTACCGAAGTGTTATATTTACATTTGATTTTTGTGTATTACATGTATTTATGATTAATTATGTTGAGCCGTAATGTGTTACTAACATCATTATAATTAAGCGAGTAACGCACCGGTGCCAACCAACTCGATCTGTTCTGTTCTGTTCCTTTATCTATATATTTATTTATTTACTTTGAGTTCACACTTCGAGAATGTTATGGATGCGCTATAATATAACATTCTAAGAGATCGTCCAGAGTAATACACCTCCAAACAGATTACATGTTTATTTATACTTGCTTCCATCAATAGCTTTAAGTATAATTTTATTTTCTACTATTACCTTTTGTTTGATGCCTCTATTTATTACTATTCCTTATTAGAATGCATGTGTACAAGTGATATATTTTTATTATGTTTCTTTATTGAAATTCTTCATGAAGGTTCACATGAAGCCCCTGAAGTATTTCTCGTGTTTTAGTGTACTATGTTTATTTGCCATTACCACTATAGTCTATTGTATTGGCACTGGTGTTGTATGCCCGTCTATTGGAATCATGATATTTACGCTTGTTGTCGAATTTTGAACAGAAAAAGTCGAGCAGCCGACGACGCGGCAGCAGCGACCCATCGAGCCGTGACAGGTGAGCCATAGCCCATATCGTTCTCAACATTATATTAAATTACATCATCGCAGTACTAATTTCTTGTATTTTTAGTTCCCCAGTGAAAATCACGAAAGAAAAGCAGCGGGATCGCTCCGTCGAAGAGAGAAACAATGATGTGCAGCACAGAAAAGCAGACCGGGACCGCGAAGAGCGAAGCAAGAAGTACGACAAGCGAGATGACACGCCCTTGAGGGAGAGAGAGCGACGTCGCGAACGTAGTCACTCGCGCTCGCCCGAACTGCGCCATCGCTCCTACATCACCAAGATAGAGAACAAGAAGCGCGAACCTTCCGCGGACTCCGACCGGCGCAAGACTACCAAACGCTCCAAACGTGACCGCCAACGCTCCTCACCCGAGTCAGACACTGAACCCACACCCAAAAGTAAGCAAGACAAAAGAAACAAGAAAAACTACACCCGTGAGTCCAGCTCCTCCCCGCCGCCAGAAAAGAGACGGCGGAAGAGTTCCTCTCCAGAATACAGAAGGCGAGAAGACACCTACTATAACAGGAAAGAATCAATCAGAGAAACCAGTAAAAATCATAGAGAAGACAGAGATGAACGAAGAGCTCCCAGGAGAAGTGAATCTCCTAGTTCTAGACATAGGCGTGAGGACTCGCACCCCAGAAAAGAAAAGGATGCCAAATATGAAAAAAATCATAGAAATAATCATGATCGCTACGAAGAACCGCCGACGAAGCGAAAAGATAGGGAAACCAATGATGAGAAATCGCGAAGAAAGAAGGACAGGAGTGTTTCTAGGGAAAAAAGAGATACGTCGCCAGAATACAAAGAACGTTCCCCAGTCAGTAAGAGTTACAAGAACAGAGAGTCTCGTAAAGACACCGAAAAATCACATAAAACTTCTCGATCAGAAAAGCGGCATTCTTCGTCCGAATCAGAGCCTGAACCACCACCTAAACAAAAATCAGAGAAATCTTCCAAAAATAAGGCTCGTTATTACAAGGAGAGAAGTGAATCTCCACCACAGCGGGAACAGCGGAAACGAAGTCCGTCTCCCGAACCCAAGAGGAAAGAATCCCCTCCGCCAAAAAGTAAAGCAGAGAAATACTTGAAATCAAGTCGAAAATCAGTAGAAATCAAAAGTGAGAGCAGTAAACCAAGGCGGAAGTCTCCTTCACCAGAAGAAAGGTCACGACGCAAGTCTCCTGCACCAGAACAAAGGCCACGACGCAAGTCACCCTCACCAGAAGCAAGGCCCCGACGCAAGTCACCTTCACCTGATGAAAGGCCACGCCGTAAATCTCCTTCACCGGATGAAAGGCCACGCCGGAAGTCTCCTTCACCAGAAGGAAGGCCGCGACGTAAGTCTCCTTTACCAGATGGAAGGCCACGGCGTAAGTCTCCTTCACCAGAACAAAGGCCCCGACGCAAGTCGCCCTCACCAGAGGAAAGACCACGGCGCAAGTCTCCTTCACCAGAACAAAGGCCTCGACGCAAGTCTCCTTCGCCAGAACAAAGGCCTCGACGCAAGTCGCCTTCACCAGAGGAAAGACCACGACGAAAGTCTCCTTCGCCAGAGGAAAGACCACGGCGTAAAGCGTCGCGTAGTCGGTCAAAGTCTCCAACACCAAAGAAAAGCTTTAAAAAAGAGAAGCTAAGGAGTGTGACGCCAGTGAAGAAGGGCAAAAAGCCTTCTGAGCGTCGCTCTGCGGAGCGTCGAGCGTCGCCGGCGAAGGCCGAGCACAGAGAGCGCGCGGACAAGGACCGCAGCCACGAGCGCAAGGACGCACACCGGGACCGCTCCCACTCGCGCTCCCCGCGCAAGAGCCGCAGCACCTCCAGCCTCAGCTACTCCCCAGCGCGCCGCAGTCCCGAGCGGTACCGCGACATCATAGAGAAACTACCCGATAAAGACAAACGCAAATACATCAAGTCTCCATCCGATCTACAACCCAAGAAGAAGAAAAATAAAGATTTGTCCGAAAACTATAAACCACAAATAGTGTGCATGCGCAGCTCGTCCAGCGAACACGACTCGGAGGTCGAGTTCCTGAGGCTAGATGACAGGGACCGGCAGGAGGACTTAGATGTCAAAGAGCTCACTAGACTGAAAGAAAGACTGGCGCAACTCGCTAAAGTATCCGTGGAGCGGAGGAGGACTGAAGAAGAGGCCGCTCCGTCGACGTCCTCGACGCAGGCCACGAGTAGTAGTTCCAAGCCGAAGGAAACCGAAGCGGAAGTAGAGAAACCCAAAAAGAAAAGTGTTAGTCCTATTATAGTAGAAGCAGTGAAAGAGAAATCTCCAACGCCTCCAGTAGAAGTTAGGAAGAATGCGGAGCCTGTTAAAGAGGCTCCTAAAGAGAAGAGTGTGCCGGTTAATGTGGAATCTTCTCCGGAGGCGAAGAAGGCTGGGGAAGAGAAGAGTGGGGCGGGTGGGTCGATTGCCCCTCGCCGTCGTTGGTCGCGGTCTTCGTCGCGTCGCTCGCGGTCTGCGTCGCGGCGGTCGCGTTCCCGGTCGCGGTCGCGCAACAAGTCGTCTCGCTCTCGCTCGCGCAACAAGTCGTCGCGTTCCCGCTCGCGGTCTCGCTCACGCTCGCGATCCTCGCGGTCCAGGTCGCGATCATATTCTTCGTCAAGGTAAGTCTTCGCGTTTATTTGTCATTTTAAAGATTTTTTTTTTTAATCTTAATTTTACTGTTAAATCTCTTTTAAACGCCTAATGTTCTATGGAAATGCTAAGCAAAGAGCTCTTTTTAGAAATATCTGAAAAAGAAACATAAATAACACAATAGGACTCAGAAATTTAAAAAAACTACGGCGTAGTAGAAAACTGTGTTTGTCAGATAATAGGTGTCTTTTATAAATCCATGTGACATACGAATGGCCGGGTATCAAACCTAAGAACGCCGTTTATCGAACCCTGCTTTAAAAGTATTTAAAATCGCGTTTATACTTAATTATCAGTTTCTTTACACGGGTACACTGATACTATCGTGACTCAAACTTAACTGAAAACCGAAGAATCGCCATGAATTCAATAAAATTAAAATTTTAGACTTAGTGTTTACAAACTGGAGGGTCTAGAATTATTATTTTTATAATGAAGTGTATTATTTCCTTTTGCCCTGGCCCCGCTGAAAAGGCATTTTTCATTCAAAACCCGTGATGTTTTGTTCCAGGCGGTCCCGCTCAAGTCGCTCGTCGTCGTACAGCAGCCGGAGCTCGTCTCGCTCGTCCCGCAGCTCATCTCGCTCCACCCGCTCATCTAGGTAAACATCACCTTTGAGCTCTCCCCTATATTACTCTAAACTAGACAGTCCGACGTGTTTCTAAATGAACGTAGATGGCGCTTCTTGTCAAGAAAGATTCCAAAAATCAGTTAAATCCAGTATGGTATTTCTCAGTAATTTTACGCCTTTGACTGGAGCAATCAAAAAGGAACCTTATTGTTAGCTATAATAAAGATTACTGTAGTTTTTATCGACTTGTCTCTGGCAGCATTTTTAATTCATCGATAATAAAGATCACAATGCAAAATCAGCAATGAATGACTGTCAAAAGACTGTACTGAGGTAACTAAAGTCTGTTTTTTAATCTCGGAGACTAAAATGACATTACGTGGGTTGTCAGGTTTTTGCAATTTTTAAATAGTGATGTGCCACTACCGTAAATTGCCGTTAATGAAATCAATTAATATCGTTTTTCTATAATAAGTTATCCTGAGTAAAAGGTGTAGGTAGTTATTTAAAACGAAATAATACACAAGTATTATGGTGTAGATATATTTAACGTGTAACATTTTTAAATAAATAATTACAGGAATTCATTAATCATGCATGCATGTCATTTTACTTTAAATCTGTGTATATTTTAAACTATTAATGGATGAAATAAAAGGAATTTGAATTTTATAAATCAGATTCCGAAAATGACTCCATGTCTGAATCATCAGAGTCGCTGGCTACTTCTATTATAAATCGATCAGTAATGTCTTCGACTATATGACCCGGATGACTCATTTCATCCTCAATTTTAATAACGTGAGCCACAGTCTTTCCACCGCTGCGGGGTCACTTGACGAAGCCCTTCTTCAATCAAAAAGGCTTCGTACTTCATTCAATTTGAAAGTTTTATTATTTTTAGCAAGCGTGATTCGTTTCTATAAAAAAATTTAACGGCACGGTTGGCGCAGTGGCTAAGGGATTGGACTACTGCGCTGCGTGTCGCGGGTTCGATCCAAGCACAGAACAAATATTTGGATGGCCTACAAATAGTAATTGTTTCGGGTCTGGGTCTGTTTGTGTACGTGAGTTGTAAGTGTTTGTAAACGCAACCACGATAAACGAGAAATTCCTAGTGTGGGGCAACGTTTAAATTTTTTTTTTAACTTTTCGACGTATAGCTGAAAGAGTGAAATCGTCCAATTAGTCTTTGAAGTTAAATTTACGGCCAGGTATTTTCGGAGAGCTAAAATTTTAATTCTCTTTGTGCTCCTTCAGCACCAAGTAGATTGTAGCTCTGGATATGTTCAGGATTTCGGCAGTTTTTAAAACACATTCGTTTTTTTTCGGCGTCTCGGTTGGAGATTCGGTTTTCGTTTCAGTACGAACATATTTTGTAAGCGTTCATGATCATATCTTTTTCTGTTTGGCTAAATGATAATATGAGCTTACGTTTTTTTCTTGGCGATAAACTTTCTTCTTCACGCCTACGCGACGAAGTAGAAGGCTGAGCGTCCATGATAAATGTTCAGTGAAAACAAAAAACGTAACAAAATCACAACACTTAACACAAAAAAATAACAAAGCAACAGAAACAAACTCAACGAAAATATAAAAAAAAACACTAGATATTGTATCGCAATAGACACAACGGGCGTATTCGAACACTTCAGAGGTTCAAGGACGAAAAAGGTAAATAAAATGGCATCCAGTGTTGTTTCTGTTTAATGAGGGTTGGAGTTGGGGTGGGGGGTTGGTGGTCAAAATCACACACTAACTGCCGTATTAGAATTGCAATTGTTTGTATGGTGTCAAGTTCCAATAATTGCCGTATTTTTCAAAAGTGCTGCCGTTTTATAAGAAAATGGTTCATATATCCGTTTTATCGTGTACGGGAACAACACTGATAGCATCTGTAATTTTTGCTCTCTAATCGTCTAATAAATATAAAAAGTTACGATTCAACAAACCGGTATCGTAGGTACAACACTAAACAAAAAAGCTGGCAGCATTATTTGCAAGTTTGACATTTGCATCTGTCAATTTAGTCTCAGGGATTAAAAAACAGACTTTACGTGGTGCGAGATTTGATATGCCGTCATTTGATCGTTTATCTACCTACCTCAGGCACTGTCTTAGTTAAACCGAAGGCCTTCATAACGTTCATTTAGAGATCCTATAGCAATGTAGTTGTTGCGCCTTTTTACGCCATTGACATAAGGTTTAAACTGCAATGGATTAAACGCTCTCGTAAAATGCAACAACTATACCAACAATAAAGTTGTGTGATTTATTACTTTGGCTCTCGTGATTTCAAAATTTATTGTAAAAGTAATAATAAAAATTTACATCACTTATAAAGTTGACTGTGTTTTTATTTGTTTTTTCTATATCTTGTGATAAGGTTTTTATTTGTGACCTCATTTCGTTTATTTTATAAGTGGTGAAATGCTAGTTCAATCGGTACCATATTGCATTTGGATACGTCATATTTTCCATTAGACTACAAACTTTATTGTTGGATTTAATATAATGTTATGAAATTAATGAAGTAATTCAAGACGGATAATGGAATTGTCTCAATTGATTCTGAAAAACCTCATTCAGGAGTCACATAACGTTTGACGTTCTATAACAGTCTATAGACTAGTATTTTGTATTTTTAACATTCCAAATGCAAGAGATGAGTTGTTTCTAATAATGTCAAAAAAAAAAAAACTTAGAGCAAAAGCAATCAAACAAAATAAAACATAAAAAGAAACTGCTCATTTCTCAAAGAAAAGTACCAATAATATTAACATAAAATTTCTCTTCCCGCTAAATGAAACTCGGAATACAATCAATGCATGCGATTGGTATCGATCAGAACAATGACCGGCGTATACGCGGATTACCGTAGATCGACCGAGTCGCGCGCGCGCACGCGCTCTCGCTCGCCCTCCATTCCGCGCCGGGCTGGCTCGCCTAGCTTCTTGGATAGGCGACGAATCACGAGGTATCAGTTAAACAAGAACAGTGCTTTTATATTTAGTGGCGTCTTGCGATGCTCACATTCGGCCTGCATATTCACGACTTTTAATTATCTGTCACATAAACATGCCAAGCTAAATTGTGCAAGCAACAAAAACTACCTCACAGCAAGCCTGGCGCGCTATAATCATCATTCATCTGACAAGTGTCCCTACACATGGCCCGGAAAGAAGGTAGACTTGGGCTAGGTGGCCACGTTCGGATCAAAATAATTTGATAACACGGTCAACGTCAATAACAAAGATAATTTGTGCCATAACTAAAGTGCTGGGCTCCAATTTAGCTTGTCATCTATCCGTGACAGTGGCGCTCAAAACGAGAGATAGTAAAAATGTACAGTTATCATGTTGTCTGCTAAAAGCACTGTGCTCTTGCTAAATAGGGATATTGTAAGTGCAATCAATAACGACATTCTATTTGATAAATAATCAACATGTTTTAGATTCTGTATAAAGAGTTGTTTTTTTTAAGCTTATCAAACGAAAGTCACATTTATTGCACAGTGTGTTATAACTGTTTTTCGTGTGTCGCTTATATCCTGTTTTATTTTATAGGTGTGCTTGTTATTATATTTTGCGTTTGTTGTGTCATATCATGGTAGCTACATAATTCATTTCAATTAATTTACCATTTAAATGTTTTGATGTTAAGAGGTGCTCCACACCAATGTCTGAATTATGTTTTTGACTTTTAGTTTCGTGATAATCGAAATTTTTAAACAATTTTTAAAATGTTTACAGCTGGGTAACAATAAATTCATAATTTTTTGAGAATCTGTTGGGAGAACCTTATTTATTACCTACTAACAACACACATAACGTGGGTCCATAGCACTAGTAACACCATGATACGGCATTTTATTAATATTTTTTTCCTATTATCTATTTTGTTTTTGTTTTCTTTATAGAAAAAAGTCGCGAAAATATAGCACGAGTTCTGCAGGCACGAGTAGTAGCTCCGAGTAGTGAAGTGAATGTGCTAGTGTGAATTAGATTTTAGTTTAAGTAATATTACGTATTGTATTAAAATATTAAGCCCTTATTTCACTTAATATATCGCTAAAGCATTTTTATCTCTCTTATTATCCATAATATCTATATAGAGGCTGACTAGATTTAAAAATAATGTATTTGAATTATTCCCATTGGCTGTGAACGATTAAATACTCATTCTTTGTCAGCCTCTCTGCATCTTACTGTAACAACTTTAGTTGTGTGAGTTCATCTAACACTTATCATGCTAACAGGGTGTGCTACTAGTTTTAAGATTTTCTTACTTTTATAAGTTATATTTTAAAGTAAAATTATTCCCTTTTATTCAATCTCTTGATCAGTTTGGATTTTTAACATGGAATTTTACCAAATTAAATCAAATCATTGTGAACTAATTTACCAATTTGAAATGCCATAGGAACATAATTTAATAGTTGTTTTTCCTCCGTAGTGCACCCATAATAGATCTTACATACCCGCCAAACAAATTCAAGTGTAGAAGAAGATGAGATATTCACGTAAAGGGAGTTTACACAGATGCCCGCCAGGTGTAGACAGTGTGCTATTTATGTAGAACATGCTGCCAGTGTTTTCTGTTTCAAGATTATTCATTTTGTTTTATCACATTAAAGTTTATTGCGAATTTTCTGTTGTTTTTTTTTTATTTTATTTTCTGATTGCTGCATGGTAGAGAAGCTAGAAGTTTGTGTTAAACTGTAGAAGAGGCTTTCGATTGGATGGATGTACTTTTTTAAATTTTGTAAATTTTTTTTTACAAAGATCTTCGAAAGGTAAGTTACTTTTTCCAAATTGCATCTCTCATTGTCACGATTTAACAGTTTTGTTTAGAATTTTCAAATTGCATTTATTTGAGAAATAACTCCAAAAATAACAAAGTAACTTTTTAAAACTTTTCGAATATTAACTTAGTTTCTCAGATCAATACTCAAACGCTTTCAAAATGTTGCATGCTCATCTAACTGTACTAACGCCCATGCCTCTACTAACACATAAACCGTAACAGCGCGCGGAAGCGCCCGATCCCGTACCGGAGGCCCACGCCGTCGACGCCGACATCCACGGTCAGCAGCCGAAGCTCCCCTCACAGCTGGTCGCGCTCCCCAAGACCCGACAACCGAGAGTAACCAGCAACCACTCTCCTGAGCTCACGACTCAAAAAACACGCTTATTTATCACACATATGATGTTATCAACCCTTTAAACTCAAGCCCAAGGACTATAATTATGCACTTATATGTAATATTTATTAATAGAACATTCCACATTGACAACTCCAAACAAGGTTAATGAGGTTTGAATGTATGGTCGAAATTGTAAATACATACCGCGTGTAAGGTAGCTAAATAGGCCAAATTATAAACTTTTTGATTGATGTTTTATCAAAAAATAGATTAAGGTAATATTTTATCTAGTCAAATGTGCTTATCTAACATTCCTTATTGGAAACGATTACTTGATCTCTCAAAGTATTTATTATGTTTTCTTTTTACTTGTTGGTAATTTTATTTAAATTATTCTCTAATTTATTTTGATAATGTATATTATACTCTAGTCAAAAACCGAGTACCTACTTATTAAAGTGCAATCTAATATATTTTATTGTCAACTCATATTTACAACTCATTTTTATTAATTTAATTTTACTAGTCATTTTACTTTAATTTATTTATATTTATTGAAATTCTATGATAGAATAGGTGATAACTAAATTATTCTAGCTATGTAAGCAATTGTATTGTAAACAATTGAAACTGTCTATTTGTTTCAAATAACCTAAGCAATAAAAATGACGATATTCAATAATGATACTCAAGTGTAACAGTAAAAACAGTTTAATAAGAATATCAAAATATACACGGAACCTAATTATTATACATTTTGGTTTGTATAGAGAAATCTCATCTTTAAATGCACTGCGTAAGAATTGATTTTGCAGATTTGAATTTAGTGACATAGTGTTAGGCAAATCCACGAAACCATGTATATTCAAGTAAACACCATAGTCTGGTGATCATAGATAATGGATGGATTGCTGTTGTCAAATAAAGTTCTCTGATACAATAACAATATTTTTCATTAACAAAACATTGTGCTTCAATCCATATCCCATATCCTGACAATTTTGATAACTATTAAGACACCTCTCATTAAATAATAAAATATTATCAATGCAAGATTAGATAATGGTCCTCTCACCTTACTAATTCAATGTTACATAACTAGTAATTACAATAATAATAATTATGCAATTGACCATTCCATCTTACCATTGTGAAGTTCATTGGTTTTTTCTAAAAAAAAACTGTTAAAATTAAATGCGTAATTTATATAACTTATTTTGTTAGCGCAGTGTAAAGAATTAGTGTTAAATTAAAGTGTGTCTAGTAAAGGCACTTGCTTATCAGTACAAAGACACTGTCCCATACAGAATAAACAAAGCAAGCTAAACAGACAAGTTTACATCACTAGAAAGGTCATCAAACTGGCCTCAACCCCTTGATCCCATAAATACACAACTGCCGCTAACGCTTGTAAATATTTATAAAAAGTTTTATACATTAATAGAATGTTCCAC
Organism: Diarsia brunnea; assembly: GCA_949774965.1. NCBI lineage: Eukaryota > Metazoa > Arthropoda > Insecta > Lepidoptera > Noctuidae > Diarsia > Diarsia brunnea. The sequence continues at coordinate 17,733,817 of OX459002.1, read as the reverse complement.
ATTCATCACAGAATATAATAACATCCACCACCTTGTGTTGAGTATAAGTTCGTTTCTTCAGTTCTTTTTCTGGCTCTGTTGACGTCTCTTAGTGGCCAGGAACATTGCCCAGCCAAAGCCTACGAGATTCATGAAGAGAACTCGCAACTGTAACAAATATTATTTTTAATTAGAAGGCTTATCAATAAATATGAACCTCCAAACATAAATAGGAATAAGATGCAACATATGTTATGGAGGAACTAATAATGAGAGCAGGCCCTTATTTTTTGGAAACTAAGTTGCTAAACAAAATACATGACACAACAACTTCATAAATTAAGAGATGAGCTTCACTTACCATAGGAGGCACAAATGCGAGGTTAATAACTTGGAACAAAGTCAACCATTTCCAGTTAGCTTCTAATATAGGTAAGTACAGAGCAAACAGCTGCTTCACTGCAGCAATGTGGTTCTTTCCTTCAAACCTAGCCAAAGTGTACAGTGAAAATGCTTGCATCACAGGTGCAAATATTAATCTTTCAAATAAAAGTTTCTTGGCCAGTGGGAATGCAACAACTTCTTCAGCGAAAAATCTTTCAATGAACTCATAGAAGTAATGTGGGATGGTGCCACCAAACAATAATCTGAAATATAAAAGGTTTTTCGTTAGTATGACTATATGAATTCTTGTTGGAAGTTCAAGTCTTCTGTACAATGTGGGGTGGTGGGTCATAGGGGCAGAGTTAAACACATTATGGCTTATGTGAGCCTATAGTTACTTATGATTCAACTTACAAACTAAAACAAACTTACCCATATAGACCAAAGGCTAAGATTGGATCTAATCTGATACTGTCCCCAGCTACCAGCTGAGACGCAATGCTGCCAGCTGTCCCCACCACGCAGCTGAAATTAGTTATTCATGAAATTAGCATCATTCATGGTGACAGGTCAAGCAAAAAAAACTGCAATGTAAAACAAGTTAGACTTTGGAATCAAACTTTGTACAACCATGTTATCTGGACAATAAATACTTCTAATTCATGAATTACACAGATAACTTACCTTGTAATCGCTTTAGTTTTAATGGGATGTATGTACAAGTTTTGTAAATACGATGCCAGCAAATTCATTATTGGTTTTGATAAGGCCATTATTGCTTATGTTCAATGAGACTACGTTACTTCAAGTATCACAGAAAGCTCTCTTAGATCTAATTCGATTACTCTGCACGCAATTACAGAATAACTGATAATGAAAGTATTTTGATATCGCTTATCAACAAATGTAGTAGTGTAAAGTCTGTTTTTTAATCCCTGAGACTAAATTGACACATGCAAATGTCAAACTTGCAAATAATGCTGCCAGCTCTTTTGATTAGTGTAGTACCTACGATACCGGTTTGTTGAATCGTAACTTTTTATATTTATTAGACAATTAGAAAAAAATTACAGATGCTATCGGTGTTGTTCCCGTACACGATAAAACGGATATATGAACCATTTTCTTATAAAACAGCAGCACTTTCGAAAAATAAGGCAATTATTGGAACTTGACACCATACAAACAATTGCAATTCTAAAAATAAATATGATAATACGGCAGATAGTGTGTGATTTTGACCATCAACCCTCCTCCCCAACTCCAACCCTCATTAAACAGGAACAACACTGGATGCCATTTTATTTACCTTAATCGTCCTTTAACCTCTGAAGTGTTGGAATACGCCCGTTGTGTCTATTGCGATGCCTTTTATTTCATCCATTAATAGTTTAAAATATACATAGATTTAAAGAATGACATGCATGCATGATTAATGAATTCCTGTAATTGATTATTTAAAAATGTTTCACGTTAAATATATCTGCACCTTATAACTTGTGTATTATTTCGTTTTAAATAACTACCTACACCTTTTACTCAGGATAACTTATTATAAAAAAACGATATTAATTGATTTCATTAACGGCAATTTACGGTAGTGGCACACCACTATTTAAAAATTCCAAAAAACTGACAACCCCCGTAATGTCATTTTAGTCTCCGAGATTAAAAAACAGAGTTTAGTGTTCCCAAAGAGAATACAGAAAATTGTACTGTCGTCTGTCGTACGACTTTTGTTTTGGCATCTGTCACACTGTCAACTCTGCCACAGACGCAAGAAATCCTTTATGCCACAGACTAAAACGGGTGGGGGGTGTGTACCATTTATAGTAGCTCTCCAAAGTATCTATCTAGTAAAGTATCTACCTCTCCACTGGAATTGCGAGCGATCTACGGGTAAACTAAAGCTGTGGCCAGGTAGTGCATTCCTAAAAAACCCAGTCGTCCACTTAAAAAGCTCCCACAAATATGATTTACCATGGCTGATTGGCTTGCCTGACAGTCTTTACGTAGAGTCCAGGCCGAGTTTGGTCTCAGGAAGGAGAACTATTAAAGTGGAGTTTCACCACATGACACTGGAGTGTAAATGTGGTGCTGTTGCATGCATGGGGATAATCGTGTCATGTTGTTTGTGTTATAGGAACTGATGGACGCCTGATACAGAAGGTGCCCAAATCGTGGCTTTGTTAGAATTTCATCGAAACCACAGATCGAAACGCTAAGAAGATAGACTAAACCTGTACCATGAAGATCTTTTTCGTAGATATTGCCAGTTTCTTTTTTAGAAGTTCCCAATATCATATTGGGAACTTCTAAAAACTTTTTATGCAGCTAAGATCACGAGAAGTTGTTGGAGAGGCAAAAAGCCTTGAGTCTATGCCATAAAATTTTCTGACAGATGTGACAGGTTTGTTGTCTCGCTCTAACACCTCACCTTTCTCTCTCTCTGTTCAATGGCCGTCCCGTCAGGTCAAGTGTTTTTCAATCCAAATCAATATAAGTGATTAAACTTTACTTGTGAGTGTTTTAGATGCAATTATCAATAAATAGTTGTCAAGGTTGATTTAATAGTTTAATTTTCTCATCTGCTTCCCCGCACGCTGCGTATTGGTTAGATCACGGCCTAACAGGTTATGGGCCCAGTGTTAGCAAAGATTGCATAAGTAAAAAGTCACTAATACGTAAAAATAACGTGCGTGGGTATAAAAGCAAATCATGGCAGATGAGCCGGCATCTGGATCGGCACCGATTGGATATGAAATGGCCGGAAATAATGCGGCCACGTCGATGGGGACCGGCATGGCACCATTGCTGCCGCCATCACATTTTGAAAGACTTGAAGGGGCCTCCAACTATTTGAATTGGAAATTTATTACAAAAATGATTCTCACCTTAGAGGGCCAGTGGGGCGTCATCGAAGGCAGCGAGGTTGACGAGGTAAAAGACAAACGTGCCTTTGCTCGTATATGTATATCATTGAAACCTACGCTGCTCCAGTATGTACGAACGTGTAAGTCGGCCAAGGAAGCCTGGGATAGGCTGGCACAAACTTTTGAAGACAAGGGTCTTTTCCGTCGTGTTTCACTACTTAAACAGCTGCATCAAATCCAGTTCAGTAATTTTTCTTCCATGTCCGAATATATAGAGAAAGTTTCAACAATTGTACAGCAGCTTAGTAACATTGGTAAAGTGATTGAAGATGAGGAAGTGACTGAGATACTACTTAGTGGACTGCCTCAAGAGTATGACTCGCTTGTTTCCAATCTCGAGACATTGTGGATGACCAAACAACTAAACAGAGACATAGTTCAAGCAAGATTGTTGCAGGAGGAGCATCGTAAAAATGAGCTAAACGGTGGTACAGCGCTGGTGTCTAAGTCAAAGTCCACCTTCAAGAAAAACAAGTCAAGTAAAACAATAATATGTCACTATTGTCAGAAAAAGGGACATGTACAAGCAAAATGTTATAAGAAGAAAGCGGACGAGGGGAAGAAGAACAACGAGAATGGAAACTTGGCTGCAGCATTTCTGGTTCGAGGCTGCAAGGACTGGATCATCGATAGTGGATGCACTTCTCACATGACTTGGGATAGAGACTGTTTAATTAATGTGAATGAAAATAACCTTAAAGATTATGTCACGGTGGCTAATAATTTAAAATTGAATTGTGAGGCAATTGGTGATACTAAATTAAGATATGAAGAAAATATGGTAAGGTTATCTAATGTATTATTTGTGCCAGAGCTAGCTGCAAATTTGCTTTCGGTGAGTAGGTTAGTTGAGAGTGGCTATGATGTTAAATTTGACACTAGGGGCTGTCAAATCTTGTGTAAAACCTCTGGCAAGTCTATAGCAAAAGGTTATTGCGAGAATGGTCTGTATAGGTTAAAAGGTTTAACGGGTGGTGACAAATTGCACACTGATGGAGGGTTCTCTCTTCAATCCTTGGATAGTGGATGCCAAGGGACTCAGCAGGGACCCGTGTGTGCTAGTGCTTCTGCTGGGCAGGCTTTGTGGCACAAAAGATTAGGCCACTTGAATTATAAAAGCATGTGTGTTCTGAAGAAATCTAATATTGGTGTATCATTTCAGGATAATGGTGACACTGCGGGAGGCTGCGTGCCCTGCCTTGAGGGGAAGCTTTGTGGAAAGCCATACCCTACAGGAGAGGGCAAGCAAGCCAAGGATCTTTTAGAGCTCGTGCATTCTGATGTCTGTGGCCCGATGGAGACTAGCAGTTTGGGAGGTGCAAGATATATGGTCACCTTTATAGACGACCACTCTAGGAAGGTGTTTGGATATTTAATAAAAGAAAAGTCAGAGGTAATGTCAAAATTTATTGATTTTAAAGTGATGGTGGAGAAGCAAACGGGCAAGGTAGTAAAATGTCTACGTTCCGATAACGGGGGTGAATATGTTAGTAGCCGTTTTGATACTTATTTGAGGAAGGAAGGCATACTGCATCAAACAAGCGTACCGTATTGTCCTCAGCAGAATGGGGTTTCTGAGCGATTAAATAGGACGCTCATTGAAAAGGCACGGTGCTTATTGCAGGGATCTGGACTAGGTAAGGAGTATTGGGGAGAGGCTGTGAGCACGGCAATTTATTTGTACAATAGGTCTCCTAGCTCGGCATTGTGTGGTCAGATTCCTGAGGAGGTGTGGACCGGGAGGACTGTGAGCCTTGGTCACCTCCGTGTGTTTGGATGTGTGGCGTATGCATTGGTACCTTCAGTGAAAAGGCAGAAGTTGGATGCCAAGAGTAAGAAGTATGTTTTTGTGGGCTATTCTGAGACCAGCAAAGGGTATAGACTGATGGACCCCCAGAATCCAAAGAAGGTTGTTATTGCACGGAATGTAGAATTTTTAGAGGAGAGTTTTTATCACAGTGACATAAATAATTATAAATTGAATTTTAATGAATTATCTTATGACCCAGGAGTAATTAATGTGCAGAGTAATGGAATTGATAATTGTAATAATAGGAAGGAATCTGTGATAAATAGTTTAGGTAAAAATAGTGATAGTGATAGCAGCTGTGATATTAGTTATAAGGAAAATAGTAATGAGTGTTCTCGAATTTCAGATGAGTACTGCACAGGCAGCGAAGATGAGTCGAGCTGCGCTGAGCATGAGGTGCGGGCGAGTCCGCACTGTAGTCAGTCCGGGTCAGAGGGCTTGGCAGAGGCTGATGTGTCAGCTGGCGGTCCAGGTGCGGCGGGCGAGTCCTCGCGGCGCTGTGCGGCGGGCGAGGGCCTGCCACAGCGCTCGGCGGGCGATGGCCTGCAACCAGGTTTGGCGGGCGAGGGCCTGCCACAGCGCTCGGCGGGCGATGGCCTGCAACCAGGTTTGGCGGGCGAGGGCCTGCAGCCAGGTTTGGTGAGCGAAGGCTCCTTGTGTGGATCGTATGTGTTACGCAATAGGCGTAATATTGTTAAGCCACAGAAATATAGTGGTTATGATCTGGAATTGAATTTTTTGGCTGATAATCTTGTAGAACCTCAAAGTTATGATGAAGCTATCACAAGTCCAAGCTCTGCAGAATGGCGTGAGGCAATGCAGAGAGAGTATGACTCTCTGATTGCGAATAATGTTTTTAAACTGGTAGACAGACCATCTAATGTAAATGTAGTACAGTGTAAATGGGTCTTTAAATTAAAATACGATTCCTCTGGTAATTTTGAAAAATACAAAGCTAGACTTGTGGCCAGGGGATTTACGCAAAGGTATGGTCTAGATTATAATGATACATTTTCACCAGTTGTTCGCCATTCATCATTAAGAATCATATTTTCATTAGCTGTAGAGTTAAATTTAGAAATTGACCATGTAGATGTAACCACCGCATTTTTAAACGGAAACTTAAATGAGACTATATACATGGAGCAACCTACTGGTTTTAATAATAATGATGGAAAAGTCTGCTTACTATTAAAAAGCATTTATGGCCTTAAACAGGCAAGCAAAATGTGGAACGAAAGAGTTCATTGTTTGTTAATTAGTAATGGTTTCAGGCAAACTCAGTGTGAGCCTTGTGTGTATGTAAAAGGTACTTATAAAAATATCATGATAATAGCACTGTATGTTGATGATTTTTATTTGTTTTATCATAAAGGAAATCTAGATAAAAAGAATCTAATGTCACTATTAGAAAGTCAGTTTAATGTGAAAGACTTAGGTTCAATTAAAAATTGCTTAGGAATGAGAGTAACAAGGGATAGAGTGAAAGGTACTCTGAAACTTGATCAGTCTGAGTATATAAAGAGGCTATTACATCGTTTTGGCATGACAGAATGCAAACCTGTTAAAACACCTATATCTTTGAATTGTAAATTAGTAAAACCTGAGAAAGCCACTCTAGATGACAATAGATATAACTATAGACAGTTAATTGGTAGCCTCATGTATTTGGCGGTCTGTACGAGGCCGGATATCGCATTTGCGTGTAGCCAGCTCAGTCAATTTAATAACGGTTTTGATGTGACTCACTGGCAAGCTGCCAAGCGAATCTTGCGTTACTTAGCAGGAACAATAGATTTAGGTTTATTATTTGTGTCAAATAGTAACTTAAATTTTACTTTATCTGCTTTTACCGATGCTGACTGGGCAAACGACGTGACGGATCGAAAGTCTTATACAGGCTTCATAATTAAAGATATATGTTTCGTTCGAAATCTATTATTAGAAATAATAAGTAAAGATGTAGCTCCTGTTTTGTTATACAATGACAATCAAAGTTCATTACGTTTGTTAGAGGTAAAAGAGTTTTGTCATAAACGAACGAAACATTGATATTAGGTACCACTACATGAAAGATTTAATTAAAGATAATATCATAAAAGCAAAGTATTTATGTACTGAAAACATGCTTGCCGATGTATTAACTAAACCATTAAGTAGTATAAAACATGAAAAGTTTGTAAAGGGTATGAATATGTGTTAGATATTATGATATAGGTAAATAAGGCTATAGACATTATGTATATTAATTTGATGTGTAAAAATGTTATTTTAGGGTTGCAACATGTATGTGAAATGTATATGTAAAGTTTATGTGACTGGGAAATGTAGAGTCCATGCAGCTTTGACGTGTAGAGTTGTATGGTAGTGTTTTTTCCTGTTTTTTTACTTATGATATCTTTGCGATTTTATGGCAAGGGGAAGTGTTGGAGAGGCAAAAAGCCTTGAGTCTATGCCATAAAATTTTCTGACAGATGTGACAGGTTTGTTGTCTCGCTCTAACACCTCACCTTTCTCTCTCTCTGTTCAATGGCCGTCCCGTCAGGTCAAGTGTTTTTCAATCCAAATCAATATAAGTGATTAAACTTTACTTGTGAGTGTTTTAGATGCAATTATCAATAAATAGTTGTCAAGGTTGATTTAATAGTTTAATTTTCTCATCTGCTTCCCCGCACGCTGCGTATTGGTTAGATCACGGCCTAACAGAAGTAAAATATTTATCCAGTGCAAGCCAGTGCTGTTAATACACAATTTCTGCGAAAAAAATTACATTCCACAATCTGTTTCCGGGCCTGCCGCGTTGCTGTTTGGGACCCATTGTGTGGTTACTTTGGTCCATAGCTCCTCCGGCATGCGGCAGACGTGGTCAGCCCAGTTTTACTTGAGCTTGGCAGCCGCGTGACCTTAATCGGCTATATGAGTTTTGGAACGCAGTACCCGTATAAGGAACTAATAGTAAACAGTAAGTTTAACTCTAAAGAAACTACGCTCCATTGCTCGCCGACCGACCCTGATTACACACGTATGATGCTTGGTTAGTGACCATGTCTGCACTCCATAGGTAGGTGAGGGTAGGAAGAATGTACAATTCCACATGTCCATGACATCTCTTTAGTGATGGAGGGAGAGTTCCTTTCATTTCAAAGAATATTCCTTACTTACGTATAATCTTTATTTTGTACACTAAAAGTTTGACATTATGCAAATTAAAATAATTAATTAGGTTTTAAATATATTACTACATACTTGCTACAATAACAAATTCAATTTAAAATATTTTCATCACAACACAATTTCCAGTCACATAATATATTATTTACATTTTTTAGAAAATTGGTGTTAGTAGATATTAAATTAATATAAAATTGTAAGTGTGACGATTACATAGTATAGCCAACCTGTAGCGCAATTCATCTAAATTAACTATACACCAATTCATAAGTTGTTAGTTAGATTAAAATTTTATCTAAAATAACAATATTATTGCTTTCTCTACAATCTTACTATATGATTAATTTATTTTCGATACAATATAAAGAATTTCTAATTTTCATCATAAAGTTTATCAAGCTGCTTTTGTAAATTATTTGATGTCACTGCTGGCGTATCAGGGATATGAAACTCTCGTTTTTTAGCAACAGGCGTGTTTAGAAAGTTCATCTGTTCCTTCATTTTCATGTACATACTTAGAGCTCTGTTACCCATGTCAGCTTTCACTGGCGTGATTGTTTCGTTCGAAACATTAGGCATCGACTTACAGAAAACTTTTTTCCTTAAACACAAATTCTTTTTTGGTATCTTGTATGAGGGTGATTTTGAACATGATTTTATTACTGAGCATGGCTTACTTACGACTGGACTTCTTTCTGGACTACATTTATCTGTTTTTATAACTTTGTGAGTCACTTTGGGAGCCGCTTTTGGAGCCTCTTTGGTATCAGTTAAAGTCTTATCTCCATTCTCACAAGGTTTCTTATCATTAATTAGCTTTCTGACATACTGCAGAGAAGTCAACTGGGACTGTTTAATTTTGTTCAAAGCAGCAATGCTATTGTCTATCATCTTCAAGTTATGTTCAGTCTGTTTCTCAATCTGCAATAAATCTTCAAGCTCTGTGCTCATTTTCCCTGAATTAGCAACGGAAGCTTTATTGAGTAGATCACATAATGATACTATGACACTCTCTTCTCTTTTGTTATTTTCTTTACTTTCTGTAGGTTTCTCAAAGCTCATGATGGTGTTGTCATGGTAGACGGCAGAGCTCTCCAATTCACTGGAGTGGTTGAAGTATTCTTGGACATTTCTGTACTCTTTGAACGGTGTAGAGGCAGGTGGTGTAACTGCAGCTATGTTCTCCAGTGTTGGTTCCTCGGTAATTGCTTTAGTTTTTTCCTCTGCCTCATTAATCTCTTTTTCTTTTAGCAAGAAGCTGGCATCACAGCTAGACTTCCAGGAGTCGTTAGACATGGGAGTGTCAGGTACCACAGGTATCACTTTTTTCTTGATCAAGGGTGGCTTTGGTGGGGGAAACTTTTTGATACTAGACTGGTTGGAGACATTCTCCTTATTCGCTAGTGTCATCCGACTTTTAAAAGGCTTATTAAAAACTGGTGTTTCAGCTATGTTGTTAATGCCACTTATTCTCACGTTGGTGCGAGCTGAAAGGGAATGCATATAAGTGTGATGAGCAAGTAGGATATTATTATAGTGATGAACAGAAGTTTATCAAGAATTAATTTCTACCAAATACCTTGTAATGCAAATAAAGACTTCTTGGGTCGAAATTCTGGTCTCGTGAACTTTGGTGAGGCTGGCGCCAATGTTGCTCTGATGTTGGACACAGGCTGGAATAAAATCAATATAAAAATGGTGTTGGTAAGCTTTTAATAAAGGGTGTAACAAAAAAGAACCCATTACCTAGTTGGTATCTAAGCATTTGTAGGTACATCATACCTAGTATGTACTTAATGTACACACAACACACACACACATAACATTGTGTTCATGGATGCATGCAACAGTAATCTTTTACTTGTTAAAAAAAAACTAGGAACTTTGATATTCATGGTTTCCAGGTCCTATACAATTTTCTTTATCGAGAATAAGCATCTTTTTACACCCACTATGAAAAAGATAGGAAAAAGGACTAATATTATAGGAATTGATATTCATACTTACTTTAGGCTTGGGTTGAAAATTAAGGACTTTTCTAACAGGATTATGTTTCATTTTTCCATTGGCTGTATGGCTCACTGTTTTGTCAACTTTTACTGATGAGTTCCAATTCTTCTTTTTACTAGTTGTGGCCCCCTGGGCAAGTCTCCTGGGAGACTGTACTCTTAGGGCTGAAACAGGGTATTATAACCAGTTTTAGATATGTGCAAACAGTAAAATTGTGATGACTTCACCATTCTCCTGCATTTTATTCCAATTTGGGCCAGCCCAGTATCTATATTGTTTACTTCCATAATTCTTCATAATCAGTTATCATACTTTAGTAGAAGCATAGTATGGATACTTTTAAGGATAGAAAACAATTGGTTATCATTTACTTTGGCAATTGTCAAAAAAAAAACAATGAATAGTCAGCAGACTTGTTTCTCAGGTTGATTACTTACATAGAATGTCAGCTCTCATTTCTGCGATAGTAAGAGGCTTTATAATCTTTTCAGCGGTGCGAGTGTTTACAATTGTTTGACGAGGTTGCTTTTTTGCAGTCAGAGTCTGCATGCTGTCTTTGGACAGGATACCTATAAAATAAACAATATTTATACATTATGTCTGTGTTTTCAAACTATATTTCTTACCTAGTCTCCACAAAACCAGAGAATTTCTAGTAAACAGGGCACAAACCTGATGAATGTTACTTTTGTGTTTTCCACTACACTTAGCTTTGGAGAGTTAACAATCTTGTACTTACCGCTAAGCCCAGGCAGTAATTCAGCCATTGACTTAGGTTTTATACTGGTCGTTGTATCCATTGTGATAGATATTATCACTCAGCCACCAATTATATTTTAATAAAAACAATTCAAATACACATGAAAACATTCAAATATTTTTAATGTCAACCGTTTAATCTGTCAAACCGTTTTAATTTGGCTTGAATTTTGAATTCTGTTGTACGCAGATTTCGGATCTAAGACACGGTGCTGTTTTCAATTTTTGCGTCAAACTTTTTACGTAAGACGGAATGAATTACCGACTGTCAATGTCAAGCTATCCGGCCTGTCTGCAGTCAGTGTCAATTTTATCAAAATAAAATAATCTCTCTCGATTTCGCGTGTCACTCATTGTGCGTGCATTATTCATTGATTGTGCCGGCTGCATTGGACTCATTTGTGTTTTGTATTGAAAATGGTGTCTGTAATTGAAATTCACGGGTATGAAGAGTTTGTGAAATATGTTGAAGCTATAGACCCAAAAGGTCCTCCAGTAGTTTTTTATTTTAGTGGTCAAAAACTGGCGTCTGGGGAAAGTTGGTGTATCGATTGTGTTGAAGGTACGTGTATATAAAGTTGTCACATTTATAATAATGTAAGATTGTAAGTTATTGCCTATTCTCCACCGAAAACATTAAGTCTATAATGTGTTGCTTTTGCTGAAGAAGAATAGGTACTTGATATGACAAAATAATACTTAATACAGATTAAAGAACCTACAGATTTAATTACCCCTGCCCTTTGAACGAGGTCGTATAATCACAAAATTGAGACCTCTTTCAAGATATGTCAATGTCAAAATAGCACCAGAAATTCATAAATTAAATTAGATTATCAATTCTGTTATTCATTTTCTTATCAAACTGGTTAAATAATAAATGAACAATAACATGCAAGAACTTCAAAATTATGAGCAATTTACTCAGTTTGTTGATAAGCTACCAGCCAAAGGAACTAAAGTTTATTTCTTTTTCACTGGTAAAAGAAAAGAGAATGGCCGCAGTTGGTGTATGTACTGCCAATTGGGTAATGGTAGTTTTTGAGATGAATAATTTATTATCAACTCAGGGTAGTTCTTTTCCTGTCGGGGCTGCAGGTTGTTCGCAAGAGATACCGCGGCCTTGGCATGAAGGGCTAAGAAGGAACATGGGTAGGTTTTAAGTCAGTAGAAGTCTGACACTCCCTTCCGCTCTGCTCTCCAAGAGCGGGAGGGGTTATTTGATGATTTTCCACCCCACCATAAAAAAAAGGTAGTTCTTTTACATTGCCATTGTATAATTGTCATTTTTTGTATTATTGTACTTCAAAACATAGCTCTATAACAATATTCTTGAATCTACCAGTATTATGCTACTCTATAAATCTTATTCTCTCTGATATCAAATTTTTTCTTTACAGCTGAGCCTATAGTGAAGGCATACCTAACGGAACTGAAGACTGAGGCTACATTTGTTTATGTAGATGTTGGTAATAGAGAAACGTGAGTATTGCATAATATGTTAAACCATTTAGCAGCAGTAGTAGTAGTAGTATATCCAGCTTATATTGTTCCCACTGCTGGGATACGGGCCTCCTCTCTATGGAAACTTACGGGCAATAAACCACCATGCGAGCCCAGTGTGGGTTGGTAATTCATTACACTGTTATCTATCAGAAATGCCTGTGCATATCTAAAGCTGCTGTAAAGGCCATCAAATGGAACATATACTTACCCATAAGACCAACAATTTAATTGCAAAATAACTCTTTCTTGGCAGTCGGGTAAAAATAATTTGTTCCCCCATACGTTTCAATTGAGTAGGCATTGAAGTTTTGTAATTTCTGACAAATTTGGGTTCGGTACTGAATGCCCTAATTTTTTTAATTAAGGCATTGTGGGTCGGATCTTACCAATCTATCTCATATTATTCTTTCAAATTATCTAAACTTTTATGGTCTTATTGCCAGCAAAATGCTTTTAAAGTAATCCAAAAAGTCTATAATTATTTTCATATCTTTTATCCAATTTATGGTATTCTGTAACATGCTGGTGTCTTGAACTTGTATGTACAGCTAAAATTATTCTTGTATTCTAATAAAATGTTATGGCATCTTACAGGTGGAAGGACAAAGCTTGCTCATTCCGGACAGACCCTAGGTTGAAGCTCATGGTAATCCCCACAATCATCCGATGGAAGGGAGTGCAGCGACTAGAAGGCTCTCAGTGTAACAAGAGAGATCTGCTTCAAATGCTCTTCGAAGAAGATGAAGACTGAAGGTCGGGGGATGAGGATGGAAGGTGATTTAAAAAAATCTGGTGGAGTTCTACGTAACCTTGTATATAACATGTATTTTTAAGAAAGGTGATGTTTATCGTTTATTAAACATTTTACAAACTTATTCAGGCTTTTTATTAACTGTTTCAATCTTCTCAAATTATTTGGATTTGGTAAAACAGGCTTAGTGTTGGTGAATATTGGCAATGCCGTAAAGTGCTGTAAGATTTGCAACGGCTCAGCACTGTAACTTGACACATTTTCAAGTCTATTAAATAGGGAGTTTCCTTTGTTGTTAATATTCAAAATTACCATGTCTAGAAAAATAATTTACATGCTATTTATAAAGATAGACGGATTTTAATAATGAAACTCATTTTTTGTTATCATGTATTATGAAATGCCAAGTAAATTATGATAAAGGAAAGGAGCGAGATTAAAAATATGCATGTGTAATCAATGTTTATTTGCTATTACATTACTATACAATTCCGTTATCTAAATCATACTTATTATAATTGAGCAATAATGCAAGAAGGTATTGAAACATACACAGTACAGATGACAATAATTAATTTCTTTTGGTCATATCAAAATTGAAGAGTTGTTGCGCCTTTTTAAAGTCATTTTGAAAGACACAATGACTGTAACTTGCTTGTAGGCAAAACATTCTAAGATAATCATGTACATAAATAGAATTCTGTATTACCACAAAAGTAATTATTTTGTCAACTATGTCAATCTTATCGGATTAGTATTTATGGAGCGAAAGATACCTGGTACACAATGGAATAAAGAGTATTGTTTACCTTTGATAAATGCTCATTATTTGTCAAATGCATCAGACAGTATTATTATTTTGATAAGCAATATCATCGCCCCTAAAGCGGGAAGGAATAAGGGGGCGTTCCCATTGTTTATCGCCATCATTTTGTCTTTGCTGGTTTTTAGAAAACCTGTTTACTCATATTTCGCCAGTTATGTTTAAGTCGCATGTAATAGGGGGCGAGCCTATTGCCATGAACCGGGCACAAATTTAGATTCCGTGCCGCATTTTGCCTGAACTGGGAATCGAAGTCAGGACCTCATGCATAGCAGTCGCTCTTGCGACCACTAGACCAATGAGGCAGTTTACTCATATTACATGTTATAATCTATATTTGTTCCATTCCTTAATAAAAAATACACCTTTATACATACAAGTTGGAAACTATCACAGAAATGCTTCCGTTTAAAAATGTAAATGCATTGCATTTGTTCTTTATTTCCTAGCTTATAAACCACTTAAGTCCCTTATTTTATCAGTATAAAACATTGTTTTCTTAACAATTAACTTAAAACTAAGTTGGGAAGTATAAAAGAACATTGTACATCTATTTAAAACAAGAATTAGTCTAAAAATCACCGAAACTATCAAATATTTGTCAAAAATAGTAATTCTCTACTAATGCGTAAGTATCAAAATAATAAGAACTATTATTTTACTAAGTTATGTTTTTTTTGCCAAGGTATTAGCTACACGACTTAATATGGAGAAACCAGTGATGAATGAACTATGCATGACCAATGCAAAGAGGTAAAACTTGTGGGTAAATATGATGGAAACAGAACTTTATTTCCTGTATTGATTCAAATGTGTATTCAAACATGACAATCCATTTCTGAGAGACTATAATATGAGGTTGGATTGTTTAATAAGTAGGTACTGCTTTCGTCGATTATTCACACCAATTTAACGCAAGTTTTAAACTGATGATGTTATCAGATATTGATGCTGACGTCTTAAAGCAGGATTACAGTGTGGGAAAGCGACTAAGACTATACAGGGTGTCTAACAGATTAAAATAATCCTACAGACAGGAAGTCGCCGTATTTTAGAAAGTATTGGCATTCAGCTGCCTCCGTTACCCGGATGATGACGATCCATGTTTTTCATGTATTTGGCGCTCCAGTTTTGGCCGCTTCAACCTAGGTATTTGTGCTGTGCTGACGCTACGACGCGGCAACCGCGGTGGTTTCCGCGGAGGTTAGACTGCAGGCTGCCACGGGCAGGGTGTCTTCGGTAGGGTCAACACTACCGATGTCGAGGTCTTTGCTCGGTACGGAGATCAAAACGTCGTAGAAAACCTTTTTGCTGCGCAGGAACGCGCTCTTGTTGTCGAAGATCACTGAATCTGTTGGAAAGAGGTTTCAAATGGATTACTTGTATCTACATGTTAAAGGATATTTCGCGTACAAAATAATTTTAAATGTAGGTGTACCGACATAAAAAACAAGGTAGGAGGTAGGTAAGGATTATTAAACGTATCGACATAAAAACAAGATGGCGGCGTTAGTTCCAATTTTAGCCACGCGACAAAAGATCCTTGAAAGTTTAATTAATTAGATTTTAATGAGTGCTGTCAAACATGCTCAATCTGGATGACCCTGGGCTTGAAGAAGACTAGATCCAAACAAAAGAAACGTCGTGAGTGAGAGTAATTATTAGCAAGGTCTTTTCATTATGCACAACATTTGCACTATTTACGAAAACCACCCTTACTGCTAAGACATTAGACGCCATTGTTACTGCTGGTGGCTTGTCTAGATAGAGATTACACTAATTTTATTGACAGATAAATGGCGATCGGCGTTGGTATTTATACATCGAAACAATCAGTCAAAGTCAAAGCATTTATTTCAATTAAACCATTACAGGTACTTTTGAATGTCAGAAGAACAATTCATAAAACTAAACTACGAGTGCAATACGTCATCCCGAAAGCCACCACGCCGAACCACACGCCACCGAATGCCCGCAACAACGAACACTGCGAGCACGAAAGCACGCAGCGACGCACACCGCAACAACGAATTCACGAGACTCTAACGGAACAACGAATGCACGCCGCAACGCGCAACCACCGCCACCCCGCACCCACAGCACTCGCCGCCGCAGACATCCGGCGACGCGCAACTCGACGCAGCAACCCCCGGGACGACGCATTGCATTCCTAAGCTACAGTCTCAGTCACAACTCATAATAACTTTGAAAGTACCTACTGTAGTCAAAATGAATAACGGCAACTTGGGCCATGTTTGGGGGATATGAGGAACAGGGTGTAAAGTTCCTCATCCCTGATAGAAAAGGGAGGATCCCCCGACCATACAATACAGGTGTTGTGTCTGGTGGGCTAACTGCCCGACATATTATGTAAGTCGGGATTTTCTATATACGCTAATGTCGCGGATAAAGTTGATAGCGCGATGTAGGATTAGCCAATTAGTTCGCATTTGTTACGATAGATGTCTCTGTCGCCACCAAAGACTATATAGCCACTTGACTGCGCATACAGTGCCCCGATGCTCGAAAACTATTAGTATTTTGTCGCCTATGCATAGGCTACGGTATGAGTAACCGTTTTAGTTGTGACCAAGTTTTAGACCTGTGTGCACGCAAAATAATTACCAATTGTTATAATTTTTTATGCAATTTATAACGTGTAAAAATGCCTTTATGCGCGGTTAAGTGGTGTGGGAAACATTCCAAGACATCGAGTTACAAAAAGGATGGCACAACTTTTCATCAATAAGTAAATATTATGAAAATTATTTTTGTTTTAATCAAATTATGAGCCACCGCAGGGGTCTATTTAAAATGGTAGCTTGGGTAAACGAGCACAAAGATGAGTCTCGCGTTGATGTCTTTTGGAAAAGTCCCTTTCTTTTATTAGGCAATTCTAATATGTTTGTCCCTTTCTTTCCCTTTGTACTTTTATCGTAAAAATCTGTGCTGTTACCTTTTATGGCAGAATTCTATATCGATAAAAATTAAATTAAATTTAATATAATTTTTATTTAATTCAGATACTGTCATTATCTACTTTTAACCGACTTTAAAAAATGGCGGTAGTTCTCAGTTTTTACATTCTTCTCAACTAAATATTTCTGTTAAATTAAATGTTAATGTTTCATAAAACTTCGCATCATTTTTATTTTCTTCTTTATAATACTTAAAATACTTATATTTTTCCAAGTTCAAGAAAGAAGTAGTAGACCCGGAAATTGTAGACCTAACTCCACGTAAACGCAAAATGAAACGACACATAGATCATCTTCTAATAATTATATTCTCTTAGTAAAAAGAAGAAAGACGTCTTGACGTCTTTCTTCTGTGAAGCCTCTTGAGGCTTCAAGATAATACTGGCGGTAAGTCCCCTCTTTGAGGAGTGGCTGGAGAGGCGCCACGGCGCCCTCACCTTCCGTCTGACGCGGGTACTCACCGGACACGGTTGTTTTGGGAGGTACCTGCACCCAATCAGGCGGGAGGAAACGCCCGGATGTCACCATTGTGAGGATCGGCCGGAGGACACGGTGGAGCACACCGTGGAGGTCTGCCCCGCTTGGGCGGAACCCCGCCGTGTTCTCGTAGCAGCGATCGGCGGCGGCGAACGGCTCGCGTCCGGCCCTGGTGCAAGCCATGGTCCGGAGCGAGGAGGAATGGGACGCCGTCGCCTCCTTCTGCTAAGCAGTGATGCTAGCGAAGGAGGTGGCGGAACGTGAGAGGGAAAGAACCTCTCGTCCCAGCCGCCGCGGGAGGCGCTCCGGGCGTCGGTGGCCAAGTGATGACTTCCGGCCACCGTAGACGCGTGCCTGTGGACAGTGAGTGATGGGCTAGCTCGCCGTCCGTCCGTCTTGTGACGACAACAGGCCGTGTCGACGGCGCGTTCGTGTTCCACGCGCGCCTCAAAGAGATGTCAGCAACATGGAAGGGGCCCGCAAGGGCCGACGCCCGTCGGGGCTGCGGGTTGTTCGAAAGAGATACCGCAGCCTCAAGAAGGAGCATGGGTGGTTTTTAGTCAGTAGAAGTCTGACACTCCCTTTCGCTCTGCCCAGAGCGGGAGGGGTTATTTGATGATTTCCCACACCCCAAAAAAAAAATTGATTATTGGTTAAAAAAATTGCGAGCCTGAAAGATAATAACAGGATACTTGTTTTTATTTTTGTAATTGACTGATTTTAATTAAATATTATTTTGTCGTTTTTATTGAGTATTTTTATAATATTAAAATCCATTTTATCGATATCGACTATTTTCCCATAATCAAGTAAGGCAATCCCTACCTAGGCATACCTACGCAACTTGACCTTAAACTGACCAATTGCAGCCGCGTATTCTTCCTCATGCCCCGACCCGCGGTAGTGAGTTGTGTACTTAGAAGAAATCGGCTTACACGCTCTCTAGTGGTTTAATACTCTATGGTCGCCACACATGTACAGCACGCTTAGTATGGCGATTCTATCTCTATTCTACCAAGAATAGACAAAGCTTTTTCCATATAATTTGACATGAATCTGCCATTTTGTCGATTCTTCCGTCGACAAAACCCATTTCTACGGTGGTCATAATACGCGTGCTGGGATAGCACCAGCCGGCCCGGGGATCGTGGAAGGCGCACTAGTTCCTATTATCCTCGGTGCTAGTGTGGGAAGGGAACACCGGGGTGGTTTTTTAGTCAGTTAGAGTCTGACAGACCCCTTCGCTCGCCCCAAGGCGGAGGACATTCAAGCGGAGTTTCCAACCAGTAACAAAAAAAAAGAGCAGCGGTGGCCCGGTGGTGGCGGCCCCAACTTACGAACAGTAAGTCGTGGGTTCGAATCCAGGCAAGCGCATAACTTTGTGTAATTTATTTCATCACCACTGCTCTCAAAAACAGTGAAAGAAAACATCGTGAGGAAAAATTCGAAGACTTGTGACATCTACCAATCCGCACTGGGTCCGTTTGGTAGATTATAGCCCAATACCCTTCAAAGAGAGGAGGCCTGTGTCTAAGCAGTGGGAGCATTAGGTAATAGGCTGATGATGATGATGAAGAAAAAAAAAAGGAATTTCAAACTTACAAGTGGCAGGTCCAGACACGGCCATGACACCAACATCGCTGGGTCCCTCAGTAAGTTTTCGCGGTCCGTGCACGACGGTCTCTTGTCCCTCCTCGTCGCGGCGTTTGATCACGAACTTTATATCGTGGTGGTCTACTCCGCATTCCCATCTAAAATGTTGGGAGTGGTAAGTTGATTACAAAATGGAAGGGTTACGAATATTAAAATATCCTGGATCTGGCGAAGTGGTATTGGATTTTTCCTTTATGAATTTCTTAGTAGGAGTCATTGAGTTTGATGCCCAGTTGATGTCAAGGTGTCGCCGCCGGAGGGGCAAAAGAGTGCGAGTAAAGATAGACTTGTAATAGTAGTTTAAATTAGATTTTCCATACTTGTTTGGATAGATGTATAAGTTTCTAATTTTAAAGATTTTTTAAATTCGTCACTTAAATTCAGAACTTTTATTCAGAAATGACGTTACTTAATCGACGTAGGGAAATAAATTTTACAACAAAAGGAACCAAGGCTCCAAGAGCGAGCGAAGCGAGCTCGGCTGTCATTTCAATAGCTTACACAGGACAGACAGGTTAAAATTTTTCGACCTCTCATACATGAGTTATCGTCTTACCGACAAAAAATCAAAATCTAGCTATAGGTACCTACTTTTCTTACAATTCTCAGTCATAGAAAAATACTTAAGTAAGCTTGATTGACTTGAACCAGTGCTCAAAAGCCATTGAAAGGCACACAAGATACCCGTCGGGGCTGCGGGTTGTTCGAAAGAGATACCGTGGCCTCGGCGCAAGGGCTAAGGAGGAACATGGGTGGTTTTTAGTCAGTAGAAGTCTGACACTGCCTTTCGCTCTGCCCAGAGCGGGAGGGGTTATTTAATGATTTCCCACCACCCAAAAAAAAAAAAGGCACACAAGATAAGTGGTACTCACTTCAAAACACTGTCACTATCTGAACACAACAGGTCGATGACATGCTTCTCTCCAGTCTTGATGGTGACGCGCTTGAACTCCGAGTCTAAGGTCTGGTTGCTGCAGTAGTAGCTTTTAGGAACTTTTCCACCTGGCTTCACCTGCAGACGGAAAAACATCTTTAAATCTAAAGACCTACATAAAAGCAAGGACGCCTATTCTACTGAGTTTTAGCACGTTTTCATTAGATGAACAAAACGGGTAATTATAGAACTAGGACACGTTATCATGATAGAGAATTAGCCATCTCACTCAACCAATTGTTTTGTGCGAGATTCGAATCTGCAACTCTACGAAAAGCTTGCTTACTGCTTTATGTTTACTGCTTGCGAGTACATTTAGCAAGCTTTTCGTAGAGTTTCCCCAAGATTCCCAGTCATACCCAGCTGGGTATCATATTCCCCAGTACTAACTGCATTGTGGAGGTCAGACAGGCATTCGCTCCATGTAAAATACTGGTATTCAGCTACATCTGGTTGGACTGGAAGCCGACCCCAACATAGTTGGGAAAAGGCTAAGTAGACCGCAGAAGATGATATACCTTAACATTATCGTCGATGGTCAATGGTCGATTCCTACGGGTAGGTCCCTTGGATAAGCAGACATTGACCATAATGGCTGGACGTAGCTAATTTAATGATGCTTATTACATTATCCCCGTTTTAATCGTCAGCAAAGCTATTTACACAACCAACTTACAATAAGAGAACATCTAGGATCCCCATTCTCGTCCACCATGTTCCCGCCATAGTGCTGCGGCAGTTGGTCTTTATCGATGATGGAGAGCACCTGCGCCTGCCACTTCTTGGTGTCCGTGCCGTAGATCTTTATCTTGGAGATCGTGTACTCGTGAATGAACTTCTTGATCACTGAGAATGCTAGGGAGAACACTTTTGGAGCTGGAATAGAAAGAAGGAGTTACAATAAACAAAAATGAAAAGGGTCTTGTGGATTGTTTTAGCTGACAGTATGTGCACTATTGACTGATTGACTGATAAACATTCGAAGCTTAGGAAGATTTTTTTGCAAAAGAAGAATTTAAACTTGCTTGCTTGCCCTTGTTTTGATCTGATTCCGACTTTTAAATCCACCAGAACCTCACCTCACGCTCGTAGACCTATTTTAAGACCTACATAGGTAATGTTGACAAATCCTCATCAATTCATCTAATCATTTAACTTTGAGTTCACAGGAGAGAGGGTGGAGATCACAGTCATCACATCGTCATCGCATCCACCGAACAATAAATAGGTACAAAATAAGCAGGTACCGTTAACAATGTAGCAGATCTTCAAGATCTCGGGGTAGTTGGCTTCGTACAGCTGCAGCAATGTGAACACCATCTCCGCAGCAGGCTTCCACGCGTACTGCTTGATGTTGAAGCCTTCCAGGTCGAAGATTACTGTCACCTGGAGATAGGTCAGGAGAAGTTGCGTTAAAGGTCTCTTTGAAGGAATAATTCCTACAGCAATCGTAGTCTGGGACTGGTATCGCGATGGGAAATCGTCAAATGATCCGACCCGCACTGGGCGGAGCGGAAGGGAGTGTCAGACTTCTACTGACTAAAACCCACCCATGTTACTTCTTCTTCCCTTTGAGTTTCGGGTCCCGCAGTCCCGCAACCCCGGATTTATGTACCTAACAACGTCTCCGTAGATCGCTATGTTCGAATTAGTCAACACGATCATCACTGAGCTAGGTTAGTTCTCACAAATGGTTTAATTATGTGTATAGTAATGGTGTAACGTTAATGGAACCCTTGATAAATAAGTACCTACTATCGTTTTATTGTAAAGGAGTTAGAACAAAGTAGGTACCTGGTCTACAGGTTTCATAGGTAGGTACATATACCTACTTAGGTAGTTAACTACCAACACTTTAACTAGATACTAGTTAGTAATTTGCAGGTGGAACTAACTATACGGCTGCTGTATTTATCCATTTTCCTCAATTATTAAAATTATGTAAGCTATGCAAACACGGATTTTCAGTGATTACCGACTGATTGTCAGTTGTAAGTAGGTACCTACCTAATCTATATTTTTCGTCACTAAATAGATATTAAACTAAAATAGTGGAATTCAAATACAAGGCCAAATGAAATCAGTTAACGGAATCAATTTGCAACGATGAAAAAGAAATTGTTGGGTCTATGACGATGACGGCGGTGCAGTGTTGTGGTCAGTTTATGTATGAGTTTAAAAATATTGCTATTTTCTTGTTTTGTTACTGTGACTTGAAGTTTCAGAAAAAAAAACTTATTGTTAATATTCGTCACCTGCTTTTTTTATCAACTTCTTGTTTATATTCCGATAGGTACCCATCTCACATGTTCGCAGAGTTTCTAACCCCGTTTACTGTACGGGTACCTAAATATTTTTATGCACTATATATTTCAGAGGTATATCAACAACATACCTTCAACGCAGCCGCTCCATGCTCTTCCGCCTGTTTCCTGGCAGAGGCGAGGTAGTCCTCCAGGTGACGCAGGATCATGCGGATCACGTCAGTCTTGGTCACGGAGTGCAGCAGACCCCACACGTCCAGACCCACGAACGGAATGATGATTACTGGAAGGAAAATCGGAAAAACAAAATTAATCAATATTGGATCTTGGGAACGTAGAACTAGGATCGGATCCTGGAAAAAGATCGTAGGATATATTGAAGCGTCTCCCCACAGATAATATCCATAGTCCATCCTTCCATCTTGCACAGCATGCCGCATATCACCTGCGCCCTTGAGGATCTATTTACTGCATCAGCGAATCATTTCAATCATTTTTCAATCATTCAGTTACTAATTCCTCTAATTATCCTTCAATAAAACAAATCTCAACTCAACTCATCATTTGCCTGCCTTTATCTCAATTTATTAGGATCGGCGCAGCATGTCTTCTTCTTCCATACTCCTCTATTACTCATCATCTCAGCAGTCAACTCTTTTGTGGCAAAAAAAACAACAATTAATGTTGAAATACGACGACGACGGGTGAAACCAGCTGGTCATTTCCTGCCTAGCTACAGAGGTCATCAAACTCGTCGCGCTTGCCGTTCCCTACGTGCGTTTTGCCAAAGTAAGGATACATTGCGTATGAGGATATAAAACAAATATTGGATTCTCATAACATTTCATGTTCCATATTACTGAATTCACCCCTGCAGTCTGCGGAGAGCTCCGCAGATCAAACCTTGGTCTCAACGCTCCCTTGCTACGAATATGCATAAAGTAGAAACTATAATATTAAATAATAGATCTTGCACATTGGAAACCGATTTATTCGGTGTTTCTCTCAACAAGTTTAGAAGATCAGTTTCTAAGGTACGGGAGTGCATTAATTTGCCCTCAAACAAATAATTTTCGTAAATATCCTGTATTTGCTAGTAGCGTTAGTACATTACTTATGTAGTTAACAAAAATATAAATAAACAAAATTCTTTGAATTTCGCACTCATAACATAAGTATCATCATTATTCTTTAGTTTTAAGTAAAATTTATATGTACCTATTCAAATTGTATTATGTATGTTATTATTAAGTTTTTTTTTATTTCAGTTAGTGGTTTTTAGTTTTTTTTCATAATATTATGGTGAATGCCGTGTATACCTATTATAGGCCCCCGTAGCATGCACTTTTAAGTTATAATTATAATACTTTATGTGAAACGTTTTAGTATATTGGGGTTGGTGTACATAATAAATAAATGAGAGCTGTTCCTTGCATGCTGTATGCATCACTATCACTATTACTGCACTTAGTTCAAGGCACATTTCTTGGAAGTTCACATAAGCGTCTATCTTCATATTACGTCCGATCCGAATACGATCCGAACCCGTGAAAATACGGTCCGGAGTAGTCGTAGAACTATGTCTATGGTAGTTTACGCACTTAAAATGACTCTTTCACCAACGAAAATAGCAATGTAATAATTATTCTATTCTTAGCCGTTGCTCGTAAGGTCACTTACAAATAACGGTATAATTGTACCATCATTAAATTCTAATCCTTCCATCGCTCACCAAGTGTTCATCTTATTTCCTAACCACTTATATTAGAGTGCCAGGGCCAAGGCCGAGTATGTAGAAATCGAGGGGAAGTTCACGTCGCGTAACAACGCCGGCGTGTGAGTGACAGTGACAATGACCCAATTGTTTCGCAACCGGCGTGTGCGCTTGAATGTGAGCGGCCGGTCTGTGTCAGACAAACATTTGAAGATGGACTACCGATTTGTTTAAATTTGCACACAGATGACCGTTGGTCACTAGACCATTTGGTTCGAAAGCGTGACTGCTGAGCATAAAGTCCTGGGTTCGATTCCCGGGTCGGGCTAAGTGTTATTGGGTTTTTCCATCAGTAGCAGCCGTATTACGCTTACCGGTTAACATGGTGGCGATATGTGGGTGTATTATCAGGTATCTACACCTCTGCAAACCCTTCAGAAATTAGAGGGTCGGCCTGATGCACCATGATTCGGCACATAATCAGCATCCACAGCCGGACTTCACCCACTGCGGGTATAGCCCACTCTTTGACGGTACCAAACTCCACGCTTCTGTGCCAGTTCCAGGTTTTACCCACGAACGCAACCTGCCCACTTTCAACTGACCAACATTTCCCTTTCTATTCTCTGAACGCATCTAGGGTCAGCCGAGCGGTAAAACTTTACATTTTGATGGCTCCCTGGGAGCCTAAAATGCGTGAATTGCGTTAAAAAGCGTAAAATTGACCCTTCATAATATTAACTGCGTCATAACCAATTAACCGTTTAAGAAAATAGATCATAATAGGAAAATAATATAAATTGCGTTAAAATTCGTAAAGTGGTCACAGACGCTGTTGATGATGTTCTGCTAAAGTGGCCACTCTATACCCTCTGTACTGACTGAATGAGGCTGAATATTGACCATGCGTATCCTGTTCGGTCTTTAGAAGCACGAACATGAAGAGTCATTAGTCTCTACGGTTCGAGGTAATTATGATAATCTAATCGTAAAAACTACTGAACCGGTTTAGAAGCAACTACACGTAAATTCGTTGTAGGAAATTTTCTTAATGATGTAACTTAATGTGTAATGATCACTGTATTATTCATTAATTAATAAAGCTATTTTGATTTGATTTAATTATTTATAGATATAATAAATAAGGTTCAACAGTATTTTAAAATTAGCGACGACTAATCTCGAATAAATAGAAAATCGCCGAGGCAATGAATAACGAGCCTCGTAGAAACGGAATACGATTAAAAGTATGGAACAGTTGATTTTTTAGCACACACAATGCTCAGCTCAGAATTTTTCTCCTCGTTTATTTATGCTCATTTCACTCGTTTTCGCGTCGGGGTCCTTTTTTTTGGATGGTGTGAAATCATCAAACGACTCCTTCTGTTCTGGGCCGAGCAGAAGGGAGTGTCAGACTTGATCCTTCTTAGCCCTTTGGGTCTGGGTCCGTGGTATGTCTTTCGAACAACCCGCAGCCTCGACAGGCGTCGGCCAGGCGTTGGGGAGAAGCTAGTTGGATGACTTAAGCTTAATGAGCAAACTGAAGAGCTTTAATAACTTACTTGGTGATCCTTCTTTATCGAAGCCAGGGCTTCCACTAGGAAAGTGTTTCAGTAGAACCTCTGGGGGCTGCCACGATGGAAGAGTTGTGTCTATGGCCCACTTCTCCCGCCACTTCTGGGACTAAAAATTAAATAAATATACTTAGTAAGACCATGAAGGGAGTTGTGTGCTCGATAAACATCATCATCTGCCTAGCCTTATCCCAACTATGATGGGGCCGACCTCCAGTCTAAACGGATGCAGATGTACACGTGACGCGGAAATATCGTTTTCTTTTGGCGTTTACTTCATATTTTGTTTCCATTATTTTCACGAGTTCTTTGTTATTGTCGAAGGCAATTCATTAGATATTTTTTTTTATAAACTTCAATCGTCATCATCATGCTTCAGAACAATTCGTTTTATTCAGGTTTAAAAACATTAAGCAAAGCAGTTAATAAGTTCTTTAGTATTTTATTTGTTATTTTTAAAATGCATTACTTTGTGTAATTTATTTCGTCACCACTGCTGTCAAAACGGTGAAGGAATACATCGTGAGGAAACCGGCATGTCATAGAACCAAAATATTCGAAGACATGTGACATCTACCAATCCGCACTGGGCCCGCGTGGTGAATTATAGCCCATCCCTCTCCTAGAGAGGAAGTATGGGTGGGAACATTATAGGCTGATGATGATGATGCATACAAAGGCGGCGCTGACGAGGGACCTGTCGGTCTTCAAGTGTTATGGGTATTAAATGACTAGCTCTATACCCGCGGCTTGGACCGCTAACTTTTCCAGCGAGTTCGGTAACTGTCCCACGGAATCGTACTACTGATGTAAAAAGTGTCGTATCCAGGTTATTTTAATAAACTATCTGTGAGGGTGTGTGGCAAATTTCACCAAATCCGTTCAGTACTTAATGCGAGGAAGAGAAATATCAATTCTCACAAACTTAGATATTTTAATATTATTACTTACACGTGTATATTCCACGACGTGTCCGACAGAGGTATACAGTACACCCACATTTTTCCTTTATAAAAAAGTCGTGTTTTGATGGAAAGGTAAATAATTATTATTCCTGTATCGGTAGAACAAGTGAAACATAAAAAACAAGTCAAACTAGTTTCGACTAATAGCTGTGCTAATAGGTTCAAAAACAAGTTTCAATATTTTAACGATCTCGTCTGAATTATTTGAAAATTGTAAGTTTATGTATATTATCTATTATTTCGTTGACTATTTTTGACTAGTCCTCGACATTTAGGTATCTTAGATAGAAAATCGTGTTTTTGAAAAATTTTAAAAGAAAGCCTTCCATTTTATTTCCTTTTTTCTAAAAATTATTATACATAATACTGTAGGTAGGAACTCTAGCTAAGCTATCTAGTCTAGTCGACAAGTTGAAAATGGTACAAAATAGAGATACTGCTCTTAAAATTATGTGCGATAGCTCATTGGAACCGGAATGACGTCTAAAAAAATGTGCCAAAAGCGTGTATTAGCACATAAAAAATTGCAAAAGTTATAAACAATTAAAGATGAAAAGAAAATGGCATTTCGTTTTTTGCCAATATTTAATAAACTATTAATATTTAAGAAATTTAAAAAAAAGATTCTGAAAGAGGAGGAAATTTCCAATAAAAAACTCCTAACTCCCGGAACTCTATCTCCATTATTTATAATTTAATTTAACGCTGAAAATAGGTCTGCGCGTGACATTTTTAGGATGCGCGCGTGGCGTCAAAAGCGAGTACGGCACATTAATTAATTTATTTAAGGTATTGGATATTTTTTTTTAAATTTGAAAAAATTATGGTGTTTTCTGAACACTATAATTAATTTATTCCCGTTGGAAATTTTACTTAAAGTTAATTTTTCAACAAGTTAAACAATTGTTAACTAACGAAATTTTCTCGAACGACCGTCTTAATTGTAAGTAAAAAAAAATGTTTAAATAATGGTCGTAAAAAATTTTCGCTTCTTAGAGCCTTTCTTACATACATACTTAACAAGATCGTGCCATAAAAGTTAAAAAAATATTTATACTTTGTACAATTTTTTTACTTAAACAAAAACTTAAAAATCCAAGTAATGTTGTTTAAGTAAAAAAATTGTTATAAACAAAGTATAAATATTTTTTTAACTTTTATGGCAAATTTATTGGAAATTTCCTCCTCTTTCAGAGTCTTTTTATGAAATTTCTTAAATATTAATAGTTTATTAAATATTGGCAAAAAACGAAATGCCATTTTCTTTTCATCTTTAATTGTTTATAACTTTTGCAATTTTTTATGTGCTAATACACGCTTTTGGCACATTTTTCTAGACGTCATTCCGGATCCAATGAGCAATCGCACATAATTTTAAGAGCAGTATCTCTATTTTGTACCATTTTCAACTTGTCGACTAGACTAATCCAAACCACTTAAGTTTCTAAGTGAATACTAAAAATTAATTTAAATACAAGTCTTGAGGGTTAAACACCGTCCGTCGGGGCTGCGGGTTGTTCGCAAGAGATACCGCAGCCTCGACATGAAGGGCTAAGAAGGAACATGGATGGTTTTTAGTCAGTAGAAGTCTGACACTTCCTTTCGCTCTGCCCAAGAGCGGGAGGGGTTATTTGATGATTTCCCACCCCCCAAAAAAAAAAAAAAGGTTAAACACCGTAATAAACGCGGGCCATTAATTACTTTTACAATTTTTTACATAAATTATTTTCCAAGAGTGAAGGGTGACAGTCAATTATCAGTCCTTTTCTTTTAGACTAGCTGTACCTGCGACCTTCGTCCACGGGAAATTATTATAAAATATGACTTCCTTATTTCAATCGGATTTTCTTAACAATTTCATGGGTTTTAAATGTTGAATTTTTCTAAAATAAATGGTCTCATTTACTCCTTATCATTAGCTATCTGCCAGTGAAACTGCTGTCAAAACAGTACAGTAGTTTCAGAGATTAGCCAAAACAAACAACCACACAAAAATTCAAAGAAATGTTTTTTATTAGATATCAGTACCAATACTACTTTGTGCTTTTTTTTTTTTTTTTGGGATGGGAAATCATCAAATAACCCCTCCCGCTCTTGGGCAGAGCGAAAAGGAGTGTCAGACTTCTACTTACTAAAAACCACACATGTTCCTTCTTAGCCCTTCATGTCGAGGCCGCGGTATCTCTTGCGAACAACCCGCAGCCCCGACGGGCGTCGGCCTTCCATGTTGCTGACATCTCTTTGAGGCGCGCGTGGTCATAAGACGGACGGACGGCGAGCTTACCCATCACTCACCGCCCACAGGCCCGCGTCTACGGTGGCCGGAAGCCATCACGTAGCTCCCGACGCCCGGAACGCCTCCCGCGGCGGCTGGGACAAGAGGTTCTCTCCCTCTCACGTCCCACCACCTCCTTCGCTAGCATAACTGCTTCGCAGAAGGAGGCGACGGCGTCCCATTCCTCCTCGCCCCGGACCATGGCTTGCACCAGGGCCGGGCGCGAGAGGTCGCCGCCGCCGATCGCCGCTACGAGAACACGGCGGGGCTCCGCCCAAGCGGGACACACCTCCACAGTGTGCTCCACCGTGTCCTCCGGCCGATCCTCACAATGGTGGCAACCGGGCGTTTCCTCCCGCCTGATTCAGTGCAGGTACCTTCCGAAACAACCGTGTCCGGTGAGTACCTGCGTCAGACGGAAGGTGAGGGCGCCGTGGCGCCTCTCCAGCCACTCCTCAAAGAGGGGACTTACCGCCACTATCGTGGCGTGCCCTGCACGGGGTTGCGACAGTCGCTCTCTCCATGCCGCCATGAGATCGCACCGGAGGTCTGTCCGCTGCGCAGCAATTAGCCGCGGCAACGGAGTGACCCCCCGGTGCAGCGCCTCCGCGCGCCATTCATGCAGGCGCGCGAGGACTATCGCCTCCAGATCCCATGGCGGTAATCCAGCAAGGAGGTTCGCCGCCTCGCGGGAGATCGTGCGGTACCCACGGACTAGCCTTACGGCCATCACCTTTTGGGGCGCGTTCAGGTAGTGGGCGGCCCGCACTACTTTGTGCCTTATGTATGCATTCAATAAAAAAAAACGATTTTAAAATTGGAAGAAGAAATTACAATTTGATTTATTTGTATAGATGGATACAAAATGGATAACTGAACTGCGTTACTACACCACCAGCAAGTACCTTTGCAACTTTGTTGGCCCAGGCCTTACCTAAGCACCCCACCATAAACCGTGAAAATAGGTTATGGTTGACCATTAAAATAAAGTGACTACATTTACTTATGCAGTCGGTCGTAAACGTGGGTAACAGTCATTACATAGGTCCTACATTATGTTACATAACACCTAGCTAGGTATAGAAAAGCGCATGGTTTTAGACACGCGAACTATCGCTCAACGACGACGTGAAGTGGTTATTATAATATATAAAATTTAAAGCCATTAGGTATGGTTATTTTGAGATATTTTTTGAATGGGACAAAATTACACTTTTGGAAATCATCATCAAGGCCAATTAAAATTTTTGTTTCATCCCGATTGAGGCGAGACACTTTCGCTTTTAAAACAATGATAGAACGATCAATTTTAAAAGTAAATCATATTATGTAAATTGGTTTTACAAAATACTTTTACACGTCACATCATCTTATGTCTTAGATTCCGTAATTGCACAAAATACAAACAGAAGGGCACGAGCATTGATCACCACGATTGCTTAACGCGGATAAACGATTTCAGGTATCTGTGCCTTTGGCTTTCAGCAATTAACCTGATATCCAAAATACACTTAAAAAGTAAGACAAACTCATAACCTTCAAGAATTATAGTTAAGTGAAAAAAAAGGAAAAGTCACGATAAGTATCCAAAAATACATTTTGTGCAAGAGATATTACTTAATTAAATCTATAAATAGCTTCGTATTTAGATAGCCATCAAATAACCGGAAAGTTACCTAACCGTGGCCTTGATTTGAACGTATTTTGAAGCGAGTATTTTAATTTTATGTTACGTAGTTCAGCTCAGGTCAAGTGTAACGATGAAGTCGGTTAACTTAACTTCCAGTTAAGTTTAACTTAGAACATATGTTTAAGAGGGTGACAACCACTCTTACCAAGGGGTATCATTATTACGGGGGAGAAACTCCGCTGCCGGCAAATCACAGCTCAGCGGTCAGACCTCCGCGCTCCGGTGCGATCTCTTGGCGGCATGGAGAGAGCGACTGTCTCACGCAACCCCGTGCAGGGCACGCCGCAATAATGGCGTTAAGTCTCCTATTTGAGGAGTGGGTGGAAGGGCGCCACGGCACCCTCACCTTCCGTCTGACACAGGTCCTCACCGGACACGGTTGTTTCGGGAGGTACCTGCACCGAATTAGGCGGGAGGAAACGGCCGGATGCTTTCATTGCTAGGATCGCGGAGATCTGCTCCGCTTGGGCGGAGCCCCGCCGTGTTCTCGTAGCGACGATTGGTGGCAGCGACCTCTTGCGCCTGGCCATCGTTCAAACCATGGTCCGGGGCCAGAGGGAATGGGATGCCGTCGCCTTCTTCTGCGAAACAGTGATGTTTGCGAAGGAGGTGGCGGAACGTTAGAAGGAGAGAACCTCTCGTCCCAGCCGCCGCGGGAGGCGCTCCGGACGTCAGTGGCCACGTGATGGCTTCCGGCCACCGTAGGCGCGGACCTGTGGACGGTGAGTAATAGGCTTGCTCACCGTCCGTTCGTCCTATGACGATGACAGGCCGTGTCGACAGCGCGTTCGTGTTCCACGCGCGCCTCAAAGAGATGTCAGTAACATTGCAGAGGCCTGCAAGGGCCGTCGTCTGTCGAGGTTGCGGGTTTTTTGAAAGAGATACCGCGGCTCCGGACACAAAGACGGAACATGGGTGGTTTTCATTGACAGTCGCTCCATGTAAAATACTGGTATTCAGCTGCATTCAGTTAGACTGGAAGCCGACCCCAACATAGCTGGGATAAGGCTAAGCAGATGATGATTATCGGAACGAAGTTCCTTATCGCGCGTTGTGAAAGGGGGCTAGACGGAAAAAATTCTTACGAAAAGTTGTCACGACACTTTTTGCTATAGTAAGCTATTGTAAGCCGTGCGGCGTCGCATGTTTCTCTGTCTGTCTCTCTCTCTCTTATAGAAAGCAAGCCAGATATTTTCATTTGACCATTTTTTTTTTTTTTTTTTTTTATATAATAAAAAATAATAACAATAACTTCGTTCCATCCGGGTTACCTTGACACCTCTCAAGTTTTTATGTTTAACAGTGTGGAAGGGACACCAACGTACAAACTGTAACCTTGGTTACCGCATATTCAGTACATCATTCTGACCCCTCCCCAGCTGTTCCATACATTTGGACGGTGTAAGCAATAGTATTACAGTTTAGTAGGTAACAACAGATTTTGTTTCATTTCATTTTTCATAATGACCCTATGTCTATACTCATATTATAAAGAGCATTGATATAAAAACTAAAGATGCGGTCGTCCGAACATTTGCTCGACGCGTTCGCCATACAGAGAATCGGTGTAGTCTGCTCGTTAACGTAACCTTGTATTTAAGCGGCGTGGTATTTTCGAGGTATAAAGAACATAAATAAAGCTTTTAATAAAAATTTACGACCGCACCCGAAGAGAGCCGATCGTGGACTAGTTCACTTCGGCTTAGGAAAGACCGTTTTAGAACCAAGTTCGAGGCGTCATTGTAACATGCGGTCCGCCCAGTCCTTACGCAGTATATAAGTCAATGATAAAGAGGAAAGATTTGTATTTTTGTATGTAACGAATAAACTTAAAAACTACTCGACCAATTTGAAAAAATCTTTCACCGTTGGGAAGCTACACTATCCCCGGGTGACAATTTAACATTACATAATAGGTAGTCAACCTTTGTGATAAATAAGTGTGTTTAGTTGTAGGTAAAAGTATCGTTGTTATTGATGGAAAAGTACCAACAAGTTGTTACATAATATAATTATGTAAATATGTGTCAGGGAGCATCTGCCAACAAACTATTCTACAGTTTGGCAGAAGTAATATACTTTGTAACACGGCCGGATGTCACCACGAATAAACGCTTTTTCAATTTTTTTTTTTTCAAAGGCTTTTTATCCCTATATTCACGGGAACTATGCGGGTGAAACCGCGTGACGTCTGCTAGTATTACGTGAATATAGGTTACTAGCGGACGTTACGCGGTTTCACCCGCGTAGTTCCCGTTCCCGTGGGAATACAGGGATAAAAAGTAGCCTATGTCACCCGGGGATAGTGTAGCTTCCCAACGGTGAAAGAATTTTTGAAATCGGTTCAGTAGATCCCGAGATTACCCCTTACAATTTAACAAATATACAAACACACAAACTTTACTTCTTTATAATATTATTAGTATAGAAGTATAGATAAATAAGCTTCAGTTCCACTACTAAGTTATGATGGGGCTGACTTGGTTTTGAGGATAAAAGCCTCAAATAAGACATAAGAATAAAAAATTGCCTGGCCTTCTCTCTGAGGTAGGGTCATTATCGTCAGTCTAGACGTATTCGTATACGAAATACGGTAGTATGTGAGAATTTTCTGTACTAAATAATTATGAAGTGTTATTTATTATGTTTGTACTTATTGCAAATAGGTACTTACATCTCTGAGCATTTTTTCTGCCGCCTCTGGATCCCATTGTCTGGCTGAAAATTAACATTAGATTTAATGCTAAAATATTTTTGCAAAGATAGTTAACATTTTGTTGTACATATTTGAATACAAAGAATTAACCATTAAATTGTTTGTACATAACGTTTTTTTTTTTAATTTAAATATATAAATAGTCAGCCAGTTTATTTTTGCCAAATCTGAAATAACTCAAGGTTTTTAAAGAACTAAATAAAATTCTTGGTCAATTGCGTAGTGCTACAGAAACTGCGTAGCACGTGCGTAGTGCGTTTGCTACGCAGTTTCGGTCTACGGCGTAGCAGCGTACTAAAGTTGGGCCTTGTGAACGATTAATAAATATTAGTCTAGTTTTAGAAAAAAAATGACTGCCTCGTTGGTCTAGTGACTGCCTCGTTGGTCTAGTGGTCGCAAGCGCGACTGCTGAGCACGAGGTCCTGGGTTCGATTCCCGGGTCGGGCAAAGTGTTATTGGCTTTTTCCATCAGGAATTTATCAGTAACAGCTACGGAGTCTGGATTTGTGCCCGGTTGATGGCAATAGGCTCGCCCCCTATTACATGGACTTAAACATAACTGGCGAAATGTGGGTGTACTATTAGGTACACCTCTGCCTAACCCTTCGGGGATTACAGGCGTGATGTTATGTTATGTTTTAGAAAAAATATACCTTCTTTGCTTTAGTCATTTGCTAAACCTAGTATCTTCCTTATTTGCAAGACTTCTTTCGAAGGTCTGGTGGACATTGATAATGCATTAAGTTGTATGTAAAGGAAATATAGGAAATAGGCCCTGTACATATTTATCATTATAATTTGTACATCTACTATCAAGTGTCACGTACTTTGTTTCCAACAACTGGCATAAAGTTTTGTTTGTACAAATCGGTTGGTTTCCTGTGTCTCTCTCAGCTCATCAGTTATTTTTATAAATATTAGGATCAGTCAACTTACCTCTGAGCCATCGCAGGAGATAATGGTCATTGTGTTCCGGCTTGAGAACATCCTTCACGCTCCTTCGGAACTGAAACAATAATATTAATATTGAAAACAAGAATTAAACTGCAGAAAAAACTCATCCACTTATAAATCCGGCTGGCATAGCTCAGCACATTATAAGAAAGACTAAACGTTGCTACGCAACCATATTGACGAGACACAAGCTTGTCAGAACTAGTCAACACGATCAAACGAGAGATATTTTTACTTATTTATTTTCGTATCAATCAATTTGAGCTATAAATCATGGGAGATACTGTATTAGATAATATATCGTCGTTTAGTGCCGATGGCGGGCAAGACACCGTCGGGCTTCCGCGCATTGTGATGGTGACGGAAGGCTCAGATACCTCCATCTCGTCACCCTCGTCCACCTCCCCGGAAGAAGACAACTGGGCAGATCTCATCAAGTCATCAGAGATACCACCGGAATACTGGCACATACAGAAACTCGTCAAATACATGAAGGCTGGAAACCAGACCGCTACTATGGTAGCTTTATCTTGCCTAAAAGACCACGACCTAACAATAGAAGTTAATCAAAGAGCGATTCAAGAGATCGGAGGATTGGAACTCCTTGTCAATCTACTGGAAACAAGAGACTTGTGCTGTATTTTGGGAGGTTTGGCTGTCCTCAAAGATATTACTCCCAACATTGAAATACGAAAAAAAGTAACGGACCTAGGAGCAATCCCATTACTGGTGGGACTATTGTCGGATCCGGCAAGAGACGTCCAGATTCTGGCTGCTGAAACAATCGCTAATTTAGGAAGAATAAGGAAGAGCCGGAAGTTCTGCAGAAAATTTGGTGGCATTCCTAAATTAATTGATTTACTAGATATTAGAGATAAGTAAGTTTACAAAATGTGAAACACACACTTTTACTATTTCTTTTGTTTACACAATATTATTATTTTCAGGGCTTTACAATCACCTCGTGAAGAGTTAAATCTGAATGAACTTCAGTTTCTCGACATCGCAAGAGCAGGAGCAAAAGCGCTTTGGTCGATGTCTGCTTCCCAAAGAAACCGTGAAGCGATGAGGAAGTATGGCATGATACCGCTGATTGCCAAAACGATGAAAACTATCCATCTTGATGTTGCCATCCCTGCAGCTGGTTTGTTGCAAATGTGTGCGAACGAAACATCTTTCCAACTGGCTATTCAGACTGAGAAGATGGTCGATGATTTGATTAAACATCTAGCGAACGAAGACAAAGATTTGAAGGTATGCAAAGATTGACCGAGGTTAGATTTTGAAAATCAATTTATTTTGCTCATAACTTAAACGCTTAATGCATAATATATATATCCGCCTCGACCGCGTCCACTAATTTGTGTACCTAAAACATAAATAAATATTAAATTGTGCGCAATATTTTTAGACGTACTGCAGCTTAGCGATCTACAAGTGTGCAAGCGATGCTTTAACGAGGGACATGATCCGTGAAGCTGGGGGGTTGGAGTTGTTGGTGGAAGCCGTATCAGACACCACTAACAGACCAAACAAACCCTTAATGGCCGCTGCAACTGGTGCTATATGGAAATGTGCTAGAAGTGATGCCAGTGTACAAAGACTAGACACCCTTGGAACCGTTCCCATACTGGTTAGATTGTTAGATGATGAGAATGACGGAGTACTGACGAATGTAGCTGGTGCACTAGCAGAGTGCGCTAAGTTTCCCCCCAACAGGGATAAGATTAGAATTGCTGGTGGAATTCCGATGCTTAGTAAGTGTTCTATGGTTAACAAAGTACGGTACTTTAGATATTTTACGGATTTCATTGAGGCATATGAGATATTTATGTTATCTGAAGGTTGTGACTAATATTTTATTGCAGTTCACCACCTCAACAACACTCACAAGCCGCTGCTGGAAAACGTTCCACTAGTTCTGATGGAGTGCGCTAAGGAACAGAACTGCATGTTGCAAATCGACGAGCTGGACGGCGTGAGACTCATCTGGTCTTTACTGAAGAACGATTCCAAGAGGGTGCAAACGAACGCAGCGCTAGCACTAAGCCCCTGCGTGCAGAATGCAGCAGATTCTGGTGAAATGGTCAGATCCTTCGTAGGCGCTTTGGAACTTACGGTCGACCTATTGGATTCTGATGACCATAATGTTCTGTCTGCCGTCTGCGCTGCCATTGCTACTATCGCAAAAGATCAAGAGAATCTGGCGGTTATTTCCGATCATGGTGTTGTGGGTAAACTATCTAAGCTTGGTAAGTACTGGTTCTCTCCTACTTTAGTGTGCACACATCTTTGATCTGAAGATTGTAAAATGTATATAATTCTTCCTTATTTCCTTCTCAGTGAACACGACGGATGACCATCTTCGTGCGAACCTCGGTGTCGCGATAGCGTACTGCTGCGATTGGGCGCAGAACCGGCAGGAGTTCGGCAAGCGTGGCGCCATCACGCCGCTGGTGAACTACATGACGTCTCGTGACCCCAACGTGCACAGGTCCACAGCACTGGCGCTGTACCACCTCTCCTACTACTCGCTCAACTGCGTTACCATGCATGCCGTAAGTAATTGCAGAAACTTATATTTGTTTTATTTTATACAAGTCTGCCATACGATTCCCAAACCACTGCAAGTCTTGAAAGCCAGAATCAACAGCGGCGGCCACCAGAACGAAATTAATCAGAAAAGAATAGCGAAGGAGTTACAACCTTTGGAAGTCTACAACTCCTACCAAAATGAATGTAGGACTGTAGCAACTAGTTAACTTTTGACGAGTTTTTGCTCCTTCCTGAATCAAGGAAGAAGCATTCTTACTTAGCAGTTAAAACTAAACCATTTTTTGATCGATTTTATTACTTTTTTCACGCATCGTGTTATTTCTGTTAGTTCTTTGAAATAAAATTACATTTTCGTGAATTTTTAACAGTAGTCAAAAAGCCAATTTAGCCAAGCCATCTCTAGTTTTGGTAGTCTAAAATATCATTTCTTTGTTTGCGTCAATTGAAAAATTGACACACAGCCTACATGCTAAGAAAATAATGGCCAAAAACAGAAAGGATGTTAGTTTTATAACATTGCAGATTGGTAGGACTAGGTACCGGGCACCGGGCATATCAAAGAATTGGTCTAGGCGTCTCGCTTATGTTTTATGCAAAATCAAAATATTTTATTTCACATAGGCCTACATGGGCACATGAAAACGTCGACAAAAAGTCTTTGGTCTCGGTCGGCTATAAAGTCGTTATACATACCTACATATTCGCAAAATCATATAAAAACAACACAATATGATTTAAAACAAAATCATATAAATTCTGGTACAAAAACAGGTTCTCAACTTAATTGTGGCTGTGAATTAAATCGTAGTTCATTTCCCACTGAATACTAAATTAAAATTCAGTTTTATTAATACGGTCTGTTTCAAGGCCATGTAATATATGTATCCTCCTTTTTATATATTTGTTTATGGTTAGGCCAGAGTAACAAAACAACGTGGACAAAACACGTAGAATTTCCATAGAAAAGTACTAAATTACTACTACTTGATAAAACTATAAACCAGCTCAAGCAAGAATAAACAGAACCAAGTTGGGCGTTGGCAAAACGAAAAATCATTACCCTTCCTTTTGAATTCACCGTAGTCGGGTAAAACCCTGATAGTACAGCTTAAACTGTGTCATGCTATGCATCACTGACTTATAACTGCCTGAGTTTGGTTTACTGCCTTTTTGGTCTAGTAGTCGTAACGGTGACTGCTGTGCATGAGGGCCTGGGTTCAATTCCCAGGTCAGGCAAAATTTTATTGGGTTTTTCTAACAAATTTTTTTAGTAACAGGCATGGAGTCTGGATTAGTGCGGTTGATGGCAATAGCCTCGCCCCCTGTTACATAATGGCTTAAATACAGGGTGTAAATCAACCCATCACACAGCCGTCAACCAAGCATTCTGTACATCAAACTAAGTACCCCTACGTAAAAATTATTAATGGGAAACGACTTTTTTTTTTGGGGTCAAAAATCGCATTTTACGGTAAAACTTAATGTGGCACTCTTAAAACATTTTGCTAGTGGGTGCTTTGAATAGTAAACGGGACATGGAGGTAATTTAAATAAAGTTATAACCTGAAAAACTAGTATTTACAAAAACAGCTACTTAAACAGTATTTAAAAAGCAGAACTTTGGCCCCCAATATCTCCGTAACTAGGAGGTTCTCAGGTATGGTCTAGAACAAAAAAAATATCGCAGTGGTGGGGAGAACAAGTGCCCTTCGTTTGCGTTAAGGGTACTTTTACACCCTATATAACTGGTGAGATGTGACTGTACTAATGGATACACTTCTGCTAAATCCCTCGGGTATTACAAAATGTTATGTAATGTTTGATTAAGGAATATTCCAATTTTGAGGTGATTTGAGCATAATTCCAAGCCCGGATTTCCAAATTCAAAACAGACGTTTCTTTAATTAAACCCGGCTTTATACATAGTATTTTAAATCCACTCTGATAAAAAAAAACCGGCCAAGTGCGAGTCAGACTCGCGCACCGAGGGTTCCGTACAAACCTGTAGGTATATAAGTAAAAGTTATGGTATTTTTATTGCTAAATGAAATCCATAACATAACAATGTGGAAAGCTGACGGTACCTTGTCAATACATATATGAAAACATTATGTATGTTCGGAAAAATCTTCATCGGCCAAAATCTATTTTTTTATTTTTTTTTGTTAATCGCATAACAACGTTTGCTGGGTCAGCAAGTCTAATATATAAAATTCTCGTGTTGCGGTGTTTGTTTCCAAACTCCTCCGAAACGGCTGAACCGATTTGCATGAAATTTTGTGTGCATATCGGGTAGGTCTGAGAATCGGCCAACATCTGTTTTTTTTTTTAATCGCTGAACAACGTTTGCTGGGTCAGCTAGTAAGTTTATGATTATTAAAAAAAATATACTATGTGATGTAACTAAAAATTTAAGATTTTCGGAATTTTTCCTATATGTGTACTTTATAACGTTGCTTCATGCCAAATTTCAAGATTCCAGGTCGTCTGGAAGTATCCTTTAGGTTTTGATTCCCTTGCGAGTAGTTGCGAGTTTCAAAATATGCGGCTTTAATTGCTGTATCTTTTGATTGCGTTGACGTAGAAGTTTGATTTTGTTACAGCTTAAAGATATTATAGACTTGAGTATTTGTTAAGAATTTCAATATAATACCACTACGCGTTCATGAGTAAAGGGGTAATAAGTTTAAAATTATTAAAAATATTTTTATTATATGATGTAACTAAAAATTTATGCTTTTCGCAATTTTTCCTTTATCTGTGTTATAAGACGTTGCTTCGTACCAAATTTCAAGATTCTGAGTTCACGGGAAGTACCCTGTAGGTTTTGATTCCCTTGCGAGTAGTGGCGAGTTTCAAAATATGCGGTTTTAATTCCTGTTTCTTTTGATTGCGTTGACATAGAAGTTTGATTTTGTTACAGCTTAAAGGTATTATAGATTTGAGTATTTGATATGAATTTCAATATAATACCACTACGCGTTCATGAGGAAAGGGGTAGTAAGTTTAAAATTATTAAAAATATTTTTATTATATGATATAACTAAAAATGTATACTTTTCGCAATTTTTCCTATATCTCTGCTATAAGACGTTGCTTCATACCAAATTTCAAGATTCTGAGTTCACGGGAAGTACCCTGTAGGTTTTGATTCCCTTGCGAGGTACGGAACCCTAAAAATTAAAATACATTGCATTTTTAGGGTTCCGTACCTCAAAAGGTAAAAACGGAACCCTTATAGGATCACTTTGTTGTCCGTCTGTCTGTCTGTCTGTCTGTCTGTCAAGACCTTTTTTCTCAGGAACGCGTGGAGGTATCAAGCTGAAATTCATATCAAATACTCAAGTCTATGGTCTCTTGGAGCTGTGAAAAAATCAAACTTCTAAGTCAACGCGATCAAAAGATACTCCCGTTTATGCCGCAAATTTTCGACACTCGCAAGGGAATCAAAACCTACAGGGTACTTCCCGTGAACTCAGAATCTTGAAATTTGGTATGAAGCAACGTCTTATAGCAGAGATATAGGAAAAATTGCGAAAAGTATACATTTTTAGTTATATCATATAATAAAAATATTTTTAATAATTTTAAACTTACTACCCCTTTCCTCATGAACGCGTAGTGGTATTATATTGAAATTCATATCAAATACTCAAATCTATAATACCTTTAAGCTGTAACAAAATCAAACTTCTATGTCAACGCAATCAAAAGAAACAGGAATTAAAACCGCATATTTTGAAACTCGCCACTACTCGCAAGGGAATCAAAACCTACAGGGTACTTCCCGTGAACTCAGAATCTTGAAATTTGGTACGAAGCAACGTCTTATAACACAGATAAAGGAAAAATTGCGAAAAGCATAAATTTTTAGTTACATCATATAATAAAAATATTTTTAATAATTTTAAACTTATTACCCCTTTACTCATGAACGCGTAGTGGTATTATATTGAAATTCTTAACAAATACTCAAGTCTATAATATCTTTAAGCTGTAACAAAATCAAACTTCTACGTCAACGCAATCAAAAGATACAGCAATTAAAGCCGCATATTTTGAAACTCGCAACTACTCGCAAGGGAATCAAAACCTAAAGGATACTTCCAGACGACCTGGAATCTTGAAATTTGGCATGAAGCAACGTTATAAAGTACACATATAGGAAAAATTCCGAAAATCTTAAATTTTTAGTTACATCACATAGTATATTTTTTTTAATAATCATAAACTTACTAGCTGACCCAGCAAACGTTGTTCAGCGATTAAAAAAAAAAACAGATGTTGGCCGATTCTCAGACCTACCCGATATGCACACAAAATTTCATGCAAATCGGTTCAGCCGTTTCGGAGGAGTTTGGAAACAAACACCGCAACACGAGAATTTTATATATTAGACTTGCTGACCCAGCAAACGTTGTTATGCGATTAACAAAAAAAAATAAAAAAATAGATTTTGGCCGATGAAGATTTTTCCGAACATACATAATGTTTTCATATATGTATTGACAAGGTACCGTCAGCTTTCCACATTGTTATGTTATGGATTTCATTTAGCAATAAAAATACCATAACTTTTACTTATATACCTACAGGTTTGTACGGAACCCTCGGTGCGCGAGTCTGACTCGCACTTGGCCGGTTTTTTAAGACCGTCTGGGAGACTAGCAATGCAGACCCGGGCTAAAAATAGACCACATATTTATTACAACTTTGTAAAACCAATGTCCTTTATTATCATATGGTTCGATGCAAGGTTGTAATTCATTAGATTTTAATAACTTCATGCTCGGTCTGACCTTCATATTATATTTTTGTTTTGTGTTTAAAAGATAATTTGCGGATAAACCCCGGTTCTGTATTTAAACACAGCATCTGTGAGTCATCACACTCATCACTCATCATCATCATCAATCTGTTTTACAATTATTTATCACTTGCCCCTGTTTAGCACGGATGCAATAGCGATATGTCAATATTAATCTTAAAAATAATAATCTTCTAAACATATAATAAATCTGTACAATTTTTTTTGTACACCAATAGTACATTATGGTATAAGTGTGTAACGTTGGTGATTACCGCTGAGGCGCCATTGAGGCCCGAGCCGTTAGGTGAGGGTCTTAAGAGAGCCGAGGACGGTAATCATCAATACACACGTGTACCATACGACGTTTTTCAACACACTTGTGAAGAAAATAACACAAAAAAATCATTTTCAACAGTTAAAATGACAACAGTTAAAATAACAATGGCGATCGGCCATAGACTGAATGAGGTTTCTTTTTTTTGCTTTTTGTGGACACGTACAAAATGAGGAATTTAAAGTTTTTTTATTACAGAGAAAACAAAAGTTTTATTTATTAAAAACGTATAAACAAGTTGAAATTATCTATTTCAATTAATAAGTTTTCTTGCGCGCGCATCTAACAATGGTGATCGGCTATAGGCTAAAAGATTAAGTTTTTTTTTTTTAATTTTCGCGGATAGCGTTGCAGCCACGTACAAAATGGGGAATTCAAAGTGTTTTTATTACAGAGAAAACAAAAGTTTTATTTATTAAAAACGTATATACAAGTTGAAATTATCTATTTAAATTCGAAGTTGCATGAAATATAATAAACAATCTTTTTAGTATCGAAACTTTTTTAAGAACAAAGCAACTAAACCAATAAAATTAAAAAAAAACCTATAACTCACTTGTGAATAATGGTAATGAAAAATTCACAGTTTGATTACAGGTGTCATTATGTGCTTATTTGCGGTGAAATTAGAGCCACTTTATGAGCAAGTGTGTTGAAAAAATATTTAAAAAAGGAATGCACATTCAGCGTAGCTAAGCGACACTCCTCAGCTCGCTTTTCGCCCCGCGAAAACAATTGGCGTGATGTGTGGCGAGCATCACCGCCGCCTCCGAGATTTATATTTTTATTGGTTCTCATTTTGTTCCCACGATTAGCAAGGGATTAAAGTTGTCCACACTCTGCAGTGCCCCACTTGCAGAGGTAAGGCTTATTAGTGCCTGGGGGTGCCCGGGCCCAGACAACAGGGACGCTCGCGACTAGACTCTCCTCTAGCCATGCAGCTATCGGCACGTCAACCTTAGCTTGGAGGTGGTGGTCTAACCACGCAGCGGAGATAGACTCCTACAGCTGTTTCCTTAGTCGCTTTTTACGACACCCACGGGATGAGAGGGGATGGCTCTATTCTATTGCCCGGATACCACACGGGGCAAGGTACTCTGTAGGTAGGTATTAGTCTAAATGACGCTGCTTTCAAAATCTACATAGTGTCCCTATAGTGTGTTTGATCGCTTTCCATGCATTACATTTTAGCAGTTTATTTTCGTCTTCGATAGATGGCGTTGTTCATTTGATGCCGTTTTCTGAGTCGCGGTGTTAATTAAAAATATGGCGACGCCGACGGCGTCCCATTCCCTCTCGACCGCGCCCCGGACTATGGCTTGCACCAGGGCCGGACGCGAGAGGTCGCC
Organism: Diarsia brunnea; assembly: GCA_949774965.1. Taxonomy (NCBI): domain Eukaryota; kingdom Metazoa; phylum Arthropoda; class Insecta; order Lepidoptera; family Noctuidae; genus Diarsia; species Diarsia brunnea. The sequence continues at coordinate 17,690,448 of OX459002.1, read as the reverse complement.
GCCGCCAATCGCCGCTGCGTAGCGTACTCCTCAGTTCTCCCGCTCTGGGCGGAGTGGAAGGAAGTGTCAGACTTCTACTGACTAAAACCACCCATGTTCCTTCTTAGCCCTTTGTGTTTCGTGGCTGTGGTATCTCTTGCGACAACCCTCAGCCCCGGCAGACGTCGTCCCTTTGGGGCCCCTTCATTGTTGCTGACATCTATTTGAGGCGCGCGTGGAACACGAACGCGCCAACGACAGGGCTTATCGACTATAATCTACCTCTGTTTCAAATTTCATCAAGATCCGTTCGGCCGTTCTGACGTGGTTGATTCATCCATCCATCTTAACTTTAGTATTAGACATAGTCAGTGTTTTGCATTACCCTTTTCTTATTTTCTACAGCGTCAGTAAGTTAACGCAGGGCAATGCTTTAATGTACTTTTGTCTAAGCGATGCATTTTAGTTTTCGCCAACCACGCGGACGAAGTCGCGGGCACAGCTCGTATAATATAAATTAGTAGTTTGAAATGAACATTCCGGAATAAAATAGACTAATTAGAATATTATTTTACGAATTAAAAATAACAGCTTATTACTGAATGCATATAAAAGTAAGTACTTAAATAATAAACAATACACGGTAGTACCTACTGTATATATTTTGATACCTATGCATCAAATTAAGTTGTCACGATGAAATTTTTGCAGCGGTAATTAAAAAAAACTGGTACAATACCTACACGGTGAAAATGTATGGAAAGGTTGATTTTATTTTTAATTACCTCCAAAAAAAAAACTATGTGGGGGTTGGTGGTTCACAATGATGAACTGGATACGTGGTAACCGTTTGTACCGGTGTTCCTTCCATTCTGTATATCATGTGGTATGAACTGGTATGGTACTTAAATGTCACTAGTTTGTAGGCACGCCCTACATGTCAAAAGTAATAAAAATCTGGTCTGCAACAAAAGATAAACTTATTTTTTATAAGAACATGTTTGCATAAAACGTCCTTATTGCCCTATAAGGCGAGACTACAAACATTTATTTTTGCCTTTTAGAGCAAGTTACTTAAGTAAAGTAAATGTTTAAACTTGGTCCTTTGTAGTAAAGGCATCGGGCAAACATCCTTTATGTAAATTTAATTACAGAGATACAAAAACATAAAAATATAATAAACACAAACCTAAGTGTTATTGCAGATCGATCATTTTATTTTTTCTGGCAGGTACCTCGACGGGTCAAAATCACGAGAATTCTATTAAACTTGACTTAGCATAGGCTTAAATTAATAAAACAGGTTCTTAAAAAAACATTCTTATTCATTTTAATTTATTAAAATATATAATTTATTAAATCCCATAATCTTTTTTTTTGCGTTTGAATTTCCGAAAATAGATATTGATAGGCGGTGATTAACGTCTGTCGAAGCACAAATGTTTACTGGGAGATCTGTAGGTACGCTACATCACACCTGTAATCCTCGGAGAGTTAGACAGAGGTGTGCCTAATAGTACAGCAACATTTCGCCAGTCATCTGCCATCAACCGGGCACAACTTCACCGTGGCTGCTATTGAGAAATTACTAATAGAAAACCCAACATCCGTTTGCCGGACCCGGGAATCGACCCCAGGACCTCATGTTCAGCAGTCGTGCTTGTGACCACTAGACCAACGAGACCTGCAAGGCTATTGCGTATCTTTTTAAATGTCAGTGGCTGTCATAGTATCCATCGATTAACTGTCAAATCGCACACCTAGATCTAAAGGGAGCTAAGTCAAAAATCGAACATTTTGAGTTATGCACACCATCAAATTCATTATCTGAATACCTATCCACCAATAAAACAGATTTAAAAATAAGTCTACTATTCGACGCGAGATGGCGCCTAGTGTCCCTTTTGTTAAACGAGTGACCCCCGCTCTCCTCCCACCTAAACAGGGACATTGCTAGTTGCAATCAGAGTTACAAGTGGAGTGCCAGTACCCGTCGTCAACAAATTGGAGTTATTTTGAGTTGTACCCGTATTGGTGAAATTTTAAGCAGTATTATTTTGAGTTGTTGGCTTTTAGGTGGTTTTTGTTGAGTGAATCAATACAACATTTTGAGTTGAACTCTTATTGCTGGCAGGGTGAGTAAAGTTTTTATTTTTATTTTGAGTTGTTACCGTATTGTTGAAACATTTTTGAATTTGTAGTTGAGTCTGTTTTGTTGAGTCATATTTTAAACTCTTATATTTCTTTAAAAACCAATTTAAATTGAACTCTTTTGCTATTAGCCATTGGAATCATTTCATCTTAGTATAATTTTATTTTAATACTTTAATTTATGGAGTTTTTTCCCTTTTAACTGTTAAGTTTTTGAGTTAGATCTCTTTAGATGGATTCCGCCAAATTTAATTTTACAAAATCGCTAATGAGATCAAAAATGTTATATCGATGGCCTTTTAAATCGATTTGGTGCACATGGCCCTATAAATAAGTAATATAAACATTATCTATTTCAGCCAAACAATGAAACGTGGACGGTTTTTAGTAAATATGGTTGAAGAAAGGGATGAAGAAAACATCTGTCACTCCTCCTATAATTTTTCCACAACATGCAACCCTGGAAAAAGAGTTTAAGAAGCCATCAAGTGACGAAGGCTCATCTAAGGAAACTCGTGCCGCCTTATCACTTTATCAGTGGTTGATACATCTATGCCCAGCACGTCTATACAACAAAATTCTGGTGCTTTGAACTATGTAGTATCTTTTGCCAATTCAGAGCGATGAAAGTGATATTGACCAAGTAAAAGCCCACCCATTATCTTCATCTCGTCGGGACTGCGGGTTGTTCGAAAGAGATACCGCGACCTCGGCACAAGGGCTAAGAAGAAACATAGGTGATTTTAGTCAGTAGAAGTCTGGCACTCCCTACTGATCTGCTCAGAGCGGGAGGAGTCATTTGTTGATTTCCCCAAAATAAAAATACGTCGTATCTCCCTCCTCATCGTCAACTTCATCCAGCACCAGCAGTAGTAGTTCGAGTTCGTCGAAATCTAGTAGTTCATTGGATATCGAAGATGATAGTGAGAAATTAAACCCTCAAAATGCGACGGTTCCTGAAACTAGTACCGAAAATCCCGAGATCGATAAAAAGAGAGTACGCAAACCAGCAAAGTGGCAGTCGAAAGTTGCAAAACAGCTGAGGAATTCTGGCAAAGCCTACCAGTCTTTGTCAAAATCGAAGAAACAAGTACCAGGGTGAAACGTTGAACTACCCTGTAGGGAAAAATGTCGACTGAAATGCAAAGACAAGATGGACGAAATGTCAAGGCAACAGGTCTTTGATGCATATTGGGGACTTGGCAATCTTGAAAGGCTAATATAATTTGTAGTACGGCATTCGCAACAAATAAAGCCAAAATATCGGTACTTAAGCACACAAGATTTGAAAGCCCTTAACACCGCCTTTTATTTTGAAGTTAATGGATCCAAATAAAAGTATGCAGCAAGCCATTTTTCAAATTCACTCATGACTTGAGCTATAAAGGGACAAAAACAGGTCTGTCCAAGAAAACAGAATCAGGGGTTATTCAAGCCGATTTAAGAGGGAAATACAACTATTGACCCACAAATTAAACAGAGCGTTAAAGATTTTATAAATTCTGTTCCTAGGATTAGGACTACTATAGAATTTATTTCTGTTTTATTAAAAAAAAATTGTATATGTTTTATAATTAAAAGGGACATAAGAGACTGTCATTAGTTATTTTTGTAGTATTACTAATAAATAACATTGATTGATTTCAGTATTATTTCAGTACTACTAGTGTTTTCTTGCTAAATCATCATCCAATAAACTCCTACTGCTGATCACAGCTCACTCGACCAATTGAACTAATTAAAATAACACAAAATGTTTTGCGTTTTAAATGTATGGTGCTTGTTCAAAAGAGAGTCAACTAAAAACTAAGTTCACCAACACAGGCTCAACTCAAAATAATAAAACAAATATACATACATTGATAAGCAATAGGGAAATAACGCAAAAAATCCAATTTTTAGCCCCAAAACAGGATTGAAATACGAAAATCCTACAATATATCTATTCTAGTTGCGTATAAAAAGCATAACTCCATAAAAAACACTCCTGTAGTGCACAGGGACAGAGTAATCAGTTTTTCGTCTTTTCTGAAAAAAGTGCTTTTTTGAGTTAATACCTCTTTAGATCTAGGTGTGCGAAATGGTCCCATTTTGTACCAAACCATAACCATTTGACAGTTAATCGATGGACCCTATGATAGCCACTGACATTAACAAGATACGCAATAGCGCTGCTGGACTGCACGTCATTTGATTAATTTTTGTTTTATCTTCCAGGCTGGCGTGGTTCAATTCCTCCTGGAGACAATAGGATCCAAGGATCCTGTCTTGCAAGAGGCATCGGCGGGATGTCTCTGCAACATCCGGAAATTAGCACTGGCTACCGAAAAAGTCAAGCTAAAACAGTAGTCAATTATTTATTATTTATAATGTATTTTGTAGATGTTTCATATTAATATTATTTAATTGAATTATATGTTACGACTAAAAGACGATCTTATTTATTTCGTTTTTCTAAATGTCAGGGATTATTTTAACGGATTGCAGATATGGTTTTGCATATTATTTTTATTAAAAAGTGTATCAAAATGCATTCCAAAAAAACGAGTGATAGGTACTAATATTCACGAAATTGTTGACCACAGAAGATACTAATTTATTTTTATTATATTATTATAAACTGGTTAAAATAAAAATACCAATCAACTGGTAATCCACGTTATTAATGTTTCTGAACTATTTTAATCAGTTTTTTTGTATTTGTAAGTATATTTCGGTAAGATGATAACCGAATTCGGCGGATCACGAAATAAATTAGAACCTCAAAACCAGTTTAACCTACAAACAAATTGGGTTCGATGCTAATAGGTATCTAAATCAATTATCTTAGTAGTTCTTTTGCATAAGGTTTATTATTTTTGCACGAATTGTTAATATTAATATAAAATTTTATTATTAAAAGCAAGTTTATGATCGGAACACAACTACAAGTTATTATGGCCATAAAACGAAACTTAATGGCTTCAAATAAAAACATATTATTCTGAGTAAATACTCGTAGGTATCATTATGAACATAGTTCAAGTTTATTTGATTCCAGCTAAACACTTCGTGCATATCAAAATGCATTTAGTAGGTACAGATAGCAAGCGTTTCGTAAGTAAAAATAAAGAATTTCAAATGAAGCCGTTTCTATAAAAAGGAATTAAGCTTATCAGAAAAGCTATGTGCACATTGCAGACGTTTCAGCCCACATATTTTTTTTTTAGTCGTCTTTGTATTAACAAAGACGACTCGTCTGTAGTATGGGATGGTTCATGTCCGTGACCGCTAGACCACCCACGTCAATCCCCGCCCCCTCTTTAAAAACTACTAAAGTAGAGAACCAATTTTGTTGTTGAAGCACTAATAATTAGTACCAATTGAGTAACTATGATATTTTGTACTAATATGGAAACGATTGGAGTTTTTACAATGTGCGTTAGTCAAGTTGGCCTTATGAGTAGTTGCATATTTGATGATAATCATACAATCTTATGTTTAAGGGTTTCGGGTAATTACACACATTATTCAAGGCGTTCACACATCATTATACACACATTAATCACGGGTGTAAAGAAACTATTTGTTGATTTACTAATCAATAATCAAATAAGTACCATCTATGGAAAATTAGGGATGCCAAATGCTTAATCACTTTATTCACGTACACAGTCACGTTTCATCATTATCTTGCCCTTATCCCAATTCATTTGGGTACGGCGTATTACTCATCATCTCATCGGACACCTCCTTTCTTGCTGTATCATCATTTAACACAGTCCATGTATCGTTTCGTTGGTCTTCCTCTACTCTTATACTTACATCATCATCATTTCAGCCGAAAGACGTCCACTGCTGGACATAGGCCTCCCCCAAGTGTCGCCACATTGATCGGTCCCGTGCGTCTCGCATCCAGCGGATTCCCGCAACCTTCACCAGGTCATCGGTCCACCTAGTGGGAGGCCTTCCAACGCAACGTCTTCCGGTTCGCGGTCGCCACTCCAGAACTTTTCGGCCCCATCGGCCATCCGTTCTGCGAGCAATGTGCCCTGTCCATTGCCACTTAAGTATGGCGATTCTTCGAGCTACGTCGGTAACCTTGGTTCTCATGCGGATGTCTTCATTTCTGATTCGGTTACGCAAGGAAACTCCGAGCATAGCCCTCTCCATTGCCCTTTGGGTGAATTTAAGCCTTCGGATGAGGCCCACTGTAAGCGACCACGTTTCGGTCCCGTATGTAATCACTGGCAACACACACTGGTCATAGACTTTCGTCTTGAGACACTGTAGTAAGTTGGACGAGAAGATTCTACTCAGCTTCCCAAACGCTGCCCAGCCGAGTCGGATTTGACGATTGACCGCTTTCTCGAAGCACCCATCCATATTGATGCTCAACATTTTCCTGACAACGTTTTGCTCACAGTCACGTTAAATTACATATTTCTTTGGAGATCACACAGTTCTTCTTACGTATTGTTAGTCGTAGATATTACTCATACAAAAACTATATAATGCAACATTGTATAAAAATAGATGAGGAAACCAAGCATTGTGATCACGAAGTTTGATCTTTGACATTGAGTTTTACAATTACTGTGCATAATGATTGCTACAACAAAATACCTCCCGATGTGTACGTATACAATTTGTGGTCATACGTCAACCACCAACCAAACCGTTGAAGCTCAGAAGTTGCTTCATGCTCACAAATCATATTTATTATGCCCTTACTGATTGAGATGAACTTTAAACTTTAAGGTCTAGCTAGAACTTTGGACATATTGTTACGATAGAGCTTTGACCACAGATATAGATATACCTAGATCACGCAAAAGCACCTAAATGTCCCGACGAGGTTACTATCGCAGAAAGCATTTTTTAGGGTTCCGTACCCAAGGGTAAAAACGGGACTCTATTACCAAGACTTCGCAGTCCATCCGTCTGTCTGTGACTAGGCTGCATCTCAAGAACCGCGATAGCTAGACAGTTGAAATTTTCACAAATTATGTATTTCTATTGCCGCTATAACAAACGCGATTTTTATAGACAATGGTACGGAACCCTTCGTGCGCGAGTCCGACTCGCACTTGGCCGGGTTTTTAAAACACATTTACTCATTGAATTAAAGACGTTGTCTATTTTTTCTATAGTAAATAAAAAGTGCTTAAGAAGCTTGTGTTTGTATAAAAAAAATGTTTCTTATTTTACTATAAGCTTGTTTTATTTTGCACACCATTTTCGGAAACTTTGCTCCAATTGCAAGTTACTGTTGGTTGAAGGTTAGTGATCCACTTAATATGCAAGTTGCAAACGTAACTTTCCTTTCTAAGCTAAGCAAATGTTTCATTGAATATATTATTTGTTCGCGAGAGATTCTTACACACGCACGTTATGCACTTGCAGAATATTACTTCATCGTCTAATTTATGCGTAAGCAAGGATTAAGTAGTTATGTTTCTGTTCATTTTGAAAAAGTAGTGTCCATATCATTTTATTTTATAATGAGTTTACAATTACATTTGTTATGAAATTAAATGCACGGAAATATTGAAATAAGAACAAAAGAAAGATACTAAGCTAGTTTGTAGTTTGTAGATTAAAGTTAATTAATTAATTATCACATGAACTTAATTAACAATTTCTCGGATAATGAACTGCATTTCATGATCTAAAGATACTTCGATACGATTATTATCAAATCAAACTAGCCATTTATGTCCCACTGCAGGGCAAAGGCCCTTCCCTCTTTCCACTTATCCCTATCCAATGCTCTTAAATGCCAATCCCTGCGAAAAGAGTCGAGTTCGTCCCGCCATCTTCTTCTGGGCCTGCCGCGCTGTCGTTTACAAATTGTAAAATGTTTACAAGATGACTATTCATAATAGTAATGGCGTCTGAAGAATATTAACGTGATTCATAACATTTATATTTTTAACCTATTGCGATTCTGCTAAAACGGCCCATTTAAGGCCCCCTGATAGACGCTACTGAAGGTGACAAAAACGTCGTCATGTTTTGGTTTGAATCAATTCCCATTAACACACTAAGAAGATTTTAATAATTAAAGCCTGCAGTGGCCAGCAACAGTATACATGGATAGCCAAGAAAGTAAGACCAACTTCATATGTCTGAGATAGGTACACTCCTCGCAGTGTGCCGGAAAGTGGCACTGTTGCAAAATTGTAGGCTCAGTATATCGCAAGTTCGCAACTTTAGCTCGTATGCACTGAGATTACCAATTTCGATTAGCGCACTTAGACCACGTGTATGTGTTGTTAGTATATTAGCCACAAGCTGCCAGTTCACGTTTAGTTTCATTGTTAAAATTGGCCATAAGGATAAGAATGAGGAGCTCGTGGCTTAATAAGAACTGCCACTCGGGTCGATCTTAAGGTTAAGCTGTGCTTGCCTAGGTCGGTCTGTGGATGGGTGACCGCCCGACATACCGAGTTTCCTCCGTGCCTCGGAAAGCACGTTAAGCTGTTGGTCCCGGCTGCCATATATAGATCTTTGGCAGTCGTTACAGGTAGTCAGTGACCTGAAATTCTGACACCCAGTCTAACCAGAGAGTATCGTATTACCTAGTATTAACTGGGTTGTGGAGGTCAGATAGGCAGTCGCTCCGTGTAAAATACTAGTATTCAGCTGCATCCGGTTAGACTGGAAGCCGACCCCAACATAGTTGGGAAAAGGCTAGGCAGATGATGATGTTAAAATTGGCCATAAATGTTTTAAGGTGGAAGCGCCACTATAAACCGTACTTTTTATTTAATTTGGCGTTCAGTGTCAGGTTTTACTTGTATGTTGAACAAATCATGAATCTACACAATTGAAGACGGGTTGGCGTTCCCACTTTCAGCCCAAAGGAGTGCACACCAGAAACATCGAAAAAAAAAAAATGTGTCTACTGTTTAGAGAAGTGACTATTGTGGGGCAATAAAGTCACTTCGGTCTTTTCTCGATAGCATTGAAAGTTGTGCAACTATCTTTTGTTTTTTAAATAAAATAACACTATCATACAGGCACATGCGTAGCCATGTATTGCAGTTTCAATTCGTAGCACTTCAGTTTATTACCTCATTCAGTTTCCACTGGAAGGTAAATGAAAGGAAGGTTGCAATGAGTGCAGTGCCAACACCTCGTTAGCGTTCGGAACACAACTCATTTTGCAAGGACATACGATTTTGTAATATTTACGTCACTCTTATGCAGTATTAGGACTTACGGCCTAGAATAGGGCTAACTGAGAGCCTAATAAACCAAACATAGTTGTTCCACAGAAGATATTTTTTTGTTTTTGGTAAATTAATTAATTTTGAGAAAGATTCTGCCCTTGACTGACTGCCTCGTTGGTCTAGAAATTTCTCAGTAGCAGTCACGGAGTCTGGATTTGTGCTCGGTTGATGGCAGTAGGCTCATCCCCTATTACATGGACTTAAACATAAGTACCTAGCTGGCAAAATGTGGGTTTTTCTAATGGGTACTCCTCTGAGGCTCTGTCTAACCCTTTTTTAATTTTTTGGCGGGTGAAAATCATCAAATAATCTCCCGCTCCTGGGCAGAGCGAAAGGGAGTGTCAGACTTCTACTGACTAAAAACCACCCATGTGCTTCTTAGCCCTTTATGTCAAGGCCGCGGTATCTCTTGCGAACAACCCGTAGCCCCGACGTAAGTCGGCTATACTTACCTAATATTTTTTTTTAAGTAGGTACACACACATCGAAAGTTAGAATGAATTTGAAAAATGTTTTTGAAATAAGATCACAGGATAAGACCATTATTTTAGGAGCTCGTGGTTTAATAATAACTGCCTTTCGGGTCGGTCTTTAGGTTAAGCCGCGCTTGCCTAGGTTGGTCTGTGGATGGGTGACCGCCCATTACATACCGAGTTTCCTCCGTGCCTCGGAAAGCACGTTAAGCTGTTGGTCCCGGCAGTCATATATAGATCTTTGGCAGTCGTTACAGGTAGTCAGTGACCTGAAAGTCTGACAACCAGTCTTACCAAACGTTATCGTATTACCCAGTATTAACTGGGTTGTGGAGGTCAGATAGGCAGTCGTTCCATGTAAAATATTGGTACTCAGCTTCACCCGGTTAGACTGGAAGCCGACCCCAACGCAGTTGGGCAAAGGCTAGGTAGATGATGATAAGACCATTATTTCACCGGCGACTTTTAGCTGACAATCAAATAGCTTAAACAGGTATTTAAATTGTTTGGACTATTTAACGGATACGGAACATAAGTTATTTACGGTCGGATTCACACTTGGCAAGTTATTAATTAGCACTAAGACGCTAATGCTCGCAAGTATTTCATTTTTTTACGCTTAACAAACCATTTCATTTGGCAATGCAAGTAACGGTGTAAAACATTGCGTAATTAATGGGCAGTGATAAATTATTTGGATGTGAAAATTACTTAAAGATGTCCGGTCTTCCGAAAAGTTTGGATTGCAGACATGCATTTAATTGCTTGCTTACAATGTGAGTATGAAATGGTGACTTAATTTGGATAAGATAAAGGAATTGCGCTGTAATTACTGATGAACATGTCCAGATTAGCTTTAATTGCTTAACCTTTATGGTATAAGAGTAATTTATGAGTAATCTAAGCTTAGGGCTAGCGGTCCTGCGACGTGCTAAGACTTAATGCCTACAGCATCTTTAGTAAGTCATATTTAAGGAATTAACAATTTGTCTAGATGGGGTATAATCGACCCATCTCGGATACAAAGCGAGTGCGGAGCCCTAACACAGGATATATCACACCTCCTCTCTTGCTCGTCGTGCACAACTTACTGGACCCTCCAGGACTTAAATTAGGCAGCTATACTGGTTGCCACGTAGGAACTGTTCCGACAAATTCTGAGTAATCGATTCGAGAAGTAGAAGTTAGAGTAATCGGAGTTGGTTTCTAACCAAAAGAAGTCAATGGTACCGGTAACTGAAAGTTAAAGGCGTCTCTGCAATTTTGTGGAACTGCGCCGAAATATCAACAAAAAAGATTACCAACAAAAAACACTTTGGTGACAATGTAACTAATGGGATAATTATGTTCCATATAGTGTTTTTGTAACACTTAGGTTCATATTTCCAATGTTGTGTATAATGGCCTTGATTTTTCGCGGACTTTTTACCCGTCAATATTTACTCGTATATACGATGCATAGCTCTGACTAATCTCTGCTTCGTCGAACCATGTCCGAAAAGCGGATAAGTTAGCCAACTCTTATCGGTAATTTTTCATGGTCTTATCCGACGGGTATTCCCATTAGGCTATCTTTCATGAGTAAAATTGGTACAACCTTGTTGATATTGTTTGTTGTTTTAGGCTGTCTAGACTTCTGTGACCTCAGCAACTGTACTGAGCTACAAGTTTTTTTAAATGACGGGTGAAAAATAATACAGATAAAAAAAAATAATCTGCCTAGTCTTTTTTCGGATGCAGCTGAATACCAGTATTTTACCTGGAGCGACTGCCTGTCTGACCTCTCCTACCCGGTTCGTACTACCTAATACGAAACCCTTTGATAAGACTCGTTGTCAGACTAACTCGTCAGAATGAAGATAAAAAATATGATTAGCTAATGAAGCAAATATTAATCTAATGATTGCAAAACATATGCAAAAATCAGATCCGATAAACCGCTATCACCATTTTTAAAACACCACCTGTTATCATTTTATGAAACATGATAAAATATCGATTAGAGAAAGTATTTCTACACCATCAAAAGATAGTTATCACCGTATTTGGACACATTTCAATGGAACTATTATTAGGCGCCAATGAGTATTCCAAGTGACAGGAAAGCCTTCCGTTACGGCGAGTCCGAACAAACATTTGTCATGCGTTATTTACAAATGTTGGGGCAAAAAACAGACGACAAATATTTGACGCAACATTACTCTTTGTAAAAGTCGTGAGAATTGACCTTCACCGATTTACACCTGTCTACTGTATTGACAATTTTTATTGAGCCGATAGGCCTTGGAATAAATTAGGACTTGAAAGGGTTCCGCATCCCTAGGTTATTCAAGTTTAGTAGTTCTCACGGCCAGCTAAGTCAGAAACCCATGAGCGGTATAAAACTCTGACACCAGAGTTAGGCACTAACCAAACTAAAAAGAAAAAAGTACCTGAACACGGCGACACATCATGTTATAACACTCAAAGTGCTACTTTGAGTTTTACCGTAAAATGTGATTTTTGACCCCAAAAGTCATTTCCCAGCAAAAAATTTTGCGTAGGGGTACTTAGTTTGATGTACAGAATGGCAGAAAGCCGTCAACCAAGGCTGTGTGATAGGTTGATTTACACCCTGTATAGGATTCTTTTGTTGTCCAAGTCACTTCTTTGTCCCTAAACTGTTTTGATAATTAAAAGTGACAGTAAAACCACAGAAGTGACTTAGTTAGCTATTTTTTTGCAGAATAACTCTGATAAGAGGTTCCATATCGAAAACTTTTATGTTTTACTTTATGCAGCCATGCAGCACCCGTGTCACCAAGTTTTAATATTTATGTAAATATCTCATAATTTGATAAGAAGGTGTAGAGTAAGTACCTACCTATTGTTTACTAACATACTTGAATAGGTACCTACTACCGAGCTCACTGACGGACGGTCAGTCACTTTTCAACCTTATAACTGAAGGTATAAGGTTGAAAAATGGTCGACCGTAGTTAGTCAATTAACTTTCTTTTTGATGCCCTTAGCTAACGATCATAATTGCGGTTACGCTTACGACAATGTATTTTTAATTCTCTTTGTTAATTACACGAACTAAAAAAATCGGATAGCTCCAATGTAGGTACCTACATTCGTCAATAAAAAACTATAGCGCTCAGATTTTTACGTAAAAACACATGAAGAACCCTAAAAATCAAAAAGTGTGCATTTAAAGTTAGAAAAGTACGTAGATACATTGACTTGCGCAAGTGCTCATTGAGATTGCGTTCAAGTAGCGTGAGCCGTTAGGCAGCGGATCCTGACCTTCACCAATGAGGTTTTGCAACATGGAGACAGACCCGTCGTAAACATCGGCGACACTGAGCTGTGACAATGGCTTAGCATGGACACATTGTGACGTCACGGTAAAGGCTTACGCATACGAGGGATCTTTTGTCCGTGTGGGACAATAAAATCCTGTGACGTGGGAACGTTAAGCCGCTGGTCCTGGCTGTCATTTGTAGATATTTGGCAGTCATTACGGGTGGTCAGTAGCCTGAATGCCTTGTAAGCCTACAAGGCATACAAGGGGATACGACACAAGTGTACGTGATATTATGTTGATTACTGACTAGCAGGACTATTGCGTAGGTATCTTAAATGTCAGTGGCTATCATAGTGTCCATCGATTAACTGTCAAATTGTTCCATTTTGTACCAGACTGAAAATTAATCGATGGACACTTTGATAGCCACTAACATTTAAAAAGATACGCAATAGCCCTGCTGGAAGTCTTTAATTAAATAGACTCGGTTCGTTGATGACTGCCATAGAGCGAAAATGTGGCGCTGTTCCGCAAACGATGGGAAATTTAAATTCGTACAGGAACAGAACTGATGAACGCTACTGCAAGCGCCAAACTAGTGGCTCAGTTCTGTACCGGACAATTTAGATGGCCAGTACAAGTAATAATCATCCGCAAAACTTATCAATTACGTAGCAAACGTTATGATATAAAAATCCCTCGTCTGCAAATGCCCTAAGCAATTAATACCGACAACAATTAGCCCTTGGGTCAACTGGAGTTACTCACTGTAGACATAATGACATTACGATGCAATTATATTTTCAACGTGTTATATAGATATCCATCTTGGATAATAAACCGAGCCAGTTCTAGAAATGTTAAAGGTTACTGGCGTAACCTTAGACCGCGAATGTTAATTAAATATCTGAAGTTCAAATAAACTATAAACCACGTGCTATATGCATTATACCTAGTAGGTATCATCTAAAATTAAAGAATCTTTTATTAATTTATCATACAACTAGCTGATGCCCGTGGCTTCGATGTCGGTCAAATTATATACAAAAACCTTCCTCTTGAATCATTAAAAAAAACCGCATAAAAATCCGTTGCGTAGTTTTAAAGATTTAAGCATACATAGGGATATAGGGACAGAGAAAGCGACTTTGTTTTATACTATGTTGTAGTGATAGGATACCTCTCTGGGGCAAACCCATTGCTATCAATCGGGCACACATCCAGACCGTAGTTGCTACTGAGAAACCCGTGATGAAAAACCTAATAACCGACCTGAGAATCGAACTCCGGACCTATAAGGTCCGCTCAGCAGTCGGGCTAGCGAACACTAACCAGTAACCATAACTGGCAATATGGGGTCTATTACTATGAACACCTCTCTTTGGGGATTACATACCTGCTCTTTGCCTGCAGGTGATGTTATGCAATGAATATGATCGAGCGGTTAGTAAAAATCTAGCCTCCTTTGCTAGGCAGTGTCAATTAATTGTACGATGTTTTTGAACCGAATAACGTCTTCACTTCTTTTTTTTTTTAAATATCTGTCTGCGTCCTGAACCGTTAATCATTTAGAGTAGTATTACGTATGTCGGAAAAGGGCAGAACAAATTAGACCAGAGATTGCACATTTGCGGTGTGAAGTGAGCACATGCAATATGCTACAATGTAATGCGGTAGCTTCTAATATAAATGTAACATGTACTTTCTGTGTTACGCGCAGCTGCAGTATTGACAAAAGAAATTAAAGTATCAGCAATGGTTGATACAGTACAGATACACGGGATTTTAGACTGGGCATATACAGAGTGTAAATTAACCCTCACAGCCGTCAACCAAGCATTCTGTACATCAAACTAAGTCAACGCAAAAATTTTTTGCTGGGAAACGACTTATTTTTTGGGGTCAAAAATCACATTTTACGGTAAAACTCATTGTAGCACTCTTAAAACATTGTGCTAATGGATGCTTTGAATAGTAAACGGGTCATGGAGGTAATTTAAGTAAAGTTATTTATAACCTGAAAAACTAGGTTTTACAAAAACAGCTCTGAAAAATTCCCAGGTATGGTCTAGAACAAAAAAAATATCGCAGTGGTGGGGAGAACAAGTGCCCTTCGATTGCGTTAAGGGTACTTTAACACCCTTTATAAAAAGTCAGGGAAGAGTCCCAAGCCTACCTTATAGCAGGTAAGAGTGATACTTTTGAAGTTCGAGTACACATACTCGTACACGGGATGGGACGGGTTCCAGTCTAGCTAGATGACACTGTACCAGTATTTTACATGAAGTGACTGCCAAATAACTGAGACTGGTTATTAGATTATCGGGCCACTGCCGGGACCAAACACATTCAGATAATACGAGTCTTTGTCGGCTCTTTGGCCGTGACACAAACAATACGGTTGTGAAGTGTACTGAAAGACCAGATGGCTTTCTTTCAACTTTGGCCGCACACCAGAAGAGCCTTTTACACTAAAACACATTTTTAGTAGGAGAATTAGTTATCCACTCAGTTAAAAATAGCATAGCTACCGAACCCAATTATGTGTAAGCTAGCTTGCGCCAGCAGTGGCTTCGCCCGCGTGGAGTTCGATAATTGTCCCATGGGATCATACTACCGGGATAAGAAGTATCCTTTGTGTTAATCCAGTTTATAAACTATCTGTGTTCTAAATTTCATCCAAATCCGTTCTGTAGTTTTTGCGTGAAAGAGTAACAAACATCCATCCATCCAAACAAACTTTCACGTTTATAATATTAGTAAGCGTAAGATAGTATAGTAGGAATACTGCTTGCAGGCAACATTTCAAATGAAAGATAAGACTGGTCTAGCTGTCAAATGAAAAAATGGCCAACGATGCTTATATAGACGATTAATTGAATAAACTTGATTGACGTTATAATTACGCTGACTCACTTATGTGTCCACATCGGTCAATGTCGACTTGTACCTGTTTGATCTGTTTTCTTTGTTACCTATATATTCAACTTTATTACGGAGTATAATCAAGTTAATTAAAAGACTGATTGATTGTTTCCATTTCGATTAAAACTGGAAACTGTTTATTTAAATTAGCCGCCTAACCTAACATAAATAATTGATTTATTCGTCGAATTTGTATGTTATATTTTCGTCTAGTGTTCTTTTTCTTCTAATTACTTTTAAGACATTGTCTTTTCCAAGTTAACTAGGTCTTACGATACAAAACCTTCCAGTAATGCTGTCAGACAAAATTGAATGATCATCAACAAGAAGTCGGTTAATGAAAAAGTTTGATTTGCAACCAATTCCTTTACAATCTTGTTTTTGCGAGTATAGTATTAAATCTCCGTCAGTAATTAGACACACGAAGAGTGTGTGAACCGCTTATCATTGCAGATATCCGTAAATTAAATTATACACTTACTTCCCGATTAATCTAAAGCACAGAGCTGCAGAGGCACAATCAATACATTGAAGAAATTGCGCTTGTGGTCGACGGAAACAATTTAGCTATTTACATAACTCAGATCGAGATAACATCAGACTGACAGACATAATGATCTAAATGCAGTAACACCTTCCTTTATATCACGTGCTGCATAAAGTTATATCATACTAGCGGACGTCACGCGGTCTCACCCGCGTAGTTCCCGTTCCCGTGGGAATACAGGGATAAAAAGTACTCGGGCATAGTGTAGCTTCCCAACGGTGAAAGAATTTTTGAAATCGGTCCAGTAGTTTCGGAGCCTATTCGTTACAAACAAACAAATCTTTCCTCTTTATAATATTATAGTGTAGAAGTGCAAGCAAGCATGTAACTGCAACGTATGACGAGACACTTTATGCTTACTACATACTGGTAAAATTTTACCAGTATGTGTATGGTATTATTTTTATAACTTGAATTATTTAAAAATAGAACCCAGGTAAAAACGTGAATTTTAAATTCACGTTTAAAAACGCAATACCTACCGTGCAACAAAAAGATAACAAGGAAAACACAATCATCTAAAGATTAATCCAGAAGGCAATAAAATAAAATAAAACTACAGCGTGTGAATTTATTCTATGCAAATTTATAAAAATGTTAATTTGGAATTTTAATCAACAGCGAGCGCAGAGCTATTCTGCAAAAAGTAGCAATATGAAAGACCGTTAAAGTTCATTCTAGATGGCGCGACCATAGCTAGGTTCCAATTTGACCAATGAGATCAAGCTATTTTAAAATATATAATTACAGTACCTCCAATAAAATATTACCTCTGTATTGTAGTTTTGTACTTTGTGGAAGAAATAAATGTTATTATTATTATTACCAAATTTTCAACCAATGACGTTTTGTTGTTTACGAGCTTTGCAAACACCATTAGCTGGCGATCACATTGAATATCGAGGTAATTTCTATTATAGTATTTGCAAAATATTTTCTTTCTATTTTAGTGTAGGTATCCTACAAAAGGCAGATAAAAAAAACAAAAAGTAAAAACTGAGTATTCAAAAACCATGAGCATTTTAGCTGGTTACGCGGTTTGTTTCAATACAGATGATCATTATTCTCGTCCTGGAAATTGTGTCGGCTGCCCTTAGTTTCCACTGCCCGGTTTAATAGTACACTTAAAACTGTTTATACTTACATGTTATTATTTTCAAATCTGTGAAACAAGTGGTTATTTGACTATATAATTAGGGCCGGTCACATAGTTCAAGCTGGAATTTTGATTTGCGCAGGTAGGTAAATTAATTATTTTAATTTCATGAAATAACAAGAGGTACATGCATGACTCACGCTGGGTCATTCCGAATAAGTAACATAACTACTTCATATACCCACTTTTACATCTTATTGTGAGAATTTTGACACATAGGTATGTACGCATTAGATTACCTCGACAACATTACATTCGTATTTTTCAGTTCACGTTTAAAAATACGCTTTCAATAGGATATCTTCCATGCTTTCAAATATTGTGGGCTAACGCATAAAAACCACCGTACTTAGACCGATATCATTTAAAAATAGACCACTTCACGTCTCTTTGTGTCTCTAAACTACTCTAACTGACTTTCTCCAAATTGTAGGAAATTCAAAAATGCCGTGACCAATGACCACGCTTATTTAAACCTTCGCGGTCTCCGAAATATCACCAAAATATAATGTGAAAATAATATCTCTTAGATCGCTTTTTAATGCATCCAAAGACAATCGGAGTATAGTTTTTTTTTAATCCAAAATGGGCCTGCTCTTGACCTCGTTCACGCCTGATGATAAGCGATAGATGAGGTTTGTAAAGTTACATGATTCAAGAAATACAGTTGCAGTACCTAATTATAATTATTGTCTCGTTAGTGGAAGCTAGCGCGACTGCTGATCATGAGGCCCTGGGTTGGAAACCCAGGTCAGGCAAAGTGTTATGGGTTTTCTATCAGGGCATTGTCAACGCAGTCTGGATTTGTGTCTGGTTGACGATAATAGGCTCGCCCTCATTACATAGGACAGGGAAACGTGGGAGTACTATTTGGAACACTTCTGCTTACCTTAATAGACGTTATTATATGTTGTGTTTGCAGTCATTTTCCGTTTGCGGAAAATTGACTGTTGTTTCTCATCATCGCTAAGTATTTAATAGTATGTATCTAATAACTCGCGTGATTTTCTCAAGGATGTTTTACAATTAATTATTTTTACATAAAATGTCTTAAAAAGGGCCGTGGCCCGTTTGTTATTTATTAGTACATTTGTTATTATGTTTTATGTGGGAAATCGTTCCATGCAGCTAGCCCATCGATCACTAATTTTATTACTGCGGTACTCAGAGATATTTAATGATTCACTTAGAAAAGGTTTGACATACCTACTTTTGTATGACAAAACTGGCAAAACCTTTACTAAGTGATGGCCTAAGTAATCATTAAAGCTCTCTGAGTGCGGCAGTGATATATATATATTAGTGATCGATGACCTGGCCTCATAATTATTAGTACGCACATGGCACAACCACCAATCGAACTACACAAAACTAGTTTATGCGGATCTCTTAATACAGAAAATCTATGCAAAGCGGAGACCATGCATGTTACACTGGGTTGTACACAAACACGGTGACACATAAAGCTAAATGTATAGTTTGATGCGTCACCGTGTGTACTAACCGAGTACACTGACGGTTTGCCACTTTTCACCCTTATACCCTATGTAATAAGGTTGAAAAGTGGTGGGTCAACATACATACAACTCGACTCGTGTAACTCAATTCGATAACACTAAACATGCACAATTCAACACGCTACACGCAAAATTCAGATTTGTATGAAAAAAATATTTACGGCCAACACTTGCAAAATATTATATGTTAAAATATGTTTGTCTAACCTACCACTAAATAATATTAAACCTAGATAATAAATTAGCACTAGATTTTTCCTGCGTCTTCACTCGCGCTTGGTCGACGGTCGTGCAGTGTAGGTAATATGTCACGTGAATATACTACCAGGATAAAAAATGTTCTAATCTAGGCCTTAGAATATTTGTATGCCAGGCATCAATCTGTTGAGTTAACGTGGAAACGCCAGGGTAATTCAAATTTTCTTTAGTTTTTTGAAAAATAGGTAGGTAGGAGGTAAATGTCATTTGCTGGCTAAACTATTAATTCTACGGAATAATAATTAGGTGTTTTGATTTTGTTAACGACGTAGTAGCAAAACCAACCACTTACCTAATCAGTATAATAATTGTATGCAAATAGAACGTGTATCATAAAAGCGTCGTTAAATTTTAGGTTGTGGCACCGTTATCGGGAAAAAAATATCGGCTGTTTTATTTAGGTAAACATTAGGTACTCACTGTAGTGGTATTGAAACTACATCAACTACACTTGGGAGCAAATAAATCGAGCCACTACCTTTTTTCACGTAAAATGGTAAATATTTTTGGTAATATGGAACGTATCAATTCGAACTATATATCGCCTAAAAGTTTAGTTAATAACCTTTACAATGAGGGTAAATTATTGAATAATAACCTTATTGAATGATAAATTATTGGCTCTGCAAGAAAAATGGTAATTTTGATAGAAAATTTAGTAGGGCTAAAACAGTCCATAAAAACAATAAAAAACAAAATTATTGCAAAAAAAATATTCTTAATAACTGGTATTACCCCCCCGTGCCCTGATACATTCTTGTAGCCTATTAGTCATCGATCTGATCAGCGTTACGATGACATATTGTGGTATGTTCTCCCACTCTTCAAGCACAGCGACTTTAAGCTCGGGAATGGATGAAACAGCGGGAACCCTGGCTCGGACTCTCCGTTTTAGCTCGTCCCATAGGTGTTCGATCGGGTTCAAATCGGGACTTCGTGCTGGCCATACCATTTGTTGAATCCCGATCGCAGACAAGTATTCCGTAACGATCTGCGCGGTATGAGGTCTCGCATTGTCATGCATAAACAAGAAATTTTCTCCGACAAAACCAGCATACGGCATTACGTGGTTTTCAAGAATGTCAGTTATGTATCGGTCAGCTGTTAATCCACGTCTACCACTGCCATCGTTGGCGGGGTCGACGAAGACAAGTTCCGTTTTTCCGTCTAGAGAAATTCCTCCCCACACCATACAAGAACCACCACCAAAACTCACAGTTTCTCGAATGCAACATTGGGCAAATCTTTCACCAGGACGTCTATACACTCGGTTTCTCCCGTCATTGCTAAAAAGACAGATTCTTGACTCGTCAGAAAACAAAACTGACCTCCAGTCTTCTAACGTCCAATTAATGTGTTCTCGAGCAAACTCCAAGCGAGATCGGCGATGAGCTACAGTCAATTTTGGGCCAGTTGCTGGTTTGTGTGATGTTAAATTTCGTTCTTTTAGTCTTCGTCTCACTGTCCACCTACTGATTGAGACTCCTCGAACGTCACGTAACGCTTGCTGTAGCTGAACAGCATTAAGTCCACGGTCGCGCAACGAATTGGTTGCAATAAAGCGGTCGTCACGTTCTGTTGTTGCCCGTGGTCGGCCAGTTCCAGGTCGCCGAACAAAAGCACCAGTCTCCAGATACCTGCGGTATACCCGCTGTACCTTTGAACGACTCAAATGAAGTCTGCGTGCCACTTCACGTTGTCCGTGTCCAACCTCAAGTAAAGCTACAACTTGGGCAGCTTCCGTCGGTGTAGTATCCATTTTATCAGGTTATTTTGATTACACAGACACAGATAAAGACAACAATAACAAGTAATATGGGTATGATTAACAAAACCCTCAAATTTAATCTTTTCTTAACAGAGTACAATAAAAATGTCATAAGCAAATTAAATGCGATAATTTTATTCTACCCTTTAAACTTTAATTTAAATAAAAAAAAAATGAAATTTTGACAACTAACTACCCTCTTTGTAAAGGTTATTAAATACCCTTTTAGGCGATATATGTTTCGAATCGATGCGTTCCATAATACCAAAAATAATTACCATAATGCGTGAAAAAGGAAGTGGCTCGATTTATTTGCTCCCAAGTGTACATTAGCCTACAGCAATCCACTGCTGGACATAGCGCCTCTTCAATCGCACGCCACTCAACTCGATTCTCGGCAACTCTCATCCAGCGTCGGGCACTACTGCTCGGCTTTTTGCTGAACTGGTCCTATTTGGCGCAGCCGTGAGATGCACACACTGTTTCAGTTTAGATTGTTAGTTTCTTTTTATATTTTTTATTGTCTGTTGTGTGCACTTGTGGCATGTGCTAAATAAATATGTTTTCTTTCTAGTTGCAACTAGCCACCCTGCGAAGATCGTCGCTCTACCGAGCCTGAGGGTGTCAAACGTTACGCTGGTCTCTTTTTATGAACACGTGACCTACCCGTTGGGGTTGACATGTTCATGATTGAGCATGTAAGATATTGAAACTACGGGGCAACTGAATATAATACGTTCTCGCAAATACGATTCTGATCCCATGGTGAAAGTTGTTCAGTTTGATGGTCTACAGTAACCATGAGCACACATTACTGCTACACGCTGTATAGCATTGATTGCTTATTAATCACTTTAAGAGCACTGGCAAGTCTCTTGAAAGTATTGCTGAGTAAATATTTGCAATGAGATGGACGGTACATGCTATTCACTATTTATTGTTTATGGATGTCATTAGATAAACCATAAACGATGGTGTTAGAAAGTTATGAAAGTAACAGTAATAGTGCACAGTCATGTAGTACCTGTTACGTTTCTATCCTACTTATATTATAAATACGAAAGTTTGTGAGGATGTCTAGATGTTTGTTACTATTTCACGAAAACATTCTTGAGCGGATTGAGATGAAATTTAGCACACACACGCACAGGATACTTTTTATCACTTTGCTGCCCTCTCCAGTGACACCCGAAGCCGAGATTCGTACCCTGCAGGTGGTGCTACAAGCGCTATCACATAGTCTACAAGTTTTTAGCAAGCCCTGGCTGGAGGCCTTGCCCTCAAGGGATCCACAGAATAGTCCTGTTAAACAGAAGCCAGATTCATAGCTTGACTTGTGAGATGTCATGCAGAATTCACCGCGATTTATTTGGACTTGGTTAGTGGAAACGGATTTTAGATGCCATTAAGTACTAATAGCTTTTTTTTACCCGACTACGGCGAAGCCAAAAGGAAGGGTAATGATTTTGGCAGTCTATGTATGTATGTATGCATGTTTGTATGTTCCACCATAGCGCTTAAACTGCTGAACGAATTTTAAAAAATGAGGTGTCAATAGATCCCGTCGGGGCTGCGGGTTGTTCGCAAGAGATACCGCGGCTTCGACATGAAGGGCTAAGAAGGAACATGGGTGGTTTTTAGTCAGTAGAAGTTTGTCCGCCTGTCTGTCCTTTTCGCTCTGCCCAAGAGCGGGAGGGGTTCTTTGATGATTTTCCACCCGCACAAAAAAAAAGGTGTCAATAGATTCGTAAAAATAGCCCGGGTGACATATGCTATATAAATTTTAACAATTTTTTTTATGACGGAATTTAAATGACAGATTCAAAACCCCGAAAAAAACCCTCTTTTTGATACTTGTATATATTTTATTATAATTTTAGTTATGTAAATTGTAGTTTGTAAATATTGTAAATAAACATGTACGTTTAGAATGCGGTCATGCAGACAGTTCTCGCGGTCTAGTCTGTGCTATTTACTCGTATTATGAAAATAATAAGCCAACATTAAGTAGAATTTTACATTGTGAAAGTAATATATTATTATGTATTTATTAAATAAACCAAAAATAAAATTCTAATAAAAAAATAAGTTTATAAAACTAAAACCCGACTACGAAAAAAAAAACAAGAAAATAATTCTTATTTTTTTAGTAAATAACTCAATTGTAAGTAAAATATTATAAAGGTAGTCGCATGGTCACCTTGCTATGGCAACTAGCAGCTGACTTCTGTATCAATGAGAACGCCATGTCCTTCATGGCGTCAGGTATCAGTGGCATGCGACTTCGGCTGTCCTCTATAATAATTTTACTTATTAAGTTATTTACTAAAATTAATTAAAGAATTATTTTCTTGTTTTTTTTTTCGTAGCTGGGTTTTAGTTTTTTAAACATTTTTATTCTTACCAATTATCGTTGTGATCAACAAACAATAATGAACTTTTTAATATAATAATACTAGTTAGAGGTTATTGAGACTGTTGAGGTTATTTACACTGTTAATTTAATTTTGTATTCAAGAAAAATAAAGAAGCTCTAACCACAAAATATAAAATAGAAACCTGTTTAAAAACCTGTCTGGCCACGGAAATTCTTTGTAAACAGCGAAGCGTCTACAGATTCTGTGGCCAGATCTCAATTTGGCCTCGCCCTAAATCTTCTAAAAGTTAAAATAGCTATTCCTGGTTAAAAAAATTAGACAATCTTATATATCCACGCTTCGGAATGGGCATGGGCAACTAGAGTACTTTCACAAGTTATTATACCATGTGTCGGTGACTGAGCTATACTGTGAGCAACACTGTTTTTGTTTTTTTTTTGACATTCAAAAGTGTCGGTAATGCTCTAATTGAAATAGATGCTGTTGAGTTGGCAACTACTGTAAATAAGACGATAGATTAATCAGACAGTTAGACGCCAGACTTACTTAATTCGATGTAATAAGTATGCATAACTTGTTATCCTCACAATGGTGGCATCCGGGCGTTTCCTCCCTCCTGATTCGGTGCAGGTACCTCCCGAAACAACCGTGTCCGGTGAGTACCTGCGTCAGACGAGAGCCCCAAGAAACGCCTGGTGTGACGATCTCGACTCATTTGATTGGATTTTTATTGGGCGTAGAAGACAAATTGTAAGAAACTTAGAAACCCATGGAGGAAGCCTTTGCCCAGCGGTGGGACAGAGCAGGCTGATTTTTAAAAGGAGTTTAAGTTATCGTTTAAATGGTGTACATAAGAGTTCTTTTATATTTTCTATATAATCCAGTTTCCTACTTTGTATTTTTTTATTTAGCTACGGGTTTTTGATTTATTTGACTTTTGATTATTAATTTTATTCGGATAGAACTTCACCACATACTTAATATTTATTAAAGAATGAGGTGTGTACCCACTCAATGTAAGTGAAATGATAAATTTTCTCTTTATTACAGAACAGTTACGTATTTTGAAAGTTTTAAGAGGATCGCCCTTCTAAGTACCTTCAACACAATGTTGCCATCAACAAAAACGTAAACTAACGTAACGTAACTGTATTAAAAAAAATAAACATTCCGTAACCGCATAGGAAAGTGAAGGTAAAAAAAAAGCTAAGTAAAGAACTTAAGTGTCGCCGCGATCGGTAGTTGTCGATTGATGTTGACATAACGAGCAGTGCTACACGGCCGCAATGCGCTTGCGCTCCCTCAGATTATGACTCAATCGCTGCATGATACGAAAATTGTCGATACGAAATGTGTCTTTGGTAATTTTGCAGATAGAGCACGGTAGTCGAGAGACGTGACGAAGAGCACAAGTAGGTAAAGATCCAAAAGTCAAAAAAGATCAAATCTTTTGGCCGACTTAAAACTATCGACACATTTTCCTCAGGACAATTTCACAAAGGTTACTATCTAACAATCCAACACTGTGGGTACCTACCTAACTCTAAGATCTCTGCAAATAATGGAGGTTACAAGCGATAAGCTTAATAAGAACTGCCACTCAGGCCCCCTAGACAAAATCCCTTTTCTGTAAGCGTTAACGCCAACGGAAAGATCAAATTGTATTGAGTTGACAGATGACATCACGTGACATCTCTAAAGCTAATTTGTTTGTTGACATTAGCTTTAGAGATGTCTTTCTGTTGGCGTTAACGCTTACAGAAAAGGGATTTTGTCTAGGGGGCCAGGTCGATCTTTAGGTAAAGCTGTGCTTGCCTAGGTCCGTCTGTGGATGGGTGACCGCCTGAAATACCGAGTTTCCTCCGTGCCTCGGAAAGCACGTTAAGCTGTTGGTCCCGGCTAGATCTTTGGCAGTCGTTACAGGTAGTTAGTGACCTTAAATTCTGACACATGACTGGGTTGTGGAGGTCAGATAGGCAGTCGCTCCATGTAAAATACTGGTATTCAGCTGCATCCGGTTAGACTGGAAGCCGACCCTAACATAGTTGGGAAAAGGCTAGGCAGATGATGATGACAAGCGATTACAATTTTATATCTGTCGACATGGGCTGTTATTCTCGTAATATCATTCGAGCCACTATAAAATAAATTCTTTTGACTGTTTCAAACTTCATTGTCTACTTTGATGTGCAATCACCGAAATAATAAATCATAGACTACACAGTACACACTCCTATTCGTTAATCTATTATGTAACTAGCTGTACCCGCATGCGTTGCTATGCCCTTTTTCCTACACACTACCTGCCTACTTACCAACTATCTACCCTACCTACTACCCTACCCACTACCCTACCTACCACCCTACCTACTACCCTACCCACTACCCTTCCTACTACCCTACCTACTACCCTACCTACTACCCTACCTACTACCCTACCTACTACCCTACCTACTACCCTACCTACTACCCTACCTACTACCCTACCTACTACCCTACCTACTACCCTACCTACTACCCTACCTACTACCCTACCTACTACCCTACCTACTACCCTACCTACTACCCTACCTACTACCCTACCTACTACCCTACCTACTACCCTACCTACTACCCTACCTACTACCCTACCTACTACCCTACCTACTACCCTACCTACTACCCTACCTACTACCCTACCTACTACCCTACCTACTACCCTACCTACTACCCTACCTACTACCCTACCTACTACCCTACCTACTACCCTTCTCCTGGTTCTTAGCTCTTACCTCCCTACCAATTTTCAGCCAAATCGGTTCAGCCGTTCTTGAGTTTTAAATAGTGTAACTAACATGACTTTCTTTTATATATAGATTTATGTATGTACGGGGATATTGAATTGAGTCATGATTGTCATGTAGTATAAAGAGTCTAGCTTATAGGTTCGTAAAGAATAGGTTAGTAATATTATGTAACTGGTTAGGTACTGTTAAAGTTTCGATGTGCATTAGGTTGACGGATTGTTGTGCTCGCCAGTTAGTTGGATATGCACAGGTACTGACATTTTGTAATAGTTACTTGCATCACGTTATCTTACTGTGACTACCAAAGCCGTGTAACAGGTAGGCGAAACGTGCAGTTTAGATGTACCTATACTTAAAATGTAGGTACATAAAGTTATTCGTACAGAGGTTGACATCAGCTAGGCAACCCTATCTCAAAAATTTGGCAACTCGGACAAGACGCGTGAAAACCCCAGATTTTAGAGCCCTAAACCCGGACATGTCAACAGGTTTTTTTAAACATGGTCAGAGTAAAAAAAAAAGTTGTAAATGTCAAAATTACCTTTTTTTATTTATTTATTTAAACTTCATGCACAAACGTGGTACATAGGCGGACTTAATGCCGCAAGGCATTCTCTACCAGTCAACCTTAAGGTCAAATAGGACAGCACTGTGCTAGAGTACAAATATAAATAAATTAGGAGAATACTATTTTGATAACATAAATTAATATACCTACATAAATGGTACATACTAATGAAGATGGAATTAAATAAACTAATATAATATTATATTTATAATACATACAAATAATTCAAAAAACGAGAAACCAAACAATAACCTACCTACCTACCTTTTCTTACTTACAAAAATGGTTCATCGGTTGATCGTGGCGTGCGGGAACAGTGCGTGTGTGGCCCAAGACTTACATTTTTAAACCCGGACTACAAATGAAGCCCCGCCCGGGCGCTCCCTGGACGCCCTCTAAATTAGGACAAATCCGGGGAAACCCGGACGGATGGCAACCTTAATAACAGTACATCATGCTACCCGGCCAGCTTTAGCGATAAAGTTGAAAATCTTTTAAATTTTAATAGTTTGTAGTTGCTGTCTTCACATTAGTATTTTAGGTTTTTTTTGGAAATTGTCTATTGCTCAAGTCAAACGCGCGAAATTATATAATGAGATATAGGACGCGGACGGTGTTAAAAATAACGGTGTTTCGTCCAACAAATTCAAGTATGTAGTAGGTTTATTGAATAGTTTGTTTAGTTAGCATAATTATGTCTAATAATTGAACTTTAAATTTTATGACTTTATCGTTAAAATAACAGTTAAAAGTTTGAATGACGTAAATTGTGAATAAATCTATGGATATTAAATTAGCAAAGATTTTTCAATAGACGATAACAAACCGCCTAATCGAATACGTCTACTTAATAGGTATGTTTTTTTTCGTTACAAAAGATACTTTCAAATTGAATTCAATAGTGAGGTAGGTATCTACTTGAATTCACAAATTACTTTTTGAATGAACTTCAATTAGAAGAACGTTTGGCAGCTGGCCATTGGGGAAAAAAATGTAGCGTGAATTTGCAATTTTTATGTTTACGATTCTTTTCAATGTCACCGTCTCACCGATACCGTTGTTACGAATACGAATTTAAATTCTAAATATGTTTTTTATTGTTTAAGTCAGACATGCATGTATAAAATATGGCCTTACTTAGTATCAGCTGATTTTAAACAATCGACGGAAATCACAATGGCTTTGATTGGGTAACTTGGTATATGTATAACAATGATATTTGTGTGAAAAACGCTTGGCTTTTCGTCGACCATTTGTGGTCAGTCTCCACGAACAATATTTGGTAAGGGCGTTGTATAACTTAAGACGAGGGGCCCTAAAATGGCCGTTTTAGCAGAATAATTAGAGGGTAATAAAATAAATTAATATGTTACAATTTGACTATTCATCTTAATATTGTGTGTCTGTTGTGTCATAATTTGTGTTAAACATGATTATTATTATTTCGTTTATTAATTTTGATTTTTTTGATTTTCTTTATTAAGCCATTATTGTCCCACTCCTGAGCAAAGGCCTCCCCTCTTTCCTTCCACTTCGTAAATAGTATGAATATGGATATGTTTGTGTAATTATCGTCTGTGGTTAAAAATAAAAAAATAAACTGTCAAAATTCAAAACGCATTCCGGTCATTCCTTTCTATTTAAAAATCGAATGCAACTGCATGCATTTCTAGGTAAGTAAATCTGGGTCGGTCGATTTAAAGTGGCACAACATCTCGCGATTTGAACTTAGTTAACACATCATGTCTGTCATAAAACAGGAAATTTAATTTAAAAAAGTCATTAATAATAATAGCTAGCTTATAATAACTTGTGACAGGTGGCATAATAACATATAATTACGCAGGTACATTTAAGAGGGGTAGGAAGAGGTAGCATCATGATATTTCATTCAGCAGTTATTTATTTAGTTTATTTATGTAGAGGAGCTCGTGGCTTAATAAGAACTGCCACTCGGGTCGATCTTTAGGTAAAGCTGCGCTTGCCTAGGTCGGTCTGTGGATGGGTGTCCGCCCGACATACCGAGTTTCCTTCATGCCTCGGAAAGCACGTTAAGCTGTTGGTCCCGGCTGCCATATATAGATCTTTTGCAGTCGTTACAGGTAGTCAGTGACCTGAAATTCTGACATCCAGTCTTACCAAAGAGTATCGCATTACCTAGATTAACTGGGTTGTGAAGGTCAGATAGGCAGTCGCTCCATGTAAAATACTGGTATTCAGCTGCATCCGGTTAGACTGGAAGCCGATCCCAACATAGTTGGGAAAAGGCTAGGCAGATGATGATGAGTTATTTATTTAGTTACATCATCGTGTGAAACAAAGGGGGCGAACGAAAGTTTATTTCATCACCATTGCTCAAAAAGCGGTAAAAGGAACTGTCTTGCAACTAAGGAATACGTAAACACAAATGCGAATAAGGCATAATTGGGCTCACTCATTTTCATTAGGAGACGGATCTCATATAAAAAATGCCATGAAAAAAATACAATATCTATCTATGGTTAAACACCGACAGACTGAGTTTCTTAGCGTGTCTATGGCAATCCAAATCGAGTCGGCCGAGAAATGGGCCACTAGTGTGGCGCTTTTTGGCTTTAAGGCATCTCCATCAGTTCCTGTAGTAAACAAACAACAGGACACGATATAAACTTACAGACTAATGACTATGCTAATATAGGTAACCTACCCATTTTGTATCAATTGTGTGCATTATTTTATAAACATACGATTGTACCTACCTACAATTAAACAAAGGCTTTGTTGTATGTAATTGAGCACAATCTTCAAGTCGGTGGGTCAGTTAGTACTTGTAAGCTGTTTTTGTGGACCATTGTTTAAGAGTAGTTAATTTTCGTTTCAATGGCAACCAAAACTTGTTTGCAATATTCATAGAATTCAATTTACATTAAAATTATCACGATTTCGAAATGTTTTGGGTTTTTCTATTATTATATAGTACCTAACTTAGCTGTGCATTGTCTGTCTCTAGATTAGGTAGGTATTATAATTGGGAGGAGCTCGTGGTCAGATAATAAGAGCCGCGCGGGGCTATCTTCGGGTTAAACTGCGCTTGTATAGATTGGTCCATGGATGTGCGATCAATTTTTTTTTTATGGTCGCGGTTGTCGTCTGTAGATCTTTGACAGTCGTTACAGCCACAGGCAGTCAGAGATCCGAAAGTCTGACAACCTGCAGTTTTACCAAGGTATACCTTACCCGGTATTAACTGGGTTGTGAACATCACATAGGCAATCGCTCTATATAAAATACTGGTAAGTATTCCGATGCTTTCGGTTAGACTTCAAGC
Source organism: Diarsia brunnea (assembly GCA_949774965.1). Lineage (NCBI taxonomy): Eukaryota > Metazoa > Arthropoda > Insecta > Lepidoptera > Noctuidae > Diarsia > Diarsia brunnea. Next base: position 17,660,129 of record OX459002.1, on the reverse strand, counting down.
CGACCCCAACATACTTGGGAAAAGGCTAGGTGGATGACAAATTGTGATAATAGGTAACCGTCAGTCTGTCTAAAAACTTTTTTACGCCTTATCGGGCTGGCTGAACGGATATCAAATAAGTCATACGCATTGACCATAATCTGGGGTAGGACATAGAACATTATTTATTCCAGTAGTATGAAGGTAACCTACATTCACGTGAGGACGATCTCCACGTGAGCGAAACAAAGGGCAAAAAAAATTCCAGTTCTCGAGATTTTAAAATTTACCTGCCTCAATATAACTTTGTATTGCATTGTATTTAATGCACGAAGGTTATGATGTTAATGACGCAGTCCACGTTAGTTTGTAGTTTAATTTAGTAGCCTTTGATACCGCTATAATTAACGATAAAAGTAAATTATACCTCTGCAGTGATTATCTACAAGATGACTTTGTAAACACAGGTTACGTACCTACTCGTAAGTCGGGTCTAAATTAAATAGTAATAATAACAGTAAAAATGCATATAATTTATTTACGTACCTTCCACGCTTTACTGGTCTTATTGCAGTACCTAATAGCTTAAGTTATGTTGGATAAATAAATAATGTATTAGAGATACGCAAAACAGGTTTTAACACACATTATATTATTGGAATTGTGCATTTAGGTATTCATATTTTTGGTATGTATTGTACATAAATAATGTTCAATTTATTTAGATAGGACAAGAATAAATAATACTATGCAGTAAGCGGAAAACTAATGAGTACCTACTACCTATACAATACATATATTATATAAGTAGGTACTTACTTAGTTAATTACTCTGTGTAAAATGAGGAGTATTCACGGAATAAATATTACGTAAGTTTGTAGCTAATAATCGCTGATTAAATAGCTAGGAACGAGAGCTCTATTTATCATGCTAATTAATTAAAGAAATTGTTTCCATAACGGTTTTATCTGCATATCTCTTTATGATAAAAGGATTTTTCAGTAAATATGGGTACTTATATTTATTTAAAATATTTTGTTGTGCTTAGGATTAAAATACTGACAAAAAAACGTTTTGCAAAGTAAAAGTCTGAACTTTTCACTTTTTGACGTAGACACTTCTCCGTTTTCAGTAGGTACTCATGCCTTGTTATTGAAACACATATTCGGTAAAGTAATTCGTTTGAGTCGAAATGATTTTTAGTTTGTTTTTATTAATCGCTCGTGTTATTTTGATTTCTAATTTATGTTACAGGTATTTTGCACGTCTCTTTTTTGTTTTTGTCTTTTTTGTTTTAGATGTTTATCAGTGGTAACTTGCAAAATGTCCTTCAAATGCACATTGTTAAAGAATACTGTTTATATTAAGGTGAGGGCGACAAGGTAGCCCGCAAAATTCGAATTTTCTTACGTTTCTTTGCAATTTTCAATAGGTGTACCTATTACTATTACCTTCCTCGAAAACTAGCTCTTATTGAAGATTAGGTTCGACATGCAACATATTTCGCACGCGTGCGGTAATTTTATTTTTCCGCAACCAAGGGCGGGAAAGAAAATTACCAGAGATAACAATACCATAAATTACGTTCAAATCGATTAAAACATAGGAAATTTAAAAAAAAATCACCACCGACTGTAGAGTCGGAAGTGTTTTTTTTTTTAATTTCGTCATTTTGATTTGCGTCTTTACAGCATAAATACTTTACGAATATTAAATTGCGTTTGTAAAAAGAATACTCATAAATAAGTAATAAACATGATTATTTTAATTACTTATTTACTTTTATGAACAAGTAAACAATTACTGTTCTTAATAAAAAAATATTTGAATTTTATATTTTTCCTATGAGGCTGTTTAGCGGCTTCATGCCTTTGCTTCTTCTTCAATCTGGCGAAATCAAACCGCGGAAAAAAATCAAATGAAATCATAGTCTCCTAAAAATTGATGACAAAAATACTTAAGGGTCCTCTCTCGAAAAAGCTTAAAAACAGCGTGCAGATGAAGCAGTTTTTCACCGGCACTTACAGAGAAATTAGATCTGAGAAAAATTGTTAGTAATCTACATGATATGACACGTAATTTGGTTTAGCCATAATTTTTGTATTGGTATCACATAATAAGAAAAAAAATCCACAAAATCACCTCCAAATCGTTGAATGGAACCATTTTACTCCTTCATTTTTTAACAAAATAATATAAAAAAAATATCTACTGCTTTGAAATACAAAGGAAAATAATTTGGTTTTCTTACTTTTTAAAAACATGTATTATTTTAATTATAATAAATGAAAAATGCGTCCGTTTAAAGTCCGTATCTACGACCGAGAGGGGTAGTTTGTATGCACAAGGTCATTGGCGTGAATACAAGCCTTAAATATCGTTATTACTCGTAGTTAATTTCTTCGAAAGGGTATTGAAAAACGTCGTTTGATACACGTGGGAATTTGTTATTGCATTTCTCGACCCCATGAACACCCTCACCATACGGCTCGGGTGTTCAATCCGCCTCGAATGCAATAACAAACTTTCCGCACTTGTATCAAAATGTACTGTTCCCGGTCAGTGTCAAGTCGTAATGTTAAATAAAATGGGATTCGCGGTAGTAACAAATGTTTATTTACTGAATAATAATGGTTAAAATCACCAATACAACCGTCTCAGTTCATAAAAGTAGGTATCTTGAGTGACTATTTGATGAAAACGGCATTCTTGTCTTGAAACCTTTATGAACTGAGACGGTTGTATGGGACACTGACCGGCAAATTGCAAAAAGCGTAAGAAAATTCGAACTTTACGGGCTACCTTGCGAATAAAATAAATATAAGTTAATGGAGATGGACAAGTCCGGGCAATGAGAGACGGATGGTAACCCTATTTGCGTTTAGTTATGTTTTCCACAGCCAGTGTCGTTATCTGTGCCCGTTCATTATTGCATGAGATCGATGAACCCGATATTATGGAAGCCGCACTTGCACTTTCATCCCACAACTAACCGCTAGTTATGTCAGTTATTTCAGACTAGTTTTTGCCCGCGGTCGAGAGTTATCCCACACAGGTAAGAACGGAGGTACCTACCTACCTGCTGCGGGTCCCGTCGGGGCTGCGGGTTGTTCGAAAGAGATACCACGGTCTCGACACAAAGGGCTAAGAAGGAACATGGGTGGTTTTTAGTCAGTAGAAGTCTGACACTCCCTTCTGCTCTTCCCAGAGCGGGAGGGGTTATTTGATGATTTCCCACCCCCAAATAAAAAATAATAAAATGCTTATTTCATCGAAATCAATACAGTCGTTAAGGCGTGAAAAAGTAGGATTCAGTGAACGCACAGTCAGACATGCAGTTACTTTTGTACTTATTGATCCCCTACCTAATAATAAGTATGGACTACCCTACGGGTACTGTACAGGTACAGTCCATCGCATCCGCCTGTCAATAAATAGGAGACCAGATTATACTGGTTACCGTATTTGCTACCTACCTAATTTTCATGCATGATGCATATTAAGAGTTTATTTTTGTAAGTAAGTATGTAAGTACAGTGTCGTAATTTTGGCATGTACTTTTTGTTTAGTCCTAAATCATAATAAGACCTTGCATATTATCAATAATAAAATAAAAAATAAAATAGGTAACTTTTAAAGAAATTATTAATATTATTATAGTTATCAATTCAATCAGAGCATGTCTTATAGAAATAAGATTATGATGAATCAGACTAGTAACAATAATTGCGTCGTTGAATAAATCATAGACCACTTTTGTAACCTACTGATACCGATTCCACCTAAAAATGCTGACAAACAATTTAGAACATAAGCAAAACTGCTACATTCCTACGCTTTAAAGTGATTTCTATAGCATTTCACCGCGTAAACAAATAAAGACCATCACAGATTATTGAATAAAAACGAAGTTTCTCTCATAAAACCTACCTTCATCAACGCGAAACGCTGATCATCATCAATTCCAACGACAGCATTGGAAGAAGGTGCCATTTCACTAACTATTACGAGTTTTATATCGAAACTTAACGATGTAATTCTCGCGATTGATAAAAAATATGGCGATGCGTGCAACAGTCGCGAGCGCGGGCGAACGAGTGAGCTAAAATTACGTACTCTTTGGAGTGAGCGTCCTCTTTGTTCGTTCGTTTCGAATCGCGCGCTAATCGACATCGAAAGGTCGTTTCGTGGTAGGGAGTTGTTTTGAACGCAGGTTTGATTTTTTTTGTTTTGTTGATGATTCATACATAAAACAGATTTTTTCTTCAATAAAAAATATGGGAAAGAAGAATATTTAAAATTTATATCCATTTTTGCTTGCTCCACTAGAGCCGGTACAAACAGAGAGCAGATAGAAAAGAATTAAAAAAGTCACGATTAATTTATAAAATTAAACAAAACTGTGTCAGTTTTTAACTGACTCTGACTTTTCTTTCTGAATAAATACAGAATTTTATTTTATTTATTTATTCTTCAACAAATTACATTTGTGTCGCACAGTGGTTTTAACATAAACATTTAATAAATAATCATTAAATGGCTGAGAAAAACACCTACTACATTTACATTAGTTCCAACATTATTAGTAATAATTACTTAATATTAATTATAATATTTTAACTTAATATTCATACAATATAAATTCAAAGTAAATTCTGTTGAATCCAACGCTGCCAACCATAGTATAAATTTTCCACCAAATCCACACATTGGAGCAGTGGATTGCTCCACTGCTCTAATGTGTGGTTTTCCAAAAATAATCATACCGCTGAGGTTTATGGCTCATATGATGATGACCTAAGGAGGCTAGAAAAGTGAGAGGTCAACTGCCAAGAAGAAGGCAAGATTTAAATAAAACCTGTTCGTTCATATGAAAGTACTTTATTTTCTTTTAATAAATTATTACCCTTATTATTTACAAAAATTCAATAAAAAACAATTATGTTTTGAGCTGGATCTCAGATCCTTCAAGGCTTGGTCAAGATATACAGTTTTTGATTTCACTTGATTTTTTAAAAGAATGCAAACTGCATTCTTTTGAAAAATCAGTAGCGTCCTTCTGACCAAATTGTGGTAATGGCTAACAATCTTGGAGGAGTTAGGATTGATGTCAGAGTTTATTATAGCACTGAATAATAGTGTCTTCATATAAAAGTATGAAATTTAAAATCACTTCATAACAGTAAAAACTACTCCTCCCTTGTCAGGAATTTCATCCTCATCATGGACCTCCTTATCACTTCCCTCAGGGTCTGATACATCAGAGTCATCACTATCACCCTCTCTATATTTCCTAAAGTTACTTCTATCTATTGGCATTTTCGCCATTTTGATATCTGCCCGAGCCAATAGCTTCTCAGCAGCATGGTGTGCCTCTACTTCTTTCAAATGTGTATTATGTTCTTTTTGAAGTTTCAAAGATTCTTCTATAGACAGCATTTTGGCTGCACCATAGACACTTGGTGGAGGTGTTGCAGCAGTCACTTCCCAATGTTTATGCTTTTTCCTCAATATTTCTTTATCTGGGTTATGGGAATCAGATGTTGTGGTCTGATAGGGCTTGAAGTTCCCTGTAGTTTTGGGCTTAAGATTCTCCGTTTTATCTACAATGTACTTTACATGAGGTAACTCACCAATTTTTAATAAGTCTTCAGTGGTTATTAAGGGTTTTTCGGGTGATAATATTTTGACTTGTTTCTCCAGAGCTGTGGTTTGGCTAAGGATATGTAATACATCTTCTGGGTCACTGTCATCATCAGAGTCAAGATATGACTCATTTTTACCTTCTATCTTGCTGACCCATTCCATTTGTTGCACAATATTTTTGTTTACTCCACTTAATTTCAAGTTGTCCAACATACGACATGCTTGTTCTTCATCTTGTTTAGCCTTCAGTTCATTCACGATTTTATCATGAAAAGCTTGTATCTTTGCACCCTTGTCAGGCAACTTGGATATAAAAGACTTATTATTCAAGAGTTTCAGTTGCCTATCACGTAATTCACAAAGTTCGAAAGTGTTCTTTGATGATAAATCGGCGATCTTCCCGTCGAGTTCAGTTTTTGGCGGAGGCGGCAATATGCCGGGGATCCTTTTAATAATTGTCGTCATAGTTAAAAGAGAACACAGATTGGCATAATGTTAGTGGTTTGTATTTGTTTAATAGTTACTATTTGAATTAATAACTCGCAGATCGTTTACTATTTATCTTTGTAATTTCCCCGATGACACTTTGTTGACGTCAACCGTCACGTCAATCAAGTACCACCAACAAGTCACTCACTCACAGCTCACTGTCAATTTTTTTTTTAAGGAAAAATATGAAAAATTGTATTTTTAATATTTTTCCTTAATTTTGATGCAGCGTCTTTTTAGTAAAGGGGGAAACTTGGAAAACAATGCCCTCTTCATACATTCCAGACCAATGAACAACACTGTCTATGGCTATCAATCCATTCGAATCATTCATTTATCTGTCATTGTCATTGATGTCAAATTTGTTCATTCATCAATGTTTTTTCGCGAGTTCGCGTTAGTTAGTGGAAATACTAATTTTATTCTCTCAGATTGTGCTTTTCTGCATTAATAATGAGTAATTTATGATGTTGACAGTTATTGTGCACATATAATATAAGGTGTATGTGTTAATCTTTGCCTTTTCAAAAGCAATAATCATGGAAGACGCTACGGTATGTTGACTATTTTCTTAAATTCATAATGCATAATCTTCTCCTTTAGGTCTCTGTCTTGGTTTTCTTTTATATCTGTAAAGTTATCAGTAGCAGTAACTTAACCAAAGTATCGGAATGTGTACCACAATGCATTATTGTTTGTACTAAAGATTGATCAATACTTGACCTCTTTTGCAGCTGCCTTTACTCTTGGAGCCTTTTCAACACGGCGAAGTGTCTGACAAAAGGATCTGGATCGGGAATCTCGACACCAGAGTTAATGAGTATGATTATTTTATCTTATAAACCGAAAATTATAAATAATAGCATCAATGGCTTCCTTTTTATTGACTTGCATTTTTCATCATCTTCCTGCCCTTATCCCATTCTATTTGGGGTTGGCGCAACACGTTTTCTTCTTCCATTCTTCCCTGTTGCACGTCAAGGTGGCCCCGAGCTTCTTATAAACGGGTCAGTAATTCGAAAAGTATCTACTTTTAAATACTTGGGTCATTTTCTGTCCGACGACCTTAAAGACTGTGTAGATATTGAAAGGATGGGCAGGGCACTAGCAGTCCGGTGCAACATGTTGATCCGTAGATTTGCTCAGTGTACGGACCTAGTTAAAATAACTCTTTTCAAGGCCTACTGCCAGAGTCTGTACACGGGTAATCTATGGGTTAATTACACCAAAAGGTCGCTAGATGTCCTGCGCGTCCAATATAATAATGCCTTCAGGATGTTGTTGAGACTTCCTCGCTACTGCAGTGCGTCGGGGCTGTTTGCGCAAGCTCGTACCGACGGATTTCACGCGATAGTTCGTAAAAGAAGTGCCTCGCTACTCAGGAGAGTGAGAGATAGTCGCAACAGCATCCTGAGAACTGTAGCGGAGAGCTATAGCTCTCCAATCGTAATTTCTCTTGTTCAGAGGTCAATTGGTACTAACACTAGATAATAAGTTATTTAATATTATGTTACTAACACTCTATGGATCTTTTTGTGTCCGAAATAAAATAAAATTATTATTATTCCCTTTATTAACTTTTTAACAAATTTTGTACATTTTTAAATATTCCTATATCAAATAATATAAAAAAAAACATTTAAAAATATAAAAAATTGTAGCCCACCGGTATCGGGAACAGGGTCCAAGCTACCGGCAGTCAGGGCTCCAAAGAAAGGAACCTCCTAACAATGCGAGCCGTGTCCAGTAGTACCGCTCTCTGCATCAAGCCCTTGATCCAGCTGCCCAACGAGAGCTTCCTCAGGTGTTGATCGAGGCTCTTGGCAATTAAGCCATTGGCTGTAACGACTATCGGCACAATGATCGCTGAGTCCACACTCCACATGTCAACAACCTCGCGAGCCAAGTCAAGATACTTGATTTGCTTATCTTTCTCGGCTTTCACGAGGTTCTCGTCATGTGGAACGGTTATGTCAACAATCATTGCGCGCCGCTCTGATCGATCCACCACCACTATATCAGGCTTATTAGCTATAATAGTCCTGTCAGTGATGATGGATTGATTCCAGTACAGTGTGATATCGCCATTTTCGAGAACTGGGTCGGGCACATACCTGTAGTACGGGCTACGGCACTTCCGATTCCACAAGGTTGTATTTTAGAGCAAGTTGCTGATGGATAATCCTGGCTACAAGGTTGTGTCTATGCAAGTATTCTCCGTTAGCCAGACGAGAACACCCGGAGATAATGTGACGGATTGATTCGCCCGGACGGTGGCATGCCTGACATATGTCAACCGTACCGTCCTTCACAATAAATCTCCGGTAGTTATTCGTCATCATAACTTCGTCCATAATTGCACAGACAAAACCTTCAGTTTCTCCGAAGAGTTCCCCGGAACGTAGCCAGGCTACGGACGCTAAGAAGTCTACATCAGGCCCGTGTAGGGCCTGGAAAAAGCGTCCGTGAAGCTCCTTACTCTGCCATACTTCCATGCGATCGTTAGTGTCAAGAACTACAGGTTTGCGCCAGTTCTCTTTAGCTAAGGAGAGCGGGGTAAGGCCCTTGTCCACCGCGACAACGTCTCGATGCATCCCCACGTCGGCTTCCAGGAAATATTCCCTGAGACTGCATATCTCACGATTGTGGAGAGTCTTAGCATTTAAAAAGCCTCGACCTCCACACTTCCGTGGGATATACAGTCTCATAACCGAAGAACGTGGGTGGATACGTCGTCAACAATGTACGGACCCGCCTATCCAGGGCGTCTAGCTCTGTTTGAGTCCATTTGAGTATGCCGAAAGAGTACATCAAAACCGGCATGACCCAACCATCGAAGGCACGCACCTTATTTCCGCCTGATAAAATACTATTAAATACTTTTCTCAGGCGGCCAAAGAAGCGTTCCTTCAACGATTGTTTCATGTCGGCAACGTTGATGCCCAGCGCTTCCGACATACCCAAATACTTATAGGTTTCGGTTGCTGAGAGGGATCTAAGATTTATGGAATCTGTGAGCTGGGTTCCCACAGATTCCACAATCCCCCCTCGCTTTACATGCATGACCGCACATTTGTCCACACCAAATTCCATCCTGATGGCTCTACTGAAAGTTTCAGTTACGCTCAGTAGCTCCATCAGTTGCAAATCGTTGGGGGCAAAGAGTTTCAGGTCATCCATGTAAAGGAGGTGAGATATAACCTGACCACCTCTCTTCAACCGATAGCCTAGACCTGAATCCTCCAGCAGCATGCTAAGAGGATTCAAGGCTAAGCAGAACCAAAGTGGCCTCAAACTGTCGCCCTGAAATATTCCCCGCTCTATCCTTATTGGCTCACTATTCCTCTGGATTTGCCGACATCCTGGATAGCGAAGGACTGTCCTCCACTGCCCCATACACGACATCAGGAAGGTACGCAGGGTTGCATCAATTTTATACAACTCCAGCACCCTCATGAGCCATGTATGTGGCACCGAGTCATAGGCCTTCTTATAGTTTATCCAACATGTCGACAGATCCTTTCGGGAACGACGAACCTGTTGGCTAATGGCCATATCAATGAGGAGTAGCTCCTTAGTACCACGGGACCCGTTCTTACATCCATTTTGAGAAGCAGACATAACAGAATTTTCGTTAATATGTTTATTTATTTTAGCTCTCAAAATGGAGGTAAGAACTTTATAGACCGTTGGTAGACACGTAATCGGCCTATAATTTTTGGGTTCCGCAGTACTACCTGACTTATGGAGCAGGTGAGTTATTCCAGTCGTCAGGAACTTTGGCAGCGACCCTGACTCTAAGGCTGACTGGAATAGGGCTGCCAAGCAAGCATGCGACCTAGTGAACCATTTAATCCAAAAGTTGTGCAGTCCGTCCGGCCCTGGTGATTTCCAATTGGGCAACGGACGAACTGCACAAGCTACATTTTGGGGGCTGATCGTAATTGCCCCCATTTCTATTATTGGTTCGCACGCTCGCTCGACGTCCCGAGTCCATTCACCCTCGGTATGACTGACAGGTACCGACCAGATGTTGCGCCAAAACGAACACATGGCGCTATCATCCGGTAGGCACGTGTCAGTCACACCTTGGTCCGGTCGCTCCCATGCTCTGTAAACCCACCTTTCATCGCTTTGGAAGGTGCGATTTAGAGTGTACCTTTCTACCCGACGCTTATACCTACGAATACGGTTTGCCCATGCATACACTTTCTGCTTCCAGAAGTCGATGCGCTCTGCGATACGAGACATATGGTCTCGAGGACTTATATCAGTCCCCGCAAATGCCCGTCTCACAAAGCGCATCACTCGAGGGCGATTGTTGCCCTCCCGGAAGCAGATTAGTTTGCCGATGAGCGCTCTGGCCCCAGCAATGCTGAACGACGCATCCTGCACTGCCAAGCCGGTACGGCTGGTTTCGGTCGAGTAGCCTTGTCATCCGAAAATTTGACATGAGCTACACGACATGCCGTTACAGCCGCGCAATACAGGATTGAATGAGCATCACTGAGGGTTTCGCAGTTATCAAAATAACTTGACAACTGCGAATCCAGAACAGCCACCAGCGCCCTATTTTTGTTATGCGTGGGCAAACGAGGTAAGCGTTGCCTAAATTCGGGTGTCATGAACCGATACTCTCGGATCGCACCCTCCAAAGTACTCCTCATCTCCTCACTGCACCGGGTACTTACATCAGTAACCATGTCACCACTCACGTCGTTTTCGCGAGTATGTGTTGTGGTAGACTGTGGTGGTACCACAGCCTGCGACGGCGTAGTAATGACATGGCTACTCTGCATTTCAGTCCGCAAGCGATCAAGTACGGTGTCATCCAACATAATATGATTACGCTGGATGACTCGCACCTGATCCGACAGTCGTTGTGCCGATACGTTGACAGCCGGCTCAAGCACCTGAAACAGAGAAAGCATCCGAACACGGTACTATTATTATTATTATTTATTCCTTTCTCATTCATATCATTCCTCACACAATCCATCCATCTTTTCTTTGGCCTTCCTCTCCCTCTCCATCCATCAATATTTATATCCATCACTTTTTTAGTCACATGCGTTTCATCCCTCCTCATTACATGACCATACCAAGATAAACGACTTCCTTTCAATTTTTCTGTAACAGATGCTACTTTCAAACTTCCGCTAATATACTCATTCCTTACTTTATCCATTCTTGTCACTCCGCACATCCATCTCAACATTCTCATCTCCGCTACATGCAATCGTTTTTCATCCATCTTTTACAAAGCCCAGCACTATGATCCATACAGTACGACAAGTCTAATCACGGACTTGTATATTTTCCGCTTTAACTTGAGGGTCATCCGTGGGTCGCAAGTTGTTCCAGTGACCTGTCGCCATTTGTTCCGTCCTGAGTTGATCCGTTGCGTTAAGTCCCTCTCTACTTCACCATCCCCTTGGACAAGCGACCCGAGGTACCGGAAGTTGGAGCAGATCGGTATGGGAGTTCTGGCAAGAGTTATAGGCACAGGACTGGAGAGACCGCCAAAATCGCAAAACAAGTATTCTGTTTTGGTTCTGCTCAATTTCCGGCCAACATTCTCCAGTCTTTGCCACCACACCTCCAATCTGCTCTGGACCTCTGGGCCGCTCTCGGCAAACAGCACAATGTCATCGGCAAACAGCATACACCAGGGTGCCTCTTCCGGGATATCTGACGTGAGAGCGTCTATTATTATCAGGAAGAGGTAAGGGCTGAGGGCCGACCCTTGGTGCAAGCCGACAGCCACATTAAAGCTGCCGGTAGTGCCCGCTGTAGACCGTATTTGCGTACTGCATCGACTGTACATCGCATGGATCAACTGCACATACTTCCCAGGCACACCTTTCTCCTTAAGGGCCCACCATAGAACCTCACGGGGTACTCGGTCGTATGCCTTTTCGAGGTCGACGAACACCATGTGCAAGTTTTTATGTGCACTTTTGTATTTCTCGCACAACTGGCGGATAGCGAAAATTGCATCCGTCGTTCCCCGACCAGGCATAAAACCAAATTGGTTCTGTGAAATTTCGCCCTCTTCTCTCAGTCGCCTTTCAATAACTTTCTCCCAAACTTTCATACTATGTGACATTAGCTTTATTCCTCTATAATTGTTCAGCACATCACCTTTGTTTTTAAAAATGGGCAGTTATTGAAAGGCGACTGAGAGAAGAGAGCGAAATTTCACAGAACCAATTTGGTTTTATGCCTGGTCGGGGAACGACGGATGCCATTTTCGCTATCCGCCAGTTGTGCGAGAAATACAAAAGAGCACATAAAAACTTGCACATGGTGTTCGTCGACCTGGAAAAGGCATAATCATTCAAAACTTTATGAAGCTTGTAAAAGTATTTGTTTATAAACTTGTAAGTTATATCAATAATAAACCTGAGTCAATTTTATTTATTTATTTATGCAATTACCATAGTATTTGTGATTAGATTATTATAAGTCACTAATGTTTTTTCAGTTAATGATTTTATAAAGACATTGTTTTTAACAAACTACCTTTTCTCATTACCGGTATCAACTACTGAAAATGGTCCGTGTGTATGGAAACATCGAGAAGTTTGACATGCTGTTTCATCGGAGTGGTCCCAGTACGGGACAGCCACGGGGCTTTGCCTTTGTCACGTACAAGCTGAGGCAAGATGCTATCAAAGCCATGACCTCCCTGAATGGCCAGATGCTGGGAACTAAAAGGATGAGCGTCAAATTCGCTAAGAACACTGTAAGTAGAAACTGATTGTAGGAAATAGTAGTAATATATTTGAATTCCACTCTTTATTTTTACACTATTGCAGGATTATGTTCATCTATATTAACTGCAGTCTTTCTATTTTACAGGATGAACAAGAAAAACCTAAACCAGAGCTGGGCATCGCAGTTCTAGCAGGTGCAAAACCAGAACTGAAACTTAGCAAAAAGACTGCTATCCAGTCCATTGAGGCGAAACTAAAAATGATGGAGAACATGAAAGCTGGAGACGACTTTGTTATCAACAAACTAGCTGCAAACGAGACTCCAGTGATTTCGCAGTATCAAACGAAGCAATACCAACCTCAAAACAAGTCTGCTACGTCTTTTAGAAGACGGCATCCATACCATAAGAAAAGATAATTTGATGTTGAGTTGAGTTAAAGTAATGTTGCCTTAATTATTTATTACTGAGCAAGCAGACGCTACTGTGGAGTTTAGATCTAAGGTCTTCGTAATCTCAAGCTTTTGCTTAATGTATGGTCTTTTTTTTTTTTATTGTGGGTGGAAAATCATCAAATAACCCCTCCAGCTCTTGGGCAGAGCGAAAGGGAGTGTCCGACTTCTACTGACTAAAAACCACCCATGTTCCTTCTTAGCCCTTCATGTCGAGGCCGCGGTATCTCTTGCGGACAACCCGCAGCCCCGACGGGCTTAATGTATGGTCTCAATTTTAAATTATTTGAATGTTTGCTTGACTTCGTATTGTTTTGTGACAAAGTATGATATTGGCGGCACGTATGCTTTATTGTAACAATTTTACAGAACATATTATGATATTACTTATTTACTATAATATTGTATAAAGTAATCAATTTTGAAGTTATTAAAATTATTATTATTATTATTATGAGCCTGTACTGTCCCACTGCAGGGCAAAGGCCTCCCTTCCCTCCTTCCACTTTTTGCGATCCAGTGCGACAGTAGACCAATTCTTAGAGAAAGAGTCCAGCTCATCAGTTATTAAAATACTTGTGTAATAATCAATTTGGTACTTATGTTACTTCAAGCAACAATTAGCGAATTTATTACTGCTTGTTTTGCTATTCAATAAGAAATGTATGCACTCTACGTTTTACATTGTATGTACAATAACTAGTTCATAATTTAATTAACTCACTCTTTGAATCACAGTAGCGTCTAATAAAGTTAGTATAGTACTGTTTTTTTTTGCAAATAATGCTAGTTTCGACGTTAACACGTTACATGTGATTTATTTATAAGTATTGCGATATTCAATGTTAGTTTTTAAGTGAAATGTTTCAAAGTAGTTTTGAGAGACAGAAATATCGAATTAATTGAGAATTTGTCTATCAGGTTAATATTAGAGAGGAGTTATCGTATTTTTGTGATTTAAAAATTAGCTTTTGACAATGTTGTCTTGTAATATATAAATAGATTTAAGCCTTGTACCATCAGTGTGTTCATTTATGTGAAAGTAATAATCAACGAAACGCTTTTAAGTACACATTGACAAGATGGCGTGCAAACTTATTAATACTCATAGTTCAAAATATTTACCGTCACCTTATGTGATTTGTGTGCAGGTTGTTGTGAATAAATTTAGCTTATAACACATTGGACCTGGTTTTTTTTGTTTCTCTAAAATAAAAACCTTACGTCAGGCCTGTTTCCCTCCCGTCGCGATCGGGGCTGCGGGTTGTTCGAAAGAGATACCGCGGCCTCGACACAAAGGGCTGTTTTCCTGTAGGGGTTTAGGCAGAATACCTCGATTACACCCAGTCCTATTTAGGTCGAATCTCTTGTCATTAACTCATTTATTCAATCAGTTCCTACTGAGAAGCTCAAAAAACCCAGTAAGAATTTAATCCAGGAGCACGGCATTGGCGCCCACTAGAATACAATAAAACGCAGCCAAATGATTAAAACTAACCCAAAATTAAATGTCAAGTTGTAGCCCACTCTATTTTTGATGTGATGGAAAAATCGTATCTAAAAACGAGACAACTGCGGCGGTTTTCTTCGCGTACAGGTACACCCTTATAAAATTTTAATAATGAGCCTCAAAAATTTCATGGAAACTCCCTGCCTGCGTCGGTTTTCTCGAGTTCATATAACCCCAATCTATTAAAGTCGCGAGTTAATAGGCTTCTTCTGGGTTAGCTCGTTCCATCGTCGACCTCATCTCTGCCCCTAGGGCATAAATGAGGTCAGGAGTACGCACATCTCATATAAAAAAAAATCGCCCGTTTGTCAGTTAGAGATAATTTCGGTTCTACAAATAAATAGTCCTCAATTCAATAAATAACTTTATTATGTAGTAAGCTTATTAATGCATTGCAAATGTACATTGCAGTCGCTTAAACTATGTAAAAATATACATAACAATCAGAAAAATTGTACTAGTTACTAAAATAAATCTATTTACATACACTACAGCAAATTATTAAATAATCTTCTTTTAAAACAAAATATATTTAATGCAGAAACTGGTTTACGATGGGATGTTAAAATAGTGACATTTATTGATTACCTTCTTATTAGGATGCCTATAGGATGATTTGTGCATGAGTACAACTTTCACTATAACAGGATAATGAGTCATATTCCAAAGTGATTAAGCACAAAATAGATAGATACATTTTTTTAAAACATAGCACTCTTTCTTTTGGGGCAGTCATGTAATTAAAAAGTTACTTCTCACAAGTTTACGGTAAACTAAAATAGGTTTTCATAGTGATCATTTTATTTTTATGTAAATAATGACTGGTGAACCTTTGTAACAATTTAATCTCCTACATAGTTAAAACTTAAATATAAAATCAGAAGTCACTAAAGTCTTATTAACCAGTTGAGTAGTTATAGTTTTATATTTTTCTTACAAACTAATAAATATTATGTAAATATGTTTTCACTGGTTCTAAAGCCTGGGGAGATGCCATTGGAGAGCGATGCTTCCAGTCGTTGCCGTTGCGAGGGACAGGCCATCACTAGATAATCATCGTCTTCTTCAAGTTTCCTCTTCATCGATGAGTACTGGGTTTCGTCATCACCTTGCTTCTGCCAGTCTTTGTAGTCTATGCATAGTGGCCATATTATTTTACCAGATCTGTGGAAAAATTATTGAAAATTAGAAAATGACTATACCAAATTGCGTACTGAGTGCATTTGGAGACACTAATTTCAAACGCACATGTAGGCCATCCCTGACAGGGCCGTCTTTACCAGGGGGTGCAAGGGGTGCGGTGCACCCGGGCGCGGAGCGCCCGGGGGCGCCTGCCGAGCGCTGAATTTTTGGATATTTCATTGAACTTAACGCCATTGCACAGTTTTAAATACTTGTTACTTACGACAAATTTTAATATGTATGCACAAGCAAAAAAAAAATTTTCATCAACAATAATATTTTTTATACTTTTATTTCGCTTTCGGCGCTTGTCATACCGGATTACTACACTACACAAATAATAATTTTATTTAATACAACACGCGCGCGGCAAAATCTCTAATTCAAAAAATAAAACCGACTTCAAAAACACAAAAAAGTGAAAAATAACTTTAGCTTCTGAAGTCGGTGACTTTTGTTTGTTTTATTCAGTTTTTTTGTTAATTTTACGTTGTTAACAATACATGTCACGGTAATAGGCTTATCCGCAATAAAATGGAACTTAACATACCTAACTCTCGAAATCTGGGCGTCCTGTACACATCTGCGTACCCCGTCAGAGCATACAGGCGTGATGGTAAGTTAAGATGTTGCGTAAACAATAAACATCCAAGCGATTGCAGCAATCACGACAGATTTGCCGTCTATTTTTGAAGAGTTCTATTGTATATCTCCGAAGATCAGGATCAGATCTTCACCAAATTTAAATGGGACCACCTCAGGAGTATACTCTTTCAAATAAAAAAAGAATTTTGAGAATCGGTTCACAAATGGAGGAGAAATCAGGTAACATAGATAAAAAAAAAATACATACACACGAACATAGAACCTCCTCCTTTTTTGAAGTCGGTTAAAAATAGATTTGATATTGACGGGGAGAATTTGTATAATGAATTAGAATTGTTGCCAATATTTTTTCCCAATGCATCAACAAGTACTCCCACTGATATTTTAAGCTATTTATATTCTAATCATTTAATTTCCTTATTTCATAATATCTCAACAGCTCTGCGTATATATTTAACACTGCCTGTTACAGTAGCAGAAGGTGAAAGATCCTTTTCGAAATTAATTAAAAATTATCTTCGTTCAACCATGACCCAAGACAGACTGACAAACTTAGCCATTATAAGTATAGAATCCAAAATTGTTATAAAAATAAATGATTTAATTAAAATCTTTGCCAACTCAAAAGCAAGAAAAATTGAGTTTGTTTGATGTATGTGTATGTATGTACATGTAATAAATAGATATTTAGTAATCGAAGTTTTAAGTTTAATTTTGTTTTTTAGAGTAATAAATAAATAAATAATCAAAATTACGTGTATTATGTTTTCGTGGTAGACGACGTTTGTCGTCGGTCGCGTGCCACGCTGCAGTGTAAAAAAAAAACGAGGGCGCAGGCTGAGTCCCGCACCCCGGCGCAGAATAGACTTAAGACGGCCCTGATCCCTGACATCACGGCGGAGTCGAACCCACGACCAACAGCGCAATTTTCACCATACCTACTACACAAATGTCTCAAAAACATTACCCTTTCCTTGCAGTTGGGTAAAAAATTGATTGAAAACAGAGTCATATCAGCAGATAGGTAACAAATTAAATTTTTACAATGCCTTTATTTCGGCGCTGTTAACGTGATTATCATAATAATATGACAGATGCAACATAACATTATGCCTGTAATCTCCGAAAGATCGGGCAGCGGTGTAAATAATACACACATATTTTGTCAGTTATGTTTCACTACAATGCAATGTAATAGGAACCTATTGCCATCAACCGGGCACAAATACATACGTCGTGGGTGTTACTGAGAAATATCTGATGATAAAATCTAATAACAATTTGCCCGACCCGGGAATCGAACCCAGGAACTCATGCTCAGCAGTCGCGACTATGAACAAAGGCCAATAGTGCAGAGGTCTTACATAAAAAACTTATTAAAAACCCACAATATACTTACATAGGTAAATTATAAGGGTCATAAGGGAACCACTCGTCATACTGCTGAACTGCCGTAGACTGCAGCGTATGCCTCGCGTTCTTCTCAATGATGCCCTGGCAGTACACGACCTGGTGCGAGCGAGTTATTGAGGAGAACGCCCGCGTCACCTGAGGTGGGCAGGTGCGGAGTGGGTTTAGTGCGCAGGTCACTAGCCGGGGCAGGTTTAGCGATTCTACGAAGTTTACATCTGGAAAAGGGTAAGGACTGCTATAACTACAAGGTAAAAAATAATAACTTGAAAATCGGTCTACAATTGACGGAGCTATCGGTATACATAAAAAAAATACATACACACGAATACAGAACCTCCGCTTTTTTGGAAGTTGGTTACAAAGAGTATCAACATGTAGCTTTTTGAAGATATCAACGAACGGACGGAAGGCTGAAGATGTCAACTGTTTGTGGTGTGCTGCTAGTACTGGACATAGGCCTTCCCCAAAGTGTTGCCACAGTTGTTTTCCATACTCGACTTTTATTGTAATAGGAAGCATCCTACATTTTACATTGGAGTAAATGTCATTTATCTTTAAGTAGCCACTCGTTCGCCACACGCCGAATCATTAGAAAAACGGTGGTTAAATCGAAAAAAACTGGAGGTTTTAAAAATTAAAAAACAAAAACCGATACTCACTTTCTTTATTCATGAACAGCAAATGATGTTTAAAAGCGACAAGGTAGAAAACCGCATGGCAGATAGCATGAAACGCTCCATGGGCTTTCAGGTTATCAATGGCCGTCGTCGACTCCTGCGTCGCTGAGATATAGGAATGACACCAATCCGCCATGTTCTTCAAGTATTTGATCAGCCTTGTGTTAGGTACCCGGACGCACCGGGCGAGGAGGCCTGCTAAGTGGCTAGCAGCTGTCCGTCTTGTGGTTAGGGCTCCAGGTCCTTGACCTTGCAAGCCAGCTGCTACTATCCATAAGCTGTCCAGGACTCTGTCAGCACACTGCTGGTTGATTGATATCGTGTATAGGAGGAGGAATTGGACGTGTCTGTAAGGAGAAAAGAGTCTGGGTTATGAATAGGGTACATTGATATCGTAGTTAACTAAAAAAAAATAATTAGTCCGTCAGATAGATTTCCAAAAAATATTGGAGACGTATTTTCTTTTTTCACGTAAACAAACAATGAAGACGATACAGTGCTTTGAAAACTTGTGTGACGTCACGACCCCCCCCCACTCAAATCTTTGACGCGTTTTATCTTCGTCAATTTTTAATGATTTGATAAAACAAAAAATACGAATCCAATATTTTTCGATAATCTAACAGACGTACTAATGAGAATCATATTTTTTAGTCAGTAAACATCCCTATTATAATTAAATCAAAATCAATTCATTATATTCTACCTAGCCTATTCCCAACTATGTTGGTGTTGGCTGCAAGTCTAAACAGATGAACCTGCACCTTTTAGTGGGGGGTGACTACCTATATGACCTCGACAACCCAATAGGGATGTTTACTGACTAAAAAAAATATGATTCTAATTAGTCCGTCTGTTAGATTATCGAAAAATATTAGATACGTATTATTTGTTTTATCAAATCAATAAAAATTGACGAAGATAAAACGCGTCAAAGATTTGAGTGAAGTCACAACCCCCCGGTTGTGACTTCACTCACCGGTAAAAAATGTCATACTAATGTCTTAGAATATGACGTCACACGAGTTTTAAAAGCACTGTATCGTCTTCATTGTTTGTTTAAGTGAAAAAAGAAAAAATACATGTCCAATATTTTTTGGAAACCTATCTGACGGACTAATTAGTTTATTTTTGTTAACTACCCTATTAGTATAGTATTAGATAATATGATAAATCTTGGTAAGACTAGTTATCACTTACGGACCACTCAAAATCAATCTATGTAAATCAATGCAGATAATTAACTAATCAGCTCTTTGGAACATCAAAATTGCATGACAGTCCCCCAAAACTCTCACCTTTCACCCTTTTCTAGGTTTTTAGTAGCATAACACCGTCCTATAGACGTCGTGTCCTAACAGACAGAAGTTTTGCTAAGGAACTTCCGCTGACTTAGTTGGACTCTGTTCGAGTACGTAACTAGTTCGTTATCACGATTTATGTGTGAATTATATTAGTAAACAATACAATTATTATATAATTCGCTGTTCACCACAACATCCGTACGCGTGAAATTATTATTATAAAAATATAACTTGCCTATTTGTATCGGGTTTAGCCTTTCAAGTTTTTTTTTTACACGGAACCTTTAATACTTTTTCTACAATAAACGTAGCCTAAATTACCCCTCATAACACCAGCTATCTGCCAGTAAAAGCTCCGTCCTAATCGGTCCAGCTGTTTCGGAGATTACTTATTGTGTTATAAGTTCCGTATTTTGTCATTACAAACAGAAACATCAATTTTATTTATTTGAGACGTGTCTTTGTCTGGATATTAGGAAACGCTAACTAAATAACACAATGATATTTACACAAAAAATGGTTTTTAGGGTTCCGTAGTCAACTAGGAACCCTTATAGTTTCGCCATGTCTGTCTGTCTGTCTGTCTGTCCGTCCTCGCTTAATCTCTGTGACCGTTAGCACTAGAAAGCTGAAATTTGGGACCAATATGTGTATCAATCACGCCGACAAAGTGCTAAAATAAAAATTGGAAAAAAATGTTTTATTAGGGTAGCCCCCCTATATGTAAAGTGGGAAGTGTTTTTTTTTTTAATTTTAACCCTAATGTGTGATATATTGTTGGAAAGGTATTTAAAAATGAATAGGGGTTTACTAAAATCATTTTTTGATAATGTCAATAATTTCGGAAATAATCGCTCCAAAAGTAAAAAACAAAGCGTCCCCCCCCCTCTAACTTTTGAACCATAAGTTTAGAAAATACGAAAAAAATCTGAAAAGTAGAACTTTATAAGGACTTTCTAGGAAAATTATTTTGAACTTGGATGGAAACAACAGATGGAAACTGCAGTTAACCAATATAATTTGGTCCCTGAATCGTATGAGCGCCTATACAATCCAGAGGTCAAGTTTCATTTGCCCGTATTTTTTTTTTAACTTCGTTTACATAATATTTTATTATCTACGGAACCCTACACTGAGCGTGGCCCGACACGCTCTTGGCCGGTTTTTTCTCACCTAATGCCATACGTAGGTAATATAACTCTGTCGAACGCATTGCAGAGTATGTTCATGGTGGGATCCCTCTCATCCTCCAACCATTTCAGAATTTCCAGCATGCAGTAGTCCATGGTTTCAGCAACTTCATCCCGATCATCCACATCCATTTCAAACATAGTTTCAGATTTAGATTTCTTCTTTTCAATTTCTACTATATTTACGTCCATATGTATCATCCTGGAAATTAATAAGATTTTTTTAATGAAATTCTCTTATTGTCATAACAACATCACGCGCGTAACCTTCTAAGGGTTAGGCAGAGGTGTAACTAATATTACAGCCACATTTCACCAGTTATTTCTTCAGTCCCAAGTGATAGCCTGTTGGCATCAACCGGGCACAAATTCAGACTCTGTGATTGCTACCTACTGCGAAAACTCCTGATGAAAAACCCATTAAGACTTTGCCCGATCGTATGAGGAACAGGCTGTGAAGTTCCCCATACCCAATTGTAAAGTTCCACTCCAAACCAGACAGGTTATGTTGCTACAATAGGGGATCGGACAAAAAAAAACTAATTAGTCCGTCAGATAGATTTCCAAAAAGTATTGAACACATATTTTTTTCTTTTTTCACATGAACAAAAAATTAAGACGATACAGTGCTTCGAAAACTCGTGAACTCCTAGAAAACGTCACATGTCAGTACATTTTTTACCTACAAATGACGTCACAACCCTCCACTCATGATCTTTGACGCGTTTTATCTTCGTCAATTTTTATTAATTTGATAAAACAAAAAACACGTATCCAATATTTTTCGATGATCTAACTGACGGACTAATTAGAATCATATTTTTTTGACTCAGTCCGATCCCCTATTCAGAGAAATATTTTGCTTGTTTAGATAACTCATAATCTACTTACTTATGCATAACAGCCATCATAATTTGTTCCTGTAGGGAGGGGATGTATTTACTCATCCATATTAAATTGTATATGTACGCCCTGTTGATATAACATCCGGCTTTGTAGTAGGGGAACTGGTCTATTATTATGTGCATTAAAAGATCACTGGTCCTGTGAACAAGGAATAGTAAAGTCAATACAAGTGTGCGACCAAAACTTTGGTCATCATCATCATCTGCCTACCCTTTTCCCAACTATGTAAGGGTCGGCTTCCAGTCTTACCGGATGCAGCCAAATACCAGTATTTTACATGGAGCGACTGCCTATCTGACCTCCACGACCCAGTTAATACTAGGTAATACGATACCTCTTTTGGTAAGACTGGATGTCAGAATCTCAGGTCACTGACTACCTGTTACGACTGCCAAAGATCTATGTATGGCACCCGGGACCAACAGCTTAACGTGCTTTCCGAGGCACGGAGAAAACTTGGTATTTCGGGCGGTCACCCATCCACAGACCGACCTAGGCAAGCACAGCTTTACCTGAAGATCGACCCGAGTGGCAGTTCTTATAAAGCCATTGGTCATTTGGCCAAAATTGGAGGAATTGGTATGAGGCGTGATAGAAGAGGCGACGCGTGGAAGGCAGGAATCATTATCATACATTTTGAAAAGTTATTATTTTTGGCTCGAGGGTGCACGAGAAAAGAGGGAAAGGAAAAAAACGGGGTAAGAACTTTTCAAGTACCTATAAGTTTCAAATAACCTTATTGTCGGTTTTCCAACTCATTTCTATTGGGAGAGAAAAACTATGTGTGATTTTAGTACTGTATAGGTCAAGATATAATACCAAATGCGACTACAAGCAAACTGCACATTTACTCAGTTTTTTTTATGTCAAGCTTCGATAGATGATGTCATTGCAGCATGTTGCTGTTATCATAGTTACATAGAAAGAAACGGATGTGAGCGGTCACACTAGGGTCACTGTGCCTTCTGTCAACTTTCATAGATGGACTTTATGAATGCTACATGTATAACTTGTCATACCCAGAACTTATCATAACTCGGATTATAGGGGTTAAATGCTGCCCTATATTCTTTGGATGATTTGTAAATCTTTAAGAGATACATAATCATGTTTTCGTAGGGGGCAGCCTCAATATAATAACAATTGTAACTTATCTTGTTAGATAATTTGCAAGCCTATAAAATTGCATATTATATAACACCAACAAACATTATATTGTCCAATATCAACATGAACTTCAGATAATGTTATCTTTGTGGGTTATTATGTTTCAGTGATATGGTTTGTGTGAACAAACAGTATGGATTTGCCTTAAACCTTCAACTTAGGAATTCGGTTTCTGCATGTGGTCCTTAAAGTGGACCATTGTGCATGGCCTTAACCAGGGCTGAAATTAAGGCTTTTAACCTTAATTTCAGCAGTATATATTACATATTTAGTGCTGAAAATAAGATTTAAGGTTATAACAGTTACTTACTAGTGAAAAGTAAAGTGTCACTTTACCTCATTGCAAGCACAACTGAAAAGTTCCATAACTTTTCATTTGTAGAGGTATTATAGTGTTTTTCACATTTTTGTATATTTTTACAAAAATTTAAAACTTATCTAGCAGACCTGGCGGACGTCGTCCTGCCCGGACAGCAGCGCCACCTACCGGGTCCAATTGTGTTTTCAAACCATCCAAGAACCCATTGAAATATCCCCAGAAAGTTTCATGCAAATCGGTCCAGCCGTTTAGGAGGAGTTCAGTGACATACACACGTACAGTAGAATTATATACATAGAGATAAAAAGAAAATGGAATCTTCTCCATTCTCCAACCAGTATTCAAATAACATTGTCCCTCGAACTCCCGCAGGAGTTTGTAGAAATGTTATTTAAACCATAATGGATATAACACAACTATGTTTAACTTTACTTACTTTTCATGGACATCAAATTATAAAAAGTAGGAACAGTAAATGTTTACTGTAATCATTTTGGACCTAGTTTTTTGTTAATAATATGAGTGGTTTGGTTTGTTGATGTCCATAATCAGTATGTTTATTTGACTTTAGACCAATCTTGGTTTAAAAAGTTTTAGGAAAATATTTTTTCCAAAACTTGTACAAGTGCAAATGTACAAAGTTTCCTTACCAATGCATTTGGTTTTGCAAATGCAGTATTATTTCATGTAGACCTGATTTCTCCAGTCTGTCCATATCTCCATATTGTTCTCATCTAAGTGTCCACCCACCCCTAGAATTTTAGAGAAGCTCAGTGAAGACTTGGCATGACAATGTTTTCTAAAAAATATATTTTTTAATTCATACATGTATTAGGAAAGCACCAACAAAATTGTGCTACTGTACTATCAAGAATAGTATCTTCACATAGCAGCCAGTCTTATAAAATATCAAAAGTACTTTATTACTCCCATAGAATCAGCATGTCTATAGTGACCTCTAATATTTAAGGCAAGGAAGTGACTCATTCTGCCGTAACAACTGAATTCACATGATTAGGCATTGTTGCGAAATTTCCCATAAAATTAATCAAGGTTAATTTTATTGTAGACATACACCTCTATGTTTGTAGTTTGAAAACTAAAAACTTTAAACTTAAACTTCAGTGCAGCACTGAATAACATATTGCACAACAGAATTAGATCATCTTGTGCTATTTACCTGGAAAAAGGTTACACAGGCTTCATAATTATTGTTATTATGTATCTTTTAGAATATACTTTTAATGATACCATGATCAAATTCTCAATAGGAAAATTGCCAAAATATCGAATTAGGTCCTAAGTTGAATCTGACCAAATTTTCACGACTTTAGTAAAGTTTTCTATTATTATCAGTCAATGTTTTTGTCCATTTTGATAACTCTGAGCACCACAGAAAACTGATAAAGGTCATCAGTTAACTCTTGAATCCAAATCTCTAGTCACCATACTAAGTAGGTCAGGGACATGGTCTAAACATATCAACAAAACTGTTGGTCCGCAACATGTTTGACAACATCAGAGGATGTTTTGTAACACATAAGGAAATTTGTAAAATAGATATTTAAATATCTAAATTACATATTCAGTGTTTATAAACATCACTTCTCTGATTTTTTCACCATTGCTTAACTTGTACTAAGTTTATCTTAGGCATCACTGATGTTGGTGAAGGATGGTGGGATTGTGATGAATGCTCATACATTCCACAGGCCTTCGCCCAGCAGTGGGACAGTCATCTGCTGGTATTGAGGGCAGTTGCGAAATAGGGCAAAAGATTGTTTTTACCCAGATTGAACTATCCTGCCATTTATCTTAGGAACTACTTACAGAATTCCATATTAAGGGTTGTTGTAAAATAAATAAAGATATTGAATACTTACATAGGCATTATCGCTACTATGTGTCCTATAATATCATGTATATAAGACCATTTTTTCAAAAGCTCTGGTGGTGGACTATCTTCCCAGTTTACTCCTTCTCCTGAAAAAAAAAAACATTTTGTTTATGTTATGTTAAGTTTTAAGCTATTGGAAAACATTGTGAAATAATTTACAGACAGCAAACTTCAGTTTCAGCAACATTGCACAATTATTATCAACAAGATAACCAAAATATTGTAAGTTGTTATTTTGTTTAGGGGTACGAATTTGAGTCTTAGTTAATTAATATACCTAGTCTACTACATCAGTTTGATTACCAAAGGCTGAAAGATTCAAGTCTGTTGATACAAAAATTGCACAAGTTGTGTTGACTGTTATTGTGCAATATTTACAAAATGCTCACCTTTGAACAGTGTGACTAGTCGTATCATGACAAGGGGGCAGTGGTATGTGTGTGCTGTCACCAGATCCAGGACAAACTTCCGGTACAGCTCCACCAACTCCTCACTCCTGCTCAACCACTCAATATTACACACTACATCCACAAACTGAGTCAACTCCCTGCTTAACAAAACGACACATGACAAACTGTCATTAAACACTATCCTAAAGTTATCCTCGTTCAAAGGATACTCTTTCAATACTTTCACCAACTCATGGTATGGTCCAGTACTTTTGTTACTGACGTAATTCACTAGTATTTCCTTCACTTGGTTCTTCGTGAAACGCAGTCTAATCCGCGCTAGCGCCGCCTGTCGCTCGATGGTCTTTTGCATCAACGACGCAACGCTCTTCGGCGTTACTGCCATCTCTATTTCTTTAGATCCGACGATATTGACTTCAAGTATTCTACTATTTCTGGCTGCCGTAGCAGTTCGGCCTTCTTGTGGTTCAAAACTTCACGCAATATGTTGCTGCTGTCTTCGAGTGTCGGCAAGCTCTGCGCCGGCTGTTCGTAGCTCGTACTCGGCTTGTTGTACCCGAGACTCGGGTCTGAAGCTTCGGAGGTCCTCTTATCTTTCAGATAATTCTGCAATCTCTCCAATACCACTTTATTATCACCTTCTTTCTTTTCCGGACTATAACCTTCCTTGGACATCGCTTTGTGTAAATTTTACATCGTAAAGCGTATACATTACAAACAAATACTGAATGTTATTGCACAAGTTATGTGTTCCTGGGGCTATTAATATCCAAATATATCTTTTTATGGTTAAAATTAGAGAGAACACGTGCACAACGTGCACAACTACGCGGAACAAAATCGTGTGACAAGCTGACAGCTGAACTATGTTGACGTTTGTGTTTGAACAATTTATTTGCCGCCTGGAAAGAGAGATAAAAGTTTTTTCTGTTTTATTGAATTTCCCACTTTAGTAGTTTTCAAACTTTTTAGTCGATTTTATTCTATTGACATTGGGGTATTTTCTCAAACAATTTTGGTGTTCCTTTCACCAAAATATTCACATTATTTTATATTCCTTTAAACTTATAAAACAATTAAGAATACCACCATTACTTCTTTAATTATTTGAAAATTGTGTTGATGTCGTGGAACAGAGTACGATATTGACAGCCAGTTAATGTTTTGGTATCTGTGGTTTTTCATTTCTCAATGAGTTTGGGAGGGGTAGAATGCGTGTGTATTTCTGAATTCCGAATTTATGCTTTAATTTATTATGTACTGTCGTTAAATAGTGTGTACGTTGTGCTATTGCGAAAATGTGTGTTGAATGAACTTCTAACTAAAGTGTAACATACTTTGCTCAGTTTCTTTCTATTCTATGGGCGTTGATAATCATGCAAAATGGCCAACGATTTGTGGTCATGTACCTGTTGTACGGAGGCTCTTACGTGTTGGTTGCGCCTAAAACTGTCGCCGGAGGAAATAGAGCAGCGATACAGAAGCAAGGAAATAGATAGAATACTAGAGAAGGAGAAACAGACCCTGCGACGACAGGTAAAACTATTGTTGCTCGGCGCGGGTGAAAGCGGAAAGTCAACATTCCTGAAACAGATGAGGATAATACACAAAGTGAAGTTTGAGCCGGAACTAGTGCGAGAGTACCAGCATGTGATATACCAGAACATAGTGAAGGGCATTCAGGTGTTGGTGGACGCGAGGGATAAGCTCGCTATACCGTGGGAGAACCCGAGGAACTTGGACATCGGGCAGCAGGCGCTGCACTTCAACAGCACGTCATCGCTGGACAGTCGGCTGTTCGTGCATTACGCGCCGCACATACACTCGCTGTGGTTAGACAGAGCCATAAAGAGGGCCTATGACAGGCGGAGAGAATTTCAATTGGTAAGTTACAATGTTTAATGTTTGCCAAGTAAACAATGGTACCAGTGGAGTCTTTGTGTGTCCAGTGGGGTTCCCTTTGTGGTTTTAGCTCAATGTGTACTTATCCCTATTGATTAATGCACAGGTTGGGTTATTATGCGGTTGGTGTAGGTTTATCCACCTTGTGTAAACCAAACATTAATAGGTAATTGTTTTATTATCATTCATAACAGCAGTTGATAAAACAAACATGTTATTGTTTGTTTTATTGGTAGTCTACTGTTTTTCCTAAATGATAAGGTGGAATATGATCAATACTGATAATAATAAAGTGGGTTTGGTGATAAATTCTGGGATTCTTTGTTGCAATGTTCCATATTTAAATTGGTGCAAAGACAGAGTTGAATCATTCAGCCTTTGTTGGGAGAACAGGATGGTTTAATTTTTATAATTGCCAGTACTATTTAAACATTCTCATAAAGTAGGTCTTATTACAGGAAATCGTTACACATCTGTACTCCTTCTTGATTTTCTTAAGTGTTTTCCTTGTTTTTGTGGTAAATCTTTTTGTGTCTTACAAATTTTGTTTGTTTGCTGCTGCCAATTTATTTCTTATCTGATTTCCTAGATTTTTGATACAGGTTTTAGAGTATTTTTTACTGTAACAGAATGTGTGTAAGAAAGACTGGTAAGGAATCCAGTTTTTACAATTAGCTTGACAAAAACGTGGGTATATCAATTAGAAGGGATACTAAACATACAAATAAAACAGTTCTATGACCGAAACTATGCACAATCTCAATACCAAGAGAAAGAAATTTCTTTTTTATTGTGTCTATGTATGTATGGAAAAATAGTTAATTTAAAATCCTAAAACAATTTCATACAACAACAATCAATCCTCAAATAAAAAGTGAAATGATGCACACTGCTTCAGTAATGAGTGAAGTTTGGCACCGATCAAGTAACACATTAGGAATATCAATTACTTAGCTATCATAATGTTTGCAATGTTTATTCATTGTTTTACACCTGCATATGTAACATGCATGCATAATATGTTAGTGTTCCATTTGATTATAAGGATACATGTTTATTTCTTTTAAGTTTTACTGCCGCACTCAGAGAGCTTTAATGATTACTTAGGCCACCACTTAGAGGTTTTGACAGTTTTGTCATACAAAAGTATGTGACTGCTCTAGTAATCATTAAATCTCGGAGTACGGCAGTTAGTGATGTAGTGGTATTGTCTCTCAATATTCAATTTTGCTTGTCTCCTAGTACCTGTGTACGAGGGTAGAGAAATCATATTTTCCTAGAGCTGACACCTAGTTTGATTGATCTTTCACCCTCGTGAACCGCTGTATTGCAACTTTCATTGAAAATGTTAGACCCGAAGATCACGTTTACCTGCCACGTTTGCCTGGTCTTCTATATAAAGATCTATGCTTAGGAATGGGAAGTTATAGTTGTTCATAGTTGTTATGCCCCTGATTTTCCTACTCTATCAAAATCAGTGATTTGTATTTTCCAACACCTTTACAGGCAGTAAATGGTTTATTTGAACTAAATTCTCTCTGTGTAAGTTACGAGTTGGAAATACTACATAATTATAACATTTATTAGGTATCTAGAAGTAAGGCTATTAAGAAACTTAGTGGCGCTCTTATGAGGTCATGTGTGAGGTGAATTACAGTAATAACTAGTTTATTTATCTGATAAGAGTTTATTTAATGTTTGATTCATGAATGCAGCTGCCTTATATGTGCTAACTGGCTATTAGATAATACTGCTATGAAAACTCTGTCCTGGAAAGGCCTTTTCTTAATTTATAGTTATTGAGTAAAGGCAGATGTGAGTGGTAACGCTGGGAGGAGTTGCCCTAGACCTAGACAGACATACTTTGTCCTTGTCGGTGAGGTACTTCAGAAAGGACAGATGCATAGTAGTTACAACCAGGGTGTTTGTATGACTAGATGCATGAATATGGACGAGGCAATAGGAGTATGTAAGGATCGTAGCAGGTGGAATTCTGCGCACCGTTCATTCGGCCTATCCATGGGGAAAAGGTATCAGCTTATGTAACCTCACCAAAAAGATCTGAAAAAAAAGTTTGGGTCTATAATAATAGATATTTGTATATTTCCTTCATTCAGTATAGTATGGTTTCTTTGTTGTATCCACAATGATGCAATAGTATACACTTTCCTTCTTGTCAATGATTCACCAACAGACAACATTATATTTAAGTGTTTTGCTTATTTTGCAAACATAATAAAGCCATGACTTCAAGCTAATCATAGGTACAACATTTCTTCTGTTTGGTCCTCTTTTCAGCCAATGTAACCAAATTATATAATTTTTTCTGTGTATAGTCTAGGCATCAATATAATGGCTTAAATGTATTTTCAAAACAAACGCAAATAATTTAATTGAATATATACAGGATCGTAGCCCCTACCCCCATGGGAAAAAGGCGTGAGATTATGTATGCATGTATGTACACATACAGCTCTGCCTAACATTCGGTAATTATCGGCGCGAAAAGACAGTTGATAAAATAGTAGTAGCCCCAGTTTTACACTGTATCATAGTCTACGGATAAATGAATGAATTTTATCACTTAATTTATTTAAAACCTGTTTGCTGACACGTTTAGGTGGCTGTAGGAAAATTCTTGCGCCAGCGAACACTTTGTGTAACGACTTTTTATTGTTTGTTACCTCCTTTGATATCATTTACATCTGAATCATCTTTGTTGTTTTGATATTTTACGTTGGTAGCATTGAAAAGGCGAACCAAAACTGGTTTTTACAACAGTTAAGGATGTATTCTTAGGTGTCTGGTCATCTGGGGTTAGTTGACGTTGTGTCATTGCGTGCACGCCGCATATACGCTGCACTCGCGTCGCGTAGCCGTACAGAAAACTTGCTTATGCCCGCGTCTTCGTCATTAATTAGAGGGCATAAACTCGCTTAAAACTGTCAGTCTGTTTGTCAGTCTGTCTGTCAGTCTGTCTGTCAGTCTGTCTGTCTGTCTGTCTGTCAGTCTGTTTGTCAGTCTGTTTGTCAGTCTGTCAGTCTGTCAGTCTGTTTGTCAGTCAGTCAGTCTGGCTGTCTGTCTGTATGTCAGTCTGTCAGTTTGTAAGTCTGTCAGTCAGTCTGTCTGTCTGTCTGTCTGTCAGTCTGTTTGTCAGTCTGTTTGTCAGTCTGTCAGTCTGTCAGTCTGTTTGTCAGTCAGTCAGTCTGGCTGTCTGTCTGTATGTCAGTCTGTCAGTTTGTAAGTCTGTCAGTCAGTCTGTCTGTCTGTCAGACTGTCTGGCAGTCTGACTAACTGTCTGTCAGTCAGTCAGTCTATCTGCCAGTCTGTCTGTCTATCAGTCTGTCTGTTAGTCTGTCAGTCTGTCAGTCTGTCTCTCAACGCTGCTTCCGTAAAAACGGTGCGGTATCCCCGTATGAGCCTGACTGCCATGTCTATCTGCGGCGTCCGCAGTAGAGCCTTGTGCTGGGAAGACAGGGACTGCCCCCACACTGGGGTTCCGTAGAGTGCCACCGAGCAAAAAACCCCCGTGTATAGCCGTCGGCCGTCCGTTCGGTCCGCCCAGGTTCGGCAAAAGCCGACTGAGGGCAGACGCCGTGCCGATCAGATTCGGCGCAAGCTGAGCAGTGTGGTCGCGGTAGACCTCCGATCCAGAACCAGGCCCAAGTATTTCATGCTTGCCCGTACCGGTATCGTTGCACCACCGATGGTGAAGTGTGCACCAGCCGGAGGCCCCCGTAAGAAACACCAGCGCCTCCGTCTTCTCGAGGGCCACCTTGAGACCCAGTGCCTCGAATCGTTTCAAGCGAGACTGCAAACGGCCAGGGCTCTGTTTAAAAAGCTAACAAGCCGTCGAATCCGACATGTTTATGTCAAGAAATGACAGTATCAAACCGTCGATTTATACAAAATGTCTTTAGTTGTAGTCATAATAGTCATAAAATCGTAATGTTCAAAAAATAATATCATCAAAATAAATTACGTTAATCAAAATAGGAACCCCAGGATGGATTCTAAAAATATTAAGTATAATGACATAGACTAGTGTCAGGAACCCAGCGCAGGCACTCCCATTCCTGGGCAGCATTTGGACGAATTCTCATATAAAGATGAGCAATCTCCTTCAGCTATGCGAACTTCGCTCGCTGATGCAGTCATAATATCGAGAATGCCTTGTGGCATTAAGTCCGCCTATGTACCACTTTTGTACATGAAGTTTAAATAAATAAATAAATATCGTCAAGTGTGCAGTGTCAGGGCATGCAGCGCAAGATGGAAGGTGGGCTATTTGTCTGTGGAGATACGCCGCATACACATTTGAGATCTGAGCCGTCCATGAACCCCATCTGAAGAGATTGTCTTCTGTCGATTTGGGTTCGGAGTCTATTTAGAAATTTCCAAGTCGACCACGGCAAAGCATGTCCAGATGGAAGGCTTTCAGACGGCTGGATGAAGCAGTTGATGTAATAAACCAACAGTTTCTTACAGAATAATAGTAATGGCATAAATAAAATGTATTTCGGTCGTCGTTCCGTCCACGAGGGTCGATTCTCGTGAATTATGGAGATAACCTGTCACTCAATTAATGTAATTTAACCGCGAAACCAGTCTGGCTGGTCCATTTTTTGTTTTACGGCATTCGCTCCGGAATCGATTTATGCCCTTAGGTGTATTTAAAGTTTGAATCAGGTTTTAGTATTGGTACCATGAAAGTTGTGCGTGCTTAGGGTCAAATAAGATTGCGACTAATTAGGGTTTAGTTGGCTGTTGGCAAGATTTTATAGAATAAGTAGATTATGTTTTTGGTGTCGGTAAAATAACACCGATTGATGATATTTTTTGGGCTAGTGTTTGTAACTCCACGTCCAAAGTGGGTATGTTGCGGATGGGTGGCAAAATTGATCTTTCGACCCACCTCTGCTCCTAGAAAAAGTCACCAACGCCTTTTTGTTACTGACGATCTCGCAGAGAACACGTGGGTAATCGAAGTAGACGTAGGTATGTATAATAACAAAAATGTTCTGTAGATTGCAACCAGGCAACAAAATCAACTTCAACAAAGTCGCTTTAAAACCCACATTTCAACAAATACCAGTAGTACACAAACAACGAGCTAAAGAGAACAGCCTCATAAAAATATATAAAAGATTACATCCGTAGTACCTGACCCTTTATCCGGAAGTATGAAATATCGGTGAACAACTTCGCTTGAACTTCCGGCCCGCAAACATCTCTCGAATCTTCAAAAGATAATCTCGCATCATAATGTCAGCTTTGCAAAGGCGAAGGATCAAGCAGAAAATATTCCTTTGAAAAATGGCAATAACTGGTCTCCGATATTTGAGGCTATGATCCGGCTTAGCTCATGAAAACTTTCACTCTTCGCCGATCGTAGACTCGTAGTCATAAGTCAGATGTAGGCCTTTCGAAGTGCAGTTCATATTGTCCCTAGTTCTCGGGTCAGTGAACTCACGAGACAGCATTTTCGCACCTGCCTTCCCCTCACTCGCTCAGCTATTTAGATTGGTAATTTAAGTAAGCCATTAGCCGTTTTAGCCTTTTCTTTGTGGGCGATAGATGTCCTACTTATGTTGCGGTGTTTAATTGTGTAGTTGATTCTATTGCTAGAATTGGATGTCAATTGAGGGCCCTCTCTATATCATCTTATAAGCAGAATATCTCTGTCCCATCAGTGTTAACGTTGTATGGACTGATTAAGCTTTTGCATGGCAAAATAACAGCCACTCGGATCAATCTTCAGGTTAAGCTGCCTTTGCCTAGATTGGTCGGTATATGACCACCCATTACATGCCAGATATTTGACAGTCGTTCCAGTTAGTCAGTGACCCGAAAGTCTGGCAACCAGTCTAACCAAGAAGTATCGTGTTATAGGCAGTCGCTCCATGTAAAATACTCGTATTCAGCTGCATCCGGTTAGACTGGAAGCTGACTCCACATAGTTGGAAAAAGGCTGGATGATGCATTACAATCAATAATGCAATATTGACTTAACTTTGAACTACAAAAACGACACTCGACAGACGCCGAGGTTTTATTTCTAAGGGGCAAAGATCATAAAGGTGTAGTTCCACAAGTCACAACTATTAACAAGTAAATATCTAATTATGCCATAAATATATAATACTAGCTGACCCACGCGACTTCGTCTGCGTCACATAATAAGCGCGGATATTTTTATATTGCCATATCTTCTAAGATATTTGTTTAAACTGGATAGAGTAAAGGGCACAAATATTCTATATTAAATTTCCGTGCTAACAATCATATTTTTTTAGATATAGATTAATACCATATGGATTAAATAAGCATCGCAAAATATCCTTCTTTTTAATCTAACATTTTAATAGTAAAAAATGGTTACAGTGAGTCAATCTTAAAAGATAGATATATGCTGTCGCGGACTTTTTTTTAGAACATTTAAAGAGGAACAATTCTTTCATCTATACTAATATTATAAAGCTGAAGAGTTTGTTTGTTTGTTTGTTTGTTTGAACGCGGTAAACTCTGGGACTACTGGTTGGAATAGAAAAACTCTTTTTGTGTCGGATAGTCCATTTATCGAGGAAGGCTTTAGGCTATATAACATCACGCTACGACTAATAGGAGCGGAGCATAAATGAAAAATGTTGCAAAAACGGGAAAAGATATTCCTTTTTGAGAGCTTCCGTTGCGTGCGCTGCGAAAACGGTTTAAGTTACGCAAATACCATGTTTGAAATAATTGTTCCTCTTTAAAAGTTCTAAAAAAAAGTCCGCGACAGCATATGTCTATCTTTTAAGATTGACTCACTGTAACCATTTTTTACTATTAAAATGTTAGGTTAAAAAGAATGATATTTTGCGAAGCTTATTTAACCCATATGGTATTAATCTATCTATACTAATATTATAAAGCTGAAGAGTTTGTTTGTTTGTTTGTTTGTTTGTTTGTTTGTTTGTTTGTTTGAACGCGGTAAACTCAGGGACTACTGGTTGGAATAGAAAAACTCTTTTTGTGTTGGATAGTCCGTTTATCGAGGAAGGCTTTAGGGTATATAACATCACGCTACGACCAATAGGAGCGGAGCATAAATGAAAAATGTTGCAAAAACGGGAAAAGATATTCCTTTTTGAGAGCTTCCGTTGCGTGCGCTGCGAAAACGGTTTAAGTTACGCAAATATCATGTACTAAGGAATTGTTCCTCTTTAAATGTTCTAAAAAAAAGTCCGCGACAGCATATGTCTATCTTTTAAGATTGACTCACTGTAACCATTTTTTACTATTAAAATGTTAGGTTAAAAAGAATGATATTTTGCGAAGCTTATTTAACCCATATGGTATTAATCTATATCTAAATAAATTGAATAAATAAAAGTGTTAGTTAGCACAGAAATTTAATATAGAATATTTGTGCTCTTTACTCTATAAAGTTTAAACAAATATCTTAGAAGATATCGCAATGTAAAAATATCCGCGCGACAAAATAATTACACGCGCGGCAGTCATTTGGTCCGGTGCGGTAGGTTAGTGGGGATTCTGGCCTGCGGGGGCTCCGGAGAAATTCAAATTCAAAATATTTACTGCACCATAATGTTTACTAGGTACAAGGTGTTACTGTGTGGTTAACAGTAAGAGATACCTATAGTAATTAGTAGTTATTACCTATAGTCATTCACTTTAATATATTCTAAACTAATATTATAAAGAGTACAGATTACATTTTTTGTTTGTTACGATTTAACTCAGTTTATGTTGACATGATTTGTTATAAGCTTTATTATGTGACGCAGACGAAGTTGCATGGGTCAGCTAGTATCTAAATAAATGTGTTTGCTAGCACGGAAATTTAATATAGAATATTTGTGCCTTTTACTCTATACAGTTTAAACAAATATCTTAGAAGATATCGCAATGTAAAAATATACGGGCGACAAAATAATTAGCGCGTGGCAGTCATTCGGTCCGGTGCGGTAGGTACTACGTGGGGATTCTGGCCTCTGGGGGCTCCGGAGAAATTCAAATTCAAAATATTTACTGCACCATAATGTTTACAAGTACAAGGTGTTACTGTATATTAAACAGTAAGAGATACCTATAGTAATTGTTACTTTAATAATATAATCGAAGTCAATCTAAACTAATAGGTATTTTATAGAGGAAAGGTAAGATTTTTTTGTTTGTTACGAGTACGATATAGGTCAATTTAATAAGTTGGATAGTCGATTTATCTAGAAAGGTTATAAGCTATATTATGTGTTGCAGACGAAGTTGCGTGGGTCAGCTAGTATCTAAATAAATGTGTTTGTTAGCACAGAAATTTAATATAGAATATTTGTGCCCTTTACTCTATACAGTTTAAACAAATATCTTAGAAGATATCGCAATGTAAAAATATCCGCGCGATAAAATAATTAAGCGCGCGGCAGTCATTCGGTCCGGTGCGGTAGGTTAGTGGGGATTCTGGCCTCCGGGGACTCCGGAGAAATTCATATTCAAAATATTTACTGCACCATAATGTTTACAAGGTGTTACTGTATATTTAACAGTAAGAGATACCAATAGTAATTCACACTTTAATATAATCTACACTAATATTATAAAGAGGAAAGATACGATTTTTTGTTTGTTACGATTTAACTCAATTTATGTTGACATTTTGTTATAAGCTATATTATGTGACGCAGACGAAGTTCCATGGGTCAGCTAGTACATAATATTTGCGTAACTTAAACTGTTTTCGCTGCGCACGCAACGGAAGCTCTCAAAAAGGAATTTCTTTTCCCGTTTTTGCAACATTTTTCATTTATGCTCCGCTCCTATTGGTCGTAGCGTGATGTTATATAGCCTAAAGCCTTCCTCGATAAATGGACTATCCAACACAAAAAGATTTTTTCTATTCCAACCAGTAGTCCCTGAGTTTACCGCGTTCAAACAAACAAACAAACAAACAAACAAACTCTTCAGCTTTATAATATTAGTATAGATTAGTATAGATTGCTCGATTTATCATTCCAGTCCAGTTGACCATTTGAAGAACAAATTTATTCCTTCAAAGTCTTGACTCGGGCATAAATAAAATAATTATAATTGCATTCCTTATCTCATTTGATTAGTCACAGTGTTGCGTCATGCCTTCTGTGGCAATGCTTTAGGTGTTCTTCACATGCGTTTGAATTAATCTATAATGCGTTGATATTAATTGAAATAGGTTTTACTAGGAAGCTCTGCGATTTTATCGTTTGAGGAAAACCTTAGGTCCTATCGCGATATTTGTCATCGATTGCAAATAACACTAGGTCTATTGTAACTATCAGTATTTGCTATTTCTGATTATTTTTCTACCTAAGTAATGGTGACTGTAGGAGTCACCTAGAATTGTGTAATCGTTCGCATTTAAAACTGTTAACAGGTTCTTTGAATTACTTGAAAAATATACTTAAGTACTGGTTTTCCTATGCGATAAAAATTACCTTCCATTTATTTTTATTAACTTCTTTATTGCAATCTATCAATCTTGCAGATATTCAGCAAAATGTGTACGATGCTATTTAATTAAAGGGCTTGCACGAAAGCCGTCCAGTGACTGCTCCGTTTTTTCTTGTGCCTCTCAAAGAAGGTCTTAAAGACGTCTTAAGTCTTGTCTTCGTAGCGAATCAATAATCATCCAAATATACTGGCTACCAATTTCATGTACACCAAAACAGTTGCTCCCAGACTGAAAAGAAAGATTCCACCTTCCATTTACAACAAAAAAATATTATAGAACCAGTTTTCCCTAGTCTAAGTATAATTTCCAATTTAAAATGCAGAAAATCCACCAAATTCAGGTCACTAGTTCGAGAATAGCGTATTCACGAATATTTTCCTTTCAAGCATAAAAATGTACACCATTACAGTACGTTGGTCTAGAAAAAGTTCAAACTAATGCTGTGGGGCTAGATAATACTGAATATGATAGAAATTAGTACCTAATTGAATTCGTCCTTAGTTCACGAGGGGCGTGACCTAATTCCTAACTGCTCATTATCACGCAAATTCTTGGAATCGATCGACGTAGTTATCGTGTAGCTTTCCCTTTTTGAATGCGGATATTATGAATATCTTAGCATCTCCAAGGTCCGTTTGATTGAGGATAAACTTGGGTCTATCTGGTGCTGTCAAGTTCATTTGAAAGACGTATTTGTGGATTTGAACTCTGCGAAGGATACCAACTTAGAAAAGTTCGCGTTAGTGTCGCCTAGACAACATTCTCAATTTTTTTATGTATAGAATACATAAAAAAATTGAGAATGTTGTCTAGGCGACATTTATATTAGAGCTCTGTGAGAATCTATCAAAATGTCTAAAACATTACATACTGAACATTACCCTATGAATTAAATTAATTTAACGGATGCAGTTCTACCACATTTTTTCCGACGATAGTTTGATATTATTTTTGTCCAATAAGTGGCCACGCGAGTCGTGCTGTCTGTGGCCTTGTTGAGGTGTTCAAAGTGCAGTTGTACGGGCACTTGGGGCACTGGTAATTTTGGTAAGAATGTGGCACAGTTATCAACGAGGACCCTAATTTTCTTTTCCCACAGAGACTGGTCTTTTCTGGTCTTCTACTTGTACGACAAGCGCAAATATAAGACAGCATCTGTGGTTTTTTGGTAGTTAAAAAAAAAAAAAAAAAAGGTACAATTCTCAGCTCATACAATAAGTTCCTAGATTTTGTAACGGTAGTATAACATCAATGTGAACTACATTTTGACACCTTTGAAACCCGGCAGTAACTAAATAACAATAACTTTAACATCACAGCTAAACCAATTAGCATTGCCACTTTCATTCGTCTCACCTCTTTATTTACAAATCCAGCATGAATCCATAAATAATGCAAGAATAGTTAAACAATAATTAAGTAATCCCGGCCATTACATCCTGGTTTGCTTTCCCTGTCATTGGCGTCATTTTCGCATTCACGCCGTAACCGACGCATCGCTTCTCGACCTACATACCAGTGTACACCTACCATAAACTGTTCGTGTATTGCGAAAACTTTGACTATCTACAGAATTTCTTGGTTAAACTTAGGTTACTTAGCACCTGTTGTATCCGATATAGTTTGGCTAAAACCAGTTTAGACTGGTACGGTCCTATAGACAATCTATAATGAATTGTCCAACGATCAATACCTTACTCCCAAAGGTGTACTTAAACTGGTCTTGTTACTTGCAGGTTAATTACTCAGTGTCCGTCTAGCTAATCCTTAGGGATTACTTTTACGTTTCCAGTAATCACGGCAGGACTAGCAGCATTAAGCCGATTAGCTAATTAATGTTCCATTATCTCGCGGAAACACGGCATAGTTACGCGATAGTCTGGTGGTCCGTTCGAAACTAGGGCACGGGAAGGTTTTTGCTTATCATCTAAGGATGACTGACCGGCGTCTAAGTTGCTGATAGGTTTTATACTGTCCATTTTACAATTTGCAACTAACACACACAATTGCTAGAGAAGGCGTTTGAGAATGCCTGATCTGAAAGTAAACCGTGTCAGAATTCAGACTTCTTTTCAGGACACAAAACGATGAATGCAGCGTATGGCTAGAATGGAGGTGACCGCTGAGGTAACGAGTGATAGAGAAGTATGAAAGAAGAAGGCATGCTGCGCCGACCACAAATAAATGACAGGAGAATGGTGATCTTTCTGGGACATAGTTAGAATTTGGATTGTCACCTAAATTTTGAAACTTAGCTTTAGTTTCCTAGTCGTAAGACACGAAGTTTCAGTACGTCTGTCGTTTAACGATGATTGAAACTGACTTGTTAATGTGTCTGCTCGGGTATTTAGCTGCGTGATCGATGCGATTTTAAAGTGACCGCATATGGCCGCTTTTGGCAACCGCCGGCCGTACAGCTGTTTCTAAATCATCTCTGACTGGCGTCTACCATCTAAACGTTCATATACTTGTGATTAATTGATTGAAGGAAGTAAGCAGAGATTACAGTAGTTTTAATCCATTTCAAAGTGTTTTATGTAAAAGTAACTAGCTAGTAAGAATCACAGTATATGATTTGCGCGAAATGGTCAGCGCTGATGTAATAACATTTTATCTCTCACAACATTAGAATTTGTATTTAGTGGAGTGCCGTAAGATTTATACCTCGAAATCCAGGGCCGGTCAATGAATCTTCATAAAAATTTTTGGACTGCATTGGTAAAAGCCCAAATAAAGAAGTTAAAAAAAAAAATTTGCGCGCTCTTCTTTTTTTTTTTTTTAATTCGGCAATTTGCTGAAAAATGATAGGGACAAGGGAAAAAAAAGGTTTAGAGCTACTAAATAATATTTTCACCGTGACTTTAATGTTAATTAATTAATATTTCGCAAAAAAGAACGACTTACAGCAAAAAAAAAAAATAAAACGTATCTATCTAATACCTTTATAGGAGCAATTCTTGTAATATAGTATAATCTGAATCTCGGTTACGGCTTCAACGATTTTCATGAAATTTAGTATGCTGGGGGTTTTGGGGGCGATAAATAGGTCAAGGTAGGTTTCATTTAAAAAAAACACGATTTACCAAAACAACCAAGCAAATTTCGGTCATCCAGGTACTATACATTATAATAACATTATTGTTAATTACTGTCGTCGTCATCGTTGATGTGGATTGTTGGTGAAGGATTAGTACCTACAGCTGTCACAAAAGCATTCTAAATTTAAAAAAATCCTGTGAATGCCTTAAGTTTAAGGCCTCCTGCCAGAGGCATATCGTACTTATATTATACGTGTGAAAGTTTGTGAGGATGGATTAATGTTTGTTACTCGTTCACGCAAAAACTACTGAACGGATTTGGATAACGTATATAGATGGTTTATCGAACTCCACGCGGGAGAAGCCGCGGCCATAAGCTAGTAACTGATATACTATAAGTGACTAATAATCACTAAGGGCACCTCCTGTGGGGTATG
Source organism: Diarsia brunnea (assembly GCA_949774965.1). Lineage (NCBI taxonomy): Eukaryota > Metazoa > Arthropoda > Insecta > Lepidoptera > Noctuidae > Diarsia > Diarsia brunnea. Next base: position 17,619,399 of record OX459002.1, on the reverse strand, counting down.
GACCTCAAAGTAGTAGGGAAACCAGTAGGTACACTTAGAAATAAGAAATACAAATATCCCGACCCTTGCTAGAGCCAGCCTGCGAAGCTGAGACAGTAGTATTAAACCAGACCCTAAATAATATCTCTCAGATTTAGCCTGTCCCTTTTTTGCCCCCCCTTAGTGACGTCCTAAACCGAGGTCCGTACCTCACAGCAGCTTTCCTTAGCGATTAGTCACTTATGGTATATCAGTTACTAGCTCGATAATTGCCCCACGGGATCATACTACCGAGATAAAATTGTGTCATATGTTTACATCCAGGTTGTAAACCATCTATCTATTTGCGATATTTAACCTCCAAATCCGTTCAGTAGTTTTTGCGTGAAACGGGGAACAACCATCAATCCATCCTCACAAACTTTAGCAAATATAATATTAGTAGGATATGCCTCTGGCAGGAGGCCTTAAACATAAGGCATCCAAAAGATTTTTTAAAATTTAGAATGCTTTTGTGACAGCTATAGGTACTAATCCTTCACCAACAATCCACATCAACGATGACGACGACAGTAATTAACAATAATGTTATTATAATGTATAGTACCTGGATGACCGAAATTTGCTTGGTTGTTTTGGTAAATCGTGTTTTTTTTAAATGAAACCTACCTTGACCTATTTATCGCCCCCAAAACCCCCAGCATACTAAATTTCATGAAAATCGTTGAAGCCGTAACCGAGATTCAGATTATACTATATTACAAGAATTGCTCCTATAAAGGTATTAGATAGATACGTTTTAATTTTTTTTTTTGCTGTAAGTCGTTCTTTTTTGCGAAATATTAATTAATTAACATTAAAGTCACGGTGAAAATATTATTTAGTAGCTCTAAACATTTTTTTTCCCTTGTCCCTATCATTTTTCAGCAAATTGCCGAATTAAAAAAAAAAAAAGAAGAGCGCGCAAATTTTTTTTTTTAACTTCTTTATTTGGGCTTTTACCAATGCAGTCCAAAAATTTTTATGAAGATTCATTGACCGGCCCTGGATTCCGAGGTTTTACAATATTTATGCCTTAGGGCACTCCACTAATTGTGAACTTAGAGTTTATTATTTTTATACTACAACGAGTCCTACCACCATGGGAAATTAAATTTCAATAAGCGTCTAGGTGTTGTTTGATCGTCTCTAAAAGCAACCATTTTCCGTACTAAAAATAATACTCCCTGTACTTTTTTATCCAAGCTCTTCGTATCCCATTGATAAAGTCCTACTGGGCCGCTTAGGTCAGATATCTTTTCATCATGGAACTACTGCCTTTCTTTACCAGTTTGGCACTCTGTATTTTTATCTGATCAGTAGAGGGCAAGTACGGGGGCTCTAGTATTTGACTTATTCGACCACTGATTGACTGTGCTGCAGTCTGCCCAGATTACAACCAGCTGGATGAAGGAACGAAATGTTGGACGAATTTCCTCTAAGTTTTTGTTCTGTGTTCGTGAAGTACCACTTAATAACCGTTCTGGTTAATTTGATCAGGGTCTTAAAATGTGATTCACAGCACATCTGTGATTGTAAAAAAGGCAATTGATGCTGACTCTGACACACGGAGCATAGCGCAGACGTCATTCTTTTTTTTTTTTTTTTTCACAACACGCTATGAATCAGTATACAAGGCGTAGTAAAACTATTTGCTAACAAAACTGTTTTCATAATCGCTAGCGATAAATTGATTTCATTTGCATGATGGGCTTTATCTTGACTTGAAACTACGTTGGTATCAGGTGTATTTCCTTTGTGTTCTTTTTGGTGTGAAATAGTAAAACCTTTGTAGGGTTTAATTATCGGTATTGGTTCACACCAGAGTAGCCTCGGACTAATGAATACTAAGTAAACTGTTCCCGTTTTGTTAATGATATACTTTTGGGTTTTCTGCTTTTGGGTTTTGAGCATTGTTTTGATTATTGAGCTTAGTTTGTGTATCATTTATGTATAACTCTTGAAATATAACAGATCATCACGCCTGTAATCCCCGAAGGGTTAGGCAGAGGTGTACACCCACATTTCGACAGTTAAGTTTAAGTCCCATATAATAGGGGGCGAGCTCATTGCCACAAATCTAGCCTCCGTGGCTGCAACAGAGAAATTCCTAATGAAAAAACCCAATAACACTTTGACACCGACCCGGGAATCGAACCCAGGACCTCATGTAAAGCAATCACACTTGCGGCCACTAGACCAACGAGGCAGTCTCTTGAAATACTTTCCGAGAATTAAAGATCGTGGTTTTGACATTCATATCCCGTGACTTTTGCAATAAGTAGTCACACTCGCTCACGGCAATTTACAAGTTAGTGTGTGATTGAGTGACATCACAGCTGACAGGTTCATATTACGTTCAGATGACTAATAAAACTTGTTTGTAAGTAATTAATATCGAAAATGTGAAAATTAAACACTTTTTAACCCGACTTAAAAAAAGAAGGAGGTTGTGTATATTTCACCAGCATCTTTTTTACCCTTGTTTGTTCTCTGGTTTACTACGTGATTCTTTTTACGTTTGGTAGAATAAATTGTATTAACTATGCTTGAGTAGTTTAGTTTGCTCCGTTAATACGTGTTTTTTTTCTTGGCATAATAATTTATGTTGACGACATGATGGTTCCCTAGTAACTTTTTCTAGTTACAATGCAAAACTGTCCCATGACAAGCATTTGTTTGGTATACTACAAATAAAAAGGTAAAATAAAATAAGAACCGACTAGGAAGTCGGTCGGAAGAATCCTGGCTTCAAAAACACTAAAAAAGTCTATCAAAATGTCTAGAAGTCGTTTTTTTTTAAACAAAGTTTTTTTTAATATTTGGCCGTTGTTGTGAACAATTTGAGTCACGAAAACATGGAAACGCGTCACTAGTAAATAAAGTCACATGTGGGCATCGAAGCGCCGGCGCCGTCTGATTCATGTCTGATTAAAAAATGTTCTAGAATGCTATTACGTGCATCTTCACCAAACTTTTGATAATCACAAGATTTTCCTCTGGTCCATTAATCCTCCAGCAAGATATTTGTTTAATAAACAACATCGGCTCCGGAAGACTTCTACGAAGAGGAATAAATGCACGTCTTTTAGTTTCGAGTAATATTTTTTAAATAAAATTCTACGTTGATATTTGAAGGAGAATATTACAGTGTTATATATTATAATATGTCGTTGACCATAAACATACTAATTTCATTCATGCCAGATTGACCCTGCTTATCGTGAATAAGTTTCGAGTTCATTTTGCAGCGAACATTGGAAATTTACAATTTTGCACCGTAGCCGCAGATTTGTGGTGTTTCGGGAGTGATGTATCGAGCATGCGTAAGCGCAGGTGAAATTAAACAGTTTTAGAACTAGATCGAGTTTGTATTCCTAGGTTATTAATCCCGCATGTTGAATATTGGTGCACTGTTCTTATTCAAAAGTTTTCGATTTTCTTGTGTTAAGATTCTTGATTTTAAATCAGACCGTTCCTCGATATTTTTCCCGCAAAAAATTAGTCTCTGTAGTATTCGTGTGTTTCGTGCTCTTCCTGTATTCTATTCAAGAGTTCTCTTCAAAATATCGCTTTTAGCAAAGGGACCGCCATTTGTGCCACAATATGTAACATCTCGATTTTTTCATGCCTGTTATTTGTTAAGAGTTATAGAATCTCATCGAGATTTATTTGTATCTATCGTATGTCTCAGTAGACTGTAATAAATAAATGGTTTCCCAGTATTAATTTCTAATGTCCTCTAATTTCTATCCAAGAAACTAGAGGACACTCCTATTCTTACCCTAGTTCAACTAATAATGAATTCAGACCAGTTAGGCCACTCCCATAGTTCATCTAAGATTTGAACTCATAATCTTTAAAGGCCTTTGAATACTATTCAAGTTTATTGTAAACTAAGGAGTTAATGTAGTTCAAATAACAAAGTCAAGCGTGTTATTAGATTTGTTATTGTGTATTGTCGATATTAAATTGGAAAACTGTGGAAAATCTCATTCGCTACGGCTCTGAGACTGTCTTCCATGACCAGTGAGGCTGTCTTTATCTCGACAGAAAAGGTTTAGGTAAGCTCAAATACTAGCAGCTCTAAAATTAAGACACCTAACTACTCCAAAATCACTGCTACTCTTGAAAGCCAGAATCAACAGTGGCGTCCACCAGAAAAACGCCGAGACAGTGAAGCGCGTCTTGGATGCCCCAAAAAAAATAATCAGAAAACAATAGTAGAGGAGTAGGAAAAACATAATTTCCGCTTCTCTCCATATCAGCAGGACACAGAATAGAACAAGGCCATTAGGCACAAAGTGACGTATACAACTAGGATCAGCCCAGTTGCATAGCATCACTGATAAATATTATCATTACGATCACGATCGGATACTAGCATCTCCTGTCTATAGTTTCCAGACAATTAGTCGTAGCCAAACAAAAAGTTTCTTCATCGATAGATACAAAGACGTAAGCACATCCGGCTTTTCTAATTTGTGAGGCTTCTGGAAGACTAACACGTATTAATTACGTAGCAAGTAAGCTGATCTAAGTTCTTTAAAGCTACCATCGATTTTCCGGTTAGTCTGGCATCCATTTTTTGCGAAACGTTCACATAAAATGTATTGAAGTGATGTGTGTGTACGGCACGCATTCTTGCGCCGCAATGCGGCCAGATGCGGCGAGGCTATGCGCTTAGTTTTGCGGAAATGTTATTATGTTCTTGTGTGTTATTGGGAGGCTTGAAGTAGGTCCTGATTTACAGTGCTGTATGGAGCTTTTGGACTATATCTAACTACATAGACATAAACGATTTTATATGATACTTAAACTAAAGATATAGGAATAAGTATTTTTGTCAGTTTATTATTTTGTTTCTGTCAAAACATACAGCTAGGATATAGATAGTTATGTTGTAGAGGATTTTAGAAATGTGCAACAAATTTACGAGCCCATATCGTAATATTTCCTAATAATTCCAGAAGAATACACGGTGTCGTGGTCGCAAGCGAAGCTGCGGGCTCGTAGACATTAATTGTGAAATCGTGTACAAAAAAAAACAATATGTCTGTGTTAGTTCCGATTTTGAGCACGCACCAAAGGATTATAAAACAAATGCATCCGGCTATGATATACGAATTTGAAAACGAAATGATTCAATAGTTTTTGCGGCCGGCCACCCAACACAGCACCTAATCACAGACACATACATAATTCCGTGCAATTATGGGTTTAACTTTTTATCCGACCAGGCAACTACTGCCTTACGTCATCTAGCATTCTTTGTACGACATAAATACTTAGTTCCGGGAAACGCTAAGTTTGAATAGAATATTGTACTTCATTCATATTGCATAAGACTAGGTACCTGTACGATCTCCTTTCTCCCACTAGTAATTACCGTGAAGGTGAATTCAATCGATAATGGATAAAACAATTATAATAAAAACGGAAAATCGCAATTCGTAGCGTGCGTGCGAGTTTTTTTAACATTTTATTGTATATAATCTAGATTTTGGCGATAACTTGGCTGAATGCCGCCTTACTTTTGCAAAAAAAGTAAGCCGTTACCTATTTTTATAACTCTATGAACTGTTGAGTCTGTCGAGCAGTCTTTTTATGTGGATTTCAGACTAGAATTAAACCTAAATATTTAATCATGTCTGGCTCAGGTATCTTGCTTGTTTGTGTATTGGAATAGAGACAAAAACTCGCCAGAATTATCTTAATATTTCGGTCCTGAGTCCTGACTGCAAGCAATTCATTAATTAGATATCCATAGTCATCAACTGTTTGCTGACCACCTCTTATTGCTAGACAAGGTTCAAAGTTTCAAACGCCACGCGCCAGCAAATCAAGCTACGCGAAACTCAGTTTCCCAAACAACTTTGAACCTTGAATGTTTTTGTCGATAAAGTTAAAAATCTATTAAAGAAATTTGACAGATTGTAGTAAATTGACTTGCTGGCGTCTTCTGTACTATTTAGCGTAAGTCGAATTCTAATCCTGGCTTCCTTACGAGTATGTTAAGCAACGCATGGTTGATAGGTAGCTTCCATCTTAAATTCGCCCAAACATTGAACCTATGCGCAAAATTCTCTGAGCAAAACCATGAATGTTGCCAGTGCTGCCCCATTTCAAGACTTGCCCCTTTACTACATTGTTAATAAATCGTTTTGGTAAATTCCACAATAATCGTGTCACTCGTTCATTGTGTACGTTTATATTTAACGCAGATTGTCGGCGTGACGTGTCAACTATGACACACCTGTTAACTAAATACCGTTATTATATTTCTACTTATTTACCTTACGTAAATAATATTTGTACATTTTAAACGTATAGCTATTGGCAAATAGATTTATTTATTTAGTAACGTACCTAACTTCCTGTGCTGTTCCGGGCGAAAATGGGTCAGTGTTTCTGTTGTGGGTAATGTAAGAGGCGACTAAATTGTGTCAGATGAATGGGCAGCAAAGTCCACCTGGCCATTGACAGTTTTAGTCATGTGTTTTCCCAGCCAAATAGGCCAAAGTTTTTTCAGTGAGTTTCGTATTATGGTGGCTAAATTCGATTGTACATATCTTTGCAGGGCAGGACCTTGTAAATTACCCCGTTTCGCCCCAACAGAACCGTGCGTGCTGACTAGCTATCTCAATGTTAACCGCTGTATGGCAGGCTACTTAATCCATGAATTTTGATGAATAAATGAATTTCGCCAAAAAAATTGATACAAGCTCAGGAGCTTGTATCAATTTTTCATTTCATTTTTCAAACACATCTTCGGTGTCAATGCAGGCATTGACACCGAAGATGTGTTTTTACACCCTTGCAATCATTTACTATAGCATTCTATTAAAGAATCCTCTTCCAGATTGTTAAACATCAACGAAGCAGATGCTTTTATCTAGCCTTCCCCTACTCTTTTCTAAATTCTCACCAGCTCTTACGGAACCTAACGAGTTCCTCCCGGTTTCTCCCTCCGTGGCCTGCTGCGATCCCCCGCCACTGTTTAAAAGCACCAGTTCTATGCTATTTTGGCCCACGGTTTGTTCGGCATGCAGCAGAAATGTCCTGTACAGACCAATTACAGTTGGACAACCTTTAGAGCATGCCGTTGATGTTTAATTTACGAAATCAAATTATGAGCGTCATACACATTCGGCGAAAAACAGAAAAAATGTAAATATTCTTAGAAAGCAAGTCATGAGGAAATATGTTTAGCTGCATTGCCTATTAACGTAATTTTTCTCCTAATTCCAGAGCGATTCGGTGAGCTACTTCTTCGACGAGCTCGAACGCATCGCGAGACCTGACTACATGCCCTCCCACCAAGACATCCTGAACTGCCGGAAGGCCACCAAGGGCATCACGGAATGCACCATCAACATCAACAATGTGCCATTTGTGTTCGTGGATGTAGGGGGCCAGCGGACGCAGCGGCAGAAGTGGACGCAGTGCTTCGACTCTGTCACGTCCATACTCTTCCTTGTCTCCTCTTCGGAGTTCGACCAGGTCTTGTCGGAAGACAGGTATGTGTAATCAAAATAGTGGCCATGCGGAGAAAGCTTAGATACCTCCAATTAGGTTCAACTTTTAACTTCAATTGGAGGTCTCAGTTTTCATCCTAAAATCTTTGTTTTCATCCATCTCAAGTTGTTTCCCTAAAATTTGGACTCAACCGTTCACATTTTAGGGATGAAAACGTAAGTAAGTAAATGTAAATACGGTTGAACGCATTACACAACTAGTAATCTTTTAAAATCTGTGATCGTAATCAATTCACCGAGTCGCGAGTAATTACTGCAGTAAACATACGTCTCTCCGTTACCCGCCTTCCGCTTTCAATCTATCCTACATTACAAATTCAAAAATGCATATTCATGCATTAAGTAATCAACTGATAAAACACGAAAGGTAATTAGACTTACCGCAGTGTCGTTATAAAGAATTTAATATTCAAATTGCAGTACAAGCCCCGCCCACGCGGCTATACCATAAAACAGTCATACGCCAAATTACATAAACATATATTCGAAAATAATGATCGTGTACGAAAACTGAGGGGGTGTACAAACAACAAAAAAACGAGTTCTATTTTCTATACGCACGAACGAAAAAGAATTACGTACGTCATTCATGCAGATTGAAGAATGAAGTTTTCCTGAAAATGTATCTTTTGAAATGTTTGCTACCTGATTCATAACACCTGGATATGAGGCGGTAAACAAAACCTAAACTGGAGTTTTAATCTTATCTATGATCTAATACCCGTAATACTTCGTTTCGTAATTCTCTTGCACAGCAGGCAAAACGTTGTCTATCTACAAGTAAATAAATATAGTATTACGTCAGTCTGGTTGTCAGTTAATGACTCATATCGTCATGATGGAATCAGCGGGTGTTCGTAGTGACGAGAAAATCACATTTTATGACAGCACCCATGGGGCACGTATCACGTAGGCATTAAGATATGTTGTCATTGACGGAAGAACTCTTTGTTTGGGTTTGTTATAAACGATTAATAAAGTAGCCAGTTGTAAAAAAAACCCTAAACTTAGTAAAAATGTAGTATGGCTAGAAAATGATATATAAACAAACAGCATAAAGGCATAATCGTGTAAATCGAAGAAAAAAACAGTCTAACTGGATACAGTTGAATAACAGTATTTTACAAGGAACGGCTGCCTATCTGACTTCAACAACGAATATGATTAATATGATACCCCTTGGTAAGACTGTTACTGCCGCACTCATGCTCAGCATACTCAGCTTTAACCCTTCGTGTGTCGGAACGTAGATCCACGCGAGACAATGGCTTTTAATTGTGTCAATATACTCTACATACGATAAGTTTATGATTACTTAGGCCATCACTTAGTAGTCTGTAATCATTAAATATCTCTGAGTACCGCAGTGAGTGCGGTACTCAGAGATATTTAATGATTACTTAAGCCGTCACTTAGTGAAGATTTGACATACTTTTGTATGACGAAACTGTCAAAACCTTAACTTAGTGATGGCCTAAGTAATCATTAAAGCTCTCTGAGTGCGGCAGTTAGACTTTCAATTCATTGTCACGACTGTCAAAGATCTACATTATGACAGCCGGGACAACGACTAAGTGTTTTTCGAGCCACAAAAGAAACTCGGTATGTAATGGACAGTCACCCATCCACGGACCAACCTAGTGAGCCACGTTAACGCCAATTATTTAGCCACGAGCTTCTTCTGGTTGATTAGATAGTCGTAACCAAAAAAAACTCGAAACATTTTGAACGCCCAGAAGCATCTACAGCTTTGCTGTATCCTCCGGGGATGACACATGATTTATATAATCAATATTAATAACTCAAAACAAACCACAAATTGTCCTCAACAAAGTAAAAGTCTTTCCTCATACGGAAAGGAATAACCATTGATCACCACGCTTAACCACTGCATGATTTCAAATTACTCAGGGTTTTAATGACTTGACAGTGTGGCAACACCATATCCTGACTCGACATTGGAACCAACGTCATCTCAAATCATATGATTGTTTACTTGTCTGTGACAACCGAGGCTGCGGTGAATCACTTTCAAAATAAGTGTTGGTCTAGTGGTAAGACCGTCTGACTAACAAGTCAGAGGTCTCGATTTCGAACCTAAGTTAAGCACCTCTGATCTTGCTTACTCATGTGCATATTGTTTAATTATCAAGTAGTTGCTTCGGTGATGGAAAACATCGTGAGGAAAACAGCATACTTGAGAGATATTTCTAGACGGTATGTAAAGTCAAGTCAGAGGCTGCGGGTTGTTCGCAAGAGATACCGTGGCCTCGACATGAAGGGCTAAGAAGGAACATGGGTGGTTTTTAGTCAGTAGAAGACACTCCCTTTCGCTCTGCCCAAGAGCAGGAGGGATTATTTGATGATTTTCCACCCGCCAAAAAAAAAAAAAGCCTTATTTCCACCCGCAAAAAAAAGAGGCCTATGGGTGACGTAAAATCTCTGACACCAGGTTAGGCATTAGCTACACGATGAAGAAGAAGACCAAAAAATAAGAACTTCGTCTGTTTTTAACATATTATTGCCTTTTACTACACCTTGGGGTCGGCTTTTGGTCTAACCGGGTGCAGGTGAATACCAGTATATTACTTAGAACGTTAGCTTATCTGACCCGGACGACTACCGGGTAATACGATACCCCTTGGTAAGACTGGATCATGATCAAAACATAATAAAAAGTAACTAATAACCATGTATGAACAGGTACCAAAAACAAAGTCATATTTGAATCTCATTTACATAACTAAGTAGATATGTTTACTCGCGTATTTTCCCACAAAAGATAAGAACTAACCGTCATTGAGTGTTAACTTTTGTGTTAATATAGCGTGCTTTATACGGCGTGGTTCAAAGTGTGGTGATGGAAGGCAATGACAGGTCGTTGTATCGTAATTAATGTGGTTGCGATTTTTTTTTATCGCTGCGTAGTTCGTTGAAAAAATTTTCACGTATAGGTACATGTCGAGAGATATTTTTATTTTTTTTATTTAGCCCATATTGTTCCACTCCTGAGCAAAGGCCTCCCCCCCCATTCCTTCCACTTCTGACGATGGTGTGCTTCTTCTCGCCAGTTGTTGAGGAAGCCATCCAAGGCGTCCCGCCATCTTCTCCTCGGTCTACCGCGACCCCGTCTAGCTGTGAGAGAGATATTATTATAATATACAGTTTGTAAATCAACCCATCACACAACCGCCAACCAAGCATACTGTACATCAAACTAAGTACCTCTACGCAAAATTTTTGCTGGGAATCGACTTTTTTTTTGGGGTCAAAAATCACATTTTACGATATAACTCAATGTAGCACTCTTAAAACATTGTGCTAGTGGATGCTTTGAATAGTAAACGGGTCATGGAGGTAATTTCAGTAAAGTTATAACCTGAAACACTAGTATTTACAAAACAGCTGTGAAAAATTTGGAAGTTTGACCCCCAATATCTCCGTAACTAGGGGGTTCCCAGGTATGGCCTAGAACAAAAAATGATCGCAGTGGTGGGGAGAACAAGTGCTCTTCGTTTGCGTTAAGGGTACTTTAACACCCTATAATCTATGTCTTCATTTTATTAATAAGTTGGATTGCTATACTGTAGTGGCAGCAACAGATGTGTGTTGGCATAAAGTGGTAGTTTTTGCAGAACCATTGTAGGATATCATATTATTATGAATCTCGTTAGAATCCTTAAAATGGTCGTAGACACAGTTAATACTATGAGTTGTCGCTTTGTGATCATTTTACGAATTGTAACGCAATTCAGAAAAGACCCTTGAAAGAAACGGAGCAATTTTCAAAGTCATCTCAGTGACGACTTTGAAAATTGCTTCGTTTCTATTCAGTGAATGGTCACAAATTTATGTGATGACGATGATTACAGAATGTGTCATTTGTAAATTCCGTTGCTATTGTGATTCAGAAACATAATGCAGTATTTCTGGCTTAATGCTGTTTCTTCCTGAAAAATCCCCGTAGGTCAAAAATATCACAAGTAAAAAGTGCGCCTAGGACGGTGAAAGTCGAAACGGTAGTCGTATAAAATGTTCGTTACTTAGCTACGGTGTTTAACCTCATGTCTCCAAAAACAAAACATTTATAATTCGTTGGTGACCCGAATCGGGTTGCGTGTTTACTACAGCCTACTTCGGCGTATCAAAAAGGGCACATCGGAATAATTTGCGGTTATTGATTGAGATTTTTTGTTTTTTAAGTTTGTAGGAACAGTGTATGGGCTTTTCTGGGGCATTGAAATATTGAGAGGCAACAGGCACGACCTAGAACCAAAATCTCGAAGACATGTGAGAACCAATATCCCGTAATACTGGGGTTGTGTTATGGATTACCGCTCAATCTGTCACAGAAATTGGGCATTATAAGCTAATTGACAATTGGTTACATTTAGAAAACTAGACCTGCGTTTTTCTTGCGATCTACTTTCGTTGAGCATGATGATGTGAAGTAAAACTATTTGTTGGGATAAATACCTCAATTTGACCGTTAAAAGGTATAACCGCTGTAAGGTATACTCTCGTATAAAGTTCTGACGTGATCTCATAATTTTTCCATTATTTTCCGTTCTTCGCCATGTAGGACATCGTTTCTCTCTAATGAAGGAATTCATCAAATCATCGGTATGAAATTACCGACGTTACACGTACTAAAAATACATTAATTTTATTTTCGCCTCCACATTCGTTACATTCATATCGTTAAACATTTGATACCAATAAAATGTAAAATTATACTTTTATTACTAATATGTATAATTATGAATTATACATTTAATACTAATAATATGTATGGCGTAAAATGATGTGCGTGCTTTTGCGGTGTTACGTGCGTGCGTGTTTATTTGTACGAAATTCTACAATGTTTAGTTATCAGATAGTTTGATGTTTGTATGTCTGATCATATTTAGGGACTGACTAATCGTGTTAGATGAAGCCTATGAGAAGATTGTATTATCTGGAAAGCAAACATGGAACCAATCTTCTCATATTAGGACGATATACTGGGATTGTCAACTATTTTGCCAAACAGAGACTATATAAGGAAACAAAGTATAAACATTTTTGATTTGATTTGATTTAAGGAGACTCGTGTTTAACCAAAGATATCCAACCATAAGATATAAAATACGATAAGGGTATGATGACTTGATGAGAGAACATGCATGCAGATTTAATTGTAGGAAAATTGAGTTTAGAATAGAGTTCTCCCTTGCGAACCAACATCGCGCACAAACAACTCGGAGAGTCATAGCCACAAAAGTAATCTAACAAAAAGTTTAATTTAGAATTCTATTTTGAAATCAAAAGGTACCCGTGGGATCAGAAACTCAATTTCAACATTTCTGACACGAGCAAAACCGCGGCAAACGCTAGTTTTGTTAATAAACTTTTTATTGCTGCCCTAAAATATTTGCTTAACATATCTTTGGTTCGCCCAGATGTGTTCCTTTGATGTTGCCGACTTGCCGGTCAGATTTTTGCGTTACTATGTAAACGTGTTTTGGGAAAACGCATACGGAATTAAATAGGTCGGTTTGGCTGTTTAGAGAATGTACTATAGATTTAATTTAATCATCCGTCTTATTTATACTTTGAAATTATTTGGTACTATTACTGGAACTAGTATACAGCTGTATCCGGTTAGACTAGAAGCCGACTTATCATGGTTCGTCCGGCTTGCAGAATATGGGAATAAAGAATTCAAATACCTATTTTAGAAATACTGATCAACACGCATGCCTGTTACAAGTGTTCTGAGTAATGCTGGAATGTCTCTTTGAAAACATAAATTGGTAACATATAATATATGCAATATTACGTACCTATTTTCCTTGCAACCGGCTAACATCTGAAAAAATACAAGTTATTAATGTTTTAACTTAACTTTGAACACGGAATACCTCTGTTATGGCGCAATTTCATTGGTCGTTAACTCGTTCGGTATACAGCATACGGGGAGTAAATATCATACATAATTATAAACGATTCCCCAAATGCGGGCCCTTTTGTTCGCATTCCCGCACCCCGCATGCGGGCCCTATCGACTAATGAAATTGCGCCATAATGAAATTGCACCATAACCCCTTTAGTATCCAATGAACCTGTCAGCACAACCTTGACGTGCGTTACATTGAGCTCTACTACTATAAAACATGACTTTACCCAAAAAAAAACGGTTTGGCAGCAATGATTTCTGCGTAGAGTTACGACTTCATGTAGGGTTCGTTTACACCCCGTAAAGGTGTCTCTACAGACAGATGTGATGTGATGTGATGTGATGTGATGACTGCCACAAATTCCCTAGTGATAATATTATAATTATTTGATTGACATTCCGTAATGTTATGTTATATGTGAGCAACATCCGCCTGTCGAGATCAAGGCCGTGATTATGCATTTGTCATTGAAAACATATAATTATGTGCATTATTAGTTATGTCGTAACGTCCATTACATATTTATTAAACGCTCTGTTGTTGAACTGGTCACGGATGTGAATAGTGCTAAAAGGTGCAATGGTTAGGTGGAGCTCGTGGCTAAGTAATAACCTAGGCAAGAGCCGCTTGGGTGGGTTAACCGATGGTTCTGGATGTCAATTGTAGATTTTTGATAGTCGTTACAGGTAGTCCGTGTCCCGAAAGTCTTTTAACCAGTCTTACCAAGGGGAATCGTATTACCCAGTACTAACTGGGTTCTGGAGATCAGATAGGCAGTCGCTCCATGTAAAACACTGGTATTCAATCACTGGTTAAGACTGGAAGCCAACCCCAACATGCAACAAAAGGCTTGAGAACTGCGGAGTTTCTAATTTTGCGGTTGGTTTGGAAAAGGCTAGGCAGATGAGATCAGGTTGCCTAATGAGTCCATTACTTTTCATCTGCTGGGACATACCCCTTCTGTTTGTGATACGGTGTCATACACCTCGTCAGCCCCGTACTGGTAGGATATGAATGTGTACGAATTTGAATGAACCAATCCATTCGAATATTCCATTGCCATCCATTCTTAGTTAATATTATGAAATTGATGAGTTGTGTTGTCAATGTCAAATTAAGGAAGATGTGCTGATATTATTTAAATCTGTGTAAAATTATATCGGTACTCATTAGTAATATGATATTAACAGGAAATCCTTAAATGATATAAAAACTGGTTATTTAAATTCACGAATAATTTTACAATCTAAGCGGAAGTATCAACCTAAAATTCAAACGAACTAATTTTATCCTTCTCTGATTCCAGGAAAACGAACCGCCTAGAAGAGGCGCTAAATATCTTCGACACGATCGTGAACAACATTAACTTCAAGGGTATCTCCATCATCTTGTTCCTTAACAAGTCGGATCTACTGGCGCGGAAGGTCGCCAGCAAAGAGACCGACATACGCTGGTTCTACCCGCAGTTCGTCGGCGATCCCCACGATTTAAGAGACGTGCAAATGTTCCTGCTCAAGACCTTCGCCAACGTTCGCAGGGAACCCAAGACCACACTATACCACCACTTCACCACGGCTATCGACACGCATAACATCGAGGTGGTCTTCAACTCCGTCAAAGACACAATCCTCAATCGGAACCTAGAATCACTCATGCTGCAGTGAGGAACCAAACAGAACTGCACCTATGGAATTGTTCAAATGTGATATCTGCTGGCAATATTCTCATTTCGCGATACAACCTCGCAATATTTCCAATATTGTGTTTCTCTAACTTGCTACTCAGCATAATAGTGTAAAGCACATCTGAAAAGACAAAGAATGTGATCTGTTGATGATGGCCTAACGGCGGAAGAGTGGATCTTGTATAAATGTAATATGACATGTATTTATTTACCAAATGTATGGGATTTGGTAAAACTATGTACCTTAGTCTAATGTATTGTAATTATAAAATTTGTATATCAGTATATTTATGACCAAAAATGTAGATTTTGCACGTGATGGATATTATTATGATCACTGGGATATTAACACGCGTTTGTCCGCAAAGGATCGAAATGCTGTAGAGCTGGCCTGTAATGATACACGCATACCTACACAAGTACGCAATATTATAAACGTAGCGAATTAGACGACGTACGGTATGCCAGGGGGGTTTTATAAACTTATGCCGTTTTCTATAACGTTTTCTCAATGATTGTAGATTTCTTTTATATCGATTACACTCTTATTCGCTTGCGATGATATTCTAGTGATGGGATCGACAACTTTGCTGGAGTGAAATGGAAACAGAAATGCCATGTAACCTTTATTTATGATAGTTCTAGTAAGTACTCGATTTTCTAAATTTCACGTGTAGTTGTATCCCAGCTTGAAGCCACATGTATAATTAATAAATTAGAATAATTGGTATGTATTTAAGTATAATGTTTCCTCCAGTACAGTTGCCAGTTTCGTTGGTATCGCAAGCACCTGGTTCTCAAGTTAGCAGTGCCAAGTCGTAGCGCTAGTGGTAGTGCCGACTACCGCTATATCATATAGATGTAGTTACAATGAGATTGCTCTTATAGGGTGCCACGAAGCAAAGGAACTCCTTTGCGTTGGGAAGACTTTATATATATATCCCTCCCGGGAGTAAAAATGTATATAAATAACCATTGTTAGAAAAATCGTTTATAATCTGTGATTAAAAGTGTAAAAAGTATTAGGCTGTAAACAGCAACGAAATGTAAGTCTCTTGCAACAAAAAAGAAAAAAAAAATGCTTTTGGACGTTTGACACGGTTGACAGATGACGCTCAAATTTTTTGATTCATTGCGCTGATGTTGGTATCTTTTGAGTCGGGTGTTTTATCCTTACGAGTATTCCGTCCCTTGGCACAATTTAATGCAAAGACGTGTAATCTCACTATTGCTTCTACCACGTATTTTTAATTATAAAATTTTTGTACAATATACAACTTATATTTTTAAAAGGCGGGCACAGAGGTGTTCAACCTTTTTTGATAATTTTAATGTAAATTTTTATCTGCACTTGCTTTTGTACGTGAGAGGGAATGATCTGATTTTAATTATTATGTTTAAGTACAACGCATAATTTTCGATCATAATAATTATACTCATTTAGTTGTAAGTCTCATAAGCTTTAGCATATTTATTTTGAGATCGTCGACAATTTTAGTTTGTTTATTTACGTGAGAATTTTAGATAGAAGTTATCTATTTATTATGTGTACATTTTTATGAATGGTTTACTGAGGCTAAATGTGTACATACCTCTTAACTTTACTCTGTATATCGTTTCTTAGTATTTTAGTTTTTAATAATTTTCGTTAATGTAATGGTCTGATCGGTTAGAAATGAATTACGGATTTTTTTTCCAATATCAGTGATAAATTTTGCATTTAGTAGTGCCATTGTGTGGTGCAAACTGTGTTGCCACTGAAAAAATAACATGCCTAACAATATAATGTCAACACTACCGCGTAAAATTGGTTCAAGTTTTTTTTAAATATATTATTGCATTCTGACAGTTGGCGACGTCGTAAATTCCTGTTAAATATTTTACTGTTGAAATTATGTGATATCGTTGTGTTGCAGTTAAATAGTTACAAGCAACAACAGTTAACAGCTTTAAGTGTCAAAAGGAAAGCGCTGGAAATATTTTCAAGTGCTTTTCTTACAGACTTCAAAAAAAAAGGAAGACATTCTCAATTCGGTTGTTTTTCCTTGTTTATTACCTCTATCTTCGTCATGTATGAACGGATTAAAAAAAAACATTTTTTATGTATAAATAAAACAATAAAATCTTTGAATTTAGCACTCCTGAGTAACCACATAAGTAACTGCAATTTCTTAATCAAGATTTCACATCAACACAGCGATATTTATTAATTTAATTTAGCGAAATATTTGACAGCCAGCTTCGAAGTTACTTTCAGAATCTACCTATATATTTTATAAATTATATCGACTCAGAAATGATTTAATAATATTGTCATAATGTAACATCGACGTAACACAGTGCTATTTTACTAGATTCAATAGGTTTTGCCGTAAATATTTAGACTGGTTTATAATGAATTAACTTTTATTGATGCCAAAGGTTGACTAACATCCTGACGTGAAGATAATACGATAATCTTTGTATACAACTGTTAGGTGCTCAATATCGGTATCTGAAATAAGGCATAATATTATAAGGCCTGGCTTCTTAGACTAATATCTGTTTATATGTCCCATTTTGTGTTGTAGGTATGTCTCCGTTTGTTACTTATTCATAAATCAAATTATTGTACAGTGTCTTTTAATGTTAATCTTTGTTTTTTAAGATAAAATAATGAGCAATAAAGTATGAATAATTACAAAAATAAATCACACGTTTTAGGTTGACGTTTAAATCATTACAATTTGTACCTTACTATGTAATGAAAGTCTAATTTGCGTCACCCTAAATGCAACAAGTATCCGAAATTTTTTAAGGTTTTATACAAAATATTTTTTTTTGTGCAATACGTTTTGTAATATTTGAGTCAAAGAGGTCAGGGCTTACAGATGGAACACTTCAATCCAGATGACTGTTATATCAATGTACAGGCAGCTGCATTGAGTGTCTACTCATGAGTGGTTCTCAATTAATGCAGCCGTTTGTACCGTCATGTGCAAAAAGATGTATACAGGTGCTAAAATTCAAAAGTGATGAAACTATAACCACAACACAACATCTCCTGATTTCAGTAAATTTTCAAGATAAAGAAACTTTTGAATTGCCCTTTGGCATTTTGCATCGCCAATCAATAGATACGTTTATCATTAAACACTTATTTTTTTTGATTGTTTATAGTGCAAGCACAGATAAACATATAAAATGTACCTAACTGTGACGTCACACGACTTTTCGAAGTACTGTATCGTCTTCATTTTTTGTTTACGTGAAAAATTAAGAAATATAAATATGTCCAATATATTTTGGAAATCTATCTGAAGGACTAATTAGATTTTTTTTTCAACTACTCTATGGTGGTATACACCTTTTTGCACGCGACTACATGTTTGAAATAATTCACAGATGATTATAAGAAGAAAGATTGAGAATGAGATTGGTTTGATGATGTTTATAAGAAGTCGGCAAATGTATTAGTGAGGTGAATGTGGGTCTCAAATTGGTAGCGACTAAGTCGAGGTGTGATTTATACAATGCTGTTGTAGTTATTGTCGCGTGGAACATTTCAGTTTGTTTTTGTTTTATATGAAGTTAAATGTTTGAAGAAAAACGGTTTTTATATGTGGAAATTGTCGCCGGGACGACTAACTTTAGAAATGACGGCACGTGACGTAAAACATCTAATTAACGACTTATTTACGTTGAGATAATAAGACGATAAAAATAAAATCAATTATGTTAAGTTTTTTTTTGTACTCTATCTGTAACCCAAAGGTTGACTGGTAGTGAATGCCTTGTAGCATTAAGTTCGCTATGTTGTATGCTCTTTGGCTTTTACTCATTTTCGGTGTTTCATATCAGCTCAATTTTTGAATAGTTTGACTAGTCACTTGTAATAAATTCTTGCCGATTTTCATCATAGAAGCTCAATTTTTGAATAGTAAAATATCTACATAAAGTTTTCAAATACTTACTGCTATGGCAGGTTAAAATAATGATTACTGTCGCATCCCTCTACAGATAAAGCTCACACCGATTGGGTTTGGTTCGCAAACAGTCACAAGTCTTTGATCTGACATGATCTAAAAAATCGTGATATCTTAATGATCTGATTTTGAACTTTTTTATTTATGAATATATTATATTTTCTAAATTATAATCTGTAATCAAACGGCATAGAATGTTCCACGCGATAAGGGTAGTTGTAAGCTAAGGGTGCCAATCATTTTGCTCGAACTATCCGCGGAAAGTAAGTTGTAATAATAGCATCGTTAGGCCTATGTATGGAATATTTCGGTAGAAAACGAAGCCCTAAGCAAAAGGTTGCTAAGTTAGTTGTATTTGATGAATTTTAAAAACATATATGTTAGGAGTCGATTTACACTCATGTTAACGTATGTTAGAGTGTTGACAATATCTTTTGGAATTCCTCTATATTTTGTATACAGCCCAATATTTATTGTACAGTGTAATAAAACACCATGCATGTATAATTTTGTGGTTTTATTTTTATTTTTTGTGTCTACTTTGGTTCAAGTTGTAACAACGAAATATAGGAGAGAGCCAGTTTGGAAACCCCAATTCTACGAGATCAAATGATGGGAAAATCGTATGATTGCCTCGTTGTTCAATGGTTGCAAGCATGACTGTGGAGCTTGAGGTCCTAAGTTCGATTCCCGGGCCAGGCAAAGTGTTATTATTGGGTTTTTCTATCAGGAATTTCTCAGTACTGCGACACGGAGTTTCAATTTGTGTCCGATTGATGGCACTAGGCTCGCCCGGTTTTAAAATAACTGGCGAAATTTTGTGTGGGTATTACCTCTGCCTGATCCTGATATAGGGTTTTAGCCCTTATATGGAACAACATCTGGACGTAAACGTGAATTCTCAAGTATATTAAAATTGAATTAAGAATGCCTTGATTGCGAGCGTGATATGTAGCCACTGCGTCAGTGGCAAGAAAGAGCTTGGCCTAGCGCAGGGAGCCTGTTTGCTGGGTCAAGTGCACCATTTCTTCTATGTCTTGGTACTGTCTCTCCACTGGACTCGGTACGTATAGTCAAGGCATTAGACTAAAAGGGTATTTACGAAAAGTAGGAAAAAAACAAGTTAAATAATTATGTAAAAAAATCATCAAAAAGGTTGACTCGTGAAGGATTTGAACCTCCGCCCTCCGATGGTCAAGTTTTAAATTATATCGGTGCTCTAACCTACTGAGCTAACGAGTCTTGTGACAACGTTCCGAAAAAAGCGTTCCATTTCCACAAAATGATGTCATGATTAGGTAGGTCCTCCATCCGTACATTCCGTACGTAAAAACAAAGCTACAAATGTAGGTAAAGTGAGTAGATGTAAATATTATTATGACAGCGTAACGAAGAATGAGTCGAACTCGCACAGGAAGTTCCCTAGCACCCCACCAACCTATATAACTAAGTATCAATATTTTAAACTATTATGAATATTATGTCTATTTACTCTAGGTAATATCATCATTTCAGCCATAAAACGTCCACTGCTAGACATAGGCCTCCCCCAGAAGGGGGGGATTTGCCATAATCGCCACGCTTGGCTGGCGGGTTGACGATCGCAGTATGGTTGTTACGAAGGCACAGAGAACGCTGTGCTGCCCATTCTCTGGTAAGTCCCTTAGTCGCCTCTTACGACACCCACGGGAAGATATGGGATGGGCTGCGGGTTGTTCGCAAAAGATAACGCGGCCTCGACATGAAGGGCTAAGAAGGAACATGGGTGGTTTTTAGTCAGTAGAAGTCTGACACTCCCTTCCGCTCTGCACAAGAGCGGGAGGGGTTATTTGATGATTTTCCACCCACCAAAAAAAAAAAAGATATGGGATGGTGCTATTCTTTACGTCGGACACCATACGGGCAGGTCCGACACCATACAGGCACGTCCGACACCATACGGGCAATCTAATCTCTGTCTAGGTAATATAGGTTGTTATAATATTTACGGCTTTAGAAGCGTATATCAACAAAAAGGCATTTTAGGAATCTCGATGTCATTCCAAGAGCAGGCTGTCGATAGGTACCCTAAAAGTTATATAAACGTAGAATAGAAATGTATTTTCTGAAATCTTAGTACCTACCTACCTGAGTATGGAGGGCCACACCTTATAGTATACTTCTTAATTGTAAAGGCTTAGGTAGACCATCACTGTGAAAATTTTGGAGAACTTTATCTTAATCAATACTATCATAGAAAACATTCCTCCACATCTCACCATAACTAGACGTCATACCGACTTAGATAGGTACCTCTTGAACAATTAATAAAATCCTAGACTGTCCTAGATATTCTAATTAATACTTAAACTAAAAGATTTAAGAGCCACCTACAAATTAGCGCAGTTTCCAGGCACTGTGAAAAGACTAATTCCATTTTATTAATTTATTACAATTGTCGGATATTAATAACGGCGGATTTAGCTCCAGATGTTTCGTAGTCATTAGAGAGGGTAATCTCAACCTGTTCACTTAGTGAGATATAAATTAGATCGCTATTATTCTTCTCAAGTCGTTAAAGTTAATGACATCTAGTGTTCTGTCTAGCCGTATTCGTAGCTGTACCTACTTTAGTTCTTAATAAGAAATGAATTAAGAATTTTAATGAATGGTGACGAAGGGTGAAATTCGTTTGAAGATTTCTGGCATGGGTGTCTGTCTCGTCAACATTTCATTAATAAATAAGCAATAACGTCACAGTAGCAGACGGGAGTTTGATTTGTGGCTCGTTATTGAAATAGGAACCGACTCTTTTACAAATTAAACAATGTAGGCCAAATTTCGATTTAGGTACGTAGACGTCTGCCCCCTTTTAGGAAAACTAACATAACATAATATCACGCCTGTTATCCCAAAGGGTTTGGCAGAGTTCCACCTAGTAGTATACCTACCCACATTTCGCCAGTTATGTTAAAGACTCATGTACCTAGTACATAGCGAGCATCCGGGATTAATCTAGACTCAGTGGCTGCTGCTGAGAAAATGCTAATAGAAAAACCCAACAACAATTTGCCCTTCCCGGGAATAGACAGGATTTCATGCTTAGCAGTCGCGATTGCGACCACTCAACCATTGAGGCAGTCTACTTAGAAAACCAACAGAATGTTATCACATTAATCTTTAATTAGTATATTATAAAAACGTAAAATATGTATGTTTGTATGTAGGGAGTAATCTTCGGAACACCTGATCGAGATTCCAAAAAATCTTTCAGTTAGGGGAAGCTACATTATTCCCAAGTGTCATATGCTACATTAAAAACATTCCCATGGGTTAATTCCCTTATTTAACGGGAGCGAAGCTAGCAAAAGCTAGCGTTTAGTTTAGTGTTGGATATAGTATATTTATATTCTAATCAGGGTAGGTAGGATTCATGAAATTGTTATGCAGGAAGTGTTTTCCTTGTATTTCCCCTTTGTTTCAGTAAGGACAATGGCTCCAAAAAGCCGAAGTTCCTTAACTACAACTTAGTAGAGCTTACCTATTTAAACAACAGGCTAAGTATTGGTGTACTTACATACTTAATACTTGGAAAAGCTTGCCTAAGTTTTACATACGGCGTTCCTGCTGCATACTTATTTATATTAGACCAGGGTCGATAATTTTTAAAACCAAAAAAAATAATAGTAGGATGAAACCCATTAGAAAAGGAGGGGAATATTATAAAAATAAAAGGAAAAATAATTTACGGGCGATCTGAGGTCGGGAAGGGGATGGGGGTGAGTTTTTAAGGGTAAAAAACGGTTTTTCTCGATTTCCGGCAAAACTAAAAGTCCTATCGAAAAAAGTCAAATAAGTTAGCCGTTAGCCTAACCAGTATTCGAAATACAGTACAGTATACAACATCGTTTATAAAAATACACGTGCACGCTGAGTTTCTTGAAGATAATTGTGATAAGTTTACTTAAAAAAAAAAAAACTTTTCGAATCTGCATAGGAAATACTATCTCTATTTTTATGTGTATCAATCAACTCAAACATAAAAATCGTAATATTTTCTTTAAAAAATAGTACTTATGCTTAACGATGTATGAAGTATGATTTTTTGCATTTTCTGAGAAGATTTACTGTAGTAACATATTTTTTTTTTCACCATCGGAAAGTAGAGATTTCAACGAACAGAAACCATACCAACTTTTTGAAAAAAGCTGATATTTTGACGGGTGAATTTTCGATTGAAAATTAGGGTGTTTTTTCGATATTAATTCAAAATAAGGTGAAAAAATAAATATTTTTAATCAAATAAATTACAGCGTATTTGGGACATAAAAAGGTAAGTTTTCACCAAATTTCGTTAAAAAAAAAAAAAATTGTAAATGATAAAAATACAAAACCAAAAACTTGGTTTTTTGAATTTTTCACATAAATTTTGAGGTTATGTGAAAAAAGTGTAAATACAAAAGTTTTAGATCTTTTTATTACCTACAACTTTGCTTTTGATTTTTTTCGATAGGACTTTTAGTTTTGCCAGAAATCGAGAAAAACCGTTTTTTGCCCTTAAAAACTCACCCCCATCCCCTTCCCGACCTCAGATCGCCCGTAAATTATTTTTCCTTTCATTTTTATAATATTTCCCTCCTTTTCTAATGGGTTTCATCCTACTATTATTTTTTTCACTTTTTATTATTTTTAAAGGCTTCTACCCTGGTCTATATGTGATATTAGAGTTTTAAGATTGTAACCCGTTCATTGTTAGGGCCTGTAGCCTGTAGTTAAGTATTTAAAATATAATTGCTAATTTTTGGTACAAAATACCCTTACCCCGTACTAGTATCATTGTAGTGTTCAAAACAATAGAGAACACGTTAAATGTTTCCTACTAAGGAATTTGCGGTAGAAATAACACAATTTTGCCATGAATGGAATAGCTAATGAGAACTTGGGTCGTGAGTACTCATTTAAAATATAGTCTGTTTTAAATGTCCAGCACCAACCCAAACACATACATAACATAACATAACATCACGCCTGTAATCCCCGAAGGGTTAGGCAGAGGTGTACCTAATAGTACACCCACATTTCGCTAGTTATGTTTAAGTCCCATATCATAGGGGGCGAGCTTATTGCCATCAACCGGGCACAAATCCAAACTCCGTGGCTGTTACTGATAAATTCCTGAAAGCCAATAACACTTTGCCCGACCCGGGAATCGAACCCAGGACCTCATGCTCAGCAGTCGCGCTTGCGACCACTAGACCAACGAGGCAGTCCAACCCAAACCTAGTTCATTTAATGCTTTAGTAAATAATACTAAGTGTATTAATACATAAAAACAATAACTCAGTACCGGTACTTGGGACTGGACTATTAGTAATTTATGACTACTTTTGTTAGCTTGGGTCTTACCTGTTAAAACAAATGTATGTGTTAATGAGTAAATAAATAAATAAATACATAGTATATGGAAACAGTGAGCTGTACCATCAAGTACAATTATTCTCAGATTACCGGGCTCCTAGACTAGGTAAACAGACCTATATAGGTAGGTACCTATCTAATGAGTCAGAAAAAAATGTGGAACTGAAATTAACTTCGGAAAAAAAAAGTTGTGCTCGAATGGCATTCGAGGACTGGAAAAAGAAGTGGTGGACCTCCTGCGGCGAGATGGGGAACCGACCTTCTTGCCATCGCGGAAAACCATGGATGAGGCTTGACGTGGAGGTACGTGGAGATTGGTACAAGCAACTAGAAGTTTAAATCCAACGGCGGCTGAAGACAGGCTGTTGATGATGCTGTTATTTATAATGAAGGTTTGTAGCTCTAAAATGTTGGTTTTTAAAGACCAACCACTACTAATAGTACCGGCTGGCGACTGATGATAGGCTAAGAACCCCATGACTAACTCACGCTGCCGCTGGTAACAACCGCGGAGACATTGTGTCCATGCTCTGTTTTGACAGTGTCTGTCCACTGTACGCGATAGTTCAATCGAGGCATAAAAGGCTAATGTAAAAGGTAAAGAAGAAACAACTATTGACTCGTGAAGGATTCGAACCTCCGACCTCCGATGGTTTTCATGGTATATCGGTGCTCTAATCAACTGAGCTAACGAGTCTTGTATCATTTTGTTTGAATTAATGTTCCCTATCCGTAAAATTACACCATGATTAGTTATCCTTACGTAACAATAGTTTCAACCAAAGCTAGCAACATTCACTACCATTCATAAGTGTAGGCACCAGCACACCATCGTGAACAGCCAGACGAGACTTTTTAACATCGGCTGGTTTCACAACCGCATGTATAATTGTAAAGCTCCCTACACTTTAATTCCCGCATTTACTCTCCTTTCCACATCTGCGTCGATCTTTCCATCTCTTGTAAACATACTACCCAAATACAGAAACTCATTCACATGCACACACTCTTATCATTTATTTTCACGTCACACACCGATACATCCTCTTCTTTTTACCCGACTGCGGCGAAGCCAAAAGGAAGGGTTATAATTTTTTCAAACACCAAAACCTTCGACTTGGTCATATTTACATTAATCCTTTTTCACTTAAATGCTTCATTCATTACAGCTACCATATTTCGCAACTGTTCCGCTGAAGATGCAAGAAAAACTTGATCATCTGCGTATAGAAGGCATTTGACAAACAAATCAGTCATCCTCAATCCACAGTCGCTATCTTCGTTTGCTCGAACAACCCGCAGCCCCGACGGGTCAGTCTATACCCCTTCTAGTCGAATCAAGGCATTCACAAGTTTTTTGTCCAAAAACAGGAAAACACAAGTAGAAAATTTAAAAAAAAACATAATTGTTGACTCGTGAAGGATTCGAACCTCCGACATCCGATGGTACAAATTCAAGGTATCGGTGCTCTAACCAACTGAGCTAACGAGTCTTGTTTTGTTGTGTCGGAATGAATGTTCCCTATCCGTAAAATTACACCATGTTTAGTTATCCTTACGTAACAATAACAATTAAAGCTCCTACACTGAGAAAAATGTCATTTTGGCATAATCTTAAAATATCGTGACGTTGGTTTAAAATAGATGCGTTGTCCTAAAATATGTTGATAATAAGTCAATATTACGCTAGAACTGAAATGTGTTAAGATGGAATCGAATTGTTTGGGTAAATAATGCAATAATAAGATACTTGTCATCGTAAAAATTGGTAATTATAAAATAACATTGTCTTCTTCAAATAATAACACAATGTAATAGAAAATGGTCCACTGTCCCATAAATTAGTATGATAATTGTAAATAAGATTCTAATTAAAAAACACAATGACAGTCACCATAATATAAATAGATTTCATAGTTTATTAAGAAGAAGTATCTCTAAAAAAGTAGGACGTAACTGGATATGTGAGGAAGTCATCGTACAATAGTAGGAAAAATACGTCCTACTAAATCCATGGTGACACGTCATCTTAAATACTGTTATCATCAACATCAGTATTATCATCGTTCTTTTTGGTGAATCACTATGCTCCGTCCTTGGAGTGAATTCATCATACTTTAAGCTGAATTCACCTCTTTTATGATTGCCAGTTTTCTCAGTGTATTAAAATGCGGCAGGTCATGATAAGGTTTCATGTTTAGTAAACCTCGACGTGCATAAATAAAGAATAGAATAAGAATCAGAAACCACTGATAGTTCCCTCGTGTGGAGACACTCTGTCAATCCTTGCTGCATTACCAGGTCATCGTCTTTGTTAAATAAATGAGATAACATCTGAACTTGAAAACGGGGTTTCCAAGTTTTAAATAGCACCTAGTGCTTTGATAAATTACTAGTGATGCGTCAGTGCCAAGAAAGAGAACTCGGCCTAGTACATGGAAACCTAGGTCCTGGGTCGAGTGTCCAGTTTCTACTATGTCTTGGCACTGTCTCTTCTGTGTACTCGATACAACAAATGAAGACATACAAATTTAATTGTCCGAAAACAAGTGCAAAAAAAGTGATTGACTCGTGAAGGATTCGAACCTCCGACCTCCGATGGTAAACATGGTATATCGGTGCTCTAACCAACTGAGCTAACGAGTCTTATTTCATTGTGTCGGAATGAATGTTCCCTATTCGTAAAATTACACCATGATTAGTAACTAATCGTTACGTAAGGATAACTGTTATCCTCACGTAACAATAGTTTCAACCAAAGCTAGCAACATTCACTACCATTCATAAGTGTAGGCACCAGCACACCATTGTGAACAGCCAGACGATTCTTTTTGACATCGACTGGTTTCGGCACAACCACATGTATAGCACCATGCACATTATTTCCCGCATTTACTCTCTTTTCCACATCTACGCCGATATTTCTATTTTTTGTAAACATACTGCCCAAATATACAAACTCATTCACATGCACACACTCTTGTCATTTATTTTCACATCACACACCGATACATGCTCTACTTTTTACCCGACTACGGCGAACCCAAAAGGAAGGGTAATGATTTTTTCAAACACCAAAACCTTCGACTTGGTCACATTTACATTCATCCCTTTTCACTTAAATGCTTCATTCATTACAGCTACCATATTTCGCAACTGTTCCGCTGAAGATGCAAGAAAAACTTGATCATCTGCGTATAGATGGCATTTGACAAACAAATCAGTCATTAACCAAGAGAGTCAGCCCTTTTTTTTATGGTGGAAAATCATCAAATAACCCCTCCCACTCTTGGGCAGAGCGGAAGGGAGTGTCAGACTTCTACTTACTAATAACCACCCATGTTCCTTCTTAGCCTTTCATGTCGAGGCCGCGGTATCTCTTGCGAACAACCCGCAGCCCCGACGGGTCAGTGTATCCCCTTCTAGTCGAATCAAGGCATTCACAATTTTCTTGTCCAAAAACAGGAAAACACAAGTAGAAAATTTAAAAAAAAACATAATTGTTGACCCGTGAAGGATTCGAACCTCCGACATCCGATGGTACAAATTCAAGGTATCGGTGCTCTAACCAACTGAGCTAACGAGTCTTGTTTTGTTGTGTCGGAATGAATGTTCCCTATCCGTAAAATTACACCATGATTAGTTATCCTTACGTAACAATAACAATTAAAGTTCCTATTAAAATGCGGCAGGTCATGATAAGGTTTCATATGTTTAGTAAACCTCGACGTGCATAAATAAATAATAGAATAAGAATCAGAAACCACTGAGAGTTCCCTCGTGTGGAGACACTCTGTCAATCCTTGCTGCATTACCAGGTCATCGTCTTTGTTAAATAAATGAGATAACATTTGAACCTGAAAAGGGGATTCCAAATTTTAAATAGGTAGGTACCTAATGCTTTGATAAATTACTAGTGCTGCATCAGTGCCAAGAAAGAGAACTCGTCCTAAGTGTTTGGGAGCCTAGGTTCCGAGGTCGAGTGCACAGTTTCTGTCTTTCCACTGTACTCGATCGAAAAACAGGAAAACACAAAAAAATCAAAATGATTGACCAACTGAATCGAAATTTCGAAAAGAACAATCAGTGACCGACCTCAACATTACGTCTGGAAATGGAGTGGAAGGTGCCTCGGTCCATAGCACAGTGTCTGCTCTTTCTTGACTCTGTGATCCATATGTATAATCAAGGTGTTTGACGGAGCCCGTCGGGGCTGCGGGTTGTTCGCAAGAGATACTGCGGCCTCGGCATGAAGGGCTAAGAAGGAACATGGGTGGTTTTTAGTCAGTAGAAGTCTGACACTCCCTTTCGCTTTGCCCAAGAGCGGGAGGGGTTATTTGATGATTTCCCACCCCCCCCAAAAAAAAAGGTGTTAGACGGAAATTAGAAAACAACCAAGTGGAAAAAGTAAAAAAAAACTAAAAAGGTTGACTCGTGAAGGATTCGAACCTCCGACCTCCGATGGTTTAAAATTTTAAGGCATATCGGTGCTCTAACCAACTGAGCTAACGAGTCTTGTGTATTAAAGTTGAAAACAGTGTTCCGTATCCACATTATTACAACATGATTACTCATCCGTACGTAAAAACAAAGCTACAACTTTAGGTAAATAAAGTGGGTAGGTAGATGATAATAATAATGCGCGGGGATCTCCCGCTGGGGCAGGCAAAAGTGTACAGTGCCTAACACTCTAATTTCGGAAGTTTTGTTGAAATCCCATCTCTTCAACAAGCAATGCGCTGTCATGTCAGGTGTCCGAGCGGCGTCCGACTCCTCCTCATTCCCGGATTGGGAAAAGAAGTGATGGAATTCTGGCAACAAGAAGGGACATTGTTGCCATCGTGGGTAGGAACATAGAGGTTGGTATATATGTCAAGAGAGGCCTATAATATCTCCTGTCGAGGCTGCGGGTTGTTCGCAAGGGATACCGCGGCCTCGACATGAAGGGCTAAGAAGGAACATGGGTGGTTTTTAGTGAGTAGAAGTCTGACACTCCTTTTCGCTCTGCCCAAGAGCGGGAGGAGTTATTTGATGATTTCCCACCCCCCCAAAAAAAAAAAAAGGCCTATAATATCTCAGCGGAAATAGGCCTCTCTTGATTTTGTGCCAATCTTCACCCAGCGGTGAAGACAGGCTGTTGATGATGATACAGACATGTGAAGGAATAGGGAGTAAAGTTGGTTTTTGAAGACCTACGACTAAGAACCTAAAATATTACTGAAGTAGGTACTTCCGCAGTTACTTTTTCCTCAATCTTAACGGAAAATAAACAAAGAAAAAAGGAAAATAACAGAAAAAGGTTGACTCGTGAAGGATTTGAACCTCCGCCCTCCGATGGTCAAGATTTATATTATATCGGTGCTCTAACCTACTGAGCTAACGAGTCTTGTGTCACGGTACTGAAATTAGCGTTCCCAGTTCTAAACATTACGCCATGATTACTCATCCATACGTAACAAACAAAACTTTTATCAAAATGTAGGTAGGTCATGATTAGGTTACGTGTTTCTACCAAACCTCGACGTGCATAAATAAAGAATAGGACAAGTACCTATCAGAAACAAATTAAGACTTCCCTTGTGGGAACTAGTGGGAAGACAATCATTACCGCTTCATCAGGTCATCTCTTCCAAATGAATGCAACAATATCTGAACGTGTAACGAATATTCGAAGTCTGAACTAGTAATAAATGCCATGATTAAATAATTACGTGTGCCAAGTACAGTCGCGTGTTACAGTGAAAAAGCTCGTGGCTTCATAATAACAGCTGTACGGTTCGACCTTCAAGGTTAAGCTACGCTTACCGAGGTCGGTCTGTAGATAGGTGACGAAGGCACATTCAGTTTTTGGGTAACAGGTCATTTGAAGATCTTTATTGACAGTCGTTACAGGTAGGTAGTCAGTGGCCCGAAAGTGTAACATCGAGCGATCGAGCCTTACAACATACCAAGGGTATTTTGTATTAAAATACTCGTATTGAGCTGCATTGGGTAAAAGTTTTTAACCGACTTCCAAAAAGGAGAAAGTTCTCTGTTCGTTGTATGTATTATTTTTTTTTTTATGTATGTCTGCGCAAAAAGAAAGAAAAGCGTCCGGTTGCAAAAAATCGAACGAAAACAAACAAATGTCACCGACTAGAGAAGCAAATTTTTCTTCTGAAGTTTATTTTTCACTTTTTTGTGTTTTTCACATTTTTGTTTTTGAAGTCGGTTTTTTTTTTTGCAAAATTTACACCAAGAACGAGGACAAGAAAGAGGGTAGACTGGTACCGATTTGTGTGTTCATAAACACCCATCCGCAATAACTTCAGTTAATCCGTGATCATGGTGCTTGCAATACCGCCGAAATATCGGGACCTCAAAACAAATAGTATAAACATAGTAAATATCCCGTTCTCAGTGTATCTGTTTATGATAATTGTAGTATCCACTAGTAACAGACCTAATCGGTTGATTTTACAATTGACTAAGTATCACAGGCTCACACCAGACCACCAAGCCATAGTCCAGGATTACTTCACTTCCAACTTCCCGCCATCACGTAACTGACAGATGTCATTAGTGACAGCTCCCCTGACCACTTGTGGTTGTGAGACAGTGTTTACATATCTATCAAATAGATATACACTAAAATAATGCATCCGGTAAGATTGGAAGCCCACTCCAACATGGTTGGCTAGGCTAGGCAGATGATGAGTAGATACAGTGGCGGGTCAGTGTCCAGACAGAGAACTAATATTCCTGGTGTATGAGAGGTGCCTGGATCCTGCAGTTTCTGGACTATCATTCCACTGTAAGACTCGATCATACCGTCGGGGCTGCGCGGGTTGTTCGAAAGAGATACCGCGGCCTCGACACAAAGGGCTAAGACCGAACATGGGTGATTTTTAGTCAGTAGAAGTCTGACACTCCCTTCTGCTCTGCCCAGAGCGGGAGGGGTTATTTGATGATTTCCCACACGCAATAAAAAAATGACTCGATCATATAATCAAGGCGTAAGATGTTTCTGTCAGAAATTAGAAAAAAAATATCAAAAAAGTAATAATAAATTATTAAAAAGATTGACTCGTGAAGGATTTGAACCTCCGCCCTCCGATGGTCAAGATTTAAATTATATCGGTGCTCTAACCTACTGAGCTAACGAGTCTTGTGACTAAGTGTCAAAAACAGCGTTCCCTATCTACAAAATGACGTCAGGAATTAGGATTACTCATCCGTTCCTACGCAAAAGCCAAAGCTATTATCAAAATGTTTCAGACGGTCGGTTAGGTATGAACGTAGTTTCTACCAAAACAATGAAATGCCAGAAATGGCCAGAGGAGTTCTCTTGAGGGGAAACTACCCTTTTTTTTTTGCGGGTGGAAAATCATCGAATAACCCCTCCCGCTCTTGGGCAGAGCGAAAGAGAGTGTCAGACTTCTACCGACTAAAAACCACCCATGTTCCTTCTTAGCCCTTTACGTCGAGGCCGCGGTATCTCTCGCGAACAACCCGCAGCCCCGACGGTGCAGCATCAGTTCATCTCTGCCAAATAAATGGAACAACATCTGAACCGGCGTGCGTGCTTTACCAGATGTATGAATGTGGACGAGGCAAAAGAAGTATGTATGGATCGTAGTTGGCAGGTGGCGTTTTGTGGTTTCTGCCTACCCCCATGGCAACAAAGCGTAAGTGTATATGTAATGTATGTAACATCTGAAGTAATCTGAACGTGAAACGAGTATTCCAAGTATTATCGGCGTCAGTGCCAAGAAAGAGAACTCGGCATAGTGCTTCAGTGCATGGAAGCCTAGGGTCCTGGGTCGAATGCAAAGTTTCTGCTCCGTCTTGGCAGGTCTCTCCACTGTTCTCGATACGCCAAATCAAGGCATAAAACATGTTATTGTCCGAAAATAGGAAAAAAAGACTAAACAAATTCGAAAAGGTTGACTCGTGAAGGATTTGAACCTCCGCCCTCCGATGGTCAAGATTTAAATTATATCGCTCTCTAACCTACTGAGCTAACGAGTCTTGTGAATAGGCGTCCAAAACAGCGTTCCCTTTCCACGCAATGACGTCATGATTACTCATAAGTAGTGTACGTACAAATCGATGCTTCTACCTAAGGCTGGCCACATACACTCGTGATTTGAATACGGAATTTGTTTTTCAGATCGGTCTTTCCGAACACAGCAAATCCATATAAAACAATCAGGGCTCTTTAAATACTCTTCGTTTTATTCGATACGGAACTATTTCCGACCATTCGTTCCGATAGGTTCCATGCATTCAGAATTCCGAACTGGATAAATATTGGACACATATTTTTTCTTTTTTCACGTAAACAAAAAATGAAGAGACAGTCTTTCGAAAACTCGTGTGACGTCATATTGCAGTACATTTTATCCGCCAGTTTTATCTTCTTTAAAAAACACGCATCCAATATTTATCGATAATCTAACTGACTGACTGAAAAAATAAAAATCTGTTTAGTCCGTACTAAACAGATTTTTATTTTTTTTGGTCAGGAAACATCCCATTCCGTAGTTACAAATGTCGAATCTCTGTGGTGATGTATTACGAACACGATTTCCGTATACGGTTTTCGAATCATCAAAACGACTGTATGTGGATGTCCTAATGCTAAATAAATGCAACACTTAAAGTGGGTAGATGTGATTAATAAATACGACAGAGATAATGACGAATGATAAAGTAGAAGGTATGACTCAATATTATTATCAACTTTTTCCTCCTTTTGTTTCTTGTTTGCACACATTTGTTTATCAACAATCTTCGTTGCAAATATTTAGGAAAAACCTAACTAACACTGTTTAAATACACACGCCGTGTAACTCTCAAATTCGCTAGTTCGGCTACGATGATGACGGAAAGGCGACCAGCTGATTATTTTTAGTCACTAAATTGTCATCAAAATACTAGCACTAATTCCGTATTGTAATTCTAAAAGAATCCCACGCTTTATACATAAACACAAACGTATATTATAGTCCGTCTCAGTCGCAATCGGATTGCGATACTTACCTAAATACCGCCAGTTTTTATTTGGCTCGTGGTGAATCACCTCGGTAGTCCTTGAAAAATGTGAGTGCGATGAGTAATCATGACGTCATTTTGTAGCAACGGAACGTTGTTTTCGATACGTAGCCACAAGACTCGTTAGCTCAGTAGGTTAGAGCACCGATATAATTCAAATCTTGACCATCGGAGGGCGGAGGTTCAAATCCTTCACGAGTCAACCTTTTCATAGATGTTTTTTAATTTTTTCCGTTGTTTTTTCTATATAATTTTGGTTATCTTCTGCCGTGGCTCTAATGATCTATTTATTTGAGTGATAAAACCTGTTGGTCATCAAAGATTGTACGAGAAAAATTGTATCGACGACATTTGACTTGTTGTACGTAAAGGTTTGTGCCCAGATGTCGGATGATGGCAATCGCCCCCATTTATATGGGACCTATACTTAGCTGCCGAAAAGTGGGTGTACTAAATGGGTACAGCTCTGCCAACCCTACCGGGATTACAGGCGTGATGTTTTGTTATGTAAAGAATAATCCAGTTTATGTGGACCACTCATTCTACGGGGAATCCATACAAAGCGACGTCACGGTATTCTGGTAATTCATAGCTTGATGTTATCCAAATCTTTACCTTTGAGAGGGTAAATAAAGGTTAGTTTAGATAGACTGTTAACATTATACAGCTGATTTGGAAAATAATGATTCGTTTTATCTGATGGATGACACCAGGAATATTTGTGGCAACTGGCATCTAACATACAGGTGTGGATGTTTTCGAAGGTAAAGTATTTGGTGAGTCCCGTACGTTATATAGAATTATCCTTGAACGATAATGATTGTCTACAGAAAGCAGTTCACCGTTGAGCGGTAAAACGAAAAAATTAGTGATCCCTATATTTAGCGACATGGTACCTACTAGTTTTTCAAAATGCCAACTGTAAATGAAATGAAATTTATTATTTGCTAGGATTGTAGTACAATGTTGATGGTCAGGTTTTGTTGCAGTAGCTTACACAATTCGCTAAAACTAGCATGCAAAATTAACTAATACACTGAAATCGAATTTAATAATTGATATGTAAGAATAAGTATAAGAATAAGAATGTCAATAATTTATCAATAAATTAATTAGAATAGCAAAATGTCAACGTAAATCTCTAAAGTTAAGGTACTCATTTACAGAATAAAAGGTTTTATCGATAAGCCATCTGTTTAATGCTATTTTAAAACGATTGATTGGCAATTCCCTATATGATTTTGGTAGTTTGTTGAATATCCTTACAACCATTGGATAACAACTCCTGTGATATAAGTGACTTTTCATCGGAGGAATAATAAGTCTGTCAGGATATCTCGTTTTAAACGTAACAGTGTTTCCAAGACGCGGACGTTGAAATAATTCGGAATGTGTTCTGACAAATTTACAACATTCAAAAATGTACATTCCAGGAACTGTTAATATGTAGGAAAAGAGATGACAATTATGAAGCCCTTTTTTTTATGGTGGGTGGAAAATCATCAAATGACCCCTCCCGCTCTTGGGCAGAGCGAAAGGGAGTGTCAGACTTCTACTGACTAAAAACCACCCATGTTCCTTCTTAGCCCTTCATGTCGAGGCCACGGTATCTGAACTACCCGCAGCCCCGACGGGACAATTATGAAGCCTGACAAACGAAGCTTAAAATTTAATTTAAGCATTACTTTCGTCTGCAATCCACAACATGTACACACGGGAATTGGCCTTCAAAGATAACGGCAGGGTGTCAAGACAATAACAAGCCTATCGGCTGCGGTACGTCGATCAATAGTACGTCACGAGTGTGTGTATTGTTGATAATAATTAATTGATTGTAGTGCGGCTGCGGCCGCCACTATTGGCGTGTCAGAGGTGGATAACTCCTGTCAGGGCTGCGGGTTGTTCGAAAGAGATACCGCGGCCTCGGCACAAGGTTAAAAAAAAAATACTGGTATTCAGCTGCATCTGGTTAAACTGGAAGCCGACCCTAACATAGTTAGGAAAAGTCTAGGCAGATGATGATTCCCTTGGGATAACTTTCGACGATAGGGCGAACAAAACCGCGGGCATATATCAAACTCAACCGTATCCAAAACCGAAAACAACTTACAAAACAGCAACAATGTTAGCTCTAAAAACATATAATAGTAAGTTTCCGGGCAATACTGACGAGGCAAGCAATATCCGGCTCGTCATACCACTAGATAGCCACATCGTTAAACTTTTATTAAAACTTTTCATCTAATAATTAACTTTTCGTGACATTTTTATTTGCTACTATAAAATGAATCTGCAACGCAAGATTTTATGTCATTATTAAAGGGTTAACTTAAATCTGGAGGTGGTAAATAATAACGACTGCTCCATTAGATATCGAGTTTCCTCCGTGGTTCAGAAATCACGCTAAGCCGTTAGTTCCGGCGGTCAAATGTAGATCTTTGGCAGTTGTTGCAGCAAAACAGTGGCCAGAAAGTATATCAAACAGTCTTATCACGTGGTATTATATAACCCATTACTAACTAAGTTATCCCTAGGCCTATCTAATCTCTCTAATAAAAATAAATCTAGACCTCACAGCTTCAAAAAGATCGGAAGTATAATATGATGTAAGACATTTTTATAGGCTATCACGTGGAATGCTTGCAAAGGAGATGGCAGAATGCGAGAGGTAGAGAACCTCTCGTCCCAACGCCTGCCGGGGCTGCGGGTTGTTAGAAGGAACATCATCATCATCAGCCTAGCCTTTTCCCAACTATGTTAGGGTCGGCTTCCAGTCTAACCGGATGCAGCTGAATATCAGTAATTTTCATGGAGCGCCGCCTGCCTATCTGACCTCCACAACCCAGTTAATACTAGGTAATACGATACCCTTTGGTAAGACTGGATGTCGGAATTTCAGGTCACTGACTACCTGTAACGACTGCCAAAGATCAATATATGGCAGCCGGATAGCGGGAGGAGTTATTAGATGATTTGAAACCCTACAAAAAAAGGCTATCACGTGGACTTTAATCTCAACGGTGAATTAGGTTATGTTTGTAAAGTTACCAGGTTCAAAAAATAATGTTATCTGTTGGTTTTCTTTATGGCTTCTTCCAGGAAGCTCGTTGAGCAGTTCCTGTTATTTATCGTACCTTTAATACCTATTAAAAGGAAAAGTGGGGCGATTTTGGATGGTTAGTAATCTTTGCTTGTATAAAATGCGAATTATTTCAAGTACTTCGATACTATTAAGCAACATTATGCATTTATTTATTCGGTATAATAACTTAACTTCTAGCACCTGTCAATCAATCGATCTTCATTCATTATGTTCAAGTAGTTCTTCTTCTTTCTTTGTAGTCGTATTCTTCTTTACTGAAAGCTCGTGGCCTTGACGAAAGTCTTTCATAGATGGGCTGCGGGTTGTTCACAAGAGATACCGCGGCCTCGACATAAAGGGCTAAGAAGGAACATGGGTGGTTTTTAGTCAGTAGAACTCTGACACTCCCTTTCGCTCTGCCCAAGAGCGGGAGGGGTTATTTGATGATTTTCCACCCACTAAAAAAAAAAATGTCTTTCTAAGATCTTACAATCTGTCTAATAAAAGTTAATTTCACAGATACATTTATAATCATATATATATCATTTATATATATTTATAGTCATTTTTTTATTTTTTATTTATCAGTAACTGCCATGGAGTCTGGATTTGTGCCCGGTTGATGGCAATAGGCTCGCCCCCTTTTACATGGGACTTAAACATAACTACTAACGTACTATTAGGTACACCTCTGCCTAACCCTTCGGGAATTACAGGCGTGATGTTATGTGATGTTATGTTATGTTATACATTTATAATTTATAAGCACTTAATTTTAAGCGCTAATGGTTTCAAAGTAATTGTTAAGCTTTTAACTTACATAAACTTAATCACGTTTACATGGAAAGCAAAGTTAACTTAAATATCTCTTTAACGTTAGTAATAAACGTATTACTTAAGCTGTTAGCCTGAAATTAGGCACTAAGTAATTACTGAAAATATTTAATGTTGACAAGTATCAACCCTGTAGACAGGCGATTTAATTTACATCGCTAAGTGTCTTGAAGTGAAGTACTTACTTTGTTGTACGTAATTTGGAATTAATATTAATAGTCTGTACTTAAAATACAAGTTAATTCAGTTGTTATTGAAATAAATGCTTTGAATTCGAGTTTGAAGACACGCCAAGCTAGAAACGAAACATTTATCATCTGCCTTGCCTTTTCTCATGTTTGGGTCGGCTTCCAATCTAACCGGATGCAGCTGAATACCAGTAATTTACATGAAGCGACAGTCTATCATTTTATTTCAGATACATTATCATTTTCATGACCAACAAAACAACACTCCAAAATATTTTTCAGTAAACAATTAATTCGTCCTTACAAAAAAAGTGTCAGTAATAATTCAACAAAATACCAACGCAAAACTCGTTACGGCGAATCCTCCACAAATTATTTGTTGGCGGCTGGCAAAATTGCTGCTGTCAATACATTCGAATAAATGTTTGCACCAAAATTCAGTAATCCCATACTGGGTCGGAGTAAATTAGTTTTCCTTTAAGTCACTGGACGAAGGCCAATTTGTGCAATCTTCGGGGTATTTCGGGGATTTTCGGGCTGTTTCGCCATTTGTGGCCGATTTCGGACGTTGAATGCGGTCCGATGCGGGGTGGTGCGATTGGGATTACTTCAATTGGATTAAAAGAGAGTACAAT
The DNA here is from genome assembly GCA_949774965.1 of Diarsia brunnea. NCBI lineage: Eukaryota > Metazoa > Arthropoda > Insecta > Lepidoptera > Noctuidae > Diarsia > Diarsia brunnea. The sequence continues at coordinate 17,581,083 of OX459002.1, read as the reverse complement.
GAGGAATGTAGGTTTTGGAAATTCTGTATAAAAGCGGAATACTTAAGTAACATGTTTGTTTATTTTAAGTTAACAGTTCAGCCAGCTCTTTTAGAAACTCTGATGACTGTTCCTCATTTACGTACTTCTGTAAATCATTGTTCAGAAACCAAATTACTTTTACGAGTACAATATAAAACGATAAATCCTACTTATAATTATATCCTACTACTATTATAAATGCGAAAGTTTGTGAGAATGTATGTATGTATGGATGGATGGATGTTTGTTACTCTTTCACGCAAAAACTACTGAACGGATGTGGATGAAATTTAGAACACAGATAGTTTATAACCTGGATTAACACGGAGAGTGTGATTGGGCTGCCTCATTGGTCGAGTGACAGCGCGAGCGGCAGTCGCAAGCGCGACTAGTGAGCATGAGGTCCTGGGTTCGTTTTCCGGCTGAGTCAAAGTGTTTTTAAGTATTTTTATTAGAAACTAGCGGACGTCACGCGGTTTCACCCGCGTAGTTCCCGTTCCCGTGGAAATACAGGGATAAAAAGTAGCCTATGTCACCCGGGGATAGTGTAGCTCCCAAACGGTGAAAGAATTTTTAAAATCGGTTCAGTAGATCCCGAGATTACCCCTTACAATTTAACAAATATACAAACACACAAACTTTACTTCTTTATAATATTAGTATAGAAGTATAGATTTGTCAGTAGCAGCCACAGAGTCTGGATTCGTGTTGATTGCAATAGGCTAGCTATTACATGGGATGAGTAAAATACGGAATCTCGACGCACAAAATATCGATAAATGCATAACACATAAAACATAACTGGCGAAATGTGAGTGTTATTATTAGGTAGACTTCTGCTTAACCCTTCAAGGATTGCAGGCGTTATGTTAGTGTGTTTTCAAGGTTTCGTATCCGCCAAGAAGTTTCAGAAAAATATTACAATAAAAGTACCGAGCAAAACTGCCTTATTTTCTGTGTAAATTAGTAGTATTGTTCTGTGTAACTTTACTAAAAGGGTCTATTTTTATGCTTCTGTGAGAGCCTAAAGCCACAGACATTTCCCACACATGTTCTGTGAGTTATTCTGAGTATTACTATGTTAGTACTACGAAGTGACCTAACACAGGCATTTTTTGTCCAAAAGGTCACTTCAAACACTTGATGTAGTACATTACTTGTTATAGAAAATAAATAATTTATTATTATTATTACTTTTGTAATATAAAACTTTTTAGAATACTCTAGCCATAAACACTGGCAGTGTGTAAACGTAACATAAAAATAAAAATTACAGTTTCTTTTTCTTACCTCATTTTTAATGCGTTTTGGAAGTGAAGTTGCCAGTTTTTTTAACAATCCTTCAAAGATGTTTTTAAGTTACGCAATGTTCTGTTTTTGTTCTGACTTATTCTTATTATTTTTTCTTTTTCTATTTCACCTTGCTTTTGTAATATAAAACTTGATACAATACTCTAGTCATAAACACTGGCACTATGGTATAAAAAAAAAAAATTACAGTTTTTTTTCTCTATTGCTAATGGTTAGTTTTTGTTATTTTTGGGGTGAAGTGGCCAGTTACTTTTACAATTATTCAAGGAGGATTTTCTAGTCAGGTTACGCAATGATCTGTTCTGTGATTTATTCTTAGCATTTGTATTAATTTTACCTCGCTTTTGTAGTAAGTATACAACTTTTTCGAAGACTGACTGGCAGTGTGTAAATAGAATTCATTTTTCTAAAATTACAAATTGCGATTTTTGGTTTTGTTGCCTATTTCATAAAAATGCTCTCCTCAATCAAGATACTTGCATGAATGTTTACTGACAACTATAATTATTGTTAATGCCAGGGTGCTTTTAAATCTGCATTTATTTACATGAAAAGCACTGCATTTATTCATTTTCACCAAGGCCGTAACTATTTTAATAACAACACCAATGGAACTCAATTAATTTGTTCATTGGACACCAAACCCGGAAATAAGACCGTTGTAAATTAATTATGATACTGTTATTTTCATGTTTTGGGCCCACACTGGTTTTATATTCGGACAATTTATTTCAACGGCATTCCGCATTTATAAATCGCCCCGGACGCATTAATCGGAAATTTTATCGTTTTATATTGTACTCAGTTTAATAAGCGAGAACTGAAAATCTGAAATTTCTGTTTATGGCAATAGAATGTTTGGTGAAACTTAACAAAATTATATACGGTTACGGTTATTTAACTTTACTTTTGTTTTTAATAAAACCTCGTCGTTCTAAGATTTTCTCTTTTATCGTGGGTGTGTTTACAAACGCTCAAACTCATATACAAAATTAGCCAGACCAGGAAAACCGTTCTGTAATATGTCTCAGGTAAATGTTGTCACGTACCTTTAGGCACTTTTCGAATTCCAAAAAATGAATCGCTGATGAATGGCGGACTAATAAAGTTCAAATAGAAGGCGTTTAATTACCTCCCGCTACAGAATTTGATATTCCTTTAAATCCAGTTTTAGTCGCCTTTCAAGCTAACACAGCCAGATTGCTGGCAGAAAGTGCCACCTGAATAGAACTCCTAAATGACTGACACTTAATTACCATTGTTTACCGGAGAAACGTGGAAATAGCAAGAGAAGCAGTAGCAATAGCAGTGTAGTATTCGAGCAATTTTGGTGCACATTAAGTGATATAAATTAAAATATTGTGTAAAGTCATAGTGTTATTCGATAACATAACGACTTCCATATTGATGCATATCGTCCCAAATCATTCACCATATATCCAATTATAGTTGATCGCCGAATCCATACAAAAATTGTAATTAAATATCGGTTGTCACAGCTCGCCGCATCGTCCGATGAAACACCGTCTCGTCACAGTAGACATATTGATAATAACATACAGTATTTCAACTTGTCACAAAATATTATGGTAGGAATGGCTGGGTGACCACTGACCACCCATTACATACCGAGTGTCCTCCGTGCCTCGGAAAGTACGTTAAACTGTTGGTTCCGGCTGCCATTTGTAGATCTCTCACTGTCGTACTCAGAGAGCTTTAATGATTACTTAGGCCATCGCTTAGTAAAGGTTTTGACAGTTTTGTCATACAAAAGTATGTCAAATCGGTACTAAGTGGCGGCCTAACTAATCATTAAATATCTCTGAGTACCGCAGTAAGTCTTTACAGGTAGTCAGTGGTCCGAAAGTCTGATAACCAGTAACAAGGGGTATCATATTATGGGTAATATGGTAAACTGGGTTGTGGCCGTCATATGGGTAGTCGCTCCATGTAAAATACTGGTATTCAGCTCCAAAATCAGCCAATATTAATGTAGCTATTGTCACTGTAGCGCCACTAAGACACCCGTCTTGATTGCCTAACGTCCTGGCGCCGACGAATAATTATTTATTCAAATCGGTTCATCCGTTTAGGAGTTATGAGGGAACAGAAAAAAATATAAAAAAAAAACGGTACGATGATTGCACTGTGTGAAAGATTATGGGTCGGAAGGATGTGACTGCTGATATGACGAGTTATAGAGAAGTACGGAGGATAAGACTTATTGCGCCGACCCCATATAATAATAATAATTGTTTATTTATAAAAAGGGGCACATTTACAATAAAATAATAATAGTAAGTTAAAATAGACCACAATTGCTTTTTGCAATTGCATAAAGAAATGTTTGGATTTAAGGATTTAACGTTAAAATTGCATACTATGTAGGTAATGAATAAGGGCGGGAGACTGATAATAATGAGGAAACAGAAAAACGGACACACATACATCAAACCCTCCTTTTTTACTTTTAACCCGACTCCACTGTAGTCGGTTAAAAAACCAGTAGTTGGTTTACTGGTTCTCATCACAGTGTGGTCACGTTTTCACCGGCAACCGATGATATTCGCAGTTGACGCATTGATTACAGAAATAAATCATTCTTTGAGCGAAAGCTCGAAAACGGCTCGAATTAAACGTCGCCCTAGAATTGCTTTTTCGCGATTAATTCGGCAAAGGTATTCCGGTAATTATTGGCGGTTTGATAGGTGATTAAAACGATGGCGTTAGCGAGAATGTGAGTGATACATTTCCTGTGGGCAAATGATTTGTGTTTGTAAATGATAAAACTCGCCTTTATAAGTGTTTCGGAACACGGTTTTTTATCATGTTTATTTTTTATCCCTATGGAGATGCTTTCTGCACAGTGATATACAGGGTGGTGCCGACAATACGACAATAAATGAAACCACTGGTAGTTCTAGTTCATAAGATCATTATTAAACTATCAAATAAATCTTAACACTAAAATAAAAAAAAAACAACAAAACTAAGTAGCATAAAATTGTAAACAAAATACATTACAATTTACAAACAATAATATTGGTTTGCTAACCTTAGGAATAATTTACACCGATTAACGTGTGGAAATAAAATGTAACAAACGAATTTGGCAAAGAAATTTAGTTAGGTTATTGTCGTATCGTCGGCACCACGACGGTGTTAGGATTTGTTTGATAGTTTAAAAATGTTCCTATGAACTAGAACTACCAGTGGTTTCATTTATTGTCGTATTGTCGGCACCACCCTGTATAATATCAAATTATTAAAGACTTGGTATTGACAAAAATCTAAAAGAGTATGCTAATGTGGAGAGGATGAGTAAAAGTCGATAAACGAAAGGTAACTAGGCAGATGTGAGTGGCAACGCCAAGAGGGGACGCCCTAGAAAGACATACACTGATCTTATTGATGCCGTTCTTCAGAAAGGACAGGTGCGTAGTACTCGTAAAGATGTATGAATGTGGACAAAAGAGAGAGGCAAAAGGAGTATGTGAGGATCGTAACAGGTGACGTTCTGTGGTTTCTGGCAAGCCTCATGGGTAAAGGGCGTGAGTTTACGTATGTGTACCTATGTAAAGACTTAAACAAGATTAGCCTGTCATTATTATGATTAGCCATCATCATTCATAATCATTTCAGCCATAAGACGTCCAGTGCTGGACATAGGCCTCCCCCAGAAGGGGGGGATTTGCCATAATCGCCACGTTTGGCAGGCAGGTTGGCGATCGCAGTATGGTTGTTACGAAGGCACAGAGAACGCTGCTGCCCATTCTCTGGTAAGTCCCTTAGTCGCCTCTTACGACACCCATTTGGGAAGATATGGGATGGTGCTATTCTTTACGTCCGACACCATACGGAGCTGATTAGCAATGAAAATAACATAAAATCACGCCTGTGATCCCCGAAAGTTTAGGCAGAGGCGTATCCATGTAACACGGGGCGAGCCTGTTGCTATCAACAGGGCACAAGTCCAGACTCCGTGGCTGCTACTGAGAAATTTCTGATGGAAAAACCCAATAACACTTTGTCCGATTTGGAAATCGAACTCAAGAGCTCATGCACACCAGTCGAACTGGCGACCGCTAGACAACGCGGCAGTAAACAGAAAGTGACTATGTACGAAATAGGTAACACATACTTTACTTGTTTAGACTAACAGAGTAAGTAAAACAGTAAGGTTATACCGGAGAAGAATAGAACAGATTACCTTTTAATTTGGTCAGCGTACCTACGTAGGTGGAGAGCCCATTAAAATAATTGCCGAACACTAATTCCAAAGGTCCCAAGGCGATACCAAAAACAAACAATTTACTACGAGAAAATTCTAAAAATAAATCAACCTTATAAAAAGGAAACACTGGCCACAAAAACAATAGAAAAACGAATTAAGATTGCTGTACAAAAACCATGCAAATTAGTGTGCAAGATGTCCTTTGAGCAAAGAACCACACAGATTTGAGTGGACCTGTCCAGTCAGTGCAAGCATTTGTCAGTGAACGTGTAGGTCGACTCATAACCTAAAGAGCTCAGCGACATGTCGAACAAATCCAAAGAAAGGATAATGTAGAACAGGGTGTAAACTTCATCTCCCATAGAAAAGAGAGGAACTCCGTCTAGACAGGTGTTGTCTGGTAAGTTATGACGTGATTGTTCTTGTCGGTTATTCTATTTATGTTTTTAAATCACGGATAATTCGCGATTCTGAATTGTCATGTTAGTTCTTAATTTGTGTCATAGATGGCGCTGTAGTACTTTATTATACCATGTTGCTGTAGTACTTCATCTGTCCACTACATGCTGACTACAAAAAACAAAACAGGATCTGAAACAGATTGTTCCAGAAAAAAAATGTTCTGTCACTTCTCCAAAACGGCGGGCAGTCTATATTTAGCTGGTATTTGAGTTGAGCGAGCACTCTTCAATTAGGCACAAGTTGAGTTTGAGACCATTAAAGCAAAGTCCCGAGCTTGATAACAGGATAGCTCGTTATATTCCGAAATCGCATCGGGACGCATTGCACCATTTCGTTTTGCTTTTTGAAGGCAAAGGACTGACACTTCGTTAGTAGAAATCGGTGAGAAAATTCACGTAGATTTTAAGGATATATGAAGGTATATGCTTGTATGTCGTCTTTGATAGCGTGTTAAGTATTTATTTCGTAGGTAAATGTAAATATGTCGTATCAGAGACGACGTGTTGACGTGACACGTGATGTGTGAGGAGCTTGTGGCTAATTATTAGCCGCTCGGGTCAGTCTTAAGGTTAAGCCGCGCTTGAATAGGTTGGTGATAGGTTACAGCTAGTCAATGGTCCAAAAGTGTGATAACCAGTCTTACCAAGTGGTATTGTTTTATTACCCAATACTAACTGGGTTGTGGAGGTCAGATTGGCAGTCGCTCCATGTGAAATACTAAAATTCTGATGCATTTGGTTAGACTGGAAGCCGAGACCAAACTTAGTTTTGAAAAGGCTAGGCAGATCATGATGACGAGATGACAAAAACAAAAATCTAAACAGAAAAAAGATAATACCGTGTCTAACAGCTGCACCAAACTGACCAATTCAGCTTCAACTGCCGAGTAGCTAGTGCCCGATGCTTGTATTTAACTGGATCTGAGATGGTGAACGGGCGTAAAACATTTTGTACTTGATAAATGATGCTTATTTTGCAAACTCAGTGTTATTCATTAGGTTATAAACGACTTGGTTGACGTTGACCCGTCTAAAGTAAGTATAAAGACTTGATTCGCATGACTTTAGTGATTATATACTCTTAGGCAGAACAGGAGGTCTTAAATGGCCAGTTTCCCATTCATAATAGTAACTGCGTCTGTGACCATTTTACGAATTAAAACGCAATTAATATTATGATTTATGATCTGCTAAAGTGCCCATTTTAGACCCCAGAATCCAATCACTATCAACGTAGAATGGTATAATGTATTAACTTTATGTGATACTAGCACATCACACGCGACTTCATTCGCAAAAATTGTGATAGCGCGGCTTATTTGCATGGTATAAATTATAATTTAAATGCTATATTACCACAAACAATGCAGCTTTCAGCCAGTGAAGAATTTTTAGATTTGGGTCGTTTTGAAGATAGCCCCTTATATACAAACTTACAAAACAAATATCACCTTAACATATTACTATAGTTTATCCCACATAATTCCACATTCCAATAATAGATTGATAGATGTCAAATGCATATATTATAAAATCCGACCAAAATATTTAAATCACGTTATATCCTCACTTAGTACGTAATAATGCCAGCGGAGTACATCAATCAGGATATATTGTGTGCCTTGCATGCATACATAATGGAAAAGCAATGAAAATCAATTTTAAACTCAATTCCAATGCAATTGATCCGGCCGAATAAGTTTAAACTTGATTGGAAGCGACTATATTTACAATGTTGATCAGTCAGTTTGAGGTTAAGTAAGTTCCCGTCGGGGCTGCGGGTTGTTCGAAAGAGATACCGCGGCCTCGGCGCCAGGGCTAAAATGAAAATGGGTGGTTTTTAGTCAGTAGAAGTCAGTCAAGAGCGAGAGGGGTTATTTGATGATTTCCCAAACACCAAAAAAAAAAGTTAAGTAGGTTTTGATAGATTAATTGTTATTTAATTTCAAACAACATTTTTAAATGTATTTTTTTAAGAAATATCTTTAAGGCCGCATTTGCAAATCTGACAAAAATAAGCTGATTTTCGGTACATTATGCGGCCAACTGAAACTAAACCAAATGTACCTAACTAATAATTAACTCACATTTTATCTATTTAAAAATATTTTACGGAAGTAGACATGTTCAACTCAAATAACCCACACAAAATTATCAAAATATGACTATCAGAGACAGAATAAAAATAACAATGACACCTATTTTTATTTTAGAGAAAGCGCTCTCAATGTGGTTTTAATTGACAACTTTGTTAATATTTTTTGTTTAATAAACTTTGTTAAGCCTTGCCCTTAACAAAACGTGTTGGGCCGACCCCAAATAATATGGAACAAGGGCAGGACGATGAAATGAGTTTCCTGCCTGTATAAGGTAGATAATAACCTAATAACATATGGTACATTCACTTTATATATAGGAAGCAGCCACATAATCTAGATTTATGCCCGGTTGATGGCAATAGGTTGCTCCCTATTACACGGGACTAAACTAGCACAATGGCGGGAAAATATAAGTAATACCTATGTAGGTTTGGATTATAGGTGCGACATTGTGTTACAAGATAATAAAAGACGATATCGATCAACAGTAGAAAATACATAAATTGAGTTTTATTTCTATGTAACACATTGTCAGGCGACTGATCTGTGCAAATCAGTAATATACAGGTTCTCATAAAAATATTGCTCTGTCGACATATACCCACGGATATAGATATACCTAACCTAGATAACGCAAGTATATATAAAATAAGCATATCTACCAGTTTTTGATTGCCTACTATGTCGTAATAAGTACTATTTAGTTAATATAAAAACAATTTACCGTACAAAATAGACAATTAGCTTGCTGCGATAGTTACCTCGTTACTCGGCAAAGTGGCATTCGAAGTACAGTATATCTATAGTAGTAGTATATCATCAGCCTATAATGTTCCCACTACTGGGACACAGGCCTCGTCTTTCAAAAGGAATGAGCTATAATCCACCACGCGGCCCCAGTGCGGGTTGGTAGATGTCTCATGTCTTCGAATATTTGACTCTAGGACACGCCGATTTCCTCACGATGTTTTCCTTCACCGTTTTTGAGAGCATTGGTGATGAAATAAATTACACAAAGTAATGCAACTGCCGGGGTTCGGGTCAGTGGGTCATCTTAGGGGTGTCGAACCCACGACTTACTGCTCGTTAGTCAGGGCCACCACCACTGCGCTGTTGCCTTATCTAGGGATAATATTCTATATCTGTGCCCAGATCTGTGAAAAATTCATATCGCGGGATTGTTGACAGCTTTGATTGGTCAAGCAGTAAAATTGAAGTACTTGTAGGTAATGAAATACAGTCGCTTATTTTTAAATGCTTACGCTTAAATGAAATTGCTCTGTAAAATGCTGTTATTAATGTTCCTTTTTGTTTCATAAAGGTGTTAATTTGGTGTTATGTGTTGTTGATGTGGATTGACTTCGATATTCATCATCATTTGCCTGCCTTTTCCCAACTATATTGGGGTCGGCTTCTAGTCTTACCGAATGCATCTGAATACCAGTATTTTTCATAGAGCGACGGTCTATCTGACCTCCACAACCTGAAGTACCCGTTAGACTGGTTGTTGTTGACATTGACTTTATGAGAATAAATTGAAAGAGATCAAAATGTGGTCTTTGTAAAGTAAAGATGCCCTAGATAAGAGACGTTTTTCATTGCAAAATATCACGTTGATATACCGAGAGGCGTTGACTGCCATTGTCATATTTCTTTTCTCTTCTTTCTCTGTTTTATTTATCTCTAAAGTAGTGATTCACGACAGTTTAATAACGTTTTTTTAGACCTATGACTTGGCAGTCCAAAGGTTTTAGCTGTAGTAATCGGCTTAGTAATGCATAACAAAAGACAACAATTGCTTAAACGAAATCCAACCTTCATCTACCCGACAATATCTTAATCACTTTCACACACTCAGCCTCCAATCTTCTAATCAACCAAATCCGGGAGTAGTTGACGAGGCGCGACCACACATGCCTCACTCCTCGCACTGACATTTACTAATGATCAGACGTACCACGATTAATTAATGTACTCAGCGCTATTAGTTATACCATCTGTGATATGGCCCTGTTTGCCCATTGGTCACGAACTTAGGACCAGTTTGACCCCTCTTTAGTTAGGAAGTAAGTTTTGTTGACTGTTCCCACATAATAATGTGGGGTTGGGTTAGTTTAGTAGATTGTTTGGTTAGTCTTTTAAGAATTTTTCGTAGAAGTTCGAGTTTTAAATATTTAGGGCTGATTTGTGCTAAGTACCCGGCGATAAATATTGTATCTTTGGAAATTGGTGTATAATATTTTATACAAATAATAAAAAGAATTATCAAAAGAAGCAAATCATAATTGTTTTAACAGCTACTAATAGATACCGGACTGTTTGTATTTCGTGCGACAGAGATAACGCTCTACGAAGCCGAAATTAGCCGATTGTCTCTTTCCAAAGGTCGATGTGCAATATTTTAATACATGAATATTGTATCAACTTATATTACAAATAGTTACGATATAAGGTAGGTACTCTTATTTCTCAATCAATCAATCAAATCCAAAAACAGACCCAATGACTTCTATTTTACGAAAAGCGTAGCAGTGCCGCTACGCGACGCCAGCTACGCCGTAGCAATATAATTTGCGACGATCTTCAATTGAACAGTGAGATATTCTTAACAAATGTGGCATGAGAACCTTTCGTACTCAAAGTCAAGCATTTATTCGAATTAGACCATTACAAGCACTGTTGAATGTGAAAAACATACGGATGAGGCTACATAGTGGCTCATCCCGAAGCGTATTAGATTTCTATGGAAAGGTCATAGATTCTAGATAAAATAAAATGTCACCGAAATGTTTATACAAATCTGTGGTTGTTTCCGGATCCTTGATCAGGCGAACCTTGAAAGATTTGTAGCGGTTATTTGTCTTCATGTTCACCGGATGTTTGCTTCCTCTGTAAGATCGAGAAAACTTCTAAATTGGTCTAGCTCCTACGTAGTGCTTCCTCCAACAAGACAAAATAACCTAATAAGTTAGATTTATGCTGACATAACTTGGGGTGCTTGTCCTTGTTATTGCTAGACATCTCAATTCAGACACTATTAACCAAATAATATTAAAAACAAATTAACTGTACTATTAGTAGTTATCACTACATATTATAAAAAAAACTTCTCCACCGCGTCTGTCCGTCTGTCTGTTCGCGATAAACTCAAAAACTACTGCATCGATTTTCATGCTGTTTTCACCAATGGATAGAGTGGTTCTCGAGGAAAGTTTTAGTATATAATTCGACTGATATCAACGCGGGTGAAGGCGCGGGCTTCAACTAGTATTATACAAATTAGAGATGTGCTTAATGTTTGTCTTAAGTAATGATTAAATAAAATACATGTAACACAAACACACAACTAAACACAAACACACACACAACTAAACACATAACTATAAAATTATAACATATTCACAAAATTAACGGCAAGCTATTGAAAACAGTTTTAGTTTCCTAGGTGATCAGGAAGTGCCTTAAAATTCACTGCAAAAAATCCGTTCCAATTAACATTATTATAAGCCGTGCATCAAAAATTAAAAAAATACCTGTAGCTGCTCTATGCCAGCTTGTAAGCAATAACATTGTCATCGACAACTCCCGAACTCACCCGAACATTCACGATCACAAAATCGTCAACACATCGGCACTAAAGCTAATCGCGAACATGCAATATCCTCCCGCCATCAAAGGGCTATAATTGGCGCGAACGCGATCATCAAATACATCACACAGCGTTATTGCGTCACAAATAAAATCCTGACGGCGCCATCTTGTAAACCGAGGGAGGTCCATTTTGACATGAGCTGTCAATCGGAGCGAATGGCGCCTAACGATCAGCTCTCAGGGCTCTAGTTTAAGTGGTCACCTTGTAATGACACACTGGGATTGGCATCAAGGATAGATTGAAGAAAGGATGGATAAGGAATGTAATTTATATTTTGGAGTGCAATAATTTTAAATTTACACCTGACATCGTTGATGGGCTCGATTGAACAGTCACGATTGAGATTTATTGAGATTGATTTTGATCTAGGTTGAAGGTTGCGGTGGGATGCGAGACGCACGGGACCGGTCAATGTGGCGACATCTGGGGGAGGCCTATGATTTTTCGTAACAACTCAGAAGTTGTTAATTGCACATTCACGAGCCCATGGTCCCGTTAATTGAATCTTCCGTATCCAGCGTTACTTATTCCGGGAGTGTAGTGAGTTGATGAGGGTGTAAAAGCTATTCAGCCGGAAAGCTGATAGCAAATATGGCAATAACACGACCGTCTTGTATCTACGTATGTTTGGCTTATTTATCTCAGTGTTTACATTAGTATTACGCGCGAGTATCTCATGTAATGTGTGTACTTACTTACGTGAAGAGTTCTAGGAATCTTTTTATTTTTTTGTTTAGCGTCTATGTTACATGTTACTACCTACTCCAGTAATTTGGCACAATATAAAGATGGACCTACAAAGATAAGTTTCTTTTTTTTTCTTTCGGCTGAAAATGTCAGCTTTAACGTTTATATTAAGTTGATTGAATAATTGAGTATAAACTCAAATGTAGTTAACACCACTTTAAGTACTCTCTTTCACATAATATTAGTACACCCACATGTCGCCATTCCGCCCATTTCTATATATCCAGACTGAATTCCTGATGGAAAAATCCAATAACACTTTGCCCGCTCCGGGAATCGAACCCAGTACCTCATGCAGATCTCTGTTAAAATATAATTTTAAAACAGTTGAACAATGAAGATAATTCACAGAACATTTAGGCTTAAATGAGCGTAGATTTAAGCTTATTAATTACATCTATGTATTCATTACAAGGTGATCATCAGCACAGGCACATTATTTAAAGTGGATGCGCTAAGTAAGTCCACGAAATTCAAACTTTCTTACGTTTTTTTGCAATTTGCAGGTCTACGTGTCAGGTTTTATTTTATGTTGATTAAAATATGATTCTCGCACGTTATGCGTATGTATTTAGAGATATAATCATTAAAATCATGAATACAATACAAGAATATCTCAAGAGAGTTGATTTAATTCCATTGAGTGACTATTTGATGAAAAAGGCATTCAAGAAAGTTAAATGAACCGAGAGGGTTGTATTGGTGATTTTAATCATTATTACTCAGTAAAGTCACATTATAATTATGTAATTTAACATACAACCTGACACTGACCGGCAAATTGCAAAAAAACGTAGAAAAATTGAATTCGCGCTTTGCTAAGTCCTCTATTATGCGCACAGCCAAGGAGTGGAACTCCCTGCCTGCGTCGGTTTTCCCGAGTTTATATAATATAACCCCAATCTATTTAAGTCGCGAGTAAATAGGCTTCTTCTGGGTAAGCTCGTTCCATCATCGACCTCATCTCTGCCCTTAGGGCAAGATTGAGGTCAAGAGCAAGCCCATACCAAAAAAAAATATATATATATTCGCGGGTTACTCTGGAGCATCCACCTTAACAACAAAAAATCTACTAAATTACACTGTAACTACATGCACTTTTAAACATAATGGAAAAGGGTATTAAAGAGCTTTGTTTTATGCTCTTAAAACATGTTTATTTTAACCCTTTCGATTGATATTTATAGCAGCTTTAGGGGTGACTGGAGTTTATGTAAATTTTATTTTGAAAGCTCTGTTATATGAGCCGTTTTGTTTATTAAATGTAGGTAATTGAGGGAGAATGTGAACGATTTAATTGTTATTTATCATTGCGTGTTGGATCAGAGATAAGGTCAAAGTGTTATATCATCACATCCCCCAATGGTTAGGTAGAGAGCCTGACTGCGGATTGTTCGAAAAACATACCGCGGCCTCGACACAAAGGGCTATGAAGGAACATGTGTGGTTTTTAGTCAGTACAAGTATGACACTCCCTACCGCTCCACCCAGAGCGGGACGAGTCATTTGATGACTTCCCACCATCTAAAAAAAAAATTGATAGGCAAAGACACACATTTCACCAGTTATGTTTGAGTGCCCTGTAATAGGGGGCTGTAAGGTAAAGGTCAAATCCTTACAATAAATACTGTAAATGGCCAATACCGTCTGTTTCAGTTAGTTTATTCAATCAACTTGGAGCAGGTAACCTTTGAAATTGTTTACTATCGAATCAACAAAATTGTGTAAATGTTCTGAAAGGTTACTCCAAGATGAGGGTTTTAACTGCCTCTTTGGTGTAGTGATCGTTAACTGCCTTTTTGGTGTAGTAATTATAAATAAATAAACTAAACTTAACTAGACAGAAAGAGATATAAAAGATGCCAACAATATGACCTACTTCGAACACAGGTACAATAATAGCCTGAAAAAAACGGTTCACCAAGACAAAATGATATCTTCCAGCCGATTTTGAATAAAGAATCAGGCAACCTACATTTCAGACTGTATCATAAAAATAAAAAACGTTCTACATTCAAACCCAATCGTTCCAAATACGCACGTACACGTTTTTCAGCTCAAAATACTCGATCCAAAAACATTAGGTTATCAATAGCAAAGTTGCTAACTCAACGGGTATTTGTGATAAAGAGATAAAAGTACTGGTAGGTGTCAAGTTTTGAATAAGAAAGGATACGTTCACGCGAGGACTCGTTCGATCTGCTTGACTGAGTTCAGACGTGACCATCTTACGAAACCCATCCTTTTACTTACCGACATTTTTCCGCTCTGATCTTTTTCAATATACTCGCTCCATTGCCTTACTAGTTCAGCTGCCAAACCAAGCATGTTTACTGTAAACAGCATTGGTGGTTTAACTGTTTAAAGCACGCAAATACTACACAAAATGGACGCTCATCCCGATGTGTCAGTTTGTCAGACAATATTGTTTGCGCCGTCAACAAACTCTTTGTAAGTGAAGCACACGATAAATAAATACAAAGTGGCTTTTCGTCAAATTAAATATTGACGCTACGCTGGAAATATGAAACAATTTTTTCGATGCTTTTCCTAAAATGGCGTAAGCCGGGCTTATTTAACTTATGGCGGTATAAAGGGTACTTTGTCAGCGTAAAATCGTTGTCTCGCTAAGAAATGTCGGGGATGCCAGCCTTATATTTCACTTAGAAAGAGAATTTTTGTGAAGAAAAGCAGGTGTTTGTACTTGAAACTGGTTCATTTAAAAGAGACGCTTTGTAGTGAAAGGTTAAGGCAACATAATTTGGTGTTGAAGGCCCATTTGTGGGCGATTAGAAACTAATTTCGTTACGTTTTCAAAGAGATTCGTAATGAGTGTTTGTAGACGAAAGCAAATGTTTACGAAGTCTTCAGTTCACTAGTTTAGAACTTCAAGACGACATGTCTTCTATACATCTCTATATCTAAATACATTTTATTGAAGTGTCTGTTTGTAATCTCAAAAACACAGCTTTTTACTGAATGCTTAGGAAAGTAAGTAACTACGATAGATTATAAAAAAAAACAAAAGTTAAAAAAAAGAATTGTCTGTATGTACCGTCTAATCTCCGAAACAGCTGGACCGATATTAACGGGACTTTTACTGGCAGATAGCTAATTTTGTAAGGTCTAGGCTACATTTACTTCAGAAAATTAATTAAGGTTTTGCGCAAAAAAACTAAAACCCTTGCAATTGTTAACATAATCCGATTCAAATAGGGAAGTACATAGCAGGGGCTCGCAAGGGTTAACGCCTGTTGGGGTTGTTTGAAAGAGATACCGCGACCCCGGACACAAAGGGCTAAGAAGGAAAATGGGTGGATTTTTGTCAGTAGAAGTCTGACACTCCCTTCCGCTCCGCCCAGAGCGGTAGGAGTCATTTGGTGATTTCCCACCCTACAAAAAAACTGGGGATTTTTTTTTAATAATAATTTTACACGAGGGAAGAGTGGAAGGCTATGGGGTTGGCTTTTAGAGCAGCAGTGGGACAATATAGGTTTAGTAAAAAAAAACACGCGAACTAAGTTTACGGGGTAGGTAATAATAATATTCTCATCATCTGCCTAGCCTTTTCCCAAATATGTTGGGGTCGGCTTCTAGTCTAACCGGATGCTGCTGAATACCAGTATTTTACATTGAGCGACTGCCTATCTGACCTCCACAACCCAGTTAATACTAGGTAATACGATACTCTTTGGTAAGACTGGATGTCAGAATTTCAGGTCACTGACTACCTGTAACGACTGCCAAAGATCTATATATGGCAGGCGGGACCATCAGCTTAACGTGCTTTCCGAGGCACGGAGGAAACTCGGTATGTCGGGCGGTCACCCATCCACAGACCGACCTAGGCAAGCACAGCTTTACCTAAAGATCGACCCGAGTGGCAGTTCTTAGTAAGCCACGAGCTCCAAAATAATAATATTCTAATAAATAATAATAACATTCTTCGCATTTTATAGTTAATGAAGCTCGATCAAAGACAAGACGCAAACAGTTATTTTTAACTTTCAAATAATAAAGTCAACGCAATCTTTAAATAAAAGCTGTATTTATTCAGTAAAGGCACACTAAAATGCTGCCACCGTAATAATTATTAAAAAGGTTTGATGTCACGGATAATTTAATATTGTCTTAAAGTCTATATTTGAATTCCTGAGACGTTGTTTAATGAAAACATACAGGTCTTTAAAAAGTCCAACATCTTAAAAAAATATGAGTTTTTAAACAAGCTTTACTGAACATGACTGTTTGTGACTTGTTGATCCACCACCTTTCCACATAGGACTTCCACAAAATCGGCGAAATGTTGATGTATGTACTTATTACATGCGTGAGGTAAGTTACATGAGATTTTGCGCCAAACATTACATGACAGATCAAAGTAAATAATTTTAAATGAGACAACATGAACTTAATCAGTAAGGTAAGATTGGTTGTCAGACTTACCAGGCCACTGACTACTTGTTTCGACTGTCAGATCTAAGTACAAATGACTTCCGACCGGGGCCTGGACTAACAGTATTTTTTTTTTTTGGTGGGTTTAAAATCATCGAATAATCCCCTCCCGCTCTTGTGCAGAGCGAAAGGGAGTGTCAGACTTCTACTGACTAAAAACCACCCATGTTCCTTCTTAGCCCTTTATGTCGAGGCCGCGGTATCTCTTGCGTACAACCCGCTGCGGCGAACAACCCGCAGCTGGACTAACAGCTTAACGTAGTTTTCGAGGCTCGGAGGAACTCGGTATGTTGTGGGTGGTCACCCATTCACAGACCAACCTAGACAAGTGCGATTTAACCTGAAGATTGATCCGATTGTACAAATCCAAAATACAACATGAAAACAAAATGTACCTAGTTAGTTTATTATTTAAAATTATTCACCATTTTATTGTTTACCAAACAATAGGCAATACAGTTTATCCTGTCAAAGCTATCGGAAATTTATTGCAATATTAATATCGCTTATCTCGCCAACCGTATCCTCGTGATAACCCATTTATTTGGGAAATCCTGGCGTTTTGTGCAACCGAAATATAAATGTAAAAGTGCTGCGACGCGCCTGTCGGTAAGCTGACGGTTTAATCCATTCGCTGTCGTGATTTAGATAGGAAAGTGGATTGTGCTTTCAAGGTTCTGTATTTATGTTAGTCTGGAGTTAAGTTATAAGAATTGTGTTGATACTAGCTTGTGCTCGTCAATTTGTCCGCGTGAAACAACTTTCTATGTTATCTAGCAATAGTGTGTAGCTGTCTAGTCGTAGGTAGGTTGGAAAATACTTTCTACATTCAAACTTTTTTTTTCCTGTTTACATTATAAACTACGTTAAGTACAGAAACCAGTGCATCAAGATAATCAACGTTATCGCCATATGAAGCAATGATCCGGCCCCTATTTGGAGAGAAAAGAAAAATTGTTAGTTGGTAATAAAAGCTGCAGGCGTTTATTACCAAGCTGCACTAAATGCCGGTTTTAACGCGTAGTGAGATAAATATTGTCCGCTTTAATTAAATAATTATTTAAATAGATAAACCGTGGTTTGGACTTATTTCCACAACGAAACTTAACTCTTATTCAGTTAGACTAAAATATTTTAATGACTATCCGAGTTGGCGTATACTTAACACAGAATGCGACACTAAAATGAGGTATAATTGAGAAGCTTTCAGCTCTTCATCTTTATCGTGTGTTTAATGACTAAACTGGTGTCAGAATATTTTATAATATTTTTCTGACTTGGCTTTACTTGCCGTCGAGTAATATTTCTGAGGCGTGCTAGTATCCTCACGATGTTTTCCTTCAGCGAGGCAAGTGATACAGTGAAAAATCAGACCTTACCATTACTCATACAACATTAGGAAGAATTTATACTGTGTGGTAGTTTAAACGAGTGACATATTGAAACCCGCAATAGGGCATGCTTTCATGATACTAATAAAAATATGAAAAAAAGCACTGATAAATAACAGACATTACCATCCCCAATATTTCGGAAATGTCTCGCAACCCTTGCGTTTATTACAGAAAATGACTTTTAGGTATAATCCATTTTCCCGTCATATTTTAAAATTAATGTAGGACAATGGCTAAATGGAGCCGTGGTTTTTTTATATTTGGGACGAGAATCAAATACTGAATACCTACTCTCAGTAATATTATGTCTCACGTTTAACCTAACATATTGTTTAAGTGTGTACTATACTAATTCGACAAAGTTCGACGCAACAACCCATCGTATGCTCCCATCTTTTGTTCCCATAGTGTAGGTGGATCGCAGCACGGACAGAGAGGTTTAATAAAGAGAATGTAATGCGCAATGACCGCTCGTGACGTCGTGTAGTGCCCATTGTCCGTGTCCAGTGCATCGGGTCCAAGCGTTTAATTAAACTGGACAGCTAAATGACAAGACGTTCTACGGTATTTATTGTTTAAGATGGAGGAATCTTGGGGCTCTGGAGATGTGTGTTGAAGTTTGTGTGGGTTAAACGTGAATATGAATAGGAACTGTGAAGCTTTTAGACAGGGAGTCGTTTTGCAAAACTAGTTCATCCTAAGCCAAACCGTTTTATCGTGTCGGGATACATGAACCCAAACAAAGCAATTACACTGCACTAAACACGAATCTCCGTATGGTGTTCCGTATGGTGTCGGACGTAAAGAATAGCACCATCCCATATCTTCCCGTGGGTGTCGTAAGAGGCGACTAAGGGACTTACCAGAGAATGGGCAGCAGCGTTCTCTGTGCCTTCGTAACAACCATACTGCGATCGCCAACCCGCCTGCCAAGCGTGGCGATAATGGCAAATCCCCCCCTTCTGGGGGAGGCCTATGTCCAGCAGTGGACGTCTAATGGCTGAAATGATGATGATGATGAAACACGAATATATAACTACGCTTTCAAACACATTCCCCGAGACGCGAGGAAACTGAAATACTGTTAATTTTTTAGCAACTAAAAAAAAACAGCGTAGGTATATTAGTTTGACAAGCTACCGTATTGATTAACTTTTATGTCTTTTATGATAATCTACTGAATTTTGACGAGGGTGCCACACTGCATCTTATTTAAATAAGGTAGTTGCAAAGGAAAATAGCTATTCTGTGACTAGAAAAGAACAATCTCAGTGCGAAGCGTTGAAACACTTCTAATGAAAAACAAGCGAAATTGTAACAGTAGTTTCTCTTTCTTACTTCGTGTTAGAATTTAAATAGCTATTGTTTGACTGCATCGTTAGTCTAGTGGTTACAATTTACGACTGCTGATTGAAGTCTTGGGTTCAATTACAAATACAACAAACAAACAAAACAAACAACAAATACAAAACAACAAATATTCAACAAATATTCGTGTGGCCTACAGATAGTTGTTTCGAGTCTGGGTGTTCTGTGTATGTGAGTTTAAATGTTTGTAAACGCACCCACGATACAGGAGAAATTCCTAGTGTGGGGCCAACGTTTTTTTAAAAAAAAAGAAAAGAAAAATTCTCAGGTCGAACAAATTGTTATTGTGTTTTTTTATTAGAAATTTCTCAATTACAGTCACGGAGTCTGGATTTGTGGCCGTTTGATAGGCAATAGGATTGTCACATGGGACTTAAACATTGAAAATAACTGTCGAAATGGGAGAGCACTATTAGAAACACCTCTGCCTTATCCTTCGAAAATAACAGGCGTTATGTTATGTATATTAAAATGTGGTTAATTTAGGACTAGTTTCCAAAAAATAAATTCAATCACGGCCATACAAATGTCTACGTGAAACTTCAACAGTCAAAAACTTGGACAAGCCATAAAGCCTGAATTTCACTGCAGGGGTAGAAAACACTTTCCATTTGTTAGTAAATCCTAGTGCTCTCAAGCGGCACAAAAAACCTTACTGTATCCCTACCACACGCAATTATGTCCCCGAACTTTTCTGCTCTAACTTCTTAAACTTTACGCGGTCCCTCGAGTGTCCTTGCTCTTTAAGTATATAATTAAGGAATACATATGTTTGTATACAGTATGTTAGGTTAAACGAGGGAAGATATTCAGTATTCGATTCTCGTCTTAAATATGTAAAAAAACACCTTAATTTGTGACGTAATTGTGGCCAGGGCCAGCACGCTCTCCAGATCTCACTTTATTAGACGTTTCTTTTTCGCCAATGTCCTGCGTCATTTTTAAAATATGAAGGGAAAATTAATTAGGTATACTAAAAGTCATTGACCCGCGCACATGTTCTGTGATAAGCGCAAGGATTGCGAGACTTTTGCGAAATGTTTATTATGGTTCTGTCTGTTATTTTTTTTGTTATTTTTTTTTATTAGGATCACGTAAGCATGGCCCTATTGCGACTTTCAGTATGTCCCTCGTTTAATCTAACATACTGTATATAACGTGACGAGAGCGAAGCGGTAGTTATGAAAACGACCGCTACACTATCAACAGCGGGCTAAAGTGTCGTATTAGGAAACATTGTCTGACATAACGTACTGGATGTAGGTCGGGAGATAGTGTTTTGGGAGTGGTGACACATTATTTTGAATAATGGGCAAAATTTGAATGAACTGTGTGAAAAATGGGTAGAAAGGGAATGACTTCTGAAAATGACGATTAATATGGGCATGGAAAAAACTAGCTATCATCATCTGCCTAGCCTTTTCCTAACTATGTTAGGGTCGGCTTCCAGTCTAACCGGATGCAGCTGAATACCAGTATTTTACATGGAGCGACTGCCTGTTTGACCTCCACAGCCCAGTTAATACTAGGTAATAAAATACTCTTTGGTAAGACTGGATGTCAGAATTTCAGGTCACTGACTACCTGCAACGACTGCCAAAGATCTATATGGCATATGGCAGCCGGGACCAACAGCTTAACGTGCTTTCCGAGGCACGGAGGAAACTCGGTATGTCGGGCGGTCACCCATCCACAGACCGACCTAGGCAAGCACAGCTTTACCTAAAGATCGACCCGAGAGGCAGTTCTTATTAAGCTAGCTATATTACCCTTAAATAAATTTGGATTAAGGTAGGAGAATAATGACTATTCAAATTCAAATTATTTATTTCAGACGTGAGTCCATAGTGTTGGTATCAACAAAAAAACTTAATGACTAGGGTTAGTAATAAATAAAAAGTAAAAATTCCATAAAAATCACATGGTATGGATCCTTACCAATTATAGGCAGTACTTGAACTTTAAATGGTCTTAATATCGTTTTTGCGCGTTGAAACTAACGTGAGTTACAATAATTATGAAAAAATCTATTAAAAGCATTTCGGGTAGGTACCTACTTCGTAGATACCTACATTAACGAAGACCGGAAGAGCACAGCGATCTGTCACCAAGGTACACTTGATACACAACACACCAAGTAATTTACTTCCCAGCATATCTCCCTCCAAAATCACATCTGTCTCCTGGCCTAATATGGATGGCACAATTTGTAGAATAATGATGATAGCTGTGTGGGTCCTTAGCGAGCTTTAGTAGGACGTTTGCCGTTCAAGATATGTGGGTATTATAATATTCATGGGCGTACGCAGATGGGAGGCGGTCGTAGATTTAAATCATAGATTTGCGTACCGCAGCGACAAATGTTCATGCTCGAGTTTCGTTGACAATGTGATTTGCTTTTTTTATTTTAAGTTCTGTTTATTTTTTATTAGCGGTGCACGAGATTATCTCTTTTTAAATTAAACCGGGTGTGCTGAGTATGAGGTTCTGGGTTCAATTCCCGAGACGAGAAAATTGTTCTTGTGTTTTTCCATCAGGAATTTCTCAGTAGCAGTCACGGAGTGTAGATTTTAGTCTCGCCGTCGATTACATGGGATAAACATTTTTAGGTGAAATGTAGATTTAATTGGTACATATTGGTACATTTGCCAAACTGATTAGATTTAAGCTTTGATTAGAATTGTCTCGCTCACTCATCTAGTCTTTAAGCGGGATGTGTGAGCTCACTCATCTCAATGTAAACACTTAGGGTCCGTTCACACAGATCGGCTCGGAGAGGAGAGCAGATTTTTACTCAAGAATTCTCAATAACTCCTTCTCTTTCTCTGCTTTAAGTGGTGGGGCACTAAGACTTAAGTTCGAAATGTTTGTGTATAAATGTAACAGTGTACTCATTATTGAGGGAGGAGCCAAATTAAATTAAAAACAAAAGAAGTGACATGTAAAAACAAATTATATTACAATGATTCAAGGCTCTGTTTTAAACGTGATAAAAAATCTGTTCTCCTCTCCAAGCCGGTCTGTGCGAACCGACCCTTACGTACGGTGAGGATACATCTATGATTTAAATCAATGGAGGCTATTCCATACAGCGTGCATTAGCCTATTATTGCATGTTGGGAGGGTTAGATTAGTTCAGCATGTAGTACTTGTGACGTCATAAGTCGTCAATGTTATTAATGCTCTTTGTGTTGTGTTGTGTGGCTGGGATATTGCAATTTAGACTCGTGTTTGATGTGTTCAGGTGAGGAGACAATGTGTGCTGTGTTATACGAGGTTCTAAACATGTTTACTAAGTAACTGGATAGACGTATAAAACGGTAGTCCTCGGGAAATGTGCACCTAATCTATAAATCTCATTCATCTTGTGGTCTTTATGATACGAACCCGGACAAATTTTATTAAAAAAAATTTTTTTTGGCGGGTGGAAAATCATCAAATAAGTGTCAGACTTCTACCTACTAAAAACCACCCATGTTCCTTCTTAGCCCTTCATGTCGAGGCCGCGGTATCTCTTGCGAACAACCCGCAGCCCCGACGGGCGTCGGCAGATTAGAGTGGCACATCACTTTCGTACATTTTGGCAGTACCAATTCAAACTGTAAGTGAATTCTGACCACGTTTGTTTGCGATGCGTTGAGGCCCGATATGCCCGATAGCCGGATATATCAATACGACAATAAATGAAACCGCTGGTTGTTCTAGTTCATAGGAACATTATTAAACTATCAAATAAATCTTAACACCAAAATAAAAATTTGGGAAAAAAAATCAATAAAACTAAGTACATAGCATAAAACTGTAAACGAAATACATTACAATTTACAAACAAATATTGGTTTACTAACATTAGGACTAATTTGCACCGATTAACGCGTGTAAATAAAATGTAACAAACGAATTTGGCAAAGACATTTAGGTAGTTTACTGTCGTATCGTCGGCATCACGACGCGCGACGGTGTTAGGATTTATTTGATAGTTTAAAAATGTTCCTATAAACTAGAACTACCGGTGGTGTCATTAATGTGCGCCTACTTTTATCATGCCTCTAACGACTCTAACACTGGTCTTCCAACTCAATTGATCAGCTCAGACGCTCAGTTAGACTCGGTTGTCATGATAACGGTCTAAAACGCGTAACCATCGGCTTAACGTGGTTTCCGGGGCACTGAAGAAACTCGGTATATAATGGATGGTCACCCATCTACATACCAACCTAGATAAGTGCGGCTTAACCTGAAGATTATTTCGAGCGGGTGTTATTCATGTTTTCTAGCCACGAGCTCCTCCATTTCAACATACTGTAGTTTCGTTAGAAAAAAGTTCTTAATTCTCTATTCCACTAACATTTCGGTGCCATGATTAGTTTCAGTTGAATCGAGAACAGAGCTACGTGTTTTCATTAAGTTCGGTCGCAAGATTGCTATTCAATACATTTTCTATGCATTGCTTTTATAGTTCATCGCTCACTGTGATTTTACTGCGGCGGCGTGCAACTTCAACCGTTCTTTGGAGGGAATTGATTTAGTTATTCGGTGTGGTTTCCCTTTGTTAGCTTTGTGATTTGCTGTGGAAATTAGTTTTTTCTATGAAACGATGGATGGATTGTGTGAGGAATGATATGAAAGGAAAAAGCGTAAATGATGACGTGACGGTTGGCAGAGGAGATTGGAAGAGAAAACGTGTTGCGCCGACTCTAAGTGACATGGGACAAGGGCAGAAAGATGATGATGATGATTACAACTGATTTCTAGAACGAAAAAGATTGTCACGTGGAAACAATACAGGGTCTAAATCAACCCATCACACTGCTGTCATGCAACCAAGCATTCTGTACATCAAACTAAGTACCTCCACGTAAACATTTTGGCTGGGAAACGACTTTTTTTTTTGGGTTACAAATTAACATTTTACGGTGAAACTCAATGTAGCACTGTTAAAACATTGTGCTAGTGGATGCTTTAAATAGTAAACGGGTCATGGAGGTAATTTAAGTAAAGTTATAACCTGAAAAACTAGTATTTACAAAAACAGCTGTGAAAAATTTGGAACTCTGACCCCCAATATCTCCGTAACTAGGGGGTTCCCAGGTATGGCCTAGAACAAAAAAATAATCGCAGTGGTGGGGAGAACATGTGCCCTTCGTTTGCGTTAAGGGTACTTTTACAGCCTATATGTTGGTGAAGTGATGTTACCGGTTGTTGATAATTGTTGAAAGTATAAATGGATGCAAAAAAAATGAAGTTGGAAGCGCCAGCGTAGGCCGCGAAAATTAAATTTTCGTACGAGTTTCGCAATTTGTTGGTCACTCTCAGGCTGTACGTTAAACAAAATATGATTCGCGACCATTGATATAAAAACTAAAGATACGGTCGTCCGAACATTTGCTCGACGCGTTCGCCATACAGAGAATTGGTGTAGTCTGCTCGTTAACGTAATCTTGTATAAGCGGCGTGGCATTTTCGAGGTTTATAGAACATAAATAAAGCTTTTAATAAAATTTACGACCGCATCCGAAGAGAGCCGATTCGATCGTGGACTAGTTCACTTCGGCTTAGGAAAGACCTTATTGGGACCACGTTTGTGGCGTCATTTTAACATGCCGTCCGCCCAGTCCTTACGCAGTAATATATAAGTCAATGTTCGCGACCGTAACTTGTAGCCATGTATTTACAGAATTATTATTAACTAGCTGTGCCCGCGACTTCGTTCGCGTGCTTGTCGGAAACTAAAATGCGTCGCTTAGATAAAAGTACGTTAAATCATTGCCCTGCGTTAACTTACTGCCGCTGTAGAAAATAAGAAGAGGGTAATGCAAAGTACTGACTATGTCTAATACTAAAGTTTAGATGGATGGATTGTTGTTTGTTAATCAACCACGTCAGAACGGCCGAACGGATCTTGAAGAAATTTGAAACAGGTACATTATAGTCGACAGGTACTGTCGTTGGCGCGTTCGTGTTCCACGCGCGCCTCAAAGATAATGTCAGCAACAATTAAGGGGCCCCAAAGGACCCCTTAATTGTTGCTGCCGTCGTCTGCCGGGGCTGACGGTTGTCCGCAAGAGATACCACGGCCCCGAAACACAAAGAGCTAAGAAGAAACGTGGGTGGTTTTTAGTCAGTAGAAGTCTGACACTTTCTTCCGCTCCGCCCAGAGCGGGATGAGTCATTTGATAATTTACGAACCACAAAAAAGGGGGGATTAGAGGCTGTTTCGAGAGGTACCTGTACCGAGTCTGGGACATCGAATCTGAAATGGAACGCCGTCACCTCCTTCTGCGAAGCAGTAATGCTAGCGAAAGAGGTGAACGTAAGAGGGACACAACCCCTCTTCCCAGCCGCCGCGGGAGACGCTCCGGGCATCGGGGGCCACGTGATGGCTTCCGGCCACCGTAGGCTCGGGCCTGTGAACGCTGAGTAACGGGCTAGTTAATCGTTCGTCAGTCCTATGACGATGGAGGCGCGTTCGTGTTCCACGCGCGTCTCAAAGGGATATCAGCAACATTGAAGGGGCTCCCAAGGACCGACGCCCGTCGGGGCTGCGGGTTGTTCGAAAGAAATACCGCGGCCTCGACACATAGGGCTAACAACACACCACATCTATATAAAGACATGTTTGGTGCAGTGGCTGGACGATTAACAGTAGCACTGCGTGTCGCAGGTTCGATTCCCACACGGTACAAACAAAATATGCCGTGGGTTTTATCCAATTTTAATTTAGTTTAAAAAAAATAGTATTTTTATACTGTGTAATTTGTAAATCTTTATTTGTTGACTATTCATGAAACATATGTTTATTTAATAACACCGCGGTTTAGAAAATGACATCAAATGAATAACGCCATCTGTCGAAGACGTAGATAAACTGCTAAAAAAGAGCGATCAAACACACTATAGGGTTTAGGCTATGTAGATTTTGAAAACAGCGTCATTTAGACTAATATCTACGTACCTTTTGCTATCATTACTTATTTAAAGTTATCTTGTGAAGGCATTTATTAATAAGTACCATATTCGTTCAATAGATGGTCGTTGCTTGTCTCATTCTTGACCATAATGATAAGTTCTTCTTGAAAACTATAAATGCATATATCTTTTGATAGAGAGCACCGATTACGATGAAACAAAGACTAGTAATAGCCCAAGTTACGCACAATATTTATGTATAAAAGTTATCTACATTCATTTCGTAAATTTGACGTGATGCTTAGTCATCGAAACAGACAAACAGACAAACAGATAAACAGACAAACAGACAAAAAATCCAAAAATGCTGGAAATGTGTTCTCTTAGTTATACTTTAATACCCTGACAATTTTTTTTTTAAATATTTTCGATGTACAAAAAAGATTTTTCTACAGATTTATTATATGTATATATATATATATAATATATATATATAGAATAGATAGATAGAAGATATAGATAGATGAAAAATTTCTTCAATTTGATTAAATGAAATGAAAGGGTTGTATTGTTCCTGTCGAGGCTGCGGGTTGTTCGCAACAGCTGCATCCGGTTAGACTGGAAGCAGACCCCAACATAGTTGGGAAAGGCTAGGCAGAAATAGATACGGTTTTTTTTTTTTTTTTTTTTTTTTTTTTTTTTTTTTTTTTTTTTTTTGGCAGGAGTGGGAAATCCCCACGGACACCTCGACTACCTCACAGGCTGTGAGATAGTCGAGGTAGTGTCGGACTCGAACCGACTAAAACCACACTCCTGCCCTTCCGGTGTCCCCCTGACGGAGTCAGGGACCTTAGAGACATAATTTATTAATTGTTACACATTTAAGATATTTTAAAATACTAAATTTAGACTCTATGCTTTAATCTTATATCCTTTCATAGAGAAATATACATATATGATAAAACATAGTTGTTATGTGGTCTTGTTTCTGTTTACAACTCTGATACATATCTCTTTACAAAATTCTAAAAATAACTTTCGCTTTTTGTTGTCTCCTATTATTCTACTAATGCTATTTCTGTCGATAGTTGATTCCAGTGTCTGTTCAGCATTTAATCTTTCCGCACAAAAGACCGGGCACTTTGTTATGATGTGGGCGACCGACTCCACTGCATTCGGTTCACAAATGCACGATGGGTTCTCTTTACACTTGAAACGGTGCAAATATTCGGAGAACCCACCGTGCCCCGTGAAGATTTGTGTTACAATGCCGGTTGGCTGCACCTTTTTTATTATTTTGAAGGCGTCGATCGCATCCGGGAAGAAGATTTTAGTTACGCTTGCGGTCTCCCCTTGCTGGTATCTGTGGTTCCATTCGTCAAGCGACCCCATACGGATCTGCCGCTTGACGAATGAAACCGGGCAGCGGTCATAGTCCGGCCTTTTTCTAGACCGGAGTGCAGCTTCCTTCGCGAGGTGGTCCGCGCGTTCGTTGCCTACGAGTCCAGCGTGTGCCTTTACCCAGAACAAGGATATATCTTTGCTCTGGGATAAAGCCGCGCCCACGTTCGCTCTCGCCTCCACGGCCAGGGCGTGGAGGGAACCTTGGTTTGTGACTGACTGAAGTGCGGCCTTTGAGTCACTGTAGATTCCAAAGGTTCCCTCTTTGCGCTTGAGGATTTCGCGCGTGGCTACGCATATGGCCAGAAGTTCCGCCTGGTACACCGTGCAGTAGGACGGCAAGCTAAGCTTGACGGACTTGATCTCGGCCTCACCGTCCCAAAGTGACAGTGCAGCTCCGACCTTGCCCGCAATCTTGCTGCCGTCCGTGAACACCCTCACAGACTGGGTATTGTGTGTGTCCACACGCACCTGGTCCTCCAGGCACACGAACTCCATGGCCATATGTTTCGCCGGGTGTGGAGTCTCTGCAAATGCCACCACCCGCTCCAGTTCTCTGCCCGCCAGTGCTGGCTGCGGCACCCCCCTCTTTGCCTCGTACAGAGCGGCTGCTTCCTGTATTCGGAGGTCAAGTGGGAGTATCCCAGCCAGCACCAGGGACGCGTTCAGCGAAACGGTGCGGTAGGATTTGCAGAGCTTCTGCGCGAATCCTCGTTGGACCGTGTTGAGGCTTTTCTGCACTCCGATCTTTTTGGCCGCCGGCGCCCAAGCGCTTGCCGCATATAGAATTACCGGCTCCACTGCTGCCGTGTAGATGGTGCGAATGATCTCCGGGTTAAGGCCCCAGCTCACTTTGGCCGCACGCGCCAGCTGTTTGTATATGTTCACAGCTTTTCTGCAAACGTTTGCGACGTGGGTATTGAAAGTGAGCTGGTGGTCGACGGTGAGCCCCAGTATTTTGATTTCCTTAGACATGCCAATGTCTACCCCGCCCATGCTCAGGAGGGGGACATCGAACTTCAGCTTCTTGGTTATCACCATTGCACAAGTTTTTTGCGGTGCAAACTTCAGCTTGTTTCCGATGCCCCACCCCCGAACATACTCGAGGGCGGCATTGGCATGCCTCTGGATTTCCAACGCTGTGTCACCGTCGAAGATCATCACAACATCATCGGCGAACGCCTGGCAGTGGACGCCACGCTCCTCTAGCCCCTTCAGCAATGGGTCTAGGACCAGGTTCCACAAAATCGGACCGCCAATAGATCCCTGCACACACCCCTTGTTCGTGTCCCTCTGACACTCGGCGCCCGCGTATCTTACTACGACGCTCCTACCAGTCAGGTAGCTATCGAGCAACCTTCTAATATTCACCGGGCACTTTTCCTCAGCCAGTCTGGTTCTTATGGCCGGCCACCATGCGCTATCGAAGGCTCCCTCTATATCCAATGACACAACAGTGATCAGCTTCTTTTGACTCAGCTTTGCTTTGATGTGCTGCATCATGGTGTAGAGGGAGTCTTCGGTGCTTTTCTGTGGCATAAAACCAAACTGGCGAGTACTAAACCGCGGGATCAGGTGCCACTTGAGCCTAGCTACGAGCATCTTTTCAAGTATTTTGCCTAGGACTGGTAGGAGGCCGATCGGCCTGAACGATTTAGGGGTGGTGTAGGAGTCCTTGCCTGGCTTTCGGAGGACCACCACTGTGGCCACTTTCCAGGCCCCAGGGAAGTGTCCAAGCTCCAGGCACTTATTGGCAAGTGCTAGGAACGTCTCTGGGTCCCGGAATATGGCCTGTGCACAGATATCGGCTGTGAGACCGTCCGCCCCGGGAGCCTTCTTCGGGTTAAAGCTTTCCACCGCGGTTTTCAGCTCCAGAAGTACAAACGGCGGGTCATGGTGTTCATCATGCGCCCACTCGTTTGCACGACTGGCCGCTTCACGTGTCCGACGGTGGTAAGCTGTTTCTCCCTCCTCTAAGTCCGCGGGGTAGAAAGTCTCGGCCAGCAGCGAAGCCGACTCCTGTGCACTTAGCGGCGATCCGTCCTTTACCAACGGCAACTCCTCTTGCCTTTTGGCGGTCCGTCCTATGACCCTGTAGATCCCCTCCCACATTCCTTCCCTATCCTGTTTTTGACAGAAGGCCTTCCACCCTTCCGTCTGCGCTTTTTGGGCTAAGGACTCATATTTTGCTTTTGCTTGCAGGTACTCATCGACGACGTGTTGCCTCCGGATGGGTGCGGCGCACCGGATGCGGCGTCTCTTGGTCTTCACCTCCGACATCAGCTCAGCGAGCTCCTTGGACCACCACGGTATGGTAAGTATTGTTTTGTTTTTTATTTTCATTATTGTCTCTTCACAGGTATGTGTTAAATTTACTATGTATTTATTTATTTTTATGTCTAAATCTGTTTTATTATTTATGTTACTGAAACCACTCGAGTCCATATTTGATTCTGCACTTAATTGGGCCAATTTCGTATGAAATTGGCTCCAATTTGCTTTCCTGGTATTATAGACTCTCGTGGTTCCCTTAACACTCGTTCCTTTTGATTTTAACAGGTTAATTTTGAAAACAATACCGTTGTGGTCCGAGCTCGTGAGACCTTCCTCGACCCGCCAGTCCTCCACCAAGTCCAGCAGATCCGTTGAGCACGCTGTGACATCAACGAAGCTGCTGTACGAGGTGTTACCTCTGACGGTGTCGAAGGTCGGGGTGTTGCCGACGTTGAGTACCTGCAAGCACATTTGTTCCAGGGTTCCCGACATTTCGTCACCCTTGCTGTCTGTTACCAGGCTGCCCCACCAGGTGCTCTTGGCGTTGGCGTCGCCGCCAATTATTATCCTAGTGGGGCCGATTTCCTCGCGAATCTGCAAGAGTTGCTCCAGGTATGGCTGTATGGGCTGGTCTGGTTCGAAGTAATACGAGACTACTGCGATTTCCCAGGCGCTGGTACGGATCCTCACCACCACGATGTTGTTGGTGGTGAGTTTCGGACACTGTGAGACGTCGAGATCTTGGTCGAAGACGGCTATTGCCGCCTTCACAGTTCCACCTCCTTGTTCAGCGCACTGGTACACTCTCGCTCCCCGGTAGTCTCGCATCCTCTTAACCCCACCCACATACGGCTCCTGGAGCAATGCGAACGCAACCCTCCGCTCACTAGCCACAATCATGAGCTCTTGGGTTGCTAGGTTCTTTCTCTGCAGATTCGCTTGGATTACCTGGTAACTCTTGCGCACGTTCGGGTCTGATCGGGAATCCCTGGGCGAGTCCCTGCCTGCTGGTGCCACTGGGGTGCCCTTAGCAATACGCCACCGACAGCCGCGCCAATGCGTCCCACTTAACGCGAATTGGACACTCGCTGTCGAAGGCGTTGTGCTCGGTCTTCTCCAGCTTATTGGCCACACAGTTTAAGCACTTCGGCGCTTCCAGAGCCAGCCGAGAGGGGCAGTCGGTCCTCATGTGGGGGCCACCGCAGTGTGTGCAGAGGTCAGCGGGTTCCGTGCACAATTTGCGACCATGGCCGAAGCGCAGGCAGCGGGTGCACTGGATCAGAGGTGACTGATCCAGCACACGCACCCGCTGCAAGTCGATGTGCACTCGACCCGCGTTTGTCAGCCTCTGCCACACAGAGGGGGACACCTGCATGATGATGTGAGACATGTGGGTGTTCCTCGTCTTACGACGGTATTTCACCCCCATCCTCACATCATCCGCAGGTAAGTCTCCAATCAGGTGGGTGTTCTGGCGTTTAATCGCCTCGGTGACCTCCACATCGGTGTGACAGGAGAGGACGTCCTTAATGATGACAAGCGGATCTTTATTTTTGACTTCTTCTACTGTGAGGTTTCCTGCCTTTTTTATCCTCTCCGTCACCCGAGTCATCTCCTCCCTGGTCCTGAAACCGACCACTACCTTCTGGTCCCTTATCTTCCGCATCCTCTCCACCCTGGTTCCCTCATTCCTGGCGTCTACTGCCGTCCTTAGCTTCTCAATAACCCCTTCCCCGGTGTCTTTGTCATCGACCGATGACACGACCACCGAGTGAAGGGGCTTTTGGAGGTGCTGCTTCGGAGCGGCGGCCATCTCCGCGAACGAGGGTCCCTGGCCTGCGACAAAGCGAGGTGCCTGTTGAAGGTGCTCCGACAGAGCTCGAGTGTGCACCTGGCATTCCTCTAACGCCTTATTGTGCTGCTGGAGGTTCTCCATCAGCTGCTTCATGAGCTCTGTCGGCGCGCCAGTGGCCGATGTCAGGTCCTTGGGGGCCTTTTCAGGTTCGGCTGCCTCTCCGGGTGGCTTCGCCCTCTCCAGCTCACCCTCCTTGACGAGCTGGTAAAGCCGATCGACTGCTTTCACCAGCGCGTCCTTGATTTCCTTCTTTAGGTTTCGGGAACTGTCCAGTTGGAGTTTGGCGCTGGAGAGACACGCCTTTGCCTCCGTGGTTCGACTCAGGTATTTCACGGTAGGCGATTCCCGGGGCGAGCTATCCGGGGCCTTCTCCGGCTGCTTCATTGAAGTTTTTGATTTGAGTTTGGGGGGAGTGGGCACGAGTGCCTTCTTAGGGGGAGTGGTGACGGTAATCTTTTTGGTAGGTGTAGGAGTTTTGCGGGATTTACCCGTGTTTTGTTTCTCCGCCTCCCACTCGCCAATACTGCGCCGCACTGAAGGGCCCGCTTGCACTGGGCATGCCCCCTCCCCAACCAAACTCTCCTCCGCTGCCTTCTCCTTCGTCACCGGTGTCCTAATGCCGATGCCGAACATTTTCGGATAAGTCGTCGGGGGACACGTACGATACTAAATCCCTGTAAAGGGGGGATCCAGTCGCAATTAAAATAAGAAAAATGTATAAATCAAATAAAATAAGTTAATAATATAAATAGTTAAGTCCTAAATTAGGAGTCAGTCTTATTGTCAGAAAAATAAAATATGTCAAAATAAAATTAAAATTATCATTAAATTTCTCCCCTGCCTCGAGATTTGGTCTCAGAAACCCGTCAAAACAAAATTAATAAAAGATATGGCTTAGACAATCGTTTGGAACAAAAAACAGAAATAATAAATTTTTGGTAAATTCCTAGTCCACCTTCCTGCTATAGACCAGAGGGCGGGTTGGGTGGGCAAAATTTTTTGCGAGCTAGCCGCACGTGCGATACGTCAAAAAACGCGTCTCCGCGCGGGCTAGCCGAATTACGGAAAAAAGTTATTAACGTTAGAAGAAAAATTTGGAATAATCCCCGAAAAACCAGTTTTTGGGGTAAAAAATGAAGGTAATCAACCCCCAATCTGGGCTTCGGGCTACGGATCGCGGCCTTCAACTCAGGGATGGTAGCTGACTACAACTGAGACTATATAGAATATTTAAAAGCGAAGAAAGTTTTGAATCCGATTTATTATGAACGATTTCCTTATAAAAATTTCGAAAAATTTTCTAAGTGTCAGGGGGTGAAAATTTTTTGCGCGTGCGGTCGTCTCAAAATGGTCAGGGAGTAGGCGGAACACTACTCCAGTCGATTTACGCTGAAAACAGCTCAAAAATCGCGCACTGAAAACTGCTGATATCAATGTTTTAATAAAATTTTCGTTCCTTTAGGTAAAAAAAATAGATACGGTTAGTTTGGGACTATAATGGTACAGTTCCCCCGTCGGGGCTGCGGGTTGTTCGCAAGAGATACCGCGGTCTCGACATGAAGGGCTAAGAAGGAACAGGGGTGGTTTTTAGTCAGTAGAAGTCTGACACTCCCTTTCGCCCTGTACCGCGGCCTCGACATGAAGGGCTAAGAAGGAATATGGGTGGTTTTTAGTCAGTAGAAGTCTGACACTCCCTTTCGCTCTGCCCAAGAGCGGGAGGGGTTATTTGATGATTTCCCACCCCCCCAAAAAAAAAAGGGTTTGTATTGTTGATTTTAATGGTTATAACTCCGGACTCCTCAGGAGCTGCTTCACAGGTCTGCGTACCTAGTTTACGAGCCCGGAAAACTGACAGTAATTTTAAACTTGGTGGTGTACTACCAATTAAAAGTGAATTGTAATTGTAACCCACTGTTTCTGTTACGCTATGTACGATGTTGTTGTTTTCATATATTAATAAACTTTAAACAGTTGTCAAAAAAACATACTTACCTATCTTTCTTTCAGACCATAAGTTGTTAGTGGTTAGTAACAGAGTGTGCTATGTTAGTGTTATTAGTACTTAATTAAATACAGACAGAACCAGGAATAACGTTTAGCTTAATGTACATGAAGCGTTCACTTAAATATTTAATACATAGTAACACGAGTGACTTCCGCGAATGCATTTGGCGGGTGTAATAACTTAGTTCTCAGAAACCGGTGCGTTATGAATATTCCAGTACGTTATACTTAAACGTCATAGGTTGCCACTTTAGCGTTGAATATGTGTTACGTATTTTTTTCCGAAAAATCAGAAGTCTTGTCAGTCCGACCGACGGCGACTATCATTGCTTTCAATTTTAGAACAGTCGCTTTTTTAGAACATGTTCCAATCAGGTAGCGCCTTATTTCGAAAACCATTCATCATCATCATCAGCCTATAAAGTTCCCACTGCAGGGACTCAGGCCTCTCTAAGAGAGGGAAAACCATTGCCTTGCGGGTCCAATATAACAATGCCTTCAGAATGCTATTGCGTCTTCCACGTTTCTGCAGCGCATCGGGCATGTTCATGGAGGCTCGTACTGATGGATTTGCAGCTATCCTGCGCAAAAAAGTCGCCTCCTTACTGAGTAGGGTTCGTGCTAGTAGCAATGGCATTCTGGCGGTTATTGCGGACAAAGACTGTCCTATTCTGAGTCATGACATTGGGGTGTTGATCCAAAATAAGTGACATAAAAATATAATGTAATTTGAATAGTATCATAGAATGAATTTTAAGTCAATTAATGTAACTCAATCACCAAATTTATTACCACTAACATAGTTCGTAAGTATTTTTACTAACCCATATGGACCTGGTTGTTCGAAATAAAAACATTATTATTATTTTTAAAAAACAAAAAAACTTGGTCCCAATCTATCCCACCTAATACCAAGACAGCTTGTCGCGAAACTTGTCCAACACTTATGTCCTAAAGATTTCTGAGCGTATCCAATCTAAGTAATGGTCTTGATCGAACGAGCCATATGTCACATGCCAGATGTTGGCCGACGCTATATTATAGTCCAATATGCTATGAAGTGACACTTCAATCTAGGTTTATAGCTCTGTAATTGATTAAAAAGTTGTATTTCAGACTGGAGTGTGAAGGCTTAAGTGATTGGGCAATGTAGACACGTTTATTTTAGACTTCAAGAGAGGATGGTATGTGTTATTAGAGTCTACACTATCTAATGATATAATGAAGAGGGTTTATATGAATGTGTTTAAACTAAAGTTAAGTGTTTAGTATTTTCGGTTTTTTTTAGTTGTGTTTTTAGGTTGTGTTATTTGTTGTTCAATTTAGTTTTATGTAACAAGGTAACACCTAAATTACGAGTACCTACTAGGTGTTTTAATTTAATTTAATTTAAGTTTGCATGCTGAATGTAGTAAGCGAAATATGTGAAACCTTTTATTTTTAAGACCATATTGTACCATATTTCATGCAAATAAAGAATCTTGAATCTTGTTATAACATTAAAAAACTAAGGGTCTTTTTACACTCATTCGATATTAATCTGGTTTAGATCTAGATCCAAAGTCAGACAAAACAAAAGTAACCTGTGTGTATTATGAAACTATTGGCCCATGGTTTTGCCGACCTAAAAAGTGCGTCTGTAAAATTAGCATCCGTTTTAAAACTAAGTCTTTTGTTAGATTTGTCACAAGGGAACCACAATTCCAGAAGAAAAAGCTTACTTTGTCTAGGATTATTAGTAGGTATAAGAAAGTAAAAAAAACATTCAAACAAACAATTTTGACATCCAGTCTTACCAAAGAGTATCGTATTACCTAGTATTAACTGGGTTGTGGAGGTCAGATAGGCAGTCGCTCCATGTAAAATACTGGTACTCAGCTGCATCCGGTTAGACTGGAAGCCGACCCCAACATAGTTGGGAAAAAGGCTAGGCAGATGATGATGAAGAAAGTAAAAAAAAAAAAACTGATTGGATTGGATTTCGTTATAACATTTTCTAGATTTTAGAACAGGCTGTTACTGCCACATTTTTTTGTGAAATTGAAAATTCTTCGAAACTAATTACAGAAATCCACGTGAGGGAAAATTAATATCCCAAAATGGCGAATTGAAAACCGCAATGTATTTAAAAACAAAAAGAGTACAAATGTCGATTAGGGAGTCGTGTCACGTTCGAGCCCATGTGGTCGCCACCGGGTTCCGTCGCTTTAGAAAAATGTATACGATGAACGTGACAACCCTGCGATGGAAACGGTTCTATTTTTGAACGCAATCAAAATATCTTTTGGGTTGTTTATGGTTTTCTGAATTGTTTATGATTTGTGCGTATGGAGGTTTGCTAACGTGTCAGGGACGAAGCTTACTTTAAATATTAGAGAGAACAGGCTGAAATAAAATGTGGTGGAACAGAGAATCTCAGCATACATACATAACATCATACCTGTAATCCCTGAAGGTTTAGGCAGAGGTAACAGCACACCCACATTCCACCAGTTATGTTTAAGTCCCATGTAATAGAGGGCGCGCCTATTGTCATCAACCGGGCACTAATTCAGACTACTGATGGAATAACCCAATAACACGTTGCCGACCCGGAAATTGAACCCAGGACCTGATGCTCAGAAGTCGCGCTTGCGATTACTATACTAACGCGTCAGTCAAGAGTTAGGCAATCTTTGCATACATAATTATTTTAAAAGTATTAAGTTATGATTGTTATCATCACCGAAACTCTCAAAACGGTGAAGGAAAACATCGTGAGGAAACCGGCATGTCTTAGAACCAAAAATTCGAAGACATGTGACATCTACCAACCCGCACTGCACCCGCGTGGTGGCCTGAGTCCCTGCAGTGGGAACATTATAGGCTGATGAAGAAGTTATGATTACAAAGCTAGTTAAAATAATAGTCTCTTCTTGTTATCGATACATATCAGCATATTCGATTTAACGTATCGCTTACCGAACAAAAATATCTCAGTAGCGTCCGGGATTTTCATTAAAACTGTATTTTCAGGATGCGCAACGGTAATTTACATACGTGACTACATGAATATCTTCTTATTAACTATGTTGCTTTGCATACCAAGTGAACCGAGCTCATTTCGTACTACCGGGCATGTTTCCGATACATCGGCTGCGGAATCTTAGAGCTTGCACCCAAGGAAGTCGGTATACGTATCTCATAGGACACAAAGACAAAGACATTTATTCGTAGGATACGGTATTCACAAAGTTGTTACAGAAATGGTATGGTTCTTGACATATCTACCGCTAGACGCGGCATACGAATATTTACATAATTGATACTAAAGTTAATATTTTACTGCGGTACTCAGAGATATTTAATCATTACTTAGGCCGTCACTTAGTAAAGATTTGACATACTTTTGTATGACAAAACTGTCAAAACCTTTACTAAGTGATGGCCTAAGTAATCATTAAAGCTCTCTGAGTGCGGCAGTTAGTACTTATCATAATTTTAGTTAATTTTTATACACACATACCTAACACTAAATTACATACTATACTCTAATGAAACTTACATTCTAATAAAAACATACCTTTACCTAACATTAAATTACACTCTGAGGTACATTGCTGTAATTCTGTTATACAGTTTGTAATATACAGTACGTTAGTTTAAACGAGGGACATATTATTGAAACCGGCTTAAACGATACTAATCAAAATCGTCATCATAATCTTCCTGCCCTTATCCCATTCTATTTGGGGTTGACCCAACACGTTTTCTTATGAAAATGCTAATAAATATGTACTAATGAAAATATGAACAACAAAAAAATCACTTATAGTCCGGTCAATTTAGACATTCGAAGTTACATAAAGTCCCAACAAGCTGAATTTCTGTGAAGTTGTTCAAAACATAATTATAAACAATGTCTAGAAGTTCCCCATCATTCCCCTGTAAGGAAAAAATTTAATTCAAGGTCAAAGGTAAAAAAAATGAGTTTTTCGCGATTTTCAGCAAAACGGTAAGTTTTATCATAAAAGTACCTCAGACAAAAATTGTAGATCAT
Organism: Diarsia brunnea; assembly: GCA_949774965.1. NCBI lineage: Eukaryota > Metazoa > Arthropoda > Insecta > Lepidoptera > Noctuidae > Diarsia > Diarsia brunnea. The sequence goes on along the minus strand of OX459002.1, from coordinate 17,542,859 downwards.
AAAATTATCTATAAAAAATGTATCAATACTTTTTTTCTTACGAGCCACCGTTTCTGAGATATAACGATTCAAAAAGTTATAAAAGTTGTTATCGTCATAATATGCACACGTTTCCACGCCACCTATGAGGTAGTGTACTTAGCGCGTTTTTTTTAACGTGGTTTCCCAAGTAGGCCTACTCCGCGGGTCAGTTGTGAGCCGAGTTTAATGTAAAACTATTGCAAAATAACGGAAATTTTCAAAGATTGGGAAAGAAAAAAAGTATTGATACATTTTTTATAGATAATTTTATGATCTACAATTTTTGTCTGAGGTACTTTTATGATAAAACTTACCGTTTTGCTGAAAATCGCGAAAAACTCATTTTTTTTACCTTTGACCTTGAATTAAACTTTTTCCTTACAGGGGAATGATGGGGAACTTCTAGACATTGTTTATAATTATGTTTTGAACAACTTCACAGAAATTCAGCTTGTTGGGACTTTATGTAACTTCACTCTCATTTTTTGGTCTAAATTGACCGGATTATTATAGATAACAGACAGAACCAATTCAAATATTTCGGGAAAATATTCCTTGGGTTTGTCACAGGAATTGTGCGGGGGTCAATGTTTTTGAGGTATAATTCATTTTCCTTTCATATTTTAAAATTGGCGTGGGACAACGGCGAAAAAGAAACTTTTAATAAAGTGATATCTGGAGAGCGTGCGTGGCCATGGCACAATTACGACACAAATTAAGGTCAAAGTTTTTTACATATTTGGGACGAGAATCGAATACTGAATACCCTCCTTCATAAGTCCTACCACTAGTACTGTACTAGTATTAGTACTGTATGTTGAATTTACCGAAGATTTCTGTTAGTAGGTGTTAGTATTTGCAGTGGTTCAATGCTTTTAGTGCTCATGTTTTGTCAGCATTCAAGCAGCGTTCTTGAATATTAATAGAATCATAATACGGTCTGACTACACCGTGAACTGAGCAAAATACATCTACAGAAGCCAATTTATGTCCCTTGAGCGACAAAATTAAAGACGAAACACACATAAATATTGCAAAGCGTCCCCAATGGCAAAAGAAAATGTCAATGAATAGGATTGTACTAAAACACTCTCCATTGTGTTCATGTCTTTTTTGTTTCGCATACCAAATGCATTCGAACAATGTTCGAAGTATCCCCGATTGTTCAGATTGACACAAAAAGTATTTGGAATCCCCCGTATTTACATAAGGTCGTATGTGTAACAATGTGAAGAATCCCGGGGGTCTCGGGGGATGTGAACACAATGCAACACGTCACCCGAAGTCCCGGAAAGGGGAGTGAAGTCCGTTAAGGCTTGGAGGGATTCTGTTGGTTTTTTTTTTGCGTCTATTTTTATCTCTGATTTGTTTTGTTTAAAATGATGCAAGTAGCACCTGGCATCGCTGGCATAGTTGAGCAAACTCGCTTCACTTCTAGGGGAAACTGCTAGTGGTTTTACTGCGGTACTCAGAGATATTTAATGATTACTTAAGCCGTCACTTGTAAATATTTGACATACTTTTATATGACTCAACTGTCAAAACCTTCACTAAGTGATGGCCTAAGTAATCATTAAAGCTCTCTGAGTGCGGCAGTAAGAGTCATAGTTATAGTCATCATTTATTGCATTCATGTAGTTCCCAGGTTGTTACAGGTATATAGGTTTCATACATGAACCCTGCTAGGGCACAGCAATATATAAAGTTTAATTTAAAGTGCTACAGTGTCACATAATAACCAAACTTTAACGAAGAGAAGGAGTAGATAAGCATACCGACCGCTAACGAACCCTATTTATTCTTGTGTTATTCATGTTATCAAACATTTATGCCTGTTTGGCTTTCGTACGTTTTTTACGGATGACCACTGAAAAACCACCGCTGTGCTATATTCCCCTACCCTTATTTACGACGTGGAATAGCAAACCGACCAAACCTTCATAACTCCTCCCACTTTAGAACACCATAACTCGTTTAAAATTCACTCATAAGCTGTATTGACAAGAGACGATACTGCCAAAGGTTGGCAGTAATCAGATAGCTAATTAACGGCATCACTGGCGCCTTTATAGCCGTTAAAGGGTTCAGTGCCAATACCGCGGCTTTTGCGCCAAAAGCGATGTCAAACTATGGCAAAATAGATGGCGGGATTAAGTTTAGATTATGTTGTTCGTTAATGTTAACGCGCGGGGTGGTACATTTTCAGAGGTCGGTATTATCGTTGACAATACAGGGTGTAAACGAACCCTTCACGCATCCGTCAACCAGGCATTCTGTACATCAAACTAAGTACACCTACGCAAAAAATTTTGCTGGGAAATGACTTTTTTTTTTGGGGTCAAAAATCACATTTTACGGTAAAACTCAAAGAAGCACTCTTAAAACATTGTGCTAGTGGATGCTTTGAATAGTAAACGGTTCATGGAGATAATTTAAGTAAAGTTAAAACCTGAAATACTAGTATTTCCAAAAACAGCTGTGAAAAATTTGGAACTTTAACCCCCAATATCTCCGTAACTAGGAGGTTCCCAGGTATGGTCTAGAACAAAAAAATGATCGCAGTGATGGGGCGAACAAGTGCCCTAGGTTTGCGTTAAGGGTACTTTTACACCCTATATATGGACCCAATTTTGAAACGGTTAGTTGACACTTACCGTGACCCAAGAACTGGCTTTTAAATTGAGCAGAGGCTCGGTTTTATAGTGATAAGGCCGCCAATCTTTTACGTACATTAACAATTAACAGTGATGTGGAGAAATTTATCGATGTCATATTATCGTTAGTTGTTGTGCTTGTGGATAAATAATAACTGCAGCTCGGGTTGGTTTAGCCGTCTTTGGTTGGGTTGGTCCAAGGATGGATGACCCCCATTACATACCGAATTTCCTCTGTGACTCGGAATGCACGTTGAACCGTTGGCTGTCAATCGTAGATCTTCGACAATCGTTACAAGTAGTTAGTGACCCGAAAGTCTATCAACCAATGTTCCCATGGGGTATCATATTACCCAGTACAACTGGGTTGTGGAGGTCAAATAGCCAGTCACTCCATGTAAAATACTGGTATTTAGTTGCATCCGATTAGATTGGAAGCCGACGTCAACATATAAGTTGGGAAAAGGCTGGGAAATATTTAACATCCTATACTCTAGTACAATATCCATATAGAAATAGGTTATCTACGTTTTGTGACAAGTTCAACGGAACCCATCAACAACTTTAGTAGTTAGAACGAAATCACGAACCTCGGTTGATAAATCGAACTACACGGACACATACGCGTTTTTGCTGCGATCAATCTTGCTCTGACAATGACGATAAATTGAAAAGTTTACGTACAACATGCTTTATAGCCTTTATAGGTCATGTCATGATGGAGCGCCTAATCGTTGCGTCTATGTTAGGAACTGTTCACGGCTTCATACGAAGCGGTTTGCGTCAAGCAACATGTGCGTGCGACTTTGTTTCCTTCACATGGGAACTGCCTGTCTTGGCACACACTAAAAAGTCGGTCTTAGACGGTAGGTTATTCATGTGCAGTGTTTCCTGTACTGTACAACTCCGCAGAGCTAAATCTGTGTAGCTGAAAACTGTGTAGTTATCCTGGCCTGGACAGTAGTACAACCTATCGTCTATGGCCTGCTAAAACTTTTTTCATTGGGTTTCCCCGCTGTCTCTTTCGTAGGACGCGTGTCGCGTGAGTGTACAGCGTGTGGCAGAGACCTTACATTTATTGGCGTTTTAGAAAAATGTTTTATTTTTCCATAATAATGAGCTTTTACAATTAAATACCAGGAAACGTTGCAAGAAAACGGTTACATTTGCCCTGTATACCTCTTAATCGAAATGCATCAATCGTTGCTACTTCCCTGTACGGCCTACACACATCGAAAAGCTAAATCAAGTAACCAACTCCCCGATTTCGTACCTACTTGATTCGTGTATTACACAGAACAGATAAAAGAGATTAGAAAGGAAATAGTTCCTGATTTGTATTAGAACGCCTGTCGCCGCTTGTCTCCCACTCTCTATATCCACTACAAGCAAGAGGCTAATACGTACGCGCATAACGCACACAAATAAACCGCACTCACTTAGATCGCAAGCTTGCTACTGGTTGTCACACTAGCGCAAACACTGCGTATGACGTACACTCACACACGCTTTTATTTCTCATACATGTTACGGCGACCAAAAGGTCGATAATTTATGTCGATAAAATTACTTTAGTTTTGTAACTTTAAGTTTTGCAATATTTTGATTTAATTTCGGAACGGGATAGAAAGAATGAAAAGGTATTTATTTGTCTCACACAGATACAAAATTAAAGATTAAAAAAGTAAAATCAAAAGTAAACATACGAGAAACACTTAAAAATAAGACATACATTCAATTAATTACTACATTTAGTTAGTAGGTATCTATTCAATTCTACCGGTTGCCTCTAGCCATAGTGTTCTTGTATCTGGATCTGTTGGAAACCTAAAAACAAAACTTTGTTGTGTTATGTTTCCATTATAAATGACTAACCTCAAAACAAATTTTAGACGAAAACCAAAATTAATAACCCACATTAAACAATAATTGACAGTAATAAACGAAGTTATTTAATCATATTCATAATAATATCATTTGAATACATTCACACATACTAAATATCGACATTGTTTACAACTTGGTACAACACAATCGAAACGCATAGATTTTGCAGAACTCAAGGTTTGGCTCGTCGTACGCGACGTTCGCAGTGAACGAAATACATCGCGCAATCGCCCACGCAGTACAAGATGGTACCCACGTATTGCAAGCAATGTACGTAATTTTTTAACTGCTTGCGACAGTATCATTTTTTCTACCAACTACATAATACTATTGTAATAATTACAAATATTACTTGTATTTTAAGGTATTTGGACTTACCGGTGATAAGAAATCCCTTCTCGAGGCACACTACACACCCTGGCTTCTTTTCCGACACATTATAATAGCGCAAGATGGCATAATTCTTTTTTTTCGCGGAGCTTCGTACGCTGTCAGTGTGAGCGCGATTGTTGGCCGGTAAATCAAATTTTGTCGACATTTGAGCGTTTGCGACATATGAGCGGCGCGCCTGCCCCGCCCACAAGGCCCTTCTAACCTCTTTTATCTGTTCTGTGGTGTATTACGTTAAAGATACAGTCAGCCATAGCTTACTTTAATAATACAAAAGCGATTGCTCCTATCATAATAATATGGGTTTCAAAATATTATGTTCTGAGATCAAATTGTATATAGTTAACAAAACAGTAGATGAAAATCCCTCTTAAATAATGTGTTCACAAAGTAGTCACGAATTACTTAGATTAAGCAAGTAGGAAGTAATTAACATACATCTACTTGAGTTTCCCGAAACATGTACTTGAGGCTGTAATTACGATCGTAATGTTGCCAAGCAATGGTATATTATCATGACGTTTAATTGGTTATTCATTAGGAAAGCGACAAGTGAGAAACGTATTACGTTTAATTTTCGTCGTAGGTGATGTTCAATGAAAAGTGCTCAATATCATGTTAGCATAACGTGACTTGTTAGCGCTTTGGAGCCAGTGTTAATTTGAAGGTTTTATTGCTAAACATAGGTATTTCAATAAACGGAAATTTGTGAAATAACCCTTTTTGATTAATAACAATTTATAGTACCTGGGTGATACGATTTTTTCCAGGTGTGAGACCTAGCAAGATCTTTAACTTTCATCAATATCGTGATTACAAATATAAGGAAAATATTGATTATTTTATAGTATAGGATGTCAAAACAACAGGGTCATCTTAGCATTTTCTTTACCCTGTGCCGATTATCATAATGTTAAAAGGAATTTCAACAGAACTATAGTGATGAAGATGATGATGATGATGATGTGTTCCATTTCCCCGGGTTGGGTTAAGTAACATGACGTGATAAGGGGATAAGTGTAGCAATAAAGGCAGTAGGATCCCTTAGTGATAACAGTAAAATGCGATTATATCAACCCGTCCACCAAACGGGTGGTCAGCCATGGTAAATAATTTTGATAACTAGCTAGCACCTAACTAACGAGAAAGCTAATCGTAATAAAATACACAATACATACATATACACAAACTCAGACTTTTTCCTGTGGGGATAGCTAGAAACCACAGAAAGCCACCTGTTACGATCCTTTTTTTTTTTGGCGGGTGGAAAATCATAAAATAATCCCTCTCGCTCTTGGGCAGAGCGAAAGGGGGTGTCAGACTTGTACTGACTAAAAACCACCCATGTTCCTTCTTAGCCCTTTATGTCGAGGCCGCGGTGTCCCTTGCGAACAACCCGCAGCCCCGACGGGACCTGTTACGATCCTTACATACTCCTTTTGCCTCGTTTACTTCATACATCTGGTCAAAAAATATAAAAAACACATATTCTGTAACAGTCACACAGTCAGAAACCCTTCTTTTAACTTGTTAGTAACATAAACACGTCAGTTCCTTCTTAAAATAGTCCAAACTCCAACAAAGACATCGCAGCCTCATTCCGAAATAGAAGCACATCGCCCCTGTCAGTTCCGAAGCGTCTGAAACGAGAGAGCTGTTCCGTGCTGTTCGGCTGCAAGCTGTCCCAGCGTCGGGTACGTGCCACAGCTTGTTTTGTTGCCGAGGTGGCGCTGTTCGAATGGCTTGTTCAGTAAGTTTTGTTTTGTTGTCTTGGGGACGAGGATCGGAGTTTTTGTTGGTATTTCGAGGATATTGAATTTTTTAATGGAACGGTTTTGAATTAATATTGATATTCTGTTTGGAAATCTTGAAGTGAAAAATCATAAAAACACAAGGTAAATAAACGAAACAGCATCATGGTTGGAGGGTCCTCCACGAAGCGGTCAACCATGATGCTGTTTTGTACATCAAACTGAGTAATCCTACGCAAAAGTAATTGCTGGGTTACGAGTTTTAATTTGGGGTATAAAATCACAACAGGCAGTGGGGCAACGATTTTGAGTTTTCCCGTTGTCCCCATCAGTGGGGACATGGTTTTGGAGATAGCCTATTGCATTTCGTAGCTTCAAATAATGTTAAAGTAGAATTTGTCTTCGTTATTATATTATATTAGAGAATCCAGAATTAAAAGTAGAGAATCCAGAATTTTAAGAATTAATACTCGAAGGGAAGCAGTTGTAGTTTCTACCGAAATAGGAGAGTACTCAAGTACAAAAACCCACCCGCTTAGTTAGGTGCTCCTAGTTCTAGAGAGTTTTAATCTTACTACAGGTAATTTAGAAATCCGTCGGGGCTCCGGGTTATTCGAAAGAGATACCGCGGCCTCGGCACAAGGGCTAAGAAGGAACACGGGTGGTTTTCAGACAGTAGAAGTCTGACACTTCCTATCGCTCTACCCAGCGGGAGGAGTCATTTGATGAATTCCCAATCCAAAAAAAAAGTTAATTTAGAAAGCTCTGTCCTCCAAATCGGCTTTCCCAAAAACAAGTGAGTTCCGTATCCAACGAAAGTGTCCACCACTGTGTTCGTAGTTTGTTTTATTTGGAGGTGCCGCGTCCGTTCGTGTTTACTTTTATACAAGTTGTGTTAGATTCTAAGCGACCACAGATAAAGATATACCTACCTAGATAAAACGCAAGAGTTTCCTACTTACTTCGCGTGCCACTTGTTTTTTTTTGTAAAACGTTGCCCCACTCTAGGAATTTCTCCTGTATCGTGGGTGCGTTTACAAACATTTGAACTCACGTCTCACATACACAAATACGGTGTTGTTTCCAGTTGTGATGTGATATAGAGAAAGTATGTAGTTTTATTAGCTGTTTCAAAGTTTTTAATGGTCGACCTATTGCTAACTTATCGGTACACCAGTACAGATAGATAGATACTATGCTTTGTTGCACTTGTACTGTGTTAAATCTTTTAAAAACTGTTTATTTTTTTGGTTAGGCTTGTCTAACTTGTTTTTTTTTTAAGAATTACCCTTTTTTTATATCGTAGGAGGAGCCCGTGGTAAGCCACGAGCTAACCTAAATATCGACCCGAGTGGCAGTTCTTATTAAGATTCTTATCTTAATAAGAACTGCTACTCGGGGTCGATCTTTAGGTTAAGCTGCGCTTGCCTAGGTTGGTCTGTGGATGGGTGACCGCCCATTACATACTGTGTTACATACATTTCCTCCGTGCCTCGGAAAGCAGGTTAAGCTGTTGGTCCCGGCTGCCATTTATAGATCTTTGGCAGTCGTTACAGGTAGTCAGTGACCTGAAAGTCTGACATCCAGTCTTACCAAAAGGATCAGGTATTACCTAGTATTAACTTGGTTGTGGAGGTCAGATAGGCAGTCGATCAATGTAAAATACTGGTATTCAGCTACATCCGGTTAGACTGGAAGCTGACCCCAACATAGTTGGGAAAAGGCTAGGCAGATGATGATGATGATGACCCTTTTTTATATCGTGTAGTTAGAGCCTAACCTGGTTTTAAAGAATTTATACGGCCCATGGGGACTGACTTGGCTTTACATGCCATCGAGAAATATCTGTCAGGCGTACTGGTTTTATCGTAATGTTTATCTTCACCGAAACAAGTGATTTATTATACTATACGCACATGAATTCGAAAAATCAGAGATCTTGGGTTCGAACTGGAGGTGATGACTTGGCAGTCCTACGGTCGCACCACGAGACTATCACTGCTAGAATTACCTAATAGAGTATAAAAGCTGCACATCACTACATAGTATAAAACAAAGTCGCTTTCTCTGTCCCTATATCCCTATGTATGCTTAAATCTTTAAAACTACGCAACGGATTTTGATGCGGTTTTTTTAATAGAGTGATTCAAGAGGAAGGTTTTAGTATATAATTTGACCGACGTGCACGCGGGTGAAGCCGCGGGCATCAGCTAGTTAAGTACCTATATTTTTTACTTGACAAACAAACATTATATTAACAGAAGTAGGTACGGACCGAAAACCTAAATAAAAACTGAACCATTTTCACCATCCCTAAAGACATTTTTATCATCGATATCAAAGAATATCTTTAAAGCTTTCATTATTGTATTCCTCAAGTTTAGTATTAAAATCAGTCAAGGAAATCCCACGAACAAGCCACCACAAAAGATAAAATAAAGATTTTTCCTGAAGCATTATTTTAGAGTCTTCTAGTTTGTTTCATAATTTATAAGAAAAATCTGTTTTACAACCCCATTTTGCCACTCGCCTATCTAAAGCTGACCTCTATTTTGATCGTTGTAAGGTTGGTTATTCGTTTTGTGAAGTGAACATGTAGTTTGTCGGATCCAAAACCCTTGATTTCGCGGCTGACTGCCCGGGACGAACTAAAAATGGACAGCGGTACATTGCGGTCGCTTCGTACCAATATTCATAAATCGTGATACACTTCTGAACTTTGAGTTAGTTTGTTGTGATTGTATTGCCGACGCGAGGCAAGTGGGCGAATATGTTGGGAATTGTTGTGAAATGAAGCGGTATTTTGTAGAAAATCCAAAAACGTCTGTGGGTCATTTTATTTGTTTCGAAAGTTTGTTTTGACTGAATAACTGATACTTAAACTTGCTCTGGAACTCGGCTAAATAGTACTTATGTATCAGCCGTAGTGGTGGTTTATATACCTACACCAAAATATAACACGATAGTTGTTCATAACGTATAATAGTACATTTTGATACAAGTGCGGAAAGTTTGTTATTGCGTTCGAGGCGGATTGAACACCCGAGCCGTATAGGATATTACAACTAAAAATTGTAAAATAAAAAACTTTTCGCAAAAAAAAACCCACTTCAAAAACACAAAAACGAAAAGCACAAAAAAGTGAAAAATAAACTTCACAAGAAAAAGCAGCTTCTGAAGTCGGTGGCAAAAAAACGAAATCAAACAAACAAAATGTCACCGACTTCAGAAGCTGCTTTTTCTTGTGAAGTTTATTTTTCACTTTTTGTGTTTTTCGTTTTTGTGTTTTTCACATTTTTGTGTTTTTGAAGTCGGTTTTCTTTGTTACAACGTGTAATAATGATGACGTTTAAAATAACATGTTATAAAAATATATTCAATATTCTATAACACGTTTATAGTGTCCTATCCTTCCTACTTCCTACTATTTAATATTATAATGCGGATGGATGTTTGTTACTCTTTCACGCAAAAACTACTGAACGTATGTTGATGAAATTTAGAACACAGATAGTTTATAACCTGGATTGACACGTAGGATAGCACTTATCCCGGTAGTATGATCCCGTGGGACAATTATCGAATACCACACGGGCGAAGACACTGGCACAAGCTAGTATACCAATATTTTATTTAACAATAAATAAAATAAAAATAAAAATCATTTAATTCAGACAAAAAAGTCCATAGGCAAGGCAAAGGTTGTTAGTAACAAATTGTTTTGCTTATAGGTAACTAATGTTAGTAATTGAAACTAAACACTTTAAGGAATTAAAAGTTTCTTAATTTATCCAAAAAAGTATTCACTATTTAAGACCCTCCTTTTTTATTCGCATTAGAAAATCTGGCCTCCTTTCAAAAAATCTAAGGATGCCTTTAGAATTTCTTTTTAATTTATTTTTTAATTTCAATAAAATGGCACTACACTTTTGTTTTAGGAATTTTGACCAGTAATGTCTATAAAATATTTGATTGTAACCTTTTTACGGTTGTGCTATTAAATATTTTTGAGAGTTAAATTTGCTGTTGGTTTATTTACTTTTCTATTAATTGAAAATGTATACATACACATTTTATTTAAAGTATAGATTGTTTCTTAAATCATCCAAAAAAGTATCTAATATTTTAGGACCTTCTTTTTGTATTCGCATAAGGAAAACTGGCCAAAACCTTTCTAAAAACGTAAGGATGCCATTAGAATGTCTTTTTAATTTATTTTTTTAATTATATTAAATGGCAGCAACATTTTTTTTATAATATAGGCCAGCAATGTCTTTAAAATATTTGATTGTAACCTTTTCACGATTACGATATGAATAATTTAATATTATGTGAGTAATTAAAATATTTTTGGGGGTTAAATTAACTGTGGGTTTACTCACTTTTCTATTTTGAAAATAAAGACATTCGTGTGTTAGTATTTTTGGTGTTGACGATATTAGTTTTTTTATTCAAAAAGTTAAAAAAAAATATAAAACGTCTCGGAATCTTCAGTTTTCATTATACAGTTTAATTATTTTGCCATTCACATGGACATACTTTTTATTGGGTATACGAGTGGTTTACTCATTCCAGTTTATACCATAGCTTATGGCTAAATATTAACGTATGTTGTACGGCCTTGCTAACTATAACTGGCAAACATTGTAAATACCACAGTAATGGTCAATCAAGCTTATTGGTTTGGCCAGTCATGAGAGTAAGCTTGTTGATTTTATACGTCCAGACCAGACTGTGGAGGTCAGATAGGCAGTGGATCCATATAAAATACTGGTATAAGTACCTACAGGTGTATCTAAAAACAAAAAACGTAGGCCATGGAAGGTGCCAAAGATGCTTGTCAGTCCCGGACACATACCCTCAGGCCACGTGAATGTCAAAGGCCTTACCGTAAGGTAATTAAATTCCGACCTCAAAAGCAAACTATTCAATTATTCAAATGTATTGTGGACATGTTGTGAATACATCGTTAATTAGTGGATTGATTGGAAATCATTACGGAACTATTGACAGCGTAGCTACAACATCATCTGAATATTTGTGTGTAATGAACAAAAGAGCGGAATTACTGCGGCGTTCATTAAGGCGAAACAATTGTTTTAATTTGTTCATACCCTTTTGTAGTCGGCACTTCATTAATAATGAAACACGAAATTATAAATAAATATTGGTTATTGTATAATGGCCGCAAATAGTGTATGCGGAAACGCCGAAAAGGCGAAAAGAGCGTGTTATGATAATAGCAGGTGGCGTTCTGTAGTTTCTGCCTAACCCTACGTCAAATAGACGTGAGTTTGTGTTTGCAAACACACGGTACATAGATCATACGAATTTACGTTAAATTGAAATACTTCATAATTATCTAGCCTTTTCCCAAATAATATGTTAGGTTCGGCTTCCAGTCTAATCATGTCAGTTGAATACCAGTGAATACATGGAATGTCAGCCGATCTGCCCTTCACAACCCAGTCTGGCTTCTGAATAGCCGTAACCACCGTCAAAGACCTTCGAATGACATTATTGTATTATGCTTTCGGAGACACGAATGAGGGGGGGACCCGAATGTCTACGGACCGATCTCGGCAAGCACTGCTTAGTCTTAAAGATCCTTACGGCTGTTGCTATTTTGCCATGAGCTCCTCTGTTCGTATACGTATGATAGTTTAGACAGATTATTGCCCTCATATGACTTCTAAGTACATGTACAGTCGAACTAGCTAATAACTTAATAGACAGAAACCTTTATAATAGGGTAGTTAACACAAAAATCTAATTAGTCCGTCAGAAAGATTTCCAAAAAATAGTGGACATATTTTTTCTTTTTTCACGTAAACAAAAAATGAAGACGATAGTCTTTTGAAAACTCGTGTGACGTCACATTGCAGTACATTACACATACCGGCCAGTGTAGTCAAAAGCCCCCACTCTTTGACGCGTTTTATCTTCGTCATTTTTTATTGATTTGATGAAACAAAAAACACGCATCCAATATTTTTCGATAATCTAACTGACGGACTAAACAGATTTTTTTTTGTCAGTAGATATCCCTATTCTGGTACACTGAAAATATTGATTGCAATTTTGTTTTATGAAGTGTTTCGCGAAATGTATCTGTATTAATCTTAGAAGTAAATACAAGCTGGCTGTATACATAATAGCTTGTTCGATTGTACAATATCGATCTAATAAATTAGAACCAACTGAAACATACGCAAACGGTATTAATCGTTTAAGTTGCCTTAAGCTTCTACTGCGAAATGGAACCGGGATCTAAACCGCATGTTATCTTACATGTAAAACACAATCATCAAAATGTATGGAATATAAAGTGGAAATCTGTTTTTGGCGTTTTTCTCAGAATCCGTTTACTTACAACGAATTTAAGAAATAGTCTGATATTTCATAGGTTCTGTACAAGAAGGTTTATGATTTTAAAACTGATTATGAATTTAATCTTTTGTACAAAATACATTTATCTCTGATTTGATTCAAAATTCGAATTGCGGTACAATCGATTAGAGGAATCGATAAAATTATATTTGGCGAAAGGTGGCATTATGGTTTTTTGACAGCTGATTTTGGCGGGGTTTTTGTTTAGGAATTATTGTCGGCATGTAGGATTTAGAGTACAGTAAGAAGTATAAAGTATTGTTAGCTTGCAGCTGGTAACCCTAGTTGTTCAATGGACTAATACTCATAGTTCACTCAAAGGAGTATTCGTTCACTATGACATTGGGGGGCATTTATGGAATCCGAGCGGCTGGCATAGACTAATAGATTGGCGGGGGGGTTCGAAACACCGCGCCGAGGAGAAAAACATTGTCAACAGCAATATAGTATTACATCAGTGTAATTTAGATTTAAAACCTAGCAAGTAAGTACAGGACTCAATATTTAGGTGATATAGTGTCTTTCAAGTATTGTGGAAAAGGAACTACTTATATATATGTTGAGTTTAAATACTGAGTTTGGTTTTCTGTTGCAAAATCATTTATTTCTGAGCTGTGGCTTACAGTATTGTGTTCAGAGTTCTACTTTAAATTAAATAATAATTATAAAGTACTAGCTGTTCCCGGCATGCGTTGCAATGCCCTTTTTCCTACCTACTACCTGCCTGTGTACCAACTACCTACCTACCTACTACCTACTACCCTACCTACCTACTACCCTACCTACCTACCACCCTACCTACCTACTACCCTACCTACCTACCACCCTACCTACCTACTACCCTACCTACCTACTACCCTACCTACCTACTACCCTACCTACCTACCTACTACCCTACCTACCTACCTACTACCCTACCTACCTACTACCCTACCTACTTACTACCCTACCTACTACTCTACCGACTACCCTACCTACTCTACTATCCTACTTACTACCCTACCTACTACTCTACCTACTACACTGCCTACCTACCTACCACTTTCTCACCTTTTAAACCCTTCCTGGACTTCCACGAATAATTCAACACTATAATTAGCCAAATCGGTCCAGCCGTTCTCGAGTTTTAGCGAGACTAACGAACAGCTATTCATTTTTATATAATATAGCTGTACCCCGCGTGCGTTGCAATGCCCTTTTACCTGGCTACGTACCAACTACCTACCACCTACCTATTACCTACCTACCTACATACTAATTTCTCACCTTCTCTGGACTGCCACAAATGTTTCAAAACCAAAATTAGACAAATCGGTCTACCCGTTCTCTAGTTCTAGCGCGACTAACTAACAGCAATTAATTTTTATATTATACGCAAACACCATTTGAAAAATCGTTTTTCTATTGGGAAAGAAACAGTAATTATTTGTGATTATTGTGATAATGTCGTATGGTCTGTTTGAAGTTGTCATTCGTTGACTGAACAACTGAACGTCACTCAATTGTTTTGCCTTCCCGGAACCTCTCCACTAACACTTGAACTTTATGGGTACGGTATTAAAGCTCAAATTGATTTTACGTTTTAGTTAGAAAACGTTTGTATGGGAAAAAGAAAAGGGCTGTTTTTAGGGCTTTTCCGGCCATTATTCGATTTTTTCTCGCCGTAAGAACCATCCTTGAACTTCAACGAACATTTAAAAAAAAAAATCAGCCAAATCGGTCAAGCCGTTTTCATGCCAAGTCGTGACAACGGAAAACGGGTTTCATTTTTATATATATAGACTAGCTGTTCCCGGCATGCGTTGCAGTGCCCTTTTTCCTACCTACTACCTGCCTGTGTACCAACTACCTACCTACCTACTACCTCCTACCCTACCTACCTACTACCCTACCTACTACCCTAACTACCTACCTACTACCCTACCTACCTATTACCCTACCTAACTACCTACTACCCTACCTACCTACTACCCTACCTACCTACTACCCTACCTACCTACTACCCTACCTACCTACTACCCGACCTACCTACTACCCTACCTACTTACTACCCTACCTACTACTCTACCGACTACCCTACCTACTCTATTATCCTACTTACTACCCTACCTACTACTCTACCTACTACTCTACCTACTACCCTGCCTACCTACCTACCACTTTCTCACCTTTTAAACCTTCCCTGGACTGCCACAAATGTTTCAAAACCAAAATTAGACAAATCGGTCTAGCCGTTCTCTAGTTTTAGCGCGACTAACTAACAGCAATTAATTTTTATATTATACGCAAACACCATTTAAAAAATCATTTTTATATTGGGAAAGAAACAGTAATTATTTGTGATTATTGTGATAATGTCGTATGGTCTGTTTGAAGTTGTCATTCGTTGACTGAACAACTGAACGTCACTGAATTGTTTTGCCTTCCCGGAACCTCTCCACTAACACTTGAACTTTATAGTACGGTATTAAAGCTCAAATTGATTTGACGTTTTAGTTAGAAAACGATTGTATGGGAAAAAGAAAAGGGCTGTTTTTAGGGCTTTTCCGGCCATTATTCGAATTTTTCTCGCCGTAAAAACCATCCTTGAACTTCAACGAACATTTAAAAAAAAAAATCAGCCAAATCGGTCAAGCCGTTTTCATGCCAAGTCGTGACAACGAAAAAAGGGTTTCATTTTTATATATATAGACTAGCTGTTCCCGGCATGCGTTGCAGTGCCCTTTTTCCTACCTACTACCTGCCTGTGTACCAACTACCTACCTACCTACTACCTCCTACCCTACCTACCTACTATCCTACCTACCTACTACCCTACCTACCTACTTCCCTACCTACCTACTACCCTACCTACCTACTACCCTACCTACCTACTACCCTACCTACCTACTACCCTACCTACCTACTACCCTACCTACCTACTACCCTACCTACCTACCTACTATCCTACCTACCTACTACCCTACCTACCTACTACCCTACCTACCTACCTACTACCCTACCTACCTACCTACTACCCTACCTACCCCTACCTACCTACTACCCGACCTACCTACTACCCGACCTACCTGCTACCCTACCTACTTACTACCCTACCTACTACTCTACCGACTACCCTACCTACTCTACTATCCTACTTACTACCCTACCTACTACTCTACCTACTACTCTACCTACTACTCTACCTACTACCCTGCCTACCTACCTACCACTTTCTCACCTTTTAAACCTTCCCTGGACTGCCACAAATGTTTCAAAACCAAAATTAGACAAATCGGTCTACCCGTTCTCTAGTTCTAGCGCGACTAACTAACAGCAATTAATTTTTATATTATAAAAGTATTATAAAGTATACCATTTGAAAAATCGTTTTTCTATTGGGAAAGAAACAGTAATTATTTGTGATTATTGTGATAATGTCGTATGGTCTGTTTGAAGTTGTCATTCGTTGACTGAACAACTGAACGTCACTCAATTGTTTTGCCTTCCCGGAACCTCTCCACTAACACTTGAACTTTATGGGTACGGTATTAAAGCTCAAATTGATTTTACGTTTTAGTTAGAAAACGTTTGTATGGGAAAAAGAAAAGGGCTGTTTTTAGGGCTTTTCCGGCCATTATTCGAATTTTTCTCGCCGTAAGAACCAACCTTGAACTTCAACGAACATTTAAAAAAAAAAATCAGCCAAATCGGTCAAGCCGTTTTCATGCCAAGTCGTGACAACGGAAAACGGGTTTCATTTTTATATATATAGATATTATATTATATATAGATATATAGATATAGATATAGATAGATATAGATATAGATAGATAGATGGAGTCCGGAGTCTTATTACAGTACTACTTAAGTCACACGACTTATTTTAATCGGTCTGTTCATTATTGTAATGGGAGACTATAAACTTTATCTCCATGGATCCTCTGACCAAGACTAGGTATGTGAGTAAGACTTGACCAAGATTATGGGCTTTAAAAGAGAAATCTCTTTTATACCTCTGAGTTTGTTTTGAATGTTTCTTCTCAGAGTAGTCGGGTAGGAAACACCGCCATCATATCGGTTTAAAACATAATTTTTGTTTGACGTGTCGAGGGGCCAGTTGTAAAAGTAACTCGAAATAGATAAAACAGGAACAATTAATGTTTCAAGTAATATTAGTAATGCCAGGACTGACATGGAAAAAAGAAAATTACATGGAAAACATAAAACTATTTATTTAACGTGTCATCAAAACGACAGCTTACAATTATTACTTAGGTAACAAACCACCTACTCGCTAGGAAATGAAAATGTAAAAAACTGTTTGCGTTCATCCATTAAAAGTATTACTCGAGCGTCGTCGTCAACGAGCCATACAAGAAGAAACAAAAATGGCTTCAGTGCTGTGTTTCAAGAATTTATTGCTAATGGAAAATTTCTTCGGAATATACAGGAATTATTGCAGTCAAAAAAGGACGAAAAAATGTTTTATTATCTCTCAAATAGTCACTAAGACTATTTGGCACACGATACTCATTATTTATGAACTATATCTATTGCTAGGGAAAGTTGATTACGATCAAATCAATTTAATGTATGCTGGTTTTTCGGCCTCTGCCTTTTTATCAGCAGTGACATCCGTCATGACCGGCATTTGTCATAGCCGCGCCTTTCAGTCATATTATGGAAGCTTCAGTCGCGTCTTCGAACGTTTTAAAGATGACGAAAATTAAACAGCTCTTTACATAGAGGATCCGTGTTTAGCATCGGTTTTATTTTATATTGACGACTTTGACTTTTTTTTTTTTTGGGGTAACAAATCACATTTTAGGGTAAAACTTAATGCCTGTCGAGGCTGCGGGTTGTCCGCAAGGGATACCGAGGCCTCGACATGAAGGGCGAAGAAGGAACATGGGTGGTTTTTAGTCAGTAGAAGTCTGACACTCCCTTTCGCTCTGCCCAAGAGCGGGAGGGGTTATTTGATGATTTCCCACCCCCCAAAAAAAAAAAAAAAAAAAAAGGGTAAAACTTAATGCAGCACTCTTAAAACATTGTGCTTGTGGGTGCTTTGAACAGTAAACGGTTCAGGGAGGTTATTTAAGTAAAGTTATAACCTGAAAACTTAGTTTTAAAAAAAACGGCTGTGATTTTTTTTTAACTTTGTCCCCCAATAAAATATATCCGATATGGTTCCCAGGTATGGTGTACAACAAAAAAATATCGAAGTTTCGGTTTCGGAAACCGAAACTTCGATATTTTTTTGTTGTACAACACCCTATAAAGGGGGAGTCTATTGCCATCAACTGGGCACACACGTATAGACAAAATTCCTGATGGGAAAATCCAGTAACACTGTACTCGACCTGGGACCGAATCAAACTGATTCGCTGCTTGAATTGATTTCCATTATTTTATTAGGGTTTTGGTATATGTTGGCTTTTTATTCAATAAATAATAATAATAAAAAAAAAAAAATCCCTCTCCTAGAGAGGAGACCTGAGTCGCTGCAGTGGGAACATTATAGGCTGATTTTTAGGACGTATGCAAACCACTGAATTTTTGTTACAGACTCAGTTGAAGCTGAAGCGAAGATGGTGAAGGACTTAATACGTCTCATAAGCAAGAAACCAATACAGATTAAACTATTGACGAACATTCCTGCTGGTATATCCATCTTGCCTATCATGCTCACGTTAACTGTCAACTATGTCATTGTTATGTTGCAATTTAACCATATTATTTAACCGTTAGATGATGGATTCCTTAAGGATGATGATGAAGTATCATCATCATCATTTCAGCCGATAGACGTCGACAGCTGGACATAGACCTCTCCCAAGTCTCGCCATATTGACTGGTCCCGTGCGTTTCGCTTGCATTGTCTCGCAATCCCCGAAGCTATATGCAAAGTTTTTTTATTCCTAATAGATTTTTAGTTTTTGTTTTCCCTAATAGTTCACCCATATTTCGCCATATTCATAATGTTTTATAATGGGAGCCTATTTCAATTTAAATTCTGAAATTAAAACGAATAAAAAAGATAAACACATTTTCATTTAACGCTGGCGACTATAATCTATACAAATAAATAAAATTGAATTGTCTGTTTGCAACATCCAAATAATAACTTTTTACTGAATGCATAATATGACAGTATATAATATATACGGTATAAGTACATTCTTTTTAAAAATATTTGTGTCTTTTGCTTCGAGCTGTTATCTCTCAAACGGCTTGGCCAATTTTGGCGGGACTTTTAAAGGCAGATAGGTAGCTAATGTTTTATAAAGTAACCAAAGCTACTTCTAGTTTTTTGGCTTCTGTGCTAAACAATTAGACCCTTAAAATTGTAAATAAAATCCGTTTCAAATTGGAAACTAATATAATATTGTTATACCATTCACGCTGTCGAAGGTCGTGGGTAACCATTGACTTATATATTACTGCGTAAGGACTGGGCGGACCGCATGTTAAAATAACGCCTCGAACTGTGTCCTAAAACGGTCTTTCCTAAGCCGAAGTGAACTAGTCCACGATCGGCTCTCTTCGGGTGCGGTCGTAAATTTTATTAAAAGCTTTATTTATGTTCTTTGTACCTCGAAAATACCACGCCGCTTATACAAGGTTACGTTAACGAGCAGACTACACCGATTCTCTGTATGGCGAACGCGTCGAGCAAATGTTCGGACGACCGTATCTTTAGTTTTTATATCAATGTGGGTAACACTCGTAGTTCGTGAATAAACGTCTATTTCAGTCATATACAGCACATCATACAACAATAAATGAAACCACTGGTAGTTCTAGTTCATAGGAAAATTATTAAACTTGTCTTCGGTCAATATATGCAGGGTGGCCTGTATATATTGATCCAAGAGATAATTATATTGTAGTTCCCGTAATTAAACAAACATCGCTAATGATTTCCTGCTATCAAATTGATTGACAGTTAATTACTTTACAAACAACTACTTACCATCTTCCAGTTATTTTAATTGACTTATGTTTTACTACTGTGTAGAAAAATATCGTCGCCGAGACAAACAAAAAAAAAACATAAATTAAGCATTATAAACAAAAATGTTATTTATAAACCACTTTAAAGTCATACCGGAATTGTTGTATCTAGAAAAGACATAAATGGGGAAATTTCGTTACTGCATTCGAGGTGGAATTCACAACCGAGCCGCAGCTGCAGCTGGGTTGTTGCGGTTGTTGCAGTTCTCGAACTGCAGTTACAAATGCCCACGTGTATCACATTTGGCAGATATAAAATAATAAAACGATAAGTATTTTAGTAATTATTTATTAGGAAACTCTCATCGTATAAGAATTACTATTTTATTCCAGTACCACGTGTTTTTTATTGTTTACGGTTGATTGCTCAAATGCTTGACTTCGTTCATATCGTGCAGGAGAGAGTAGAGAGATGTGGTATTAGTTCAGATGGGCAAGGTACTGTCACAAGAGAGCAGATTCAATGATAGGTTGGACTGTACCAAGATTTGGCGAACAGTTGTGAAAACGTGTTAAAAAACCATTTTATTTCTAACTAGCTTTAGCCCGCGCTAAATCAATTTCTGAAGTCTGTGACTTTTGTTTGTTTCATTTCATTTCATTTGCCACCGACTTCAGAAACTGATTGTTCTTCTAAAGTTTATTTTTCACTTTTTTTTTGAAGTCGGTTTTATTTTCTGTTAAAAAGATTTATTTTTCCCTTTTTAGTGGTTCACATGTGCCTACCCTGTGATGTTATATTATGAACTGGTGTGATCAATAGACAGACATGAGATTACACCAATCCCAGTCCATTTGCTATTATTTATTGAGGAGTTCCGTTGCCTATCTTTAAAGTTCTTCATTAGATCTTCACCAAATTGAAATGGGATCACTCCGAGAAAGTACTCTTCCAAAAACTACTCAAATCACTTCTAGTGGGCCTACAAAATTTGAAGAGTTCTCTCTATTTCTCCAAGATCCCATCATCAGATCCTTACTTGATAATCATGGGACCACCTGAGAAGTACCCTTTCAAACAAAAAAAAAAATCCAATTCGGTCCAGCCATCTTCGAGTAATCGGGGAACATACATAACAAAACAAAAAAAAGATCCGACGAATTGAGAACCTCCTTCTTTTTGAAGTCGGTTAAAATCACTCTTGGGGGTAGAATTTTGAAAAATATTTTCTTAGTGATAGCCTACGTCATAAGAGAAATACGTGTGCGAAATTTTAAGTTTCTGGCCCGTGCGTTGATCCTCTGTCAGTCAGCTTTACATTTGTACGATCTCTTAGAATGTCTTTTTAGGATGTGGCGACAGCGACATCTATCGCAAGTTCGCAACACATGCGAACTAATTTGGCAAATCCTACATCGCGCTATCAAATCAAATCAAAATCAACTTTATCTGCGACACTAGCCTATATAGAAAATCCCGACTTACATAATATGTCGGACAGTTAGCCCACCAGACACAACACCCGTCTAGTTGGAGGATCCTCCCTTTTCTATGGGGGATGAGGAACTTTACACCCTGTTCTTCATGCCGAGAGATAAGGCGATCGTATCAAAGTAGCCAATTTCTCTAAAAAAAACTCAACATTTGACCTAGCAATCGATCTCAAAAATCCACAGTTTGTGCTCTCGCTCAGCCAATTACGTGGAGGCTGCGGCAATCAGCAACGAATCACTAGTTACGGGAACACGGATTAAGTTATCCAATGTAATCGAATTCATAAAACCTTGTTGGCCGACTCGTCACGTTTTATTCGACCGCTCTATTTTCTGTCACGAGGCGAATTGATTAACAGTGCAAATATTAGAATTGGGCAGACATCAAACAATATTTTTTGGGTTGGTGAAAGAGAGATGGAGCGGTCTTTCACTATATCGGTCTCACTGTAAAACCTATTCGAAGCATAAAGTTAAAAGTGTTAAAATTCATCGTTACAATTAACTATGAAATTCTACATACAAATCATCTAATTATTTTACAGTCGTGTTTTCTTGCTGAGTCTTTGGTCAACTGGACCCGCGGCCCGTCGACCAAGTTAAAATGTGATTTGGTTGAAGATCTCGCGGGTCCAGTGGGTCGCAGTTCGAGTGGGTCGAGTTGACTAAAGAATTTCCACTTTTATACCGGTGCAGCTTGTCTTCTTCTTCCATACTTCTCTATTACTCATCGAGTAGTCCATCTCAGCAGTCACCTTCTTTCCAGCCTTATCACCTTTCACACAGTCCATCCATCGTTTCTTTGGTCTTCCTCTACTGTTATAGACCATTTACAGTTAACAGGTTCTAGTAAACTACCAATGTAAATACGTCCAAATTCCGCCAACATTGGCCACAAACACTGGCGACCAATATCGTCCTCCATAATGTTTTAATTTGTATTACTTCATCGTTCTTTACACTTTAAGGGCTCTCTCAAAAAGAGGAAAACCGGAATAAATCGCGCTATGAAACGAAAGTCATGTTTTTAAGCTTCATTGAACTTGAATTTTTTCCCTTGATATTTATTTATAAGAGTTATTTATGCTTACAAAACTCGCGGAAAATGTTCAAGAGAATTTTTATACGGTTTGAAATAAAGTTTTTTTGGGGAGAGAGGTCTAAAATATTTGATAGGTTTTTTTTTCGTGAATTTTTGCCAAGAAATTTTGTTTGAAGTGTAAGCAAGCAATATGTAAATTAGAGGATCGAGACGATTGTAATTATTAGGTCATGTTTGTGGGTAGACAATACCATTTGTTTTTGTTCTCGCGTTGGAACCTTCAAAGGGCGACTGGTCTTTGGGGATGAAACGGTCTTCAGGAAGAGTCCGGGACCTCCTTATTACAAAGCATGCCACATTCCTGGGGAAACATTCATCTCTGAAGTGGGTATACGTTAACTATTATATGAAAATTAGGCGACTTTATATCAGCCCTGTTATGGCTTGAAGCGTTATACAGAAGTGATAACAAGTACAGTGCACAAGCAATAATATACGAGTATGTATTCACTTTGCAAAGTACGATCTCGTGAAGTTGAAATAATGCGACATGGAGATTATATGGGTTCGAAAATTTTAATTTCGTTACGTAACATGAAAACAAAATCAATAGGTACAGTACTGTAGGCGAAGATTGCTACTAAAAGTGTAAGTATACATATTCGTTCTGCTGAATGTACACCTACTTAGATATGTTTTTAAGTCTCAAGAATAGGAGCCGAGTTTTTCTTTTGCCATCAACCGGGCGGAATTTGTTTCAGACTTCAAGACAAGACAAGACATTTATGTGTATTTCGTGGCTGCTGTTGTGAAAATTCTGATGGAAAATTTCAATAACACCTAAAATCTTAGGTTCTTCTTCTTCTTATCGTGTGGGGAGTAAGGTCTAACGACCCCATACACCCCCACAAAAACAAAAAACACTTTTTTGTGTTTTTCGTTTTTGTGTTTTTCACTTTTTTGTGTTTTTGAAGTCGGTTTTTTTTTGGCAAAAAAGTTTTTTGATTTTACCGTGGACATTTTTATCCTGCACATCTTGCTACATCGTTCTCACATAAATTATACCATCTCAACATGAATGATGTAACCAAGGTTTTGTAAAAATATTCTGATTTGAAGGAGTGTCGATGGAGTTTCTTGCCCGTTCTTCTCCATAGAGATCTACGCTAGGGAATGGGCAACTACAGTACAGTCACAGTTATTATGCCTTGTGACTGGGACTGTAGCTACTTTTTAATTTGTATTTGTGATGACTTTTCAAAAGTGCCTGTAACTCGCCTATACTTGAAATAAATACTTTGACTTTGATTTTGAAACTTGAAAGTCATAATTATATTATAACTTATGTAAACAACAACATTAGCCTTAACAAACATGGTGTAGGTATCAAAAATAGGATGTGCCATCAAACACACTTGTCCGTTCATTTATTTAAAAGTATTTACTATTCAATTATGAAATTGCTTCCACTACTAGTATAATAATATATGTTTAATTTCGATCGAGCTGTTCAGTGGAAAACTATGTCCCCATTACAAACGAAAATGTCTTCATTCAAGTGGTTAAACATGTTACTGTTTATAGAGAATTTCTTTGGCATATACAGGAACTATTCTAGCCAGAAGAAGATAAAGAAATATTTTATTATCATCCAAATAATGTTGCACATTTTGTTGCACACTATATTTGTAATATATACAGTATATTTGGTATTCGGAAGAGATGATTACAAACAATTGACATTTATATTTCTTTGTTTTGGAATTTCTTCGTATTTCGACTGTATTTCATCTATCGTGACCGGTATCTGTTACAGCCGCGCCTTCATGTCATATTTCGAAAGTATAAGTCGTGTCTCTGCACATCTCAAAGATGATAAGAAATTAATCAATACTTTAAAGAAAATATTCTTCTCCGGCATTTTTTTTGTTTTGTTTTCGTTCTTTTTTTCTACCTACAGATCTATGGTAACATTTATATCATGCGAACCGTCAAATCCGGAGATTATATTAATTCCTTTAGTGGTATTTCAAGCAATTATAAGAATTACTGTAGTATTTCAGCACCTAATGGTATATGTTGTTATTATGGTAGTGGTTAATTTGACTAATAGTCTAACTTCGATGATATCATCCGCTCAGAAGAGAGTAGAGAAATGTGATATTAGTTCGGATGAGCAATGTGATATCACAAGGGACCAGATACAAGAATGGGTTGAACTGTATGGAGATTTGATGAACTGCTGCGAAAAAGTGACGCTTAGTTTAGGACGTCAGGTATTGTTGTTTTGTAAATTAATCAGGCTAATGATCCCACTGGTGGGACACAGAACTCCTCTCTATTCTCATAGAGAGGAGTTGGACCAGTGCGGGTTGGTGGATGTGACATGTCTTCGAATTTTTGGTTCTAGGACGTGCCAGTTTCCTCACGATGTTTTCCTTCACCGTTTTGAGAGCAATGGTGATAAAATAAAGTCAGATAGGCAGTTGCTCCATGTACCTAAAATACTGGTATTCAGCTGCATCCGGTTAGACTGGAAGCCGACCCCAACATAGTTGGGAAAAGGCTAGGCTAGATGGTGATAAAATAAATTACACGAAGGACCTACGAGATACTGTTCGTAGGTCGGGGCCGCCGCCACTGGGCCATCGCTGCTCTTACTTAATTACTAATACCAAACATTTTTGAATAGTTTAATAATTATGATAGAATTACATTAATATTACTTTTTCTTTCAGTATTTCTTTTCGCTGATCATTTCAGTAACACAATACATTTTGGTATCGTACGAAATATTTTACACGTATATTTTAAATGTAAGTATATTTGTAACGACTTGTTTGTTTTAGAGAAAGCTTTGTAGTAATTCGGGGTGTAAGGGACAACCCTCCGCAGACTGATGGGGTGAAATCAGTATATTATTATCATAGTAAGGTGATCTGTACAAGAAATTATTCCAGGAAAATCGATTTGTTTTATTTCTTCATACGCAATGTATCGTCACCGAGGCAAAACCCATGTAGCGAACGGCAAGCGCGACAACGAGTTCGATGAACTCTGTAGCTAGGCAGGAAGTGAACAGCTGATGTCACGCCTGGTTCGTTAGAGTCATGGGTATTTTAAAATTCATTGTTGGTTGTATGATGTTGGCCGTATATTTTTTTTACATAAATTGAGTGCTACGTACAGTCAATGTAATTTTACACTGAAAAAAGGAATACGAAGTAAGTAACTGAAGAAACGATTTAAAAAATGGAAATGTTACGGCAAAAAATCCTGTAGAAACTTAATCGACATCTGGAGCTGATTGCCCTGTCTGTTTACGGAGGGATGTCCCTTACACCCTGTATTGATTTAATTACAGTTGGTTGGGTATGGCGATGACACTCTGAGAATTGTGCTCGTTCTCTTTACTTACATATCTGTGATGGTAATGCCATTACTAGCCGGACAGATGGAGAGGAATCAAGGCGTGAAATTACATCGGGTGTTGGCTGGACTTTACAATATAATGACAATGTGTAAGTCCATTAAAAACCCAAAATTTAGACCCGTTTAACTGATGGTGCTTGAAGTAGCTGCGCGGTGGCGAAGGGCTGTTTTACTCTTCGTATTGCTGGCAAAAGAATGTAGTCATTGTTTTATATTCCGTTAGCCTTAAAGTACGCCACGTACACGATGTCCTCAGTCGCAGCTCAGAGTCACTGTGGCTAGATTTTTGGCTCAAGGGCGATATAGGAGGAATATAGTACTCAATGCCCCAAATCCCTGTGCACCCTGGACTAATCCGTTCAACACTATGGTACGAACCGGTCTTGCTGAAGACCCCTCCTATATGGCCATAGGACTACACTTGCAACACGGCATCTCATTCGACGAAGAAGCCCACCTAGTGGTAACTATCAACATTTTTGGCAGGTGCTCTTCGTGGATTAATTTTGCGATTTTTCTTCTTCAAAAAATATTGAAATTTGCCTTTCGTGGACTAGGTTAATTGCCATACGCGCAGGTGTCATTCGAACGGGTACTCTTGGTGGTATACCATCACCGCGCAGCAACCTCAGATAGTCTCAGTTAAGCTACTGCTTACCTGTAGACTGCAGTCTCCAAAAACCATTTCGTATTACCTCCAGATTCGAGCCAGGCTGAAGCAAAACTGATAAAGGACTTTATTCGTCTGCTCAAGAAAAATCCACTGGAGATCAAGCTTTGGAGCAAGGTTCCTGCTGGGATGTATATGCTGCCAGTTATGCTCATGTTGGTTGTCAACTATGTCATCTTTATGCTGCAATTTAATCATGTCATTTAGTTGAAGATGATCCACGAAGACTTTTACATTGGCCGCGGGTTGCGAGGCAAGATTGCTACGCCACCTGTCTCTTGAGCATATTACAAGTTTTGTTTAACTTTCGAATTGGAAACTGTCAATTTTAAATAAACAATAAGAAAGATACTGGCCATTTGTGTCCCACTGCAGGGCAAAGGCCGCTTTTCCGTTCTTCCACTTATCTCTCCTATCCAGTGCTGTTATTCGTCAATCCTTGTGATAAAGAGTTCCTCCCCCAAATCTCCTACATAGGGCCTGCCACAGAAAATAAAGCTAAATGGGTCTACTCTTGACCTGATTATTGTCTGAAACCTTCATATTTTTTTAGTAGATATGTATTTTCTGAGACAGGATGGGTCCTGTAATAACCTTAAATAGTAACATGAAACCTTTTGTGCAAGGAGTACCTAAAGGCCAATGTTAATTATTAAACAAAGCCTTTATCTCTGAGCCTGATATTATTTGTTTTAATTACATTCATAAACAATTAAAAAGCCCTGTTTCATCCCTGAGGGTATTATTAGGTATCAAGATTAGATTCTAAAAATTATGTACTTAATCCTTTTTGGGTAATAAGTAAAAAATGTACCCTTAATAAATATTAATAAAATGTACTAAAATGAAAATTACAGGGGTGTGGAATTGTGAACGGTGAAACTCTAATCGCTTCTCGGGTATAGTTACTTACTAAACAAACAATTGACAATAGAGGTTTCTACTGTCGAAGATGGTGTTATCACATTTAAAAAGTTTGTTAGGGTTTAGGGAAATGGTGGATTTGGGAACAGAAACATTTTTTTAAATTATTTTGTTAACTTTAAGGGGATTTTTATTCATACGGATATGCCAACTTCATAACAGAAATCATGCATTTTAGAATTCATTATTATATTTTTACATTCATGAATATTTTATGTTTCATAATATTTTGTCTGGTAATGTCATTGGTATATATCCTTTCAGATCGGACAGGATATTTTTAAACATTGTATTAGATAATACGAACGATTTTATTTTATTCCCAGCACGCGTAGCATGACCACCGTAGAAACGGGTTTTGTCGACGGAAGAATCCACAAAATGACAGATTGTAGCAAAATTTCATGTCAAATTGTATGGAAAAAGCTTTGTCTATTCTTGGTAGAATAGAGATAGAATCGTCATACTACGCGTGCAGGAAGTATTGTATATGAACAAGTTATTTATAAAAACTTTAAATTCCTCTGCTGATAATATTCGTATTTTAACTTTAATTACTTTTGTTATTGTACTCTTTGAGGTATCCGGTTTAATGAAGTTTCTGATTTCCAATTCGGATTATTTCCTCATTTTCTCACATATATGTACAATAAACATGTAATTATGTAATATAAACAATTCGGCTGACTGTATGACGATGCATTAAATAATAAATTGTATGTACTATTTTTATTCAACATATTTAATCGAAACAAAGACAAGAAAAATGGCGCAGTTATTTTCACAATACAAAACAAACATACAAAAAAACATACAGACGACTTAAGAACATCCTCCGTTTTGGAAGTTGATTGAAAATAGGGCTCTTTCAATCTATTTGTGTCACACGTACTTCAGACAAAATTCACATTTGTATTTCTTGACGGGTACAGCTCCTATGTAACAAGTCTCAAAGCTTATAAGACTCTTATTTACATCTAAATTTAATGCAAACAGAATTATAATAATCAAAACTGTTGGTTGATGTGAAGTAGGTAACGAAGACAATTTAGTATTTTTTAAATTTTGTTTTATTGCCTTGCTCTTGATCTCGAACTAGCGTGATGGAAAGCTATGGATGAAGTCTAGTCAATCACCAAAACCAACAGATATATAATAGCTTTGTTTAAATACATGAATAACTAAAATATCCCTTAAATAAACTGTGCAGTTGTCTAAAGTTGTTGCCAGTGAAGATCGCAATAGTGGGCATTGAGCCACCTACATTTATTAAAGTTCTTAACTTTGAAATCCAAAAATAAGCCTGTTCGTGTCTTGAATCATCATCTATCGTGATCGTAACCATTTTTTATAATGAAAAACGACACATAGTTCATTTGTTTTGGTTCGCACGAAGCGATTTTAGGGAAAGGGCAATGACTGCTATTGCGATCTTTATTTGCAATAACTATAGTTGTAGGATAAGGCCGTATACAGAAAGAAAGCTGGTAGCCTACCAGCGCTTATAGGAACCGGTCCATACGGGTAATCGGCGCAGGCATTTATATGAACAAGCGCCGATAAGCGCCGAACGTCGCCGACAAGTTCCGAAAATCTTCGACACGCGCCGGTCAGCGCTGGCGCCACCCGCCATTTAGTACAACATTTTGCTCTCGCTCTGCTTGCATTATGTAACTGTTATGAATGGACCAGCGCTGATAAGCACTGGTACATCGGCATCGTCTACCAGCTTTTTTTCTGTATACGACCTAAGACGTCACCTGGCTGTTCATTAAATCGGCACATCATGTTTCTACCGCTGCAAACTTTTCCAACACGGAAGATCCGACTTTTAACTAAAAACATAATTAACTTTAATAAACGTAAGGTTTTAATTAAAACAGATTAAGATTTATGGTCGTTCGTATTACGTAGTCCGTATAAAAACGTAATTTGTTCTTCCAAGTTATCCTTTTTAATTTTGTGGGAGATAGGAAGCGAGGCAACTAATTCGATTTAGTAAGTGCGTTATATTACTTTATTAAGTTTACTGAGTTACGGTAAAGTAGCTGGTTCCTGTGGCTGTGTTCGTTGTGACAAACCAATACTTGCTGTTGCCCGTGACTTTCGTCCACCTGAAATTATTATAAAAATATTACTTTCCTATTTGAATACGGATTTTGTTTTCAATTTCAAGGACTTTTTTTTTGCACGGTACCGTAATACTGTTGCCAAAATAAAAGTTGCTAAGTTAAATAGGTAACTCTGCCTTACCCTTGAGAAAAACAGGCGTGAATGTTATATTATGTGGTATGTTACGTTGTATGATTCGGTATTTTTTGGCATATTTATAAATATTACCAGTTGAAACAGTTAAACATACGGACAGTCTTGCTTTCCACTATGATACCTACATTAACAGAATTTTCTTAGCATTCTTTTTGCCAAGTTTTCCCTTGCAGTAATAATATTAAGTAATTTGTGATAGAACAACAAATATCAACTAACAACACCTTGTTTTCGTCAATCTTTGAAAACAAGGCGTTGTTAGTTGATATTTGTTTGGAATTTATTAATAACTAGCTGTGCCCGCGACTTCGTTCGCGTGCTTGTCGGAAACTAAAACGCGTCGCTTAGATAAAAGTACATTTAATCATTGCCCTGCGTTAACTTACTGACGCTGTAGAAAATAAGAAGAGAGTAATGCAAAGTACTGACTATGTCTCATACTAAAGTTTAGATGGATGGGTGTTTGTTAATCAACCACGTCAGAACGGCCGAACGGATCTTGAAGAAATTTGAAACAGGTACATTATAGTCGACAGGCAGACAGATTGTCGTTGGCGCGTTCGTGTTCCACGCGCGCCTCAAAGATATGTCAGCAACAATTAAGGGGCCCCAAAGGGACGTCTGCCGGGGCTGAGGGTTGTCCGCAAGAGATACCACGGCCCCGAAACACAAAGGGCTAATAAGGAACGTGGGTGGTTTTTAGTCAGTAGAAGTCTGACACTTTCTTCCGCTCCGCCCAGAGTGGGATGAGTCATTTGATAATTTAGGAACCACAAAAAAAAGGGGGGATTAGAGGGTTTTTCGAGAGGGTACCTGTACCGAATCTGGGACATCGAATCTGAAATGGCCGCCACCTCCTTCTGCGAAGCAGTAATGCTAGCGAAAGAGGTGGCGGAACGTGAGAGGGAGACAACCTCTCGTCCCAGCCGCCGCGGGAGACGCTCCGGGCTTCGGGGCCACGTGATGGCTTCCGGCCACCGTAGGCGCAGGCCTGTGAACGGTGAGTAACGGGCTAGTTAATCGTTCGTCCGTCCTATGACGATGGAGGCGCGTTCGTGTTCCACGCGCGTCTCAAAGAGATGTCAGCAACATTGAAGGGGCCCCCAAGGCCAAGGCCCAAGGCCCCAGGGGGCTGCGGGCTGTTCGAAAGAGATACCGCGGCCTCGGCACATAGGGCTAACAACACACCACATCTATATGACGACACGGTTGGCGCAATGGCTGGACGATTAACAGTAGCACTGCGTGCAGGTTCGATTCCCACACGGTACATAAAAAAATGTGTCGTGGGTTTTATCTAATTTTAATTTAGTTTAAAAAAAAAATAGTATTTTAATACTGTGTAATTGGTAAATTTTTATTTGTTGACTATTCACGAAACATAATGTGTGTATGTTTACTATCATCGCGGTTCAGAAAATGACATCAAATGAATAACGCCATCTGTCGAAGACGAAGATTAACTGCTAAAAAAGAGCGATCAAACACTATAAGGTTTAGGCTATGTAGATTTTGAAAGCAGCGTCATTTAGACTTATATCTACGTTTTGCTATCATAACTTTTTTAAAGTTATCTTGGGAAGGCATTTAGTAATAAGTACCATATTCGTTCAATAGATGTCGTTGCTTGTCTCATTCTTGACCATAACGATAAGTTCTTCTTGAAAACTATAAATTCATATATCTTTTGATAGAGAGCACCGATTACGATGAAACAAAGACTAAGTAATAGCCCAAGTTACGCACAATATTTATGTATAAAAGTTACCTACATTCGTTTCGTAAATTTGACGTGATACTTAGTCATCGAAACAGACAAACAGACAAACAGACAAAAATTCCAAAAATGCTGGAAATGTGTTCTGTTGGTTATACTTTAATACACTGACAATTTTTTTTTTAAATATTTTCGATGTACAAAAACGATTTCTCTACAGATTTATTATATGTATATAGAAGATATATGTATTATTCATTTCAACATCAAGAAGAAGAAGAATTAATTAAGTAGGGAGTGAGCCCATTGGCATCAACCGTCCACAAATCCAGACTACGTGAATACTACTGAGAAATGGAAAAACCCAATAACACATTTCCCGATCCGGAAATCCTAACCTCATGCTGAGCAGTCAAGCGACCAATAGACCAACGAGGTAAACTTATATCACCCCTCTTTTTTGGTTGGGTGTTAAAAAACTGGCCAAGTGCAAGTCGGACTTACACATGCAGGGTTCCGTAGTACTTAGCACCATAGACTGTTTATAGGTTTGCCTATAGCCTATAAGTGTTGTTACAATATTGTTTTTTTTTTAATTTTAGGCTTAGTAGTTTCGGAGATAAGGGGGGAGGGGAATGTCGTACAGACAGACAGACACACGAGTGATCCTTTATGAGTTCCATTTTTTTCTTATGAGGTACCATAATAAAAAGAGCACTCACGCCTATGGATACGGATATTTTTAATCCCAACTTCATCTAAGATTAATTTCACAAGTTCTCAACACATAGGTACAAGCCTTCTTAATCAGGTCTTAGCAGTCGTAACTCCGCCCAGAAAGGTCCGTGAGAGAAATTCTGATTCAAGCTCGTTTATCGGACCGAGCAACTTGGTCCGGACCAAATTAATGTGTACGGGGACTTCATAAATTAAGGGGTATTCATCAAAGGTCCTTCTGTAGGGCTCTTGAGTAAGTAGCTCTTGGATTTACTTCGATTTTATTTCATGTTTGCTTTTTAGAATGAATTTTGAGTATTATTTATTTTAGTATTATTTTGAGTTGATTTTTAATTTGGAGTCAAGATTTGTAATTAGGTTCTTGAGTTAGCAAAAGATGAAATACAAGATGGCGGTCATATTACACCAAAAAGATATTTTTATCCCTATAAACTGTTCTCATCATCATCAGCCCACAATGTTACACATGACTTTAGGAGAGGGATGGGCTATAATGTAACAGTCGGGCCCAGTGAGGGTTGGTAGATGTCACATGTCTTCGAATTTTTTGGTTCTAGGACATGCCGGTATCCTCACGATGTTTTTCGTTCACCGTTTTTAATGCCTCTTTTTAATTAGCTACTTAAATGCAAAAGAACTGTATTGGTTTCTTTGTTATCTTATTCTTCTTAGCGTGTCGATGGCAAATTTCTATACGATCAAATCGTTTTGGCCCAAAATTCAGCTATGCGGACTCCACTCGCTGATGCTGTCATAAGGTCGTCAAGTGTGCAGGTGTCAGGGCATGCAGCGCAAGATGGAAGGTGGGACATTATCTGTGGAGATACGCCGCATACACACTTGAGGTCTGAGCCGTCAATGAACCCCCATCTGAAGAGATTGTCTTTGCTACGGCCGACCTGGGTTCGGAGTCTATTTAGAGATTTCCAAGTCGGCCACGGCAAAGCATGTCCAGGTGGAAGGCTTTCAGACGGCTTGATGAAGCCATCGGGGGGCTTGAACAGCTTCCGCCAGAGTTGGCATCTTGCAGAGGAGGCCTTATTGCGACTTAACATCTGATCAGATCTTAA
This sequence comes from Diarsia brunnea, assembly GCA_949774965.1. Classification (NCBI taxonomy): domain Eukaryota; kingdom Metazoa; phylum Arthropoda; class Insecta; order Lepidoptera; family Noctuidae; genus Diarsia; species Diarsia brunnea. The sequence goes on along the minus strand of OX459002.1, from coordinate 17,509,475 downwards.
TTACATTTAGCAAGGAAATAAATTATATTCTGGGAAAGGACATATTATTATATGCTAACTTTTGATTACCACGCCAACTTGAAGTCGCGAGTAACAGCTAGTTCCATATTAAATCACCTTGGAACGGGGGTTTAGCGCATCGGCCACAGACAGAAAGTTATGGGTTAATCATGAATTAACCCGCGTCCTAATCAAAGGTTATGAACGTGACGGTTGCATGTTCGTGCGACATACGCTTTGATAAGGACGACATAGCTTTATAGCCTTTTAAAAACCTAGTCGTTGTCCCACATGAATACATTTAAAGTTGTAAAACGAGCTACTTGTCGGTTCTTGTATTTAAAATAGCAGCCAAAATATATTTGGCTTGAGCCTTCCCAATGACTCTTTGAAGACACAATCAATAGGGTAGTTTACAATTTTTTTTTTATTAGTCCGTCAGATAGATTTCCAAAAAATATTGGACACATATTTTTAATTTTTCACGAAAACAAACAATGAAGACGATACAGTGCTTTGAAAACTCGTGTGACGTCATATACTAAGACATTAGTGTGACATTTTTTACCGGTGAGGGACGTCACACACAACCCCCCACTTAAATCTTTGATGCGTTTTGTCTTCATCAATTTTTATTGATTTGATAAAACAAAAAGTATATATCCAACACTTTTCGATAATCTAACAGACGGACTAATTAGAATCATATTTTTTTTAGTCAGGAAACATCCCTATTCGTCCATTACAAATAGATACTTATGGAAATGTCCCAATCGACTTTGAACCTAATGCTTTAATGTTAAAGTAGCGATAAAGTGGAAAATCTATTAAAGAATCACAGATTGAATAGCTTGATGTGGTGGCTTCTGTACATACAATACAATTCTGAGAACGTTTTCAACCGCGTTACTAACAAGAAATATTTCATCCCGTCTGTTTTGTATTAGTTTTTTAATAGAAAAGTTAGAATCGTCGTAAATCTACGTTTCGCTTGTTATACAAACTGCTTGTCGAAGGCAGAAGTCGCTCTTTGTATGGCTTTACTTTTCCACTTTACCAACTTAGCATTTTCACTCAAATATTCAGTTCACAACTCTTATTACAAATGCCTTAGGTTCAAGATACTTTACGTGCTTGTTTTAAGGTTTTGTGGTGTTCTGGTATTACAATTTTATCACGTTTTTACGCGTCTCGTTTCCGACGTGCCTAACTAGAGCGTTTTAATGAAACAACATGTTAATATCGTATGTTTTTCATCGCGTTTGCTGTCATACAATTGTAGGAATTGTTTTACGTGATCTTTTTGTATCGCTTGTGTGCTAGTCATAAGCTTTTCGCGGATTAGATATATAAAAGTGGTAGGTCCGGAATTTAATTAAAATAAAAGTTTTGGATTTCTGATGAATGTTTCGAAAACAAAATGTATCGCCCAGACTTTTGATGATAACTTAAAAATCTCCTTCGTTCGGTTTCAAATTGAAATCTTTTATCTATCCATGAACTGAAGGTTACCTTCCCGCAACTTCATGACTTTTCAGGACATGACGCTGTGTAATGAACGGTAGGTACTACTACTATTGATCCAGCACCATGCTGAGATGTGGTCATCCTTTTGACCTCGTACAGGACTAATTTGAGTTTAATCCAAATATTTATTATTTTTAAGTTATTCTTATGTTTACTTTTTATATTTTTTTTTATTAATAATATTGTATTACTTTGTTTGGTCCTGTGTGACACCAATCAATATTTTTTCTTTCTTTCTTTATCATCAAATTATGGAGAACATCTAAAACTAACTTCGTAAACCCCACTCCTTACTTGACTTGCTTCCCTATCCAAAAACGATACCAAGCGTCGAACGAACTGATCAAATTAGATTCGCATAAAGTCCCCTTCCGATCCCAATTCAAACTCCTCCGACATAACTCAAGCTTCTTCAAAACACAATTTGTACGGAACTCAATTTTATACACATTGGACTTACCAAAGAGGTTTTAAACAAAATTTTTCTCGATATATCCAAGAGAGGTTTCGCTTCGTCAAGTTAAGAGCGAGGTTTTACTGGTATTAGTAACTCTTGTAACTTGCCTTGTTTGTTTTTAATAGCTTTCGGTACTAGGAATTGAGGCTACCTAAGTATGATATAAAGAGAATATTATTAAGTTACAAGTACTTGCGTGTGTGATTTTCTTAACATTATTCTGTTTTGTACGATTTTCGACTGGGCGCGCCTTGAGAGGGCTAGACAATTGACATTCTATCAGTGTTACACATAATGTTTAGTGATGTCAAAACAAATAAAAAAAAAAAATTGCCAGCCTGGTTCAACTATCAACCGAAAATACACCCTGTTAAAATACACCTCACTCATCTAAAATAAGTCCTAACCTACCATAGGTTAGGGCTTATATTAGATGAACAAAGTGGAACTATCTAGGTAGGTATGTAAATAGTTTCATTTTTGCTTTAATTCCAGTATCACATTGAAACATTTTATTCATTTTATTAAAACAACAGATCTTTGTTTTATTTTTGTGAAAAAACTTTTTCAGCACGTGAATATTTGTCAATAGAGAGAAAAAGGGTGTTTTCGGAGTCTGTAATGAAAAAAGTTTACAAATAAAATACAGATTTACACGTAACCAGTTTGCTTTGAAAAATATTTTGATCCAGGTATATTTTTCGGCAGTGGTAAAAAGAATTTCGAATTTTTTAAATTATATCATGAAAAAATTTAGTGCTTGGTCAAATATTCTATGAATTTATTCATTAATTTGGTTTAACATTTATCCGTTAATGTGGCTAGGCATTTTTCGGAACTACACTGAACAGCTATTTCATAATAATTGAATAAATTCCATTTAAAGTATGCAATTGGTAGGTACTACCTTTTTTTTTGGAGTTTGGGAAATCGTCAAATGGCTCCTCCCGCTCTGAACGAAGCGGAAGGGAGTGTAAAAACCACCCATCTTCCTTCTAAGCCCTTTGTGTCCGGGGTCACGGTATCTCTTTCGAACAACCCGCAGCCCCGGTAGGCTGGCGTGCCTTACATCGTTTCTGATGTAACATGAAAGGAAAACAAACACTCACGCAGACTTACGTGATTGCACATCCTTGTCTATTACTTCTAAGAGATTTTTCCCCTAAATTAAAAACTCAATGGTTTCCTTATGGAACGTTCAGGAAGTCTGCCAGCTCCTGGCAATATTGGTTCCACTTCGGGAGTTTAACGACAATTTTGTGGAAGTTAAATCGGAACATAAATCAGGAAGATTTCTTTAATGTTGTAATGTAGGTTGGTTGTCTTACGGGTTGTAAAAGTCTCTATTGATTGCTGGCTATTGTCATTGATGAACTGGCTTTTACCAATAGGCTGGCTTTCATGGAATTCTACTATTCATGGAATACCTACTGGTAAATGTGTATAAATAATTATAAGTACCTACTCATCTGTTCCTGCCAGGGCTGCGGGTAATTCGAAAGAGATACCGCGACCCCAGACACAAAGGGATAAGAAGGAACATGGGTGGTTTTTAGTCAGTAAAAGTCTGACATTCCCTACCGCTGTGCTTAGAGCGGGAGGAGTTATTTGATGATTTCCCACACCCCAAAAAAAAAGTAAGAACTCATCCGTCCAAACGTTTTGGAAATACAAGCTTGAATATTTGATTTATAAAAATGCTAGAAGTTATACAAAATAGCCCCTACGTGAGACAAAATCCATGGATGCATAGTAGTCGGAAATTTATATCCATACTTACTCAGCCATAATTATTAGTATTCAGGAAATATGCATTAAAAAAACCCGACTACTAATAAAAACGAAAACTAATAAAGCCGCGGTCTTAAAAGTAGAAAACAAGAAAAATCGTCTAGTAAGTAGATAATTTGTATATTTCAATTTAACGTATTAAAAGTAAAATTATTATAGAGAACATCCGTAGTAGTATGCCAGTGATACCTGATGCTCCTTCATGGCGTTCTCATTGGTATATGAGTCAGCTGCTAGTTGCCATTAGCAAGGAGGCATGCGACTATGACTGTCTGTTTGACCGCAATCTAAACGTATATCTTGACTTAAACTATAACATAATATTTATAAATGTAATGTGCTTGCCAAGACCTTTCATTTGATACCAAACATGTTACGATTATCCTAATTTATTTCATTTCGAGGTTAGAATTTGACATTTAAATTCTGTCATAAAAAGAATTGATAAAATTTATATAACCTATGTCACCCGGGCTATTCTTTCGAATCTATTGACACCTCATTTATTAAAATCCGTTCAGTAGTTTAGACGCTATGGTGGAACTTGCAAGCATACATACATACATACATAGACTGCCAAAATCATTACCCTTCCTTTTCGTTTCGCCGTAGTCGGGTAAAAGGAAAACATATCTACAAAAGGAGAAAATGCAAGGTCATACTCATTTGAAAAGCTTCCGTACTCCGTAGCTAGTAGTTAGAAAATATTTTTCAGAACAATACACGGACACGGATATATCCAACTGATTGCCGGTTTCATATGTCTCGCGTAACGACGCATGTGGATAGAAAAAAAGTAACAAAAAAGGTTTTATCGCGCCGGTGTCACGGGCATATTCTAGATAGGATTTTTCACGTATCCAAAGTTTCACCTACCCAAGTTTCACCCGAATATAGTGCAAAATACCGTGAAATAAACGCATGGACGTCCGTTGTAAATCTGTATTTTGACAATGGTTAGACCGAAAAACAAACAAAGCAAGCTGTTGACTTTTAAATCTGGTGCCAGATAAAAACTGACGTTTGTATGACACGGTTTTTTAGGTGCGTGGTCAAAATATGGTTTTGTTTATTTTAGTATTATTATGAAAGCGAAGAACTTTTGCGCTGATTTGAAGTATTCCGCAGGAAAAACAAAAAGGTTTATTGTTTTTATTTACGCATCGTTTTGTGTTTCAGGGTCTAAAACTTTTTCTGCTGCATAATTTAAACCACAGAGCTATAAAGTACTTGCCAGAGAAACCATCATAGAGGCCATCAGTCAGTAGAAACGACGTAGAAAAATGTGATCCCAATTTTCGGTGACGCCTTTTTTTTTTTGGCGGGTGGAAAATCATCATATAACCCTTCCCGCTCTTGGGCAGAACGAAAGGGAGTGTCAGACTTCTACTGACTAAAAACCACCCATGTTCCTTCTTAGCCCTGTATGTCGAGGCCGCGGTATCTCTTGCGAACAACCCGCAGTCCCGACGGGATCAACCTGCAGCCCCGACGGGCCTTGACGCAAAATTACATAATTGCCTATTTTGGCCATTTCACCAGAACAAGTCGAACAAGTAAAGGCCAATCTGCAACTGCAAGCACGTCAATAATATGTTAAAAAGTAGAGGAAATTGACATTTACCGATCCGTAAACTTCCATACAAAATGACACAACCTTTGTTATTATGCATGGCTGCCACTACACAGTAATCTCATCGTCATTTGCCATAACGTCACTCTATTACAACTTTACGTTTATTTTCTGGTCCGGGCAAAGATAATATACTTTTTATAATGTGCAAAGGTGGAGTGGCGAGTGCACTTTATGAATAACTTTAAAATGTGGACGAACATGACTCGACGGGACAAACGCAATGTTACTTCTGTTCGTTCCCTTCCATTTTTGAATTATAAATTTTTTTAAACGTTTTTTTTGCTGGCGTCGTCGTGTGACGCGTTCATATTTTGAAATTGTTTATTGTGTTCTCCGAAGCTTCGGAATTAAATGTTTGTTTTCGTTCAAGAATAACAAAACTTGTTTGTAAGTAGAACAATAACAATATTCTCTCTACTGTTATTCCGAGTGAAACCAGAAACTCGTTTATCATGATTGACGGATTTCATACGCACGAGAGTCTCTTTTAAGTAGGTAAAAGCGAGGTTAGATTATACTGGATGTAATAATATGTAACTTGGGGTGTCGTCGTATGTTCGAGCGTGAGTCCCTATTCCCTGATATAATATTGAAAACGAAAAAACAAAGCAATCAAACCTTTTTGTACCATTTTGTAACTATAATTAAATTCAGTTTATTAACAACGGCCGGAAAAGAGGCATGTTATTAGTTTGACCGCGATGTGTGTGCGTATGTCTGTGGCACCGTAGCTAATTTGAAAACAGGACTTTGGTGAATGGTTCAGCTGTTTTTAACTTTTTAGAATTTTACTTTAAACAGTCGAAAAAAGCCTTTTGATTTTTATTTCTACATGAATTCAAAAAAACCGGCCAAGAGCGTGTCGGGCCACGCTCAGTGTAGGGTTCCGTAGTTTCCCGTCCGTCACAATAAGTGTTCCCACTTAACTAACTTAAAAAATACGGGCAAATGAAACTTGACCTCTGGATTGTATAGGCGCTCATACGATTCAGGGACCAAATTATATTGGTTAACTGCAGTTTCCATCTGTTGTTTCCATCCAAGTTCAAAATAATTTTCCTAGAAAGTCCTTATAAAGTTCTACTTTTCAGATTTTTTTCGTATTTTCTAAACTTATGGTTCAAAAGTTAGAGGGGGGGGGACGCTTTGTTTTTTACTTTTGGAGCGATTATTTCCGAAATTATTGACATTATCAAAAAATGATTTTAGTAAACCCCTATTCATTTTTAAATACCTTTCCAACAATATATCACACATTAGGGTTAAAATTAAAAAAAAAAACACTTCCCACTTTACATATAGGGGGGCTACCCTAATAAAACATTTTTTTCCAATTTTTATTTTAGCACTTTGTCGGCGTGATTGATACACATATTGGTCCCAAATTTCAGCTTTCTAGTGCTAACGGTCACAGAGATTAAGCGAGGACGGACAGACAGACAGACAGACATGGCGAAACTATAAGGGTTCCTAGTTGACTACGGAACCCTAAAAAGAGATCTAAAGTTTTAAATGTCATGGAACTATTTTAACCAGAGATAATATTGATGAATACAGCAAACAGTACTTAGCAAGTCTATGTATATAAATTCTAACCTCCAGAAAAATCCTCGACTAAATAAAATACGTATAACAGAGGCAAATAAAAATAACGACGTAAACATAATCCAGGAGGGCGTCAATCATAATTTTAATAAAAAGCCTGCATTATATATTTCCCTAAAGTAGCGATATTTATACGTGTTTTCTGTGAGCAAAGCCGGGCTCAACGAGATCTCAATTTGTAAAGACAAAGCCTCTATCCATCATCCGAAGGGAGCGAACTGAAAGAAAACCCGCCTCACCAATTTTTAGAAAGAAAGAAAAAAGGTTGGGTTCCGTATAGTTGAGTCTCAAACTAAAACGGTTTTGGAGTATGTAGCAAGATATAACGGTGAAAGAACACAATGTTTTTTTAAGAGAACAACGATATACGACAACATGCTTAGTTTAAATAGGTAAAGAATTTATCGGAATTGCCCCGTTGCCGCGTTGGTTTCGTGTTGCGTAAGGTTATTTACCCGTCCCGCTCTTGGGCAGAGCGAAAGGGAGTGTCAGACTTCTACTGACTAAAAACCACCCATGTTCCTTCTTAGCCCTTTATGTCGAGGCCTAGTGGTATCTAGTGGTTTTTAGTTAGTAGAAGTCTGACACCCCCTTCCACTCTGCCCAGAGCGGGAGGGGTTATTTGATGATACCAAACAACAAAAAAAAAAAATATGCAGACATGTTCCCGTCGGGGCTGCGGGTGATACCCCCCACCGCTCCGCCGAGGGCGAGAGGTCATTTGACGACTTCCAACACTCAAAAAAAAAGGCGAACATGTTCGGCTAGAAACCAATAATTAAAACATAAAAATAACTCTATCTCACTATCACAAAAACTTAGTCCAAGAAAGTCGCATTTACGTGGGAATTTGTAAGCAATTACGAATATAAAGTATGTAAGTCCTGATATCCCAGTGCCGGCGGCAAGTTGCAGCCGTGCTCTGAATAACTTACGCAACTCTGCGGACGTGGGTAACTGAATACGACTGCTCCTAACAATCACTTAGCGATTTTCAAGAACAATTCTTATGTATTTCACTTTTTAGTGAGACATTTGGTTTTCTGAATAGAGGACCTTCTTTTTTGGCGGGTAGAAAATCATCAAAAAACCTCTCCTGCTCTTGGGCAGAGCGAAAGGGAGTGTCAGACTTCTATTGACTAAAAACCACCCATATTCCTTTTTAGCCCTTTATGTCGAGTCCTCGGTATCTCTTGCGAACAACCCGCAGCCCCGACGGGAACCCGCAGCCCCGACGAATAGAATAGAGGATCTCTCATCATCATCACCCACTGCTTGGTATAGTCCGGTCTTTGCTTGTGCGAACTCGAAGTCCACGGTCTTGTGCCTCTCATCCAGGATATTCCAATGGCAACAATGTCATTTGCACATCTCGCCGCTGGACCACAAACACATCACTACATTCGTGGAACGCCACTCGGTCACGGCTTTACTTCAACTGCCATCACCCGGCCTTGCTAGGTGAAATATATTATTGAACAAAAACATTCAATATAATGTTTAGCTTAGTTGCTATCTTCATACGTTCATGCTACTGGATTTTGAACACGCTCAGGATTTAAAACCCTTTATAAGTTTTATCCATTTTCTTCGTGTCGATAACCTACAGTAATAAGCCGTAATGAATTGACAGCAAATGAGTATCGTTTATGGTATATCAAAACGGACCACATTGTTTTAATAAAAGGAAAAACATATTAAATAAAACATTCAAGTCGATAAGTTTTATCCTCAACGCCATTTAGGTTCATTATTATTTGTTCCTAGAATCCACAAATTCGATACTCCACCCAAATTTCATTCGCACGAATCTAGCTCAACACAAAATTAAAAAAAGCGGCACTCCCAAAACGAAACAAAAGAGGTACCTGCTAATTAAATATTCTACGCGAGTTAAAGGTCATTAATTACGTACGGAACCCTAGAGAAAGAATAAAAGGTCGTGTTTCGGACGCGCCGAAGATTATCACCGGATAAGTTTGATCAATACCTTCGCAGCCGGCATTTGGGAACTGCGGAAATATTGAACTAAGCCGAGAGCGAGAGTAAGCTCTATTTTTTCAAGGATTATTTTTCTTTTGATTTCTATTGCTTTTGTCAAGTTGCTGATTGATTAGTTAAGACGGTTTTATTTTTTTAGATAATCTACTTTCAGTGGATTTTATTTACAATATTTACGAACTGCAATTATGGAACTAAAATTAAATTAAATATAATAAAACTAGCGAACGACACGCGGTTTCACTCGCGTAGTTCCCGTTCCCGTGGGAATACAGGGATAAAAAGTACCTAAGTAACCTATGTCACCTGGGGATAGTGTAGCTTACTAATTGTGAAAGAATTTTTCAAATCGGTCCAGTAGTTTTTAAGTTTATTCGTTACATACAAAAATACAAATCTTTCCTCTTTATAATATTAATTAATATAGAGTGTACCTCTGTCAACAGGAAATGTGCCCCAAAACAGAAAGCTGGGACTTTAATTTTCAATAATGTTATACTCGTAGATAGTTACCTAATATAGGGTACGGTATAAATGAGTTAACGATTACAAGGTAAAATGTAAAGTAATTAATGCCCGACTCTCTAACAAGTTCAAGTCTAAGTCAACAAGTTCAAAAATGTGTTAAATAGCAGTAAAGCTCCTAAAACTATGTCTGATAGTTCATTCGATTCGGAATGACGCCTAGAAAAAAGTTTTTTAAGGGTTTATAGCACATAAAAAATTGTGATTGTTATTAACAAAATAAAATTTAAAAAAAGGTATTTAGTTTTTTGACAAAAATTTTTAAAATAATGAGTTTTAAGGAATTTTGAAAAGAGATCCTGAAAGGGGAGAAATTTCTAATAAAAAACTGTCGACTCCTGGAACACTATCTCCATTATTTATAAAAAAAATTAACGCTGAAAATAGGGCTCCGCGAGGTCGTTAGTTCGTTACGGCATAGGCGCGCCGTCTAAAAGGCCGGTATATCACCTAAATTAATTTTTTCATAGTATTAAATAACAATTTAAAAATTTGAATAAATTATGGTGTAATTTAGACACTTGAACGAAAAGAACCTCGGTGAAAAAACAAAATATGTCGATTTTTCAAAAACTTACACCATTGTTAATTAACACAATTAATTATTTTCCAATCTCTGTTTTTATAAATTATGGCATAAAAGTTTAAATAATTGGTCTATGAATTTTCCGTGTCGTGGAGCTCTTCTTGTTGAGGTACTTAATAAAGTTATGCCACAAAAATTTCAAAATCTCTTAAAATTCATTACTTTAGAAATCATTAACAAAAAACTAAATATTTTTTTTTAAATCTTATTTTGTTAATAACAATCGCAATTTTTTATGTGCTAATAAACTCTTAATAAACTTTTTTCTAGGCGGCATTCCGAATAAAATGAGCTATCGCACATATTTTTAGGAGGTTTCCTTCTATTTAACATGTTTTTGAACTTCTTGACTAGACTACCGGTAACAAATAAGGATACACTGCTGTCACCACACCATAAATACAAATATACATATTACTGGTTTCATTATAAAACAGGAAACTTTTCAATGTATTTTTAGTATAATGAGGAAACCATACACGCCAAAATTTAACTACAGAACTGATTATCTAATTTCATTTGAACCTGAAAAAGGATATTTAGCTTGGTAAATAATTTTAGTGACCGTGTCAGTATTATTATATATTATTAACATTCGGATTTAATTAGTTATGTTCAGTCTGGTTTGTGACATGTATAAGTACAGTGTGTGATGACGAGCTTTGTTTTTAAAGGATCATGAACTGTGAGTTACATCCATACAAATAAATAAATAACGGTTTTTGGTTGCATGGATATGAAAGTATAATTATACGATACTTTATTATAAAAAATCTTTTTCGATATCTAGAACGACGAACGTCTTGGGAAATTGCCTTGTAAAATAATTTAATTAAAGTTCTAAACAATAAAATGAATAGAAAAAATATATTATTATAAATATAACTTATTTGAATGAAATAGAAATAAGAAATTACAATGATTTCTTATGAGAATTATAAATTCAAAATTATAAATTTTAAGGTATGCACAATAGTTTTAGACTACTTTTATTTTAGGGAAAAAATAGGGATCCGTGCAAAAAATAAAAACCTCTCAAATTGTCACCCTAAACACGACTTAAATAAAAAAAAATAATGAAAATAAAATGTGTTTATTTCAGACTCATTATCCATATTTTTGTTAGTAAGTAACAAATTATCTTAACCCTAAGTTAGTGCAATTTCTGTGTTAAGTCTCGATGAACACTCACTTAAATTAAAATAACTAAATAGGGAATTAACATTTTTATAAAAATTTCACGCCAACAAAGGTCGCCGGGCACAGCTATTTGCAAATAATTGCGTTTTTATTTTTAGTAAAATATTTGTTTCTTTGTTTTTACTTTGAGTCGTCTACTAAAAATGTATATAATAAATTATATGTTCACAAACGAAAGACCCCATAATTGCTTTAATTAAATTGAATAAAAATTATTGTAAAAAAACCGACTTCAAAAAACAAAAAAGTGAAAAATAGACTTCAAAAGAAAAATCTGGTTCTGAAGTCAGTGGCAAAAAAACTAAATCAAACAAACGAAAGTCACCGACTGCAGAAGCTGTTTTTTTTCTTGATTTTCTATAAGGGGGAAAAGTGGGTAACTAAAAATGAAAAGTGGACTTTCTGGTATTTTTTTACATTTGGGTTTAGTTTTCAATTCGCTCAGGGGGGAATAGTGGAATAAGCCAGATAATATACACACTTTTATTGATCGCCAATCTTCTGTAACACACAGAGATGAAGAAATAAGCGTAGCTTCCTGGTGTCCACCAACTTGCTTGGCCACCAGTGGAGGACATAGAATATATTTTTAGAATATTATGTGACACCAGTTTATCGGAAATAAGTTACTAGGTCCGTCATCTTTGTTTTTTGTTTCTAGTACATTTTTGGGTTTGTCTGGCCTTGGCGTCATGGCCAAGCGCGTTTGCACTCTATTACACGGGAACAAAGGAAGTATTCCAACTGCCAGCAGAACGCCGTCTTCACAATAATTCATATTTCGGCTACAGCATCACATACGATGCTCTCAACAGAAAGTAAGTAAGATTTTATTTAGTGTTGAGGAATTCATACGGATTATAGTTTTTTGGGAAGTCCTTCTTAGTAATGATTTGTGAATTCGTCGTTAATTTAACAATTAATTGGGACGCTTTTGAATAATGCTTCATACTACGCGTATAATTAAACGAGGGCAGTTCCAGAAATACACGGCCTAACTAAAATATCTCAGTTTTTTTGTATTTAATTGATTTATTTTATTACTACTCAGTATCCCTTTAAATTAATGTATTACATTAAAAAAATATATATTAAAGTATAAAATCATTATGAAGTCATATATGAACCACACAAAATTCATATGTACCTAGTATTGAAAGGGAAATATAATATGTTTGATTTATAATAACATAAATAATAACTAATAACTTATATTTCAGATTGGTAATAAGTGCGCCAACGGAAAATAGATTCGGTGAGGTATATAATTGCGATATAGGAAACAGGACCTGCACACCAATTACTGTTCCCAAAAATAGGGGTATGTGTTATTGTCAAATAAATAAAAAAAAGCTTTTTGCCAAATACAACAGCCGACCTGATTTTCGGAAGTCGGTAACTAGTTTGTTTTGTTGATACAAGATATTTTTCGGGTTTTAATGTTTTTTAGACGTCGATTGTTTTTATGAGAGTGATGAAAAAGAGGATAAAAAGAATGTTGATGGACGAAGAGAGATAGAAAGGCCAAAAAAAGAAGGATGGATGGATGAAGAGAGATAGAAAGGCCAAAAAAAGATGGATGGATGGATGAAGAGAGATAGAAAGGCCAAAAAAAGATGGATGGATGGATGAAGAGAGATAGAAAGGCCAAAAAAAGATGAATGGATGGATGAAGAGAGATGGAAAGGCCAAAAAAAGATGGATGGATTGTGTGAAGAATGATATGAAAGAGAAAGGAGTAAACGCTACCGTGATGTCTGACAGGGAAGAATGGGAAAATAAAACGTGTCACGCCATCCCCAAGTAGAAGAAGTAAAGATCAGATTAAAAACATAGATACAAGATTAAAAAAAAAAAACTGACTTTTGGAGGCTATTGTATTAGAGTGAAACATATTCACTACTTTTTCTACCGATCTTTGCAAAGCGGTGCGTTCAAATCTACGTAAGCCTTTCTGAAACTAATATACTGTTCATATTTCAGGTTGGGCAAATGAAAACTATACACATGACTACTGGTTTGGAGCAACTGTCAAAGCCGGACCTGGGTTCGTAATGGTAAGTTTGTATAATAATTATAATTTAACGAGCATTGATAACTTAAGCTCAAGTTCGTAAACCTTAGAGCTTGCTTTAGATTCTAAAGCTTCTAAAGTACAGTAAAAAAGTAAAGTACAGTACTTCTAAAATTTTAAAATTTAAAGTACTGTGTTGACATAAAACCTAGATGAAAGATTTGTTTTTTGTTTTTAATTTTCAATATTTTTTCTTTCTTTCTTATTTATAAATTCTGCCGCCATCTTGAATTTTGATTGATCTAATATTCGATACCGGCAATTACGTTGTCAGGAGTGGTTCCAACTCCAAGACATAGTTGTTTGGTTTTCTTCTGCAGTCTGAAGGCTGAATTGTACTCAATAAATGGCATAAATTCTCTTCTCTAATTTAATCCAAAGGTAGCTTAAAATAACAGTTTTTTTAAGGTTTGACTGTGGGTCCAGTTAACCAATAAAAATACAGAAAATAAATTATGTGATCAAGTGGCTTGCTACTGGACCCGCGGTGGGACCAGTTGACCAAAGACCTAATAGCTAGATTTTGTATCTGCCTACCCTCTAATAACAGCGTAATGATATGTTATGTTGTATTTTCAGATGTGCGCACCTAAATATACGGAGCATAGTAAGTCATAGAACAAGGATTAATTTCAAATTAATTTCTTAAACTGTGATAATACAGTGAAGTATATAGCCATAGCTAATTCTGTTTCTCAGAAATGTACACAATTCATATAGTCTATGAAACACATGGTCTCTTCTTCTCCCGCCCTTGGGCAGAGCGAAAGGGAGTGTCAGACTTCTACTACCTTCTACTGACTAAAAACCACCCACGTTCCTTCTTAGCCCTTTATGTCGAGGCCACGGTATCTCTTGCGAACAACCCGCAGCCCCGGACTCGCACTTTGCTTAAATATATTTTAGGCTATACCTAAATGTGTAACAGAAGTCTGCAAGATATCATTGTTTCACGCTAAGCTACCTACATTAATATTGGGTATTAATGTATTCCTACCTAAAATAGTAATAAAATAATTATCCTGTTAATTGTTTTCGCAGATGGGACCAAGCACGTAGAAAACGGAAAATGTTACTCATACGCAAATGGTGTTTTAAAAGAAAAGGAACGTATAACAGAAAAAGACAGAGAAGCAGACTTACCGAAAGGATTTTTCTTTCGTAATTGTTTTTTTTACCAGCTCCTACAGCACACTACAGGGTACAAACCCGAAACGCGAGTTGGTGTTAGTACGGTCTGTACAACAACAACAACAACAGAACAACACGTTGTTTAACCTGCACGGTCTCCAGATCTCACTGCATTAGTCTTATCTTTTTCATCATTGTCCTACTCCAGTTTTAAAATATGAAGGGCAAATGGATTATACCTAAAAGTCATAGACCCGTGCACATGTTCTGCAATAAGTGCAGGGGTTGTGAGACTTTTGCGAAATTTTTGGTATGGTTCTGTTTGATATTAGTCGGCGTTTTTTTTGTTCATATTTTTATTAGTATCATGTAAGCACGCACTATTCCGGGTTTCAATATGTACCTCGTTTAAACTAACATACTGTGTAGGGTCCTCGTAATCAGCATAATTATAACGTTGCTCTTGTTGGACCCGCCCACAAAGGCCTCCACTTACTAAGCTACCAATACCCAACGGTAAGCGTTGATCATAAAATTCACCATCACACAATCACCCACCCACCACGCCTCACGGGCTAAGGCAATAGATTCAATTAAACAAGCTGTCGTTTGACATTCAAGTCAAACCAAGGAAGTTACTACAAGTATACTAATGATTTTCGACCTAAATCAATAATAATATGGGTAGGTAATTTTCAGCTTTATTTCCTTGTTTGACGTCAAAAGACTTCCTTTCAATGGCTCAATTAAAATAAAAGGTTTGACTAACACAACACTGTACACACTGTTTAACACTGTATCTGTTTTGTGTGTTTTACAGAAGACACTATGGATTCATTTGGCTGGAGTATTGATGTCGCTCCCGATAACTCCTTAATTGTCGGTGGCCCCGGCATGGGTCATGGTAAGTTTGTTGCTAAAGAGCTGGGAGGGACATAATATCGCAGTGCAAACACGCAAGTCTCCTGCTGTTTGCGCAATGGTGCGAAAATGTACAGTTATTCTTTTATTTCGAAGGTCGAGTTATGATTTATGAGGGACCAAACGTCAATGAAATTCCGAAGAGCATCAATGCACGTAATACTAAAGCTAAATTTAATTTTGGTAAGACCTATTTTCTATATTTTTTAATAAAGATTATCCAATATGTAATGTACGTATAGATAGTATATTTTTATTTAGTGGAATATTATTAAAAAACCCTATAAATCGAGACAGTTCAATCCCCAAATGAATTATACTCGATCATATTATGACAAGTTTAATATATTATTATTTTCTTTGTGTAAACCGAGAAACCGTTCAGGGGCAAAATGTCCAATTCTCAAAATGTCCAATGGTGTCAAAATGTCCAAATCCCAAAATGTCCAATTCCCAAAATGTCCAATTCTCAAAATGTCCAATTCTCAAAATGTCCATTCCCAAAATGTCCAACTCCCAAAATGTCCAATCTTTGAGAATGTGGTTAATTTGTTCAATAACTCATCAAATAGCTTTATTAATACTTAGTCAAACAATAAATAAAATACTGAAAGAATCAAAATATGTTTTATTTATAAGTAACAAATTAAGGCCAGAGATGCCACAACATACGTGAAATCACTATTTTTTGTCATAATGTAATATAAAAAAATACAATAATCAACATCATAATTTTTATAATTATGAATGGAAACAAACATTAAACTTAGTTTTATATAACCAAGGTAAAACATAAAAAATACTTTGTTTTACCTTGTTTACAAGTAATAATCAATATAATTTTTATCAAATCAAATCAAATGTTTATTTGCTAGAAATACATACAAATTACAGGAAAAGATGTTATAGCCTAAAAAGTTTATTTATAATCAACAAGCATTTTTTATTAATAGGTTAATAATCAACATAACTATTTTTTTGATTTATGTAATAGTAATATTTATAATATTCCACATGACGTTTTACTTTTCAAACAAGCTAAGTCTCAAAAAGATATTTTTTTTTCAAAAATCGATGTATTGTGAGATCTTTGTTTTGTAATTTTAATAAATATATTTTGTATTTCCGATCAAACTGGATATCTCTGGGTCTTCTTTTACTTCTCATTTTCTTAAACAGAGAATCCTTGAAACGAGAGTCCCAATATTTACTTTCGTTTTTCAATTTGTATATAAAAAAGTATAAATTGGGATTCTTCTGTACACGGCTATTTAATCGTCTGTGCCATCCTTCTAATGCGTTAGTGGTCTTATGACGCTGTCCAGCACAGCTCAATAACGCTGGTGATTTCTTTGGGTACCATGTGGACTCAAAGTACCTACGAAACTTATCCATTTCGCGAGAGTTTGGGCTCGTCTCTAAAATATAGTGCAATGCTGCAGGTATTTCATTTGCCGGAACCAAAGGTATAATGGCACTCATTCGGGTAGTATTGCGCCCAGTGCTTGTTGCATTTAATTTAATTTTTTTCGAATACTTCCAGATGGCATCATTGAAGTGGTGGTAACATCCGGTCACTTCAGCTTCCGAATAAACGAATGATACGGCATTTAATATAGCGACTTCGTAATCCGATTTAAACTTTCGGATTTGGACACCTAACTTAACTTTTATAAGCGAAAATAATCGTACATAGGTCTGTTCCATTTTATTTGGCAAAAGGGCATAAATCACTGGAATAATGTTTGTTGTTTTTTCATTAGAATTGATATCTAAATGAATAACAAAAAATTGATAGAATGGTTTTGGCGCTGCTTTGAATGTTCCATCTGGCAATTTTAAGAATTTCTTCGCCGTATTTGTTGCAAATATTATAATTTTATCTGCGTCACCATCTTCACAAATCAGAAATGATTTTCCCAAGTTTTCTGGTATTTTAATTGATCTAGTATCACTGTGTATTAATAAATTTGTATTCAGATACTTTTTGCGGGATCTATATAAAGTTTTTTTAATGGTATTAAATGACGGTAGCAAATCTTTATCATAACGGTACTCTTCCCTTAACTTTTTCAAAGGTTTCTCACAAATTTCCTGAATCGGTCCTAAATCTGTACATAGTCTGTACTGTCTGTAGTGAAATCATCTTTGAAGAGGGCGGCTCTTCAAAGATGATTTCACTTTATTAATATGCAATTGGACAAGATTTTGTTCGCAAGTGTGCGTCGATTATCTCAATACGTTTTTACTTGATTTATCTATTGTGACTGATGCAGTACATATCCGTCTATTAATACAACGCCACAATGTGCCTCCATTTTTATTAGTCACGTTTTTGTTAAATTGGAACCCATTACGGATCAAAGTAAGCTTATCCTTCTGGTTACAAACGAACTCAAATTCTTCGGTCATTGTAGATTTCGAAAATATACGAATGTGAAAAACACGAACACAAATACCACAAATACAATATTATGACAACTGGTTTTATTGTTTATGGCAATAAACACGTAGATACTACATCAAGGCATTACCTTACATTTAATAAAATAATTGACGTACGGCGTAATAATTTTTCACAAATACCCACATTGAAGCAACTTTTACTTTTATCTCAGGATGCATATTATTTACATTTTCCGTTTTGGCTCTAATTAACTTATAAAATTAATATCCATAATTGAATATCGCAAGTACCTATATGAAAACAGATTAAAAAAATATACAGTAACAAATTAATTGAAATACCAGAAAACTTGGGAACAAAATAGCTTGATAGATGGCGTTGTTCTAACGTTACGCGTTAGATCGCGATGTGTTTTTGGTTGCTATGGAAACATTAGAGAAACAACGATGTCGAAGATAATTATTTTTTATATTTTAAAAATAAATTCACATAATTCTCTATCCTTGCGTGGTGTTATTTAATAATACTCGAGTAGTGCACAATATTTAAAAAAAAAATCTGTTACTTATAAATAAAACATATTTTGATTCTTTCAGTATTTTATATATTGTTTAATATTAATAAAGCGCTTTGAGGAGTTATTGAACAAATTAACCACATTCTCAAAGATTGGACATTTTGGGAGTTGGACATTTTGGGAATTGGACATTTTGGGAATTGGACATTTTGGAATTTGGACATTTTGACACCATTGGATATTTTGAGAATTGGACATTTTGCCCCTGAACGCGAGAACGTTCGAGAAACACCTACCCAGAGTCGTCGAAGTTGTCTTTTTCCGTTTTGTACATAATATTATAGATTTAATTTCAAATTAAGCCGTGCTTGCCTATGTTGGTCCGTGAATGGGTGACCGCCCATTTGTACCGAGTTTCCTACGAGCCTCGGAAAGCACGTTAAGCCCCGGCTTTTTTCTTGAGCCAAGCCCGCTACACTATTCCCAAATCACTGCAACTCCTAAAACCCAGAATCAACAGTGGCGACCACCAGAAAAGCGCCGATTTAATAAACTTCAACAAAGCCTCCGAGAAACAATTTAACTGTCTTGGATCCCGTAATGAAATTAATCAGAAAAGAATAGCGGAGAGTAGGAAAAACATAATTTCCACTTATTGGTCTCGGCTGTGATGTGTAGATCTGTGACAGTCGTTACAAGGATAAGAAAGAAGAAGAAAGAAAGCCTGACAAATAGTTCAGGGGTAGAAGGGGTATCGTAGTACCCAATTCTAAATAGGTTGCTGATGGCAGATACGGAAACAATCGCTCCATGTAAAATGTATGTATGTATGGATAAGGCTTGACGGATTATGACTATTGTTTTAATTTCAGGCTACGCCGTCGCCTCTGGGTATTTTATCAATGACACTTTGTCATATGCTGTCGGTTCGACATATGGGACGGCTGGTTATGGAGAGGTAAAAAGCTTTACGCTCATGCAATCATTTATAAGACCTTTCTTTTAAAAATCATAATAAAATTGGCTGGGTTACCGACGTGGCTAATGGAAATGTAGGGCGCCGATCCTAAAATTAGTTGTGACTTAAACACGAGGATGCTCATCATCACCAGTCTCCTGCCCTTTTCCCAATATATTTGTGGTCGGCGTAATATGTCTTCTTCTTCCACACTTCTTATGATGATGATGTTAAACTGTTAGATACAGTACAAACCGTTTCGAATTATTTTATCTATGATGCTACCTTTTACATGCTAAAATTGACACTAGATATCCAATTCAAACCGCTGACGGGTTTTAACACCGATATGATATCGATATGTTTTTTTTACACTCGACATGATAGAACACGAACTACATTACTTTCACAAGTTATTATGTCCTGTGAATGTGACTGTAGTTTCGCTTTCTTTGTTTTTCTGACATTCAGAGGTGCCTGTTCTGGTTTGAGTTTAAAAAGGTCGTCACTTACTTAGTGCTGCTTATTCTTTTTATTTTGGGGTATTTTTAAAATTACAGCCCTTCTCGTAGAATGATTTCATCCAAATCTAAACGTTAAAACATTCCAATACTTGCAGGTAATGTTTTACAAAGGGCTGTCTTTTGACAAAAAATTGGAGACTGACAAGGAACATGCACCACCATTAGGATCGATGTTCGGAGCGGTACTGTGTGCTGCCAACTTAGTTGGTAAAAGGACTGACATGCTTCTGAGGACTGACCTGCTCGTTGGGGCACCTACTTATGCCTCGAAAAATACTTATAACCTTGGAGCTGTTTATGTTTACCTTGCCAGTAAAGACGGAGTAAGTTACCAACTGCAATTCATTGTTTTCAACTTCAACGTTTTTGTAAATTTAAAACAATGTGAGAGAAATAATAATGGAGTAATAGTGAATTGACACATCTTGTGTGTTACAACATACAAATATAATTTATTTTTCTGTGTCCAAAAATATATTAAAATATTATGATTTTTATTGAATTATGTCTTGTAGGATGCGCCAAAGTTCAAAAGAAAAATCGAAGGTAAAATCTCTGGATCAATGTTTGGATGTGCAATTATAAACGTCGGAGACTTAAACGGTGATGAGAAACACGGTAAGAGAGTTTTCATAGAAAATATTACATCGAGTCTACGTTTTTAATTAATGAGAGATCGGTGAATGCTATGGCTATTTTACAACATTTTTTATACTAAGTTATTTCTATGTTTTAGTGTAGAAAAAGAAGAACATTTGCTCATTATATTGGAAACAGTATGGTTTCTAAAGATCTAGAACATTTTTAACGTCTAGGAATCGAAAAACTGTATGCCATATTTTGCGAACTCTTAAAGGCGTCTGATTGTGTAAACTATGAGACACTCTTTTGAAACTAGAGCAGTAAGGGATTTGGAATAATGATATTATGGTTTTGTTAAGATAATGCTTAAAAGATTGATAGGTCGCTATTCAGGTAAACGGTGTTAAGTCAAAAGGATCCAAAATGACATTAGGCGTTCCGAAAGGTGTTGTGCAGTTTCTTTTTTTGATTTGACTTTGTATATAGAAATAGCAATTGGAGCTCTTCTTGAAAACGATGGCCACGGTGTTGTCTACCTGTACAGTGCGGCCGCTCTCATCAGTGATCTGGCACCGAGGGACCTTAAATGTCTGCAAACGATCAAGCCAGAAGCAAGTTACGGCGAGTCTTTCGGCATGAGTCTAACGCCAGTGTCAGATTATGACCAGAATGGATGCAACGGTGAGTACAACATCTTGACATTAACTCAAAGATAATACCTACCTATTATAATATTATAATCACATATTAACATCTATTCTTTTTCTTAAAGAATTAGCAATCGGCTCACCTTATAAAGACACTGTAGTGCTCCTAAGGTGCATGGCAGCAGTAGTTTTGAAAACATCAGTGAAATTTCCCAATTTACAGGTAAATATCATTTTGGAGTCGATTCAATAAAGCTACCTGGTCTATTAAGTAAATTTTCAAATGTCAACGACTGTTACTTTATAATACTAAAGATTAAGAGTCATAGCCGGAAGTAACTAACAGTATGAATATCATACACACATATTATTCATTTACTTATTTATTTTCAGGGTCGTAGTCCAAGTAAAACAGACTACGAATTTCAAGTTTGTTTATTACTAACATATCCGAGCAAACCGAAAAATGTCATTGCGCGTAAGTATACCCACATAAATTTATATTCGTGGTAGCTTCACCTAGAATTTAATATTCGTGGGCATATACTCGGTGATGCTTATCCGATACGCATCTGTAACCGATGTGCCAAAGCAAAGCCAGGTTCATCTCTCTTTTCATTAAGTGTCCATATAATTGTGATATTGAGATACGAGTTTGATTCATCATCATCATTTTCCTGCCCTACCTCATTCTCTTTGGGGATAAGAGTTTGATTACGAGCTTAAAAAACGTGTGACGTTGTGGAGTGTCTTCAAAATAAGCTTGTATGATTGACACCTAGGTACAACTGTCACAATCTTGTTTATTTCGCTTTAAGAAATGTTACAAATGTATCAGCAGCATTCTCTTCTGGCAAAAGCTCCCTGAAACAGTTAATCATAATTAATACTGGTTGTATTGTAACACGTGTTTTCTTTTGAATGTCAGATTTGTCAACAACGGTGGAGATGTACCACGAATACGCGAGGCTGGCCAGGGGGCCGTTTTTGTTCGACACGTCTTTGCACAAAAAGGAACTAAAGTACTGCCAAAACGTCTCGTTTATTTTGCCTCCAGTGAGTATTTTTTTTTTAAAGTTCGGGTATTGTGTGGTCAATAAATAGTTGGCGCATCTGATAAAAAAAAAGGTCAATACAGCGTAGTCTCTGAGACATCACAAGTTCGCTGTTGGTCAAAAAGGCACACCCTTTTTTTTGTTTTTGGGAAATCATCAAATAACCCCTCCCGCTCTTGAGCAGAGCGTAAGGGAGAGTCTTCTACTGACTAAAAACCAGCCATGTTCCTTCTTAGCCCTTTATGTCGAGGCCCCGGTATCTCTTGCGAACAACCTGCAGCCCCGACGGGCAAAAGGCACACCCTTCACGGCAATTTTGCTGGTTTGATGAAATTGTATTCATAGACATAACATAACGTCACGCCTCTAATCCCGAAGGATTAAGCAGAGGTGGCTCGCCACATTTCATCAGTTAGTTTTGAGTCCCATGTTATAGTGGGCTAGCTTATTGCCATCAAATCTCTGGATTTGTGCCTGGTTGGCAATAGGATCAATGGTTGATGGGAATTTGCCGCTGACAGACTCCGCGGCTGCAAATTCCTCATGAAACCCGGGAATCGAACTTAGGACCTCATGCTCAGCAGTCGCACTTGCACCTCTACACAACGAGGCAGCCAAATTGTATACAAGTAGACTTTCAAAGTAGTTCCGTCAAACCAAAGTTGCCAAGTTTTCACCTAAAAATAGCAAGCTTGTTTAGTAAAATCAATCAAAATACCAAGCACTCTAGATAGGGTCGTGTGAGTGTCTTTCTAGATTAAAATGGAAATATTATCTAGATTTCATGAAAATTACTTAATACTTTTTTCATAGACGGGCAAGTACGAGACAAAAATAAGCTACACAGTATCAACGCAGCTGTTGGATGATCCACAAAGACTCGACAATTTTAACAGTTCCCGAGTAATCCTAAGCGACCGCAGTGTCTTGCACATCCAAGATTCGTTGGACGTGGCCGACTGTGCTGGGAAAGTCTGTGTGCCGAATTTAAACTTAAAAACCTTTATCAGTTTTCAGTAAGTACCCTTAAATTTGAAGAAACACCAATGCTCGCCTATCCCCTGCGTGAGTAGACTTTTTTTTTTTTTTTTGCTAGCCTACTCTGTCCCACTCCAGGGCAAAGGCCTCCCTCCACTCTTTCCACTTTTCGCGAACCCGCGCGTCCTCCTTCCAGTTTTGACGGAATAGACTTAGGAGTAGACTTAGGAGGCTTAAATGTAGCCACATTCTAACACTTAGTATTCTTTACTTTCTAAAAGCATGTTCGCGTTATTTCAGCATTTCTAAATATCTGATAAATTCATCATATTCCTGCCCTTATCCTATTCTACTTAGGATCAGTGTAACAACTTTTCTTTGTACACTCTTCCCTGTCATAAGTCACAGAATAATGGACTCCTTTCTCTTTAATATCATTCATTACACAATCTACCCTTCATACCTTTGGCTTTCCTTTTCCTCTCTATCCACCAACATTCATATTCATTACTCCTATAGTCACAAGCGTTTCATTTCTTGTCCACATGTCCAAACAGCCGACTCACTTTTATTTTTTCTGCAAGAGGCACCAATTTTAAACTAATTCCTGAAATTCTCATTGATTACTTTATCAATTCTTGTCACTCCAAACATCCTTCTTCATCACTCGTATCTCCGCAAAAAGTTTAAAAAGATGGGACTTATACCTACCTAAATAAGACCGATGCTGTAACCGTATGTAATTGTTCATTAGTTACAAATAATCAGGCGACCTGCTGTTGTGATGTAGTTGTTGCCTTGTTGAACGTCTGAAAATTGCTTAATTACAACCCATTCAAGTGGAATTCCTACGTGAGTGCGATAGCCGTATCATCGAATTTTGTTTCTTCGAAAACCTTTCAATGACATCTCTATACTGCGACTCCTTGTTAAATCGACGTCTTGTTATTGCGATAATTCGTCATCATCCATCGAAAAACAGTACTGCGTACATATTATACTGCGGAGCCTTGTTGAATTGATGTTTTGCTACCGCGATGTACTCACCACGTAGGAATTCCCATTCAAGTATGACATTATGATTGCAGCCACGATGATGATCCGTACATACTTGGCTCGAGTACCAAACCTGAAGCTATGACCATCACTGTCCACAATTCCGGGGATGTAGCGTATGAGCCGTGCGTGCGTGTGCACTTTGTCGGTGCTTACGTGATTGCGACCTCTTCAGGTTGTGTGCACGAAGCCTCATCTGATGGAATCAGGATCAAGTGCGAGCCTCTGAAGCCTATTCTGAAGAATACAAACTGGGTTCGTATATATTCTCGTTATCATTAGGGCCCGTGCAATGTTTATACGAACATACGGGTGTCCTTAGATCGCAATACATGCCTAGATCATTGATTTTATTATTAAATTCACAGACCATCGATCAGATCTTACTAGAGGTGCTGCATTCTACAAATCTGGACATGGACAAGAACATAACCATCAGCACGAATACACATAATCACTGTGAAGGTCCTGTCACAAATACTGATTCGACAACCATTTTTGTGGAGGCTGATCCCAGTGGAATTTTCGCCAAAGGGTTTGTATCCTTGCCATTTTTAGATACTGTGTTACTTAACTGGTTTTATTGTTTGGTTTTCTACTAAAGAAAGAATGAAGAAAGAAAGAAAATTGTGTTTATTTGGCAAAAAATCCTTAAAAATTAACAAAACATTTTCAATATAATTCAAATTAATAATGCCAAAAGGGCCTCAGCTCAGCATAATGCCAGATGGCAACATAATGTGCACCACCTAACGCTGATTTTCAGCTGCTGCCCACGAGTGCCATACGCTCGAAAATATAAACAAACACATTTTAAAATTCTAAAATAGTTTGCAAAAAATAAAATAAAATACCTACTAAAATAAAATGTTGCGACTCTAATAAAAAATAACACTAACATCATCATCTGCCTAGCCTTTTCCCAACTATGTTGGGGTCGGCTTCCAGTCTAACCGGATGCAGCTGAGTAACAGTACTTTACATGGAGCGTCTGCCTATCTCACCTCCACAACCCAGTTAATACTAGGTAATACGATACTCTTTGGTAAGACTGGATGTCAGAATTTCAGGTCACTGACTACCTGTAACGACTGCCTAAGATCTATATATGGCAGCCGGGACCAACAGCTTAACGTGCTTTCCGAGGCACGGAGGAAACTCGGTATGTCGGGCGGTCACCCATCCACAGACCGACCTAGGCAAGCACAGCTTTACCTAAAGATCGACCCGAGTGGCAGTTCTTATTAAGCCACGAGCTCTTCAAAAATAAGACTAACATTAAATGTAAAGTTCTTCTATAAAAATTATTATTTAATATTTTTCTTCGCTTACAGGGAGACTGGCCTAAGTGCTGTTGTCAACATGACGCACGAGGACATTGAAACAAATGGCAAAAAGACGCAACACGATTACACGGTGAAGAATCTTAAAAACTTTTGAGCTATTTTTTGTTAAGGGTAGAGTTACGAACCTAGGCCGGTGGAACCTTCCAATATCAGGAACATATTTATCCACTAATCACCACAAGGTGTCACAGTAAACACACAGCCTCAACTCAGATCATGAAACTGAGCAAATTTTGTTCTATGACTTTTTTGATTACGACCCCACCTCATTCCCCAATGAAGTCATTGGGGAATGAGGTGGGATGGTTGGAAATAATTTGGCTTTACAATAAAAGATGGGATAAAATATACACAGGAAGCATCGGTATTTTCGGATATTAAAGAAAAGAAAGAAAGAAAAGAAAGAAAAAATATTTATTTGTCGCAGAAACATAACGAGCATACAAATAGACATACAAAAAAAAAATACACATACAACGCGTAACAGATATTAAAAAATACAAAAAGCAGGGTTAGTATAAAAATAAGGGAAATAATAAATCGAGCAACAGATTTTTTTAATGGCCACGTGATCAAACTTCTAATTTTATGACTAAGCCACGGGAAAATAAGATAGCCTCTAAAAAGCTAATTCGTCTTTTTACAATGCCAACTAAATATCTTACAGAAAGCGTCAAATAAAGATCATCAATTATCGTAACTTGTACTTATTACATAGACACCTTATTTACTAACGCAGCCACGGAATTTATTTCTCATAACCATTTTACATTTTATAGCTTTAACATCAGTTAATTAGCACCCTGATAGGCGGCATGGGCACCGGGCCGTAGGCCGACGAAGGAGGCCGGCGGAGGCCCGGCACTCCGGGGACAGAAGATATTAGTGTTATTTAATATGCGAGCGAAGCGAGCGCGCGTCACTTCGCCGTTGTCGGGTAAAAAATAACCACCATGCTGAGTTATATTTAGAGTGGCTCAGATAGAACTTAACTAGTGGCTAAGATAGGAATACTTAGATGCTCGTTAATTGTGGCTTACTTAGTAATTTAGAAGGCAATGTAGATTTTTAGAGGCGAAAAATGCTATTAAAAAGAAGCCGGTTTAATTAGCACCCTAAAAATAATTGCACGTCGTGACTGCGACAACTAGGTTGCCACTCAGCATGATGCTGTGCTATGGGCACCCACAGCACAGCGCTGGTTTTCAGTGGTCACCCGTGAAAAAACGCACGAAAGCCAAGACAGCTTCAATATTAGATATAAGTATATAAAATAAAACAAGCAGTGCTTGAAATCACTTGACTTAAAAGGTATTTGGTAGTGATGATCTGAATTTGCAACTAGAATATTAAATATTAAAGCTATTCATGGTGAACTTCAAACGTCTTATAAACGTTTGATTGAAACTGAACATTAAAAGATAGTCAAAAAGTCCAGCAATTTAGGAATAACTTGTCCTCTTATCACGTATTTTTGTATTGCAGATTTCAAACAAGGGTCCAACTAACTGGATGGAGCTTAAAATTGAAGTAACTTTGCAAAATGAAATGTACATCAAATACAATGATACTCCAGTTAAAGTAAGTTATTGCATTTTCTACGTTACTCAAAGGACGAGAAAAGTATGATTCTGTTTAGTCCGTCAGTTAGATTATCGAAAAATATTGGATACGTGTTTTTTGTTTTATAAAATTAATAATAAAAATCTTAATTTCGGGGCAGTCGTGTAAAAATTACGAAGATAAAACGCGTCAAGCGCTTGTGACCTCACTTTTAGGTAAAAAAATGTAGGTACTGAAATATGACTAAAAAATATATCGTCTTAATTTTTTGTTTCCATGAAAAAAGACAGAAGATCTGACGGGCTAATTAGATCTACCATATTCGAACCAGTAGTTCCTGAGATTAGCGCGTTCAAGTCAATGTTTTATTTTGATTGGTAACTAACTTTGTTTATAAAATTTCAGTTATACTCTGATCCAACATCATACACTACCTGCCCAAGTGTCCAATTTAATGAGACATCAAAGGTTTACCTCTGCGAGGTAAAAAGCTTAAAGAAAAACGTGGAAACTGCCAGGATTCTTATACCGATGTACATTGTGCCCGGTACTCTTGGTACGTATCCTCTTCATCATATCCTCCCGTTGAAGGTGATGGCATCTTTCTCAAACTACATGGTTGAAAACCGGTGTCATATTTTTATTTAACCTTTTTAACGTAGATTCACGGGAGATACAATGACTTTTTTATTGTGTCTAATTACACGGCATACGAAAGGTGAGGCGAATTGATAAAATAAGAAATGAGTACTCACGAGAAAGTTTGAAAAAGAGACCGGTGATTGTAAAGTGGTGTGATAATTGGTTGTGTATGGTCATCGTATGTACGGGCCTAGGTAAAGCCTCTGTGGCCAGGGGGCGACGCCCCGTGGCCGGCAGCCGCGCCTCCTTGCGGGTGTATTAGGTTGTGATGCGGTGAAGTTACGACTACGTCATTAAGAAAATTTTCAGTATCAATGTTGATGGCTATGAGAGCGCATGGAGACCAAAGAAATCATGAATATGCTAAAAAGGGATGATACCACTGACCGAATAAATTGAGATAACGGCAGAAGATTGATGATGATGGTGAACATATATTTATGGCGACAGCATCAGTTTAGTATTGCCTCAACTCGAATCGTTGTTTAGCTTTTTAACGGCACAAATAAAGTCACCATCTGTCCAGCCTTTTGCCTACTAAGTTGGGGTCGGCTTCCAGTCTAAACGGATGGAGCTGAATACCATTATTTGACATGGAGCGACTGCTTATCTGACCTCCACAACCTAGTTAGTACTAGGTTATATGAAACCCCTTGGTAAGACCGGACTTTTGAACTACTGACTGACTACCTGTTATGCCTGTCAAAGATCTACAAATGGCAGCAGGGACCAACTGCTTTCCAAAGCACGGAGGAAACTCGGTATGTAATGGGTGGATTCACAGACCAACCTAAAAATAGGGATGTTTACCGACTAAAAACAATATGATTCTAATTAGTTCGTCTGTTAGATTATCGAAAAATATTGCATACGTATTTTTTATTCTTTCAAATCAATAAAAAATGACGAAGATAAAACGCGTCAAAAATTTGAGAGAGGGGTTGTGACGTCACGCACCGGTAAAAAATGTCTTAGAATATGACGTCACACGAGTTTTCAAAGCACTGTATCGTCTTCATTGTTTGTTTACGTGAAAAAAGAAAAAATACGTGTCCAATATTTTTTGGAAATCTGTCTGACGGACTAATTAGATTTTTTTGCGGGTTAACTCGAAAATTGATCCCAGCGGCTGTTGTCTCTAGCCACGAACGAATAATAGGTATTTGCTTTATTTTCCTAATTAACTTTGCAGATGGAATCCTCGTTAAAGAAAAAAATGTGACGATAGTGTCTTCTGTTAAACTACTACTTAATGATTACAACAAAGTTGAAAGGTAATGATAATAATTATAAAATTTAAATAAAAAGCATTTCAATTAATTAATTGTGACATAATTATACAAACTCAGGTTTGCCAAACTAAGATGCGTTGTTTATGATGCAGACTAAAAATGTTGGTATAATTGTTTCTTTTTTTCAGCATTACCACCACATTAACTCTGTTAGAGGTGCCGCCGGTACCGGTTAAGTATATTGTAATGGCTGTTGCGTTCGGCATCTGCATTCTTATCAT
The DNA here is from genome assembly GCA_949774965.1 of Diarsia brunnea. Classification (NCBI taxonomy): domain Eukaryota; kingdom Metazoa; phylum Arthropoda; class Insecta; order Lepidoptera; family Noctuidae; genus Diarsia; species Diarsia brunnea. The sequence continues at coordinate 17,480,233 of OX459002.1, read as the reverse complement.
CATCTTTGTGATATTATACAGAGTACGTATTAATTATTTTATATCAGTTTATCGTTTTAACTTTTATGTAAGCCGCTCTTTCATTAGCACTCAAAACATAGTCCTAATGAATGCATTAAAAATACATGGGCAAAAATAAAGAATTTAAAAATATATAAATAGTAGGTACTTTGCCCTCCAATACCTATGTGATTAAAAAGTTCCAAGGTTTGGTCCAGAACAAAAAAATAGGTCGCAATGATGTTTTCTCTCTTTATACAGTGAAAGCACTACTTATTCAATCGATCCTTTAGCAACCGGTTTAATTATTTTTAGGTTGGTTTCTTACGCCGCAACAAGAAAGAAGAATTGGAAGAATTAAAAAGAAACGTTAAGCGTCAGACTATTGTAAGTATTTTTTTTATTCCAATGAATGAGTAGTGAAGCGGAAAAAGTGATGTGTCCTACATCACCTTGTCATAAAATACCAACCGCTTCGGAACGAGAAGCGCGCTAAAATACCAACCGCTTCGGAACGAGAAGCGCGCTAAAATACCAACCGCTTCGGAACGAGAAGTGCGCTAAAATACCAACCGCTTCGGAACGAGAAGCGCGCTAAAATATCAACCGCTTCGGAACGAGAAGCGCGCTAAAATACCAACCGCTTCGGAACAAGACACGCGCTAAAATAGCAACCGCTTCGGAACAAGACGCACGCTCAAGCTGCAGCTTTGTTGCGAAAGGAACTGAGGAAGAAACCAATGAAACAAGCTCATAGTAAAAAACTAAAAAGTGGGAAGTATTTGCAAACACATAGAAAATTCAGTGTTATCTGGATCGGTAAGGTGTCCGGGTCGGCAGAGTTATTTGGTTTTTCATTTTTATTGAATTTTCCTGTAGTGGCCACGGAACCTGGGTTTAAGGGTCGCTCCCTATTATATGAGACTTAAAAATAACTAACACATAATACACGCACAACACAACACACACAATAACACACAATAACAAAACACACACAAAATACACAATAATACACACACAAAATACACACAATAATAACACATAATATTACGCCTGTCATTCCCGAAGGGGTAGGCAGACAGGTACCGAAATTTTAATGCTAGGTACCTATGGCGTAATATTATGTCACATGTAATATTTTGATAGCTGGGTACAATTAACATTCAATGATAAGATTTATTTGTTTTTCTTCAGCGGCGTTCAATGATGCTGTCACAAGGGCCGAAAGCCGAAGACCAGGCGCCAATCCTGGAGGAGATGAAGAAAAAAGACGAAAATGAATGTGATCAGGCTGATTTTGTCAAAAAATAAACTTAATAATATAGCATAATAATATGTGTAAATGTATGCTCGTTTTTTTTGGAACATAGTTCTTCCACATCAAAATAATAGCGAGCAAATGAATTTTCAACACCCGCTTAGCAAAGAGGTTAAAAATAAATCAGTTTGCTTTCTAGCTTGCTCTTGTCGTTCCTGCTTACCCCCGTGAGTAACCTCATTTATAATTTAATTGTACCTTAGTTTTAGTTAAAAAGGATCAGATTCATGTAGTACAAACATCTCATGAAAACGATGGTAAAACATTAGGTTTTCTTCTTTATAATTTGTCCCAATTGTAGCGTTACCGTTTATATTGTATCTGTCAAAATCCTAAGTGATTAGCCACGTACTGACTGAACGCGCAGCTTCGCGAGGTTTGCTCGCGAGGCAATTCATGCGGTCGGTCAGGACGTACCTCGACCGAGAAAAACAATGAAAAAATTAAAATGATCGTGTCGCGCGGCATATGCCCGAGGCTGCCTCGAGAGGCTGCGCGCTCAGTCAGCACGCGGCTACGGATGAATGTTGCCGTTGTACAAACGCCAGCCCGTCAAGCTACTACAACCTGTCAAATTTCTAGGTAATAGATTTTCAACTTTATCGCTAAAGCATTAGGACAATTTATTGTACAGTTTCAGGTAGTTTTGATGGCGTCTGAACATCCTACTAATATTATAAATGTGAAAGTTTGTGAGAATGGATGTGTGGATGTTTGTTACTCTTTCACGCAAAAACTACTGAACGGATTTGGATAAAATTTGGCACACAGATAGTTTATAACCTGGATTAACACATAGGATAGTTTTTATCCCGATTTTATCTTCCCGTGGATAATTTTCGAGTTGTAGCGGACGAAGCCGCTGGCAATAGCTAGTTAGCTATAATATCAATTGCTATTAATATGTAATTTTGGGTGCTTAATAAAGATGAACAAAGCAGTTAAGATTGAGGTTTTTCGTAATTCTCGTTTGTATTTTTTTCTTCTTTGGCCTACACTGTCCCACTGCTGGGCAAAGGTCTTCCCCATGGCTTTCCAAGGTTTTTTACAATTAGCCTTCTCCGTTCAATCCGTTGAGAATGAGATGATCGTCACGCCGTTTGTGCATATGTCTCGAAATAACTGTGATTTGAGGTGGAGTGGTTCGTAGACCTTTTTTTTTTTTTTTGGTGGGATTGGGAAATCATCAAATAACCCCTCCCGCTCTTGGGCAGAGCGAAAGGGAGTGTCAGACTTCTACTGAATAAAAACCACCCATGTCCCTTCTTAACCCTTCAGGTCGAGGCCGCGGTATCTCTTGCAAACAACCCGTAGCCCCGACGGGCCACCTTAGCTCAGCACAGCTCAGACGCATTTAATCCGAAAAACAATCTTTAGGTTATTGATCTTATTAAATTTTGTTGCTTGACTTGTTTTAACAACAATAACAATGACATTACAGAAATAAGTTAATTCTTTTTATGAAACGTTGAGACAAGAGTACGGCTACTAGTAGGCTGAAACACAAGCAATTCTCTATTCTATACAAAGAGATTTAAGAGTAATATTTGAATGGCTCTGATTCTATACAATTTTTAAGCAGGATATTCTAGCAAATTGATAATTCAAATATTTATATTAATAATTTTAATTACAAACGCATTTGTCTTCCTTATTATGAGTCAGAACTAAACCATATTTTCTGGTAACAAACAATAACTGGCCTTGAAAGAGCGTACTGACAACACGTCAAGAAGATTCCTTTGGAGCAGGAAAAACTAAGAAATTAATATAATAAAATAGGTACAAGAATACAAAATTAGAAACGTTGGGTTGAGTGTTAGGATTCGGTATGTGTAAATACGTAGGCACGTGTATCAAAAAGGTAAATTATTTCTTTAATACAGGTGCTTTTTATTATTATTTTGGGGGGTATGAGGAACAGGGTGTAAAGTTTCTCATCCCCAATAGAAAAGGGAGGATCCTCCGACCAGACGGGTGCTGTGTCTGGTGGGCTAACTGCCTGCCCGACATAAATGTAAGTCGGGATTTTCTGTATGAGCTAATGTTGCGGATAACTTTGATAGCGCGATGCAGGATTTGTCATTTTAGTTCTCATGTGTTGCGATAGATGTCGCTGTCGCCACAATTATTAATAATCAGCCCGTTACTGCATCATTGGTAGACTGCTGAGCATGAGGTCCTGGTTTCGATTCCCGGGTCGGGCAAAGTGTAAAGTAGCTATGGACTTGTTTGGATAGATTTCTTTTCAGATTTATGCCCGGTTGGTACATAACTGGCAAAATGTGGGTGCAACTCTGCCTACCCCTTCGGGGATTACAGGCGTGATGTTATTAGCCTATGTTGTCCCTATAGTGTTTATTTCACGCGGCTGCTGGCGGCCGTGGTCCAATTCATCATAAAGCACACAACTCGCCATCTTTGCTTGGACCTTCAACGACGTCATGATGATCATTTTGCAGTTTGTTTATCTGTTAGGATCCTTTCTTAAGAACGGGAACTTTTGGGGGTAGGCAGAAACCACAGAACGCAACCTGCTATGATCCTTACAAACTTCTTTTGCCTCGTCTACATTCATACATCTGGTCACACACGCACGCCGGTTACGAGTACTACGCACCTGTCCTTTCTGAAGAACATTATAACGTTGAGATTAAAATATAACATACTATGATTCAACGCAATCAAGAGATACCACCAATTGTGTGAGAGGAAAGGAAGACAAGGCAAGAGGCAATGTCGTTACTTACAAATAAAGCTAATCATCATCTGCCTAGCCTTTTCCCAACTATGTTAGGATCGGCTTCCAGTCTAACCGGATGCAGCTGAATACCAGTTTTTACATGGAGCGACTGCCTATCTGACCTCCACAACCCAGTTAATACTCGGTAATACGATACCTCTTTGGTAAGACTGGATGTCAGAATTTCAGGTCACTGACTACCTGTGACGCCAAAGATCTATATTATGGCAGCCGGGACCAACAGCTTCACGTGCTTTCCGAGGCACGGAGGAAACTCGGTATGTCGGACGGTCACCCATTCACAGACCGACCTAGGCAAGCACAGCTTTACTTAAAGATCGACCGGAGTGCTCTTCATAAAACGAATTTATAGCTATTAATTCCGATATTATTTTTAATAACCCAAGATAAGGCTAATAATGTTTATTTGACGAATAATATGTTCTGAGAAACTGGTAGTTGATCGTATAAATAGACGACATTTTGTATGTAGAAATAGTAGACTTGACTTTGACAGACTTTGATCTTCATCTGACATCAGGCGCTCATTTCACTGGTTCACTTTCAATTGACATTTAGGATTTAGTTTCATTCCATGCTCACACGACACAAAAGAAATAACAGGATTACATGACAGGATTGCCTACCGAATGGAGGCAAAGTGAAATGAAAGGTCATTTCATGTTGCGTTCATTCGGTAGGCGAGGAAAAATTGCTAAATGAAAAATTCAATATCGTTGGAGCAGTTTTTTTTTAGTTTTTTTACACACGTCCAGTTTTTCCTGTACAGATAGAACTTCACTTTCGTGGCTTAACGTGTATCAAAATACTACATACATAAACTCATGTCTTTTCTTCATCGGGGTAGGCAGAACCACAGTACAGCCAGCCAGCTAGGATCCTTACATACTCCTTTTATCTCGATCACGTTCATACACGCACGCCGCGGCGAGTACTACGCACCTGTCCTTAAAATGATTTATTTCCAGTAGGTCATCATCATCATCAGCCTATAATGTTTCCACTGCTGGGACTCAGGCCTCCTCTCTAGGAGAGGGATGGGCTATCCACCACGCGGGTCCAGTGTGGATGTGTAGATGTCACAATGTCTTCGAATTTTTTGATTCTAAGATGATGTTTCCTTCACCCTTTTGAGAGCAGATAGAGTAAATTAGATGTACAAAAGATTTAGCGATAAAATTTGACCATTTTTTACTTTCGATTATTTTGTTCAGACGTGACTTCGAACAGAAGAAACCGAAAGAAAGTCGCAAAATATAAAGAGAAAGGCGTCTGATATTGAATTTAGGTGTACACATCTACAAGTACCTAAGTAGGCGCTCACTTTGGAAAAACAAACAGTCTCTTTACCCTATCCTTTGCCCTAGATCTTAGAACAAAGTACATAAGTACTAGAAATCGTTTTAGGTTACAATAACACAACGAAAATTGGCAGCTACGTGATGTGCGTAGGAACGTGCGCAGAGGTACTTATTGGCTAAACAGACTTGAATAATGACTATCATACGGTACCCCAAATAACTTTTGGAGACTCGTACTGATAATGTTAGCCCGCGTCTTTCCTCTGCTGCGTAAAGGAAGAGTCCTTTGCGGAGCAGAGGAAAGACGCGGGCTAACATTACATAACTAGATCTAGGGCTGATGTGGACTCCTACTGGTCGCCGAACGCCTAATGAGCTCTGGGCCAAAATAGCCACTTTCTGAGCCTGATACAACTAGAAGGCTGCGGGTTGTTCGCAAGAGATGCCGCGGCCTCGACATGAAGAGCTAAGAAGGAACATGGGTGGTTTTTAGTCAGTAGAAGTCTGACACTCCCTTTCGCTCTGCCCAAGAGCGGGAGGGGTTATTCGATGATTTTCTACCCGAAAAAAAAAGGCGTCGCGGCAGACCTCGTAGCGACGGGATTTTATTTAAACTACAATGAATCTAAAATATTGCAATGCTAATATAGAACTAACTTAAAATGCCAAAACGATACGGAAATGCTATAAGTCGGCCGTTATAATACTTTAATGTGTTACTAGGGTAATAGTAACTACTCTGCCCAACCCTTAGGAGATTACAGGCGAGATGTTATGTTAGTCTTTAATAACCAAATCCTTCACATTTTCAATTTAAAATATGAAAGCACATATAAAATACACAACATTTGCGACGCCAATAGTAGTAAATTCTAAACAAATGTAAAGCCTCTAAATCGAGATGGATTGCAGTGTCTGTCACATCAGCCACAAATTATATTAGCAGCACATAATATGAATACTAAATTAGGTTATTCACCACATAAATAATATTAAAGTGTTTACGAGACAAATGCTTGATGTGATCAATAAATTAGAACTCGCGAAAGATATTAGGGGATTCTTACACGAAACCGCATGCCCGCGCGTTCGGGCGGAAGCGGTGAGGGTGTGTTAAGAAAGAAGGAAAGAAAAGGTATTTATTTCTCTTATACAGAACAAAACAAAATGAAAAATAAATAACAATAATACAAAAATAAAACATAAGAAAAGCTTTAAAATAAGATAAAATAAAACACAAACCTTAAATTGGTCCTGCACGGTCTCTCAGTATGGTGCTGTAATATTAAAAACAAATGTTTTGAAGCGCTTGTCGTCAGATACGAATACAAAGTTTGTAATACCAAAATGGGGCGTATACACTGATAAACGAAAAGGCACGATTAGGCATCAACGGATTTCATACAAGTCAATGCGACGTGGGATACGTTTCATCGCCGGGTCGCGCAGACGACCGTTATCCTATGAAAATCCCCTTAGAAGATAAATTCAGTTCGTTTGTAAGTGATTTATTGAAGGCTTAAATAGATTATGGCTCACTTGAACCACAAATCACGACTTGGGGTTTATGATAGACATAATATTTTAAAACATTATTCTGTGCCTCTCAACATCAAATGATTGACATAAACAAAACCATAGAAAAGGTAGATCACATACAAAATAGTGTTTTATTACGGAATTGAAGGATTTCGAATGTTTTAACGATAAACCTATTTACAGTTTCTTTATAGTTTTTATTTAACGATATCCCCTGTATTTAAAAACTTTCTTGTAATCTCACCTAAGATTCAGCCAGATTAGGAACAACTACCTGTAGGTCATAAAATATTTCTTCCATGCGGGAATCGAATCCGCAACACGCAACGCAGCACTCAATCGCTCAGCCACTGAACATAATTGGAATATCTTTCTTTAAAAGAATTTACGTTAAATTCTAACTTTGTATTTTTTACAAAAGATTTTAAGGGAGATTTTAGACATTACTTATGTTTTATCCCTAAAAATATTAATGGAAATGTTTTTTAATATTCTGTATATATAAAACAGAATAAACAACACAATATAAAAACATTAAATAAGTCATACCTATTGAAAACAGCCAATATAAACAACGTTCAAAAATATTTTCAGCAAAAAATTATTTTAGACATAAAAAGGTCAATATGACGCGGTAACCTTTGAAACTGGCTGGCGGCATCTTTTGTAGCAATATCACATGTAGACATAAAAGCGGCGATAACACGGCACACGGGCATGTGAAAAGAATTTAGTCTTTTGATTGTCCTTGTTAGTTTTTAGACTAGAAGGCTGTACTAGATGTTTCAGAGAGAAAATAGATCACGTTTTTCTTCTAGTACATACATACCTTAGCTTAGTTCTTTTTAAACGTGGCTATTGATTTTATCGCGAGCAACAGGGTATTTCACCAAAAAAATCTAATTAGTCCGTCTGTTAGATTATCGAAAAATATTGGATACGTGTTTTTTGTTTTATCAAATTAATAAAAAATTACGAAAATAAAACGTGTCAAAGATCATATAGTGGGGGACTTGTGACGTCACTTTCTGGGTAAAAAAAGTACTAACCTTGTGACGTCACACGACTTGACACGACTTTTCGAAACACTGTATCGTCTTCATCTTGCTACGCCCATGGACACGGAAATGGGTTTGGATAATTTCCAAGTCGGGCACGTCAAAACATGCCCGGGTGAAGATGAAGCCTTCAGGGTGTTTAAGCACACTGCGGGTTGTTCGAAAGAGATACCACGGCCTCGACACAAAGGGCTAAGAAGGAACATGGGTGGTTTTTAGTCAGTAGACGTTCTACCGCTCTGCCCAGAGTGGGAGGAGTCATTTGATGATTTCCTACACTCCAAAAAAAAGGCGTGTTTAAGCACCATCCGCTAGTGATCACATTTTGTTATGTAGCGTTGCTACTATAAATATAGTAACCTGTTCCTGAGTTGAAATACCATTAACCTTGCGTAGTGAAATATGACATCAAACTGAACTTACAGGAAAAGATATCCCACTTAATATCGCCAATCTAAAAGTCATACGATCCAGGGTTAACCGGGGCGAGCATTCCGTTAACCAAAAACCAAATACTCGCGCAAAACAAGAAACTACTTTCTTCACCAATCGTAGGGGCCATAGTTGCTATTCAGGAATATACAGAGCAATGGGCAATAAGCACAGGTGTTGCGAATATTCAATTTAGATAAGAAAGCAGTTTTTGAAAGTCTTTTTCGAAGTACATTGAAGTGAATGGACTATTGGCACCGTCTATGCTAGTCGTTTAATTCCACAGTTAAATGCATGTTTGGCGCGCTCGTGCTGGCTCGGAAAACTTCGGCAAAGTTCGAAAATTGAACATTGTGCAGTTGATTACAGCTAGTGTTCGTATTTTTTTTAAATGTTGCTGGTTGATTTTTTTAGATGAAAAAGTTTGTCCTATTAGTGTACTAGGATTTCTTGTAATGTTAGATGAAAGTAGGTACAGCAAACTGGCACGTTATTAATGAGCAGGTAAGTGTAAAATTTAAAAACATTTGGTAAAAACAACGCACACAAATGTTTGATTTCGCCTTGTAGCCTTCGACCAGCATAGGGACACCACGGCTGAGCGAAGGCCTTCATATCCTTCCAGCTATTTTTCCCCTGCGTTACCTACGAGTATATGCGCATCTAGATTATCTCGCCACCTTATTCTAGACACACTTACTGCGGTACTCAGAGATATTTAATAATCACTTAAGCCGTCACTTAGTAAAGATTTGACATACTTTTGTATGACAAAACTGTCAAAACCTTTACTAAGTGATGGCCTAAGTAATCATTAAAGCTCTCTGAGTGCGGCAGTTAATATTATTTCATAATTATAAAGATTTTGATGAATTGGTAAGTGCAAGAAAAAGAAGCGAACATATTATATCTGAGCCGAAATACGTGCAGCAAAAAAGAGAAGCGAAAATAAATTATATCTGAGCCGAAAAACGTGGTAAGTAACGTTTATGAAACTATGCATGGATATTACTCCGCTTTGTGTAGTAATCTCGGCAAGGGATAAGTAGGGGAGGGAAGAGAGTAAGGATTAAAATATCAAGACGGATTTCAATGTTGAGTGTCGCAAATGTCTTTGTTAAATAGTTATTAACGTGGCCATTAAATTCCTAGAAATATGAAACATTATAATTTTCCTGTCCTTATCCCAATTTATTCGGTTCGGCGCAATATCCTTCTAATAAATCCTTTTTTTTTTTTTTTTGGGTGTGGGTAATCATCAAATAACCCCCCCGCTCTTGGGCAGAGCGAAAGGCAGTGTCAGACTTCTACTGACTAAAAACCACCCATGTTCCTTCTTAGCCCTTTATGTCGAGGCCGCGGTATCTCTTTCGAACAACCCGCAGCCCCGACGGGTTCTATTATATCCTTGTTTTATCTCTATTACTTGTCATTTCAGCAGGCACCTCCTTTTTGGCATCATCCTTCACGCAGTCCATCCATCGTTTCTTTGTCTCCTAGAAATATGAAACGACAAACATAAAACAAATACTAAAATGGACTTCAACTTACATTTTGTTCACAAGAGCATCTCCATTTCACAATGAGAATAATATCGGTCAACAAATGTTGTCGTAAAATCGTGCACTGCATTCAACGTACGCGGCCATCCCCTTGAGAAATGGCCGCCATTTTCTGACAAAAGATCCTGATATTATGTCATATGACAGTCTGAACTTAGCTTTAAGCCTACACTTAATACCGACCAGCTTACACTGACCCCTCCACTCTTCGTAATTCAATAAAAACGGGGAATTTCTGGAGGTTCAAGTAAAATGGTGACTTAACTAGAGAATGACCATCGATATATGAAATGGTGATGAAGTAGGGAACGGGTTTCTTATAAAAATATTAGAGGACTTCGATTTTGAGAGGGTATCACGTCTAGGTTTTATTTAAGGTCTTTGTTAGGATACTATACGTTGATCGTAATATTTTAAGGACTTAATAAAAGGACATTTTCGAATGAAAAATATCGTATAATCTACTATACTGTTGAAAAGACTCAAGCCTTCATCTTGCCTCAAAAAACTTTTTGCGTAATTTTTTTTATATTACAAACGCATGTGAAAATACAAAGTAAGTTTTTTATACTTAGGATTACTTTAAAGGTCTTTTGCCCAGGAGACGGACAGCAAAAAAATGCCACGTTATTTTTAACTGTCTCTTGCTCGCAGCTTTTAAAACGTCCACGTGAGTTGATTTCCGTACATAACGGGAGCGATCCCGTTATGTACGGAAATCAACTCACGTGGACGTTTTAAATGTAGCATATGACACTCCGGGAAATGGCTTCCCATTAGTAAAAGAGTTTTTGAAATTGAATCAGTGTGCAGAAGATTACCGCCTTTTTTTTTGGGGGTTGGAAAATCATCAAATGACTTCTCCCGCTCCAGTGTCAGACTTCTGCTGACTAAAAACCACCCATGTTCCTTCTTAGCCATTGCCAATCTTTATAATATTAGCATTGATAACGTTACTTGGCGAATGTTTCAAAGGATTTCTTGTATTATCAAACGGTTTGTTTAAACGTAATTTGTAACGTCTTTTTCCTATAAACACTTGAGATCGTAATAAATGTTCAAAGTAAATACATTTTTATTGGAACAAGAATTGTTTTGGTACAATGTAGGTAAATAATATTCCTTCAATTTAACACATCAAAGGCCCAGGAAAAACATTGAAAGGTACACGTATACATACTTCAGCCATTGTTCTTAGAAATATTTTTTTTTTGCAATGTTGTAGTTCCTGTATATCCATTTGACAATCACTCTTTAAGGACGCGTTTACAAGTTCTCGGGGTTCAATTTTAATGTTTGAGTCTTACTACTACAAATATTTTAAGTTCGTAGAGCTATCTTTTTCAACACGAGATCCAGCTAAAATATGACACAGGGTCCACCCACGACGGCGCGGCGGCCGAGCGCAAATTAAGTTTTACATTTAATTTTTTTGCGTAATTCATCATGACAGTGACCTGAGTGAATGAACCTTAAGTCAAGAGCTTAAAGTTCACGCAATAATCAACTATAAATTTGCCGAAAAATTGTGTTTGATTGTTTTTTTTTTTCTGGCTTGTAATATTTTGATAGTTTTTATAGTAATTGTTTGAGTTGAACATGTGTCTACTTCCATAAAATATTTTTAAATAAATAAATGTATGGCTTAGAAGAGAGAGTAATGTACCTAATGTGCGGAGAGGCACCGAAAATATTATTAACCATTATTTTCAAATAAAAAGTAGTAATTATAGAAGACGAAGGACTAATCTCTAAGTTTTAGTTATTGGTTTTATTTGGTTTAGTTTCATTTGCCCGTATTATGTACCGAAAAACTGATTATTTTCGTCAGATTTATAAACACGGCCCTAAAGACAACAGTATTATGAAAACCTTTTTAGAAAGTCGGTTTTTTTTCGCGCAAAGTTTATTATTTTAATCTTTTTAGTTGTAGCGACACAATTTAGTGTCATAAGTAGTCATGACTCAAGTTTACATTAACTAGAAGTTATTAAAAACCATAATTTTCATGAATTTATAAGGAACCAATTGGAAAGTATTATCCTTTCACTTGAAAAAAAAATGTCCAACGGTTTACATAGCTAGCTCATTGCCAATTCTGGTTACTGAGTATGTCAGAGCGACCACTGGTAGTTCTAGTTCATAGGAACATTATTAAACTATCAAATAAATCTTAACACCAAAATAAAAAAGTTGAAAAAAAAAACAATAAAACTAAGTAGCATAAAACTGTAATCGAAATACATTACAATTTACAAACAAATTTAATATTGGTTTACTAACCTTAGGACTAGTTTGCACGGATTAACGTGTAGAAATAAAATGTAACAAACGAATTTGGCGAGGATATTTAGGTAGATTAGTGTCGTATCGTCGGCACCACGACGGTGTTAGGATTTATTTGATAGTTCAAAAATGTTCCTATGAACTAGAACTACCAGTGGTTTCATTTATTGTCGTATCGTCGGCACCACCCTGTATATTTGGTTTTTTTAAATAATGGCTCAAAGCCCACTTTCAAAATCGGATAGTTTTATTTTTGTGGTAATATTATTTTTGTTGATATATTTTTGGAGATCGTGGCTTAATAATAACTGCCACTCGGATCGATCTTTAGGTTAAGCCGCGCTTGCCTAGGTCGGTCTGTGGATGGGTGACCAACATATACCGAGTTTCCTCCATGCTTTGTTCTTGGTCCCGACTGTCATTATAGATCTTTGACAGCCGTTATAGGTAGTCAGTGACCTGAAAGTTTGACAAACGGTCTTACCAAATGGTATCGTATTTCTCAGTATTAACTGGGTTATGGAGGTCAGATAGGCAGTCGCTCCATGTAAAATACTGGTATTCAGCTGCATCCGGTTAGACTGGCAGCCGACCCCAACATAGTTGGGAAAAGGCTAGGCAAATGATGATTTGTATCTTTTCAGAACATTATCTTAAACCTACATAATTATTATTTCAGCTCAGTTAACCTTTCTTACGTTTATACACGGTGTATAAATTATACTCATTATAAATGCAGAGTCGTTGGGAACAAACACATTTTGTTCATATCAGTTTGTTTGTTTAGGTACCGTACTAACATGGAATAAGAATGGATAGAAGCGAACAGGGATGTTGGCTAATTTTTGGAAGTATTGTTATTTTATAGATAGACACGCAAATATTACGAAAAATTATATCTAATTCTTTTATTCATTAATTTTAATTAAAAAAAAACATTTTAATTTAGTTTGGTGTTAAATTTCGCGCCTGTGAAGAACTTTATACCCGGTTCTTCATACTCCTTTAAGGCCTTTTTTTTTGGAGTGTGGGAAATCATTAAATGACTCCTCCCGTTCTGGGCAGTGTCAGATTTCTGGCGACTAAAAACCACCCATGTTCCTTCTTAGCCCTTGTGCCGAGGCCGCGGTATTTCTTTCGAACAACCCGCAGCCCCGACGGGCGTCGGCCCTTGCGGGCCCCTTCCATGTTGCTGACATCTCTTTGAGGCGCGCGTGGAACACGAATGCGCCGTCGACACGACCTGTCGTCGTCATAAGACGGACGGACGTCGAGCTAGCCCATTTAGTTTTAGTTTTGAGTATGAATGTGGATGGGTATAAGAGTAGAGGGAGACCAGGAAAATGATGGATGGACCGTGTAAAAAATGATATGGCAAGAAAGGAGGTGTCTGCTTAGATGATGTGTAGTACAAAAGTATAGAAGAAGATATGTTACGCTGTCCCCAAATTAAGTGGGCAAGAGAATGATGATGATGATCCAGATGAACAGTTGGTGATTATTTTGGGGCCATAAGCACACGTACGTAGGATAGTGTGGATGTCTCTTCTATACAGTTCCTTTATTCTTTGGCATTACCTTCTGTTTGTTTTTCTCTTCAGAACCCACAAGTACAGTGACATTGTTTCAAAGAATGTATAGTGGGTAGGGGTACTGTGTAGCGCCCTATACCTACATTTTGATAGAGTGTGCGAATTTTTCGTATGAGGTAAGGTCAGCGAGGATTATAATAGGGATCCTTGCGACAATGAAGCTCTTTGTTTTCTTGGGCAATGTATGAAAATACTGGTTTGTAGAAGGACTTGGACTGAAAAATCACTGAATTTCATGTGAATTTGGTATTTAATATTGTATTTATTCACAGCTAAACGTGTTTATTCATGACGCCTGATGTACTTCGATAAAAAATATTGTATCTGCAATTTAACCACTTATCCATTATTTTCAACATTATTTCATGACTTTTTGTGGCGGCCGAGACTCCGATGCACGGAGGAAACTCAGTATCTATCACGTACTCACCCATCCACGAATCATCCAACGCTAAAGATCAACCCGAGAGCGGCCGATTAGTTAGCCACGTGCTCCTCCAGTTGTAAAAGAAACTATTGTGCAAAATATTATTCTGTAGCTAGAGGCTTAAGCTGTATTGTAAACAAATTATTCAAGATTTAAGCCGATTCAAAAGCAAACGATACCAAGGGTTTAGAACCAATATTGTTTTTATTTATTAAAACAAAAGAAAGAATTATAGATTTTTAAGCCCCTGTCAAGGCAAACCGCTAAATAACAAACAAATATTTCACTTCAGAAAATCCAATAACTCAAGATTTCCACGAAGTAAAGATTTTTCCCTGACGCAGACCCAAAACAGCACTTTAGAGAAAGAGGCCCTTAACACCGTGACCCCTAGCACGGACTCTTAAATCATTCCTACGTTTTAATTAAAATTTTCTTTTCGTAGTTTTTCAATATTTTTCTTATAGTAACAAAAATATTCAAGTTTCGTTTTGAGTTGGTTTCAAAAGCTCCTAGTATTGAAGTTAGAGGATAAATAAATGTGCATTGTTGTGGATAACCAGCTAAAAAAACGTAAATGTCGTGACTGCATGAGATCCTGGTTTAATTCCCAGGTTGGGCAAAGTATTATTGAGATTTCCTTCAGGATTTTTTCAAATAACAGCCTGGAGTCTGGATTATTGCCGAGTTGATGGTAATAGGCTTGCTCCCTATTTATTACATGAGAATTACACATAAGTGGCAAAATGTGAGTGTTCTATTAGGCTCACTCTGCCTAGCTCTTCGAGAATTACAAGCGTAATGTTATGTTTTGTAATGTGTTGTATACACATAGCGTTTATTTTTTTACTACTTTCCCAATGAGACAGTTGTTTTTAGATTAAGTATAGAATAGACGCAAAAGGAGGGTTGTTCGAACGAGATAAGTACCGCGGCCCCGGCCACGAACATGGGTGGTTTTTAGTCAGTATAAATCTGACACTCCCTTTCCGTTCCACCCAAGCGGGAGGAGCCATTTGACGGTCTCCACACTTTAAAAAAAAGAGTCTTAGCTGAGCGGTGAGTCTAAGCTTGTAAGGCACAGAAACAAATTTCGTGGCAGAAACTTTAGAATTTCACATACAATCTTGAAAATAGACGATTCAATCAACTCTTCAACTTTTACTCACATTTGGGTAGACTACACCCACGACATGACAACAGACAGAAACGATACCAATACACAGATAATTTTACTCAATGTTAATGCGTATAACAGGCTGCCGACAGTAATTATTATTCTAGAGTGTTCCACGCTGATTTGATAACATCTCGCCGCGACGCAAGCGGTGAATGTGTCATTAGCTGACGTGTTAATGAATGAATGAACGACTGAATGTTCTCGTTGTGTCTATGGTTACGTTCTGATTTTGAAATTCGTACAACGATTATTATCATTTAGGTAAAGTTTGATTAAATAATTGCCTACGTTCTCGAAAGAAGGAATAGCCGCCAAAATCTTTTGAAAAGTCCTGGTAGATAAATAAAATTATCATCTTTATCATCATTTCAGCTGAAAGATGTCCACTGCTGGACACAGGCCTCCCCTAAGTGCCACATTAACCGGTCCCGTGCGACTTGCATACGTAAGAGAACCAAAGTTTCCGACGTAGCCCGAAGAATTGGCAAAGTTAAGTAGCAGTGGGTCGGACGCATTGCTCGCAGAATAGATAGCCAATGGGGTCGAAAAGTTTTGGAGTGGCGAATGCGAACCGCAAGACGTTGCGTTGGAACTTGAAAGGCATCCCACTAGGTAGACCGATGACCTGGTGAAGGGTGCGGGGATCCGCTGGATGCTGCGAGATGAATAATAAAAGTAATAAATAAAAGTAAATAAATTTCTTAATGTGGCAATACAAATAAATTACCATGATTTATGATAATAAGCAAACCAACTTAAAATAACTGAAATAGTCATCAAACACTAAAATATGTAGTCTTCATAGAATATAGTTCGCCAAAAACAACTTCTCACACAAACAGATTCATAATCGTATTACAACAAAATATTTAACAAAACTCAATGAACACAATACAGCCCAAAATCTTCATTCAAATAATGTATTCACCTAAATATAACGAAATGTTTATACATTGGTACTTGAAGACAATACCTTGAACATCCTTCATTTCTCTGAAAACATCGTCTGAATAAGAGGAATCTTCCTTTATGTTAAAATTGAATATTTTTGCGAATAAAAGCGTGTTGATATTAGCAAACGTTGTGTTTTTGAACAAAGGGCAGGCTGCGGCCTTTCATTCACACACTTTTCCCGAGGTAATGGCTGACACATGGTTTCAATTTGTGGAAAGCGACCATAGACAACATTTTTTTCGAGATTCCCGCCATACATTGCTAAAGTTGTTGTGTGTAATGGGTGTTGTTTTTGGAGGCGGAGAAATTTGTAACGTTTTGACATTCTGAAGTTTAAACCTTTGACGAATGATCGATTTCTCGAGATTGACCTGCACCAACCCAACATAATACGTTGGAAGCCAACATTCAACGCATTATTGTTCAAGTACCACCTGATTTACTGAAAAGAGTACCTATGTGGACTCGGTGGCCACATGCCCAAACTCATTTTTTTTTTTTATAAATTATCAGCTAAAAGTATGTTTCATGGATATTGCAAATATGAATATTACAAGCTTTGTCTTTGAAATGTCAGATCAACTGCAAATGTTGTGTCATGTCATGTCAAGAAATCCGTTGCAAAACCGCCCTAATTGCTCAGGAGCCGGATCTAGATCTGTTTAAGAGTCGCAATAAAGCTATGCTTAATTATTACATACGATTTTTAAGTTAGTGTGTGATGTTGACTTGCTGCACGCGTTGGTGCAAACTGTGAGTGTAGCAAGTACCTGCTTAAATAAATAAATAATAAATGAAACAAAATCACTAGTCAAAATAAAACAGTGACATTCTCCTTATACACCTGTTCACAGTATAAAATATAACTCGAAAACATCGAATCAGCGAGACATCCTCTTCACCAGTGTGTACAATATTTAAACAGAAGCGCCGCCGCCTATCGCTGCAGGTACCATTACAATTTCTCTTTAATCCCGTTTTTATCAAAACGAACATTAAGCGCTCTCAGAGTCGTTACATTACACTGAGTTCCGGGAATCTTATCATCATTATAGTGATAAGGACTTTATCCAATGGGGATAAGGTGTTTAATATAGTCGTTTTAGTTGCTAATACTTGGAATAAGCGTTATGGTTGGCATAAGCTTTGGTTCTGAGTTAATGGTCCCATTAACGGTTGTACTACTTACGCTAGCTTAGGTTCGTGTGAATGGAAATACATTTATTTACTAGCTAGACAGCCTAGATTACTAAATTGTCTAGATTTAGTAGTCTACGACATGGTAGAAGGATCTAGATTTGGTATAATTTAACGTATTGAAAACACGTATCGACCCAAAAATGCTATGAAAAAAGTGATGCAGAATATTTCTAACAGAATATATTATTAGTCATAAGTCAGTGAAATGTTCCATGTGTGAGACATCTTACTAATCTTACTTCTTACTAATATTATAAACGTGAAAGTTTGTTTGGATCAGGGACTGAAAGCGGTTACGGTTAAAGGTTAATATACCTCAAAAATATACCGGTAACGGTTTAAAATATAGGTTGAGCTATACCGGTACCTTTATAAATAAAGGTTGCGATAAACCGTTATTTAACCCTTACACGATTTCGGTGCCGATATGCATGCGAGAGAAGGGGGGCGCGCGTGTACGCGGTGAGAAACGTTAGAACTTGTATATTATGTACATTTCGTTTCTACTCTTTTACTTATCTCTTTGTTGTGTGTGTGAGTGGCGAGGCGTTGCGTCAAAGAAAACCCCTATTTATTAAGGTTTAGGTACCGTTACCGATACATTTATAACGGTTATGGTACTTCTACCGAAATATACCGGTATGCATTTCCAACCTCAAAATTCCGCTACCGAAAAAAATAACGGTATCGAAATATTTCGATAACCCTTATTTAACGGCATGACGTCATACCGAAATTTAAAGGTACCTATCATAATATTTGGGTAATTCAGTCCCTGGTTTGAATGGATGGATGTTTGTTACACTTTCAGGCCAAACGGATTTGGACAAAATTTGGTACACAGATAGTTTGAAACCTGGATTAACACATAGGATAGTTTTTATCCGCGGGCGAAGCCGCTGGCAACAGCTAGTAACAATATATGCGTCTTTGATTTTGTTGTTAGAAGACAGCAATTTTACTCCAAATAAGGGATTTTTATGAAACCGCCACGTGTATGACAATTTGAGTTGAAACCGACATCAAAGAGCAAAGAGGTTGTGTCATGCTCGCACCATCCCAAATGTCCCAAAGGTACAATATTGCGTTGTTTTGATATTTCCCCAAAAATACGATTACTTCCCGTGTCGCACAACGCGTCCAATTTAAAATTTGCCATTGTTCCCTGCAGACGTATGTTGTTGTCTATTGCTGAGCAAAAAACGGTTTATCGTACAGTGTGCCTCGTAATTTTGTTACCACCCTTATCCTGACTAGTCTTTTCTCAGCTATGTTGGGGTCAGCTGCCAGTCTAACCGCATGCAGCTTCATACCATTATGTTACATGAAGCGACCTTATCTGAACTCCATGACCCAGTTACCGGGTAATTGGATACTCCGTGGTAAGACGAGTTGTCAGATTTTCGGTCTTCTGACTATTCGTCATCATCTGCCTAGCCTTTTCCCAACTATGTTAGGGTCGGCTTCAAGTCTAACCAGATGCAGCTGAATACCAGTATTTTGCATGGAGCGACTGCCTATCTAACCTCCACAACCCAGTTAATACGAACGTACGATACGTACGTGGGTAATACGATACCCTTTGGTACGACTGGTTGTCAGAATTTCAGGTTACTGACTACCTGTTACGACTGTCAAATATATGGCAGCCGGGACCAACAGCTTAACGTGCTTTCCGATGCACGGAGGAAAATCGGTATGTCGGGCGGTCACCCATCCACAGACCGACTTAGGTAAGCACAGCAATACCTAAAGATCGACCCGAGTGGCAGTTCTTATTAAGCCACGAGCTCCTCTCTTCTGATTATTCGAGTTGACTATTGAGAAATAAATCATTATTATTATTATTATTCGTGACAACTGTTAGAGATCTACAAATGACAGCTGGGACCAACGGCTTAACGTGCTTTCTGAGGCACGAACGGAACCTGGTATAAGTAAAGTCAGATTATGAACTGTCAAAACAGACTTAAAGCAATAGGGATGTTTACTGACTAAAAAAATATGATTCTAATTAGCCCGTCCGTCTGTTATATTATCGAAAAATATTGGATACGTATTTTTTGTTCGTGTTCAATATTTTTTGGAAATCCATCTGACAGATTATTTAGATTTTTTTTGTTAACTGTTATGACGTCGACTATACTTTCACATTTCGCAACTGTTCGGTGCGGTCCGCAATACAAGGATGTTTTTACGCTGCGGTTTGCGATAAATGGCATAAATTTAGCATTGTGATACCGGATTGATGCGTTCGTACCGCATTTCAGCTTTTACAATTTAATTTTTGCGACTGATATTTTTAATCTGTGTGCCTTTTATTTTAATAGTTGATAGTTATCGCTAAGCTGAATTGCCCTGATACTGGACGGGGCAAGTCACAACAGTATCAGTGACAGCGTCTGATTGTAGAGCCTTAGATA
The DNA here is from genome assembly GCA_949774965.1 of Diarsia brunnea. Classification (NCBI taxonomy): domain Eukaryota; kingdom Metazoa; phylum Arthropoda; class Insecta; order Lepidoptera; family Noctuidae; genus Diarsia; species Diarsia brunnea. The sequence continues at coordinate 17,460,197 of OX459002.1, read as the reverse complement.
TGGTAACGTTAGACTTTGAAAACTGTTACTGATGCTGTAAGGTTTTAACAATAAAAAACCATAAACTACTCAAAAAAGAACCCACAAACGAAACAGCGACACAACACCGCCACAAAAACCTTATTATCGAATATCCAGACAAAACATCAGTACACACGTCAATAATGGCGTCCGGATCACCGCGTACAGCCGTCCGTTGTCCGACCCTTGTCCGGCTACCGTCCGATTGGACGCGACCAGATCTGTCAGTATCACGTACACTAGCCGTTTCAGAAAGTAATCATCTGTCCGTGGTGGTAACTGACTGATGGTTGTGTCTGTTTTCCTTGTTTTGGCGGTCTTTTTTGTGAATTGGTGTGATAATGAGCAATTAATGGTTTTATTATGATACTTGTTGAGTTAATTGGTGTTTTCTCGATTGTGTGGTGTTGCGTAAATTTATTAGACAGCCACCATTTGATTTGTATTATGATCTTGACTTTGATACTCGTGTTCGTGTTTGGCGGGCAAAGTGTGTCGGTTTTTCTATCAGTAATTTCTCAGTACCAGCCACGGAGTCTGGATCTGAGCCCGGTTGATGGCAATCTGCTTGCCGTATTACATGAGTATTGAAATGAACTGGTGCAATGTGGGTTTACAATTAGGTAGTCCATTTCATTTGATTTAGGTAGGTACAGATTTATAATGGTCGCCAAAGCAAACTCTATGTTTTTTAAACAACTGCAGGCCAGTATTATTTTTATTAACAGCAAGTTAAGCTTCAATATCATTTCCACGTTTTAGTAACACCCCGTAAAAGGACCAGAAAAAAAAAACATTCAAAATCATATTCACTATATTCGTACCGAGAAAAACTTTCTTCAAAAGGTCGAGGTCAAGATATTTGACTAGAGTTTTGAACTAAACTGTGGAGTAACAATACCTCTCTAGGGCCTCGTTACACGATAACGTTCCTTACCAGATGTTTATACAAAGTAGGAATTTTACAAATTCAGCAGAGAAAACTTTGTGGCTGAATAAAAATAATAATTTTGATTTTCTAAGGTCAATTTATTTTTATTACTTTTTGGGGTTTCTCGTCTATAATAAATGCTGGGATTTTGAAGAAGAAAGTTGTACTGAATTCGTAATGATATTGTTATAGAACTGTGGTTTTGTGAGGAGTGGGAAGCGGAATTAGGTGGATCTTAATATTTTGTCAGTCTGTATGTGTTCGAATTAGTTTAGTATTTTATTTTATTTTAATTAGGTGGTTCTGTCCCACTGTTGGGCTAAGTCCTCCCCATTTCTTCTTTTAAATTATCGGGTTTTTGACTTTCTCCAGACAGTCAGTTTTTTTTTAATTTTAGAAAACAATTAAATTGTTTTCCTAAACTAAATTCTTATTTTCTTTGATACATTTTTTTCCTACTGTCTTTTTTGCGACAAAGTTAATAATAATTAATTGGCTCAATATTTTTCTCCAAAAGATAAATTACATTTAAGACCCTGATTATCCGCAAACAAGTAGATTAAGCTCAGCTATCAACAAGCAGAGATGATCTACTGAGATAAATTCACACGTTTCCCCTCAAATTGGTACATAACCTGTTTCGTTTGTATTTTTACGGTAAACATTTTATCTTCGCGGTATATTTATTGCTAGCGTTTGGGGCTTTCGAGACAATATCGTTCAAACGGCTTTGGTAACTTGGAAATGGTACATTTACATTTTACAGGTGTAGGTGTTACGGTCGTAGACGATGTTAATTTGGACATAACATAACATAACGGTCTACTTTCCTTATCGTGTCGTTTTTGCCTAACCTGTACGCATAGCATGGCGATTCTACCTCTATTCTACTAAGAATAGACAAAGTTCTATCTATACAATTTGACATGAAATCTTTCTACAATCTGTCGTGTTGTCGATTCATCCGTCGATAAAACTCGTATTCTACCGGCAAAAAAAATGCCGCCTATTGGCCTTTTTTTTTTTTTTTTGGGGGAGTCGAAATCATCAAATAACCCCTCCCGCTCTTGGGCAGAGCGAAAGGGAGTGTCAGATTTCTACTGACTAAAAACCACCCATGTTCCTTCTTAGCCCTTCATGTCGAGGTCGCGGTATCCCTTGCGAACAACCCGCAGCCTCGACAGGCCCGCCCATTGGCCTCAACTTAGCTTTACATGCGGTCGAGAATTATCTCTCCAGCGGGTCGAGTAAAGTGTTGTTGGGGTTTTCAATCTGGATTTATGCGCGGTTGATGGTAATAAGCTCGCCCTTACTTACATCGGACACAAACTTATCTAGTGCGCGGCACATACATAGGGACTTTTAGCCCGTATGTATGTCCTATGTCTCTGAATAGGTCCCAACATGAATGATGTAACCAAGATTTTGATTTATAGGAGTGTCCAGGAATTTCTTGCCCATTCTTTTCCATAGAGATCTACGCTTTTGAATGGGTAACTACAACATCTTTACAAGTTATTTTAAACTACTGTAATTGTAGTTTAGTTTCATAGTATACTAGCTGATGCCCGCGGCTTCGCCCGCGTGGATGTCGGTATTATATATAATTATGTATTATATCTATTAAAAAAAACCGCATCAAAATCCGTTGCGTAGTTTTAAAGATTTAAGCATACAGATTTACAGATTTGATTTATAGGGACAGAGAAAGCGACTTTGTTTTATACTATGTAGTATTTTACATTTTTATTGTTTGTTGTCTGCACTTGTAACATGTGATAAATAAATATGTTTTCTTTCTTACTTTCTTTGTGACTGTGTCTGTTGCCTCACTTTCTTTTCATTCAAAACTTTCTGTAATGATCTAATTGAAATAAATGCTTCTAGTTTGAGTTTGAAGTGTGTGAACCTGCACACAGCCCTACACTTCTGCCTACCAATTTAGGGAATACCTGTATTATGTATGTACAAGCTTGACACCTGTCAGCTTAGATTACTGCTCATATCCACGTACAGTGACGTCCCATGAATGTGATTCGCTCGCTATTGGAATAGTTGGGACATCGCTCGATCACTCCGACTAGGTATGTGTAATTTGCACCGCAGTTATTGGCGAGCGCCCACGAATTAACTAACTATTGTTAGTCACCGGTATTCGGTTATCAAATGATGCTTTTATCGTTATACTGGTGACGGGTTGGACCAGTGTGATCGTGAAACCATTATGTATAATGTATATATTGTTGGCTATGAGAGGTGAATCCGGCTTAAAAAGTCACGCCATCAGCCGGTAACCGACCGAAGTTTATAAAACGAAGCGCGCGGCGCTGTAACGGCCACTTTTGCTTGGATGGCGCTCGGAACGGACGTGCTACCCGACCATTATCGTGTGCTTAGCTATTTTGGTTTATGTTTTTGTTCGTGTACTGATTATTCCATTTTGCTAGTGTTATTTCTATTTGATTATTGTTTAAAATGTTCCCCGTGATATTTTTATAATTTTTGTAAAAGTGTAATTTAAAGAAATTGAACATTGTTTATTATTTTTAACGTATTTCACTTCTGATTCCTAATAATATATAGTAACCACGAACACTTTAGGTTTTTCTGAATAATGATAGCCACATAATTATGTGGATTTTCAAGGTTAAGCCATGCTTGTCGAGGATTACATAAGTCAGAAGCCGATTATCTGACATGTAGGGTTTGTCTTGTAATGTATTTTCTATTCTTTTCCTTTTTTTAAAAAAACGTTGCCCAACACTAAGAATTTATCTTGTATCGTGAGTGCGTTTACAAATATTTAAACTCACAAACACACAAATCTATTTGTTGGCCATACAAATACATAGCAAAACGGCAGATAGTATCACTTATCCCGTTGCTTAAAATTATGTAATCAAATCTAGCAAGTTATTTTTTTTAAGTCATTGGAACTAGTCCATTTAAGAGTAAGACATTTTCAAAATTAGTCCTTTTAAGAATAAGGCATTTCCAGATTATTAGTCCTTTTAAGAATTGGGAATTTTAAGAATTAGTCCGTTTTCAAGCTGTTAGGCATTTTAGGAATAAGCCTTTGATCCGTGTGGGGATCGAACCCGCGACACGTAGCACAGCAGTCCAATCGCTCTGCAACTGCGCCAATAAACTAGCTAGTAATAAGCTATGTCTACATCCTTTTTTATGGCGGGTGGAAAATAATCAAATAACCCCTCCCGCTCTTGGGCAGAGCGAAAGGGAGTGTCAGACTTCTACTGACTAAAAACCACCCATGTTCCTTCTTCGCCCTTCATGTCGAGGCCTCGGTATCCCTTGCGGACAACCCGCAGCCTCGACAGGAGTCGGCCCTTACGGGCCCCTTCCATGTTGCTGACATCTCTTTGAGGCGCGCGTGGAACACGAACGCGCCGTCGACACGGCCTGTTGTCGTCATAAGACGGACGGACGGCGAGCTTACCCATCACTCACCGTCCACAGGCCCGCGTCTACGGTGGCCGGAAGCCATCACGTGGCCCCCGACGCCCGGAGCGCCTCCCGCGGCGGCTGGGACGAGAGGTTCTCTCCCTCTCACGTTCCGCCACCCCCTTCGCTAGCATCACTGCTTCGCAGAAGGAGGCGACGGCGTCCCATTCCTCCTCGCCCCGGACCATGGGTTGCACCAGGGCCGGACGCGAGAGGTCGCCGCCGCCGATCGCCGCTACGAGAACACGGCGGGGCTCCGCCCAAGCGGGACACACCTCCACGGTGTGCTCCACCGTGTCCTCCGGCCGATCCTCACAATGGTGACAACCGGGCGTTTTCTCCCGCCTGATTCGGTGCAGGTACCTCCCGAAACAACCGTGTCCGGTGAGTACCTGCGTCAGACGGAAGGTGAGGGCGCCGTGGCGCCTCTCCAGCCACTCCTCAAAGAGGGGACTTACCGCCACTATCGTGGCGTGCCCTGGACGTCTACAGCCTTTGGTGAGGAAACTGCCATTTTAATAAATACCTGTATTGCATCGTCCCTGCCCATTGCAAATCCAGTTCAAGCAAACTATTCTGCGTACAAAAACCCCTGAATCAGGCAACAACCGTTCTGCCGTTTTCACACCCCTAAACTACTACACACCCATCTTATTGTTTTACTGAAGACTACAACATAAGAAAATAAACACTACAACAACATCCCAGTATACAGCAGACAGGATATAAAATTATATCCATCCATTCGAGCACTAGACCTGACGAGGATATAACTTATCCCGACACGAGTCGCACATCTTGTCTGTAAGCACCCTTAGCCCAATACTCTGCGATGTCTGGTTTTGTATATGACAGGGCCTTTACGATATTTTACGTATTTTTATGTGTGACAACGAATTTCCTTTCGGAGGAGTGTGAAACTTTTTTGTTGGGTTGTAAGCAGTAAGCCTGGAGTTTGGTTGAGTGTATGATTTTTCTTTTCGGTTTATACAATAAGTGGTTTAACCTTTAAAGGGTTTATTTCAATAACAAAGTAACTATGTACATTAATTAAAAACTATTAAATAAACTAACAAGAAACTATATAAAAAGGCATCAAAATACTGCTCCTGAACGTTGTCAGCCGGTAATGTGCCCAAAAGACTGGCGGCATTGCCACATTGTATGGCAACACTTAGCCTCTGGCCAAGATTAAAGCCAGCCGTTGGGTCACGAGAAGCGTCAACAAAGCGTTTTTGAAATTTCCTTAATCAGGCTATGAGCACTCGGACCCCTAGTGGTGTAGTGGTTTACAAGACATTTTAGAGATTTTGAAATGTTACTAATGTTTTTAGAATATTCAAGGCATTTTTCTCATAGTAGGTTTTGGGACCTACCTACTTTTAGATGGGGATCTAGAGATTTTATAAAAAACTTGTCTGCCTGATAGGATAACCGGATCTCACCAAAATATAACATTACGCCTGTTAGGCGCTTATACCCTTCACTTCACCTAGATTTCGCCAGTTATGTTTAAGCACCGTAATAGAGGGTAAGCGTATTGCCACCACAAAGGCACGAATCCAGGCTCCGCGGCTCGGGTCGGGGCTGCGGGTTGTTTGCAAGAGATACCGCGGCCTCGACATGAAGGGCTAAGAAGGAACATGGGTGGTTTTTAGTCAGTAGAAGTCTGACACTCCCTTTCGCTCTGCACAAGAGCTGATGATTTCCCACCCCCCCAAAAAAAAAAAGGCTCCGTGGCTGCTACTGAGAAATTCCAGATGGAAAAACCCAATGTCACTAGGCTCGACCTGGGAATCGAACCTCGTGCTCAGTAGTCGAGTTTCTGACCACTAGACCAAGAGGCAGTCCGACCGGATCTTCATCATCATCATTAGCCTATAATGTTCTCACTGCAGGGACTCAGGCTTCCTCTCTAGGAGAGGGATGGGGTACAATCCACCACGAGGGCCCAGTGCGGGTTGATAGATGTCACATGTCTTCGATTTTTTTGGTTCTAAGACATGCCGGTTTCCTCACGATGTTTTTCTTTCCCGTTTTGAGAGCAGTGGTGATGAAATAAATTACACATAGTAATTCGCCTGCCTGGGTTCGAACTCACGACTAACTGTTCGTATGTCGGTGCAACCACCACTAGGCGACCCTGGACCGGATCTTATTGGATATAAATGCAAAAACAAAGCTACATACTAATAACACAAATTTAATTTTAATACTCGGTGTTCCATTCTAAAGCTTACCAAAGAAGGACTCACCCCGCCATAAAAGGATCAAAGACAAGGAATTCAACGTCACCTTATACACAAAGCCGACAGGTTTCCACCCTTAACGGATGACGTCGACGCCAGTGTTGCCAGTAATCGTTCAGTAATGCCAGCCACTAAGATAGGGGCGCGACTGCAAATTTGTTAATCGCAATTTAAGTAGCTTTTAGAGAATCCCCTTATCGTGCAAACTTGCTTACCACCCTACCCTTTTAGGCTGCCTTTCCATCAGTGTGCGAGGCAGTAAAGAAGTGAAGCTAATCTACGACATTGTGACTGGTTCCAAAAGATGGACTATCAGGAGACTGAAAGCTTATTCACATTCATAGTATAGTATATTATTATCTAAAATCTATACACACTGTTTTCAATTCTTACTTTTTCTCGTCCTTCTACACATTTAAAGGTGCGAAACAAACCAGACATCCCGACACACACTCACAACACACTTACACCACATGCACACGTACACACGAACACTCATCAACTCACACACTTTCACACACAGCAATACACATAACCCTTTAGTATTATAATTTTGTTCTTTATTTTTTATTTTTATTTTTACTTTATTAAAGTTCATAAATTAAATGTTTACCCATACCTAACCGTGTTACCAAACGGCAATAATCTTCGCTGTCAACTTGACACTCTCAAATGCTGTAAATACTTGACGTATATAGCACCCATGGCTGAACGCTGACCCCTAAAATACAGGTTCAGGCCTAGTTTGGGGGTTAGGATCTCATTTGTGACAATATACTTGTGTGCTCTCTTATTGTGACTGTGCTTGTAACTTGTATTTTTAAGTGTCAAATAAACATTTTTATTTTTTATTTTATTTATTTTTGACCAAAGATGACTGTATTGAAGCGGGTATGATGCGCTATGCAGGTGTGTACAAAAATAGTTTCTAGGAACTATTTTCTTCATCGTGTGATTAGTGATAACCTAACCAGGTGTTGGAGGTTTTAAGCCACCAATGGGTCTCTGACTGGGCTATAAATGCCGTCGAGAAACAATAAAAATTCCGGACAAACTGTGGGCCAAAATAGCAGGAAACTGGCGCCCTGACACAGTGAGACGGGGTCGCGGCAGGCCACGAAGAAGATGGCGGGATAAACTATCTAGTTCTCGATTCTCGGTTCTCGGGGTTCTCGTATCTCGGTTCCGTCAAAACTGAAAGGAGGACGCGCGGGTTCGCGAGAAGTGGAAAGAGTGAAGGGAGGCCTTTGGAGGATTGGGACAGAGCAGGCTAGCAATAAAAAAAAACTCCCTACTTCCTTCCCGTTTGTCGCGTATGTAAAGCTACCTTTGAAAGGAAAGCCAGCTTTAAGCAGATTAGGGGGAAAGAGATTAGATTTTAGAAATAATGAGAGTCATCCGCGATGGGCGGTGTATTGTAAATATCTGTCTCTGCCGGGCGAGATGACGAGATGTTTCTTTGTAACCTTTTGAAGTTGATACTTTTTATTTATCTAAGTTACAGAACTGGTGAAGTACCCGCATAATTAAAATGGAGGTACTGCGTTTTGGAACTGCGATTAAATACAAGACACCAGAGGACTTTTGACGGCTGTCGTTTATAAATCTTTGGCATTTAAACCAGGTAATCAGTGGCCCAAAAAGTAACCGTGTGCCTATATTTTCACCGGCAAATTTTTGATACTGTTGGTGTTATTGAGACAACAAACTGTTCTGCAACCTAAAAAAAATTATAGTAGTGAATTCCACGTTTTAAACACGACACACGGCTTAAACACGGCACGCCTATGGTGCGTGTTGGAAACACAGGCATCAACATCACTAGCTCGCCGTCCGTCCGTCTTATGACGATGACAGGGCGTGTCGACGGCGCGTTCGTGTTCCACGCGCGCCTCAAAGAGATGTCAGCAACAAGGAAGTGGCCCGTAAGGGCCGACGCCCGCCGGGGCTGCGGGTTGTTCGCAAGAGATACCGTAGCCTCGACATATTGGGCTAAGAAGGAACATGGGTGGTTTTTAGTCAGTAGAAGTGTGACTCTCCCTTTCGCTCTGCGCAAGAGCGGGAGGGATTAATTGATGATTTTCCAGCCGCCAAAAAAAAAAGGCACCAACATCACGCCTGTGATCCCTGAAAGGTTAGTCAGAGGTGTCCCCATTTATCCACCCACATTTGGTCAGATATGTTTAAGTCCCATGTATATAATAGAGGCAAGCCATCAAACGGGTACAATTCCAGACACCGTGGAACTACGTGGGCTACTGCTAAATTCCTGATGGAAAAATCCTAATAACAATTTGCCCGACTCGAGAGTCGAATCCAGGTCCTCATGCTCAGCAGTCGTGATCGCGTCCACGAAACCAACGAGGGAGCCCAAGCCTTTATTAATGACACTTGCCATTAAAATAACATCCTACTAATGAATAAACAACACATCAAGATTATCACGTAATAACTATTACGTGAATTAGTAACAGAACAGCTACGCAACAAAACAGTGTGGTTCCGTATCGCACAGATCATTAACGTAAACTTTGTCACCCTGAAGCGACATGCGTCTAATTTACGGCCCCAAGTGTAATTTGTCATTTACTGTCAGCGATATCAATGTTGCGAGTCACTGATTAAAACAATAGATAGTGTTTACTAAGAGAAATATTATTATTATAAGCTGTGTGCTGTTCACCAGTGCTATCGAAGAAATCTTCAAGAAGTTCGTTAGTTAGTAGGTAGGTGAGACCAGAAGATGTTCTCTCTAAACACAAAACCAATAGTTTCGACCGAAGATACGGGCGTTTCCTAATAATTATGTATCATTTATGGGCATGGCTTCATTTAGGTATACTCCAGATGTATGTTCAAAACTAATGAATCCGAATATAATAAGGAGTAGGGTTCATTTCGAAGTTACTTAGTACTTTCGGACGGGCCCGTATCTTCGTTGACAGACTTAGAGAGTACCTCCTCTGATCCCTCTACATCCACTGAACTTGAGCTCTATACAATAAATAAATAACATGTCCAGGAAACCAACGAACATGTAAGTGAGCAGCGGTAGCTTAGAGATGGCTTTCGAGCATTAAGTGGGTTCGAACCCAGGCATTCGCATTACTTTTTGTAATTGATTTCAACACCACTGCTCTCAAAACGGTAAACGAAAACATCGTGAGGAAACCGGCATGTCTTAGAACCAAAAAATTCGAAGACACGTGACATCTACCAACCCGCACTGGCCCCGCGTGGTGGTGGCATCCCTTTCTTAGAGAGGAGGCCTGAGTCCTTGCAGTGGTAACATTATAGGCTGATGATGAATGATTGGACAGTTGGCCATGCTCCGGGTGTTTTGTGTTTGTGGTTTTGAAGTGACATTTACCAACCGGCACTGGGCGCGCGTGGTGGATTATATATAATCTATTCCTTAATAAAAAGGAGGCCTATGTCCCAGCAGTGGAAATATTATAGATTGATAATACACGTGATTTGTTTTGATTAATGCTAGAGTTTAGTTAGTTTGTGGCTTTATCCATGATTTGTGCTTACAAACAGTAATTAATTTTGGTTATTGGTTAAATAAATAATTGGCATTAGTGGTTTCAATATAAGTTTGAATGCGAAATATTATTTAGTTTATACGTTAATTAGCGACACGCCCCGGCTTCTCTCGAGACCAATTTATTTTATTTTTTGTTCTTTCTGTTACCCTTTGCGTTCCAGGGCTCCGGTACCTTGTTCAGACGCCGTTGCCCGTTCCTGAGACACGGACAGACAGACGGACAAGAAAATGATCTTACAAGGGTTTCTTTTTTTACCTTTTGAGGTACGGAACCATAAAAGGTGGGCAAAACTCAAATTCGTAGGGAAATATAAGGTATCTATTAAATCAAGCTAAGTATATGAACAGTCACCATGGCGGCACTATGGCGGTTAGTCGCATGCTGTGAATTTATTGTGCGTAAAAACCCACTGCTTACAACTTATTACATTAATTAACACATCGAAATTAAGTTGTACCTTTACTTATTAACAAACTAGCTGATGTCCGCGGGTTCGCCCGCATCAAATTATATACTAAAACCTTAATCGAGAACCACTCTATCCATTGATAAAAAAATAATGAAAATCGGTGCAGTAATTTTTGAGTTTATCACGAACAGACAGACAGACATACAGACTCGGTGGAGGGCTTTGTTTTATTATATGTAGTGGTGATCACACTAATATTATAAAGGCGAAAGTTTGTGAGTGTGTATGTTTGTTACTTTTTCACACAAAAACTACTGAACGGATTTGGATAAAATTTGGTACACAGATAGTTTATAACCTCGAATAAGACATAGGATAGTTTTTATCCCGATTTTATCTTCCCGTGGGATAATTTTCGAGTTGTAGCGGGCGAAGCCGCTGGCAACAGCTAGTTTAGATTGAGTGACTGTCTCGTTGATCAAGCGTGACTGCTGAGGTCCAGGGTTATATTCCCAGGTCAGGTACAGTGTTATTGGATTTTCCATCACGAATTTCTCAGTAGCATAAACGCAGTCTGGATTCGTGTCCAGTTGATGGCAATACGCTCGCCGCCTATTATATATGGGACTTATAATATACGAGTAACTGAAATATGGGTGTACTATTAGGTACACCTCTGCCTAACCCCTCGGGGATTACAGGCTTGATGTTATGTATGTAAAGTAGGAGAGGTTACCAATTTGTGATACCATTTTTTGGGCTGGGAAATTATCAAATAACCCCTGCCGCTCTGGGCAGGGTGGAAGGGAGTGTTAGAATTCTACTGACTAAAAACCACCCATGTTCCTTCCCTTTGTGTCGAGGCCGCGGTATCTCTTTCGAACAACCCGCAGCCCCGACGGGACTTTGTGATACCTTAATTGTGCTTCAACAACCAAACAATTCCATGAAAACAAAATTAAACAGCAATAAATCCTAAATAAACATGACAGTCTTTTTGATACGTAACTAAACAGCAATTGTATGTATGTATGTACAAACATTATCCTACGCAAATAACTGTAGTTTACTACCATTCATTTGAAATATCGAGCTTATACTGTTCCAGTTGAGACTGATTAATTTTCAGTGGAAGGGTTGCCGCGAAAGTTTTTGGAATTTACTCCTCAAACAATCATTTCATTTGTTTCATTCATATACAAGCTGTCATTTTGCATTCTCGTCAAATTCAAGTAGGTAACTTGGTTTTTTCAACCTTAGCAAGAACAAAATGGGTTCGTACTTTTTTTCTTGTGTACGGAAGTCGGCAAGTGTGAACCACTCGTGTTAAAACGTAGCCGATCTGATTCTTGCCTTTTAACCTAACTTTCACTCACAAACAAACGCAGACTTTATTCGATATAACTTAAAAAACAGCGTATATTAATTATTGACCAGGTACCGTAATTTAAATGAATTATTTATGTCTTTTATGTCAACCTCTTGAATCTTGACGAAGATGCAAAACTGCAGCTTTTATGAACAAACAGCCCAAACCAAACCATAGACCAATAAGCTGTAGACCGTATTTCCTCGTACATCTAAAAGCACCAATATAGTCAAAACTTGAGAGCATAGACACCATTGAGGAGGACAGCTTAGAGAATTAGGCCTTTGACATGAGGACATTGAGAACACGCATTCAGAAGAGCTAGCTTAGTAGTTTCTGCTGCTTGCACATCAGCTTATGTTACCAATTGGATATGGTTCGACATGATCTTGTTGTAAGTTTGGTTATGTACGTACATGGGTTTCTCTGGCTAATTGATACAGGCTTATGAAGGTGAATAGGACGTTTTATTAAAACGTAACTTTTCATGGAAAATCTTCAGGCATGAGCGGCAATTCCTACATCCCTGTTCTCTTTATCTTCTTAGAATTAAAAAAAATATCTCCTGACTCTTCTGCCCTTGATTAATGGGTATACAAATACCATTACCGAAGTCGAAAGGCACTGGTTGCCCCGTCATCGCGACATTCTTTTGTTCTAGTCTAGTTTTATTTCCTTCTAATTACGGTGATATTGAGGGCTAAAGTTTCAACTTTTGTCAACTTTTTGAAATTATAACATTCTAATATTTATAGCTTTACTTTAAATACCTCCTCGTACTATTGAATACATTAATCAACACAATGTATTGAGTGTGTTACATTCATTGCTATAGTAAAACGTGGTTTTACACCCAAAAATATGTATTTCCCAGCAGTAATGTTTGCGTATCGTTACATAATACATAGTCAGTGTCTTATAATTAAACTTTTACACATTTGTTTAAACCATAATAAGTTGTCTATCAACCGAATTTGACATGCAGAATACCTTGTGCACTCAATTTGTTTGTGTCATCCTCCCGTATATAATAATAAATGTAGTCAAAACCAAAATCAAAACATTTATTTCAAGTAGGACAGTTACAGGCACTTTTGAATAGTCGAACAAATACTAAATAAACTAAGCTACAGTCCCAGTCACAAGGCATAATAACTGTGAGTGTACTGTAGTTGCCCATTCCACAGCGTTGGTCTCATGAGACGAACGGCAAGAAACTCCATGGACACTCTTTTAAAATCATAATATTGTTACAAAACTTTGGTTACATCATTCATGTTGAGATGGTATAATGTGAGAACGATGTAGCAAGATTTGCACGATAAGTGTTCACAGTAAAGTCAAAAACGACGATTCAAAAATAAAATAATAATTCAAACACAGCAGCTAAGAGGTGACCAGAATGTGCAATACACCACTGTCGGCTTCATTACGTCCTGCGTTATCTATACTTTAAACCACACACAGGGCAGCCCTGGCCGTTATAAGGGTCGATTCCATTAGCGGTCCAACGTGTCACCTAATTAAATTCTATTGCGGCCTTTGCCGTGATTAAGACGGGCCGGTTTTGGCACAAATTACTTGTTTATTCGGCTATTGTTGGACCGAGGGTCACCCGGGTTGATTGATTCGCTATAATTATACTAAAGTTAATGAATCGTGCTGTAAACATGGTGTAAGAGGTTTCTAAGGAGGTTTATATAAAAGTTTTCTTGAACATATTATTTTCTATCATCCTGTTCTTGTTTCAATTTATTCAAGGTCGATGTAACCTGTCACATTCACAAGGAGCTCGTGGCTTAATAAGAACTGCCACTCGGATCGATCTTTAGGTTAAGCTGCGCTTGCCTAGGTTGATCTGTGGATGGGTGACCGCCCATTACATACCGAGTTTCCTCCGTGCCTCGAAAAGCACGTTAAGCTGTTGGTCCCGGCTGTCATATATAGATCTTTGGCAGTCGTTACAGGTAGTCAGTGACCTGAAAGTCTGACATCCAGTCTTACCAAAGGGTATCGTATTACCTAGTGTTAATTGGGTTGTGGAGGTCAGATAGGCAGTCGCTCCATGTAAAATACTGGTATTCAGCTGAATCCGGTTAGACTGGAAGCCGACCCCAACATAGTTGGGAAAAGGCTAGGCAGATGATGATAACCTGTCACATTCACATTCTATTTTCTCCTGAATTAATATATTTTATTTCAAGCTGTGCTGGGTTTTCATCGTCAAACGAAAATTAGTCCCTAGACGGCGAACACAAATTTTAAGCAGATACCGTTGGGCCTAAGAAACCAGGGCCGTCCAAAAGCGCGTTAGGTTTACGATGTTGTCAGGAGCGCGGGAAATGGATGGATGAGGGGTGCACAGACCAGGAAAGAGTGGTAGAAGAAAGGGTCACTCAACAGTGGGTGATTCATCATCATCCCGCACTTATCCGGGGGGGTTTTCTCGTCGTCACTAGGGGTTGGCGCAACACATTTTTTTCTTCCATTCTGTCCTGTCAGCCGTCACGCTATCTCTAACTCCATTTACTTTCATTATCACTCCTCACACAATAGGCATGTTTCCTGACAAAAAAAAATGATTCTAATTAGTCCGTCTGTTAGATTATCGAAAAGTATTGGATACGTATTTTTTGTTTGATCGCGTCAAAGATTTGAGTGGGGGTTTGTGACGTCACTCACCGGTAAAAATGGTCATACTGATGTCTTAGAAAATAACGTCACACGAGTTTTCAAAGCACTGTATCGTCTTCATTGTTTGTTGACATGAAAAAAGAAAAAAATACGTGTCCAATATATTTTGGAAATCTATCTGACCGACTAATTACATTTTTTTTGTTAACTACCCTATTCATCCATCTTTTCTTTGGCCTACCTCTCCCTCTCCATGCATTAACATTTATATTCATAAACTCGTTTAGTTACATGTGTTTCATCTCTCCTCTTCATATCGCTGCTGGAACAAGCGACATGCCCATAACCCAACAGTGGGTGATTACGAGCTAAAATGATGATGATGATGATGATGCCTGTAAACCAGTCTAAACAAATCATATACCCACTTATTTTTCAATAAAAATATTGAAGCTCTCGACATCACACAACAACGATCATCATTCTCCAGATCTCAAATACAAGGAAATTGTCCAATATGTTCCGAACCACATCGAACATGTTACATCAGATATTCCTGAAATATTCTGGTTTTATATTAGACTAGTTTCCACCTGTCGCCTTTGCAAACACTTTTTCTTATTTCCCAAAATGAAAAAACAGTTACCTACTGTTGTACTGTTCTATTCTTGGTTTGGTTTGGTGCACCAAGTTACTTGTCATATTTTATTAAAATAAATAGCAAATCCAAGGTATTGTTAGTGTTGATGGAATGTGACTTTGAGTTCAAGTCCACGAGCCAGTCCGTGGCACGCCAACGGCGGTCTTTTGACAATAGCAAAATTTTATTTATTATGAACCCATTCTCAAAAACCCTGATCCAGTTTGAAACTACACAATTCTTGATGGCTTACCCCCTCATTACTCTTAGTTATTCTGGAACTTTTTTGCAGAAAAGGACCAAGTCTAGATAAATATTGGTGAACTTTCACAACAAAATCCTCTTCATCATAACAAATCTTAACGTCATGCAAAGTTCAATATTATTAAATTTTGCATGACTTGACTTTGCATGCTTTGGTCCTCTTCAGCCAAAAAGTTCCTGAATAACTAAGAGTAATTAGGGTGTAAGCCATTAAGAATTGTGTTATTATTAAACTTTGCATGACGTTAGAATCTGTAAAACAGGCAATTTTATATCTAGATGGCCCGCCGTATGACACGAAATCTAAAAACATAATTATGGCCCATTTTCAAAATAAGTTGTCCAGGCTAATCCTAGAATCTAAATCTCATATGCAATAGATGGCGCTACAGTAGTATTTAACTTCCCAGTAAAAGGTTTTAACAAAGAGCACTGCAAAAAGTTTGTTAATTTAACTGTAAATATAAGTATGTAGCAAATACAATCTCTCAACTGTATAATATTGGTACGTAAAACTTTACCGGATAGTTACTAGCAAAGAGTATGTAATTTTGTTACTAGTTGTATTCTGTAAACCAACTGGTTTATTTAAACCAAAGTTCGTGTTTGGTTGACTTTTCTGTTCTATTGGAGTTGTTTTACTCTGCGGTTTATCATCACCCACTGACGGTAAAGTTGGTCTTATAGTTTATGAGGTACGATAATATTTACAGTTTATGATATTTTGTATTATTTGGAACGTCCGTCGTTCTCTTTTGTCGACCACAGTGGCGTCCAAAATTACGTTACTCGTAGATTTACTATAATGTTTTTTTACGTACTAAGAAAGTGCTATAATTAAAATATTAGGACCTTTATTGAGCGGTCTACAATCAATAGTAGATCTTTTTATAATGTTCAAGGTTGTCTTGTCAGTCTATTTGTCACATTTTCGAATTGAATTCTCTTTTCTTAGAACACTCAATCAGGTTGTTCGACAATGTTGATGTGTCAGAGTCATCTAAATCTGCAAAAACCTAAACTAAAAATAAAATCAGCCAAATTTTTGAGCATACTTCTGAAAAGTATGTCGCACGAACGAGTGGTCTTGGGAAAGCGGGTCACAAGTTCGAAGGTAAGCCTGCACTGGATGTTGGCTCGCCAACTTTGTCCACCACAATTAACTGGCGAGGTTTCGTGATCTCCTTGGATCTTACTACTGGTTGGTGTTTATGTCGAGTTGGCTGCAGTTTTGGTCGCCAGTTTATTTTGGGTCATTAAGGTAATTATAAAAGTGTATGTATGTTTGTGTTCGTGGTATCATCATTTTGGTAATTGGGGTAACATTATTGTAGATTTCTATGTAGACCAGTAGCTAGTGGCTAAAATATAACATCCGAGTGGGTCTGTCTTAAGGATAAGCTGCGTATGCTTAGGCAGTTCCAACAGTTACATACTACCGTGATGCCGTCCTTTCACAAGAAAGTGCAAAAAGTAGTTTTCGAGTTAACGGTGAAAAACGCGCGAATCGTTGTTTCTAAAAACTCAGATAACTTATTTGTGGTTAAGTAAAAGACCAAAATATAATCGTCAAAAATAAAAATCAAAGTTAAGCTATTTTAACGTATATTTAGCGAAGATGTGTGGATTAGACGCTATCAAGAGCTAGAATCATCATACATTCTAATATAAAAACGGAACTTTTCATATTCTAAAAATGTTTTTTAGACAGAAAGATAGTGAATTTCTAACTCGCATTGGTCGGTTAACGGCTTTCTAGTAATAGGACGGCTGCTTACCGAGTTTCCTCCAAGCCTTGGAAAGTACGTTAAGCCATTGATACAGCCCTTCTCTGAGAGGCAGTGGGCCGTAACCCAGAGCCCAGTGAGGGTTGGTGGAAGTGGCATAGGTTCGATTTCATGTATATAGGGCTTGCTGATTTCCACACAATGTTTTCCCTCACCGTTTTAAGAGCATTAATGAAATTAATTACACAGTGTAAAGTATCTGCTAGGTTCTAACACATGTAAGTTAATGCCACCATTGTCAACTGTCATGCATTTACATTTTTACATCGGCCAATTTAAAGGAACAAAAATAGGATTTTTTCTACACATTTTTAAACTTAAACGAGATAAATATAAGCAACACACTGTAAAGTCGTATAAGCCTGAATCGCATGGCATTATAGTTTTATTTCAATTAGAAAACAAGCAGAAACTTCAAGCAAATAAGTACCAATTGCACTATAACAAAAATATAAAGTGCCAGCGAGTTCGCAATGAGATAAACTAGTAGCAACTGATAAAGGTTGTTTGGCGACCGGCCAAAGTAAGTTCTAGGTGCATTTCGACCTGGGTACCACTAATGATACCGGTGTAAAGGGTAACGTGTACTGTGCAGGGGCTTGTGAGGTAAATTGTGTTAGTTACTCGTAGGTGTTTTCTTTTGAATCGTCAGTTACGCGATTTGGCAGCAGTTAATGTTGCTGTTATAGTTCAATGGGAAGGCATCTTGACCAAAGTACATCTACACTAATATTATAAAGAGGAAAGATTTGTTTGTTTGTTTGTAACGAATAGGCTCCGAAACTACTGGACCGATTTTAAAAATTCTTTCACCATTGGGAAGCTACACTATCCGCGGGTGACATAGGCTTTTATCCCTGTATTCCCACGGGAGCGGGAACTACGCGGGTGAAACCGCGTGACGTCCGCTAGTATAACATAATTATGATCATAGCATCACGCCTGTAATCCCCGAAAGGTTATGCAGAGGTATACGTAACAGTACACCTACAGTTCGCCAGTAATGTATTAGAGGGCGAGCCTATTGCCATCATCAGCACAACCCAGACTGCGTGTAAGCTACGATAATAACCACCTGAACCGGGAATTGAACCCAGGTCCCCATGTACAGCGACCTCTAGCTAGACCAACGAGGTTGTCTTGACCGAAGTATGTTTTTTAGTTAATCATACTTTTAAGATTTTACGGTCATTTGTTATTACTTGAAATCTGGTTAATTTATAAAAATGATAACTTAGTATAATGCATTTGGGAGTTATTTTTATTTAAACACGAATGAAGTAATGTTGTTATACATTTCCTTTTTTAACATTCATTCACTTTTGAGATATTGACACTTAATTTCTGAACAAAACTTTACGAAATTTAGCACAGCGATAGATTACCTACCTATAAGTCTGGAATAATAATAATAATAATTTATTTCCACAACTTCACTAAGCATTACAACAATGAGATCTCAACCCTTGAACTAGGACAACCTGTATGACAAGGGTTAATATCACATGAACACTTACCGCAGGCATCAGCTAGTACATAATAAATTACTCGTGTCAATATAAAACCCAGTATCCGTTGCTCCCAAAGTGTGTGACTAGCAATACAAAAACAAAAAAACATTGCAGCAAATGGCTGCATTATTGTTCGTTAAAAATTTATTCGCTATAAAATTGGACAAATTGTGTGTTAAATACGTTGATATATTTCCAGATTTATTGCGAGTGAAGTATTGTACAAGAGGGGTAGTCTTTGCTTGAAATGGGTCGTCCGTTTTTAGACTTAATAGGTGATTTTTGATTTCTTTGTATTGATATGTAATGGTAGAATGTATAGGAGCCATTCATTGACTTATATATTACTGCGTAAGGACTGGGTGGACCGCATGTTACAATGACGCCTCGAACTTGGTCCTAAAACGGTCTTTCCTAAGCCGAAGTGAACTAGTCCACGATCGGCTCTCTTCGGGTGCGGTCATAAATTTTATTAAAAGCTTTATTTATGTTCTTTACACCTCGAACATACCAAGCCGATTCTCTGTATGGCGAACGCGTCGAGCAAATGTTCGGACGACCGTATCTTTAGTTTTTATATCAATGGAGCCATTATAGTTTTGAGTACAAACCCTGTAAACCTACTTTCTGGCAAATAAATGGTTTTGATTTGATTTGATAGTTTTACAATATTTTATTTTTTGGTTTGCAGGTTAAGTTTGAATATCATTGTAAATAATATTATTGTAAACTAGCTGACCCACGCAACTTCGTCCGCGTCACATAATATAGCTTATAAAGGTTCGATAAATCGACTATCCAACATATTAAATTGAGTTAAATCGTACTCTTAACAAACAAAAAATCTTACCTTTCCTCTTTATAATACCTTTTAGTTTAGATTGGCTTCGATTATATTATTAAAGTAACAATTACTATAGGTATCTCTTACTATTTAATAAACAGTAACACCTTGTACTTGTAAACATTATGGTGCAGTAAATATTTTGAATTTGAATTTCTCCGGAGCCCCCAGAGGCCAGAATCCCCACGTACATACCTACCGCACCGGATCGAATGACTGCCACGCGCTTAATTATTTTGTCGCCCGTATATTTTTACATTGCGATATCTTCTAAGATATTTGTTTAAACTGTATAGAGTAAAAGGCACAATTATTCTATATTAAATTTCCGTGCTAACAAACACATTTATATAGATATAGATTAATACCATATGGGTTAAATAAGCTTCGCAATATATCATTATTTTTAATCAAGCATTTAATTATTAAAAAATGGTTACAGTGAGTCAATCTTAAAAGATAAACATATGCTATCGCGGACTTTTTTTTAGAACTTTTAAAGGGGAACAATTTCTTCTTACATAGTATTTACGTAACTTAAACCGTTTTCGCAGCGCACGCAACGGAAGCTCTCAAAAAGGAATATCTTTTCCCGTTTTTGCAACATTTTTCATTTATGCTCCGCTCCTATTGATCGTAGCGTGATGTTATATAGCCTATAGCCTTCCTCGATAAATGGACTATCCAACACTAAAAGAATTTTTAAATTCCAACCAGTAGTTCCAGAGTTTACCCTGTTCAAACAAACAAACAAACAAACTCTTCAGCTTTATAATATTAGTATAGATTAATTGAATTTGTTTGTCGAAAACAATAAATGATTTCTTTGAATAAATAAAGGAAAGAAGACCCATTGAAGAGAACCTCCGTACTTGACAAGTTCATGTTATGAGCTATGAAAAGTTATAAAAATTAAATAGATTTAATTTTCATTTTCATTAACACACTGAACTATCTAAATGAGTATATTACTAAAGCCACACTATTAAAAGACATTCATTTGGATCTATTTATTAACACACAAAATACAAAAAAAGGATAAAAATATAAAAAATAGAAGAGCACAAAGGTACTGCTTATTTCATAAGAAATTTCTTCAGGTCTGCACCTGCGAGAGGAAAGTTGGATGAGACATGTAGACACAGTGAAAAGACAAACAGGATTTTTTTAATTAGAATTAGTAACAAAAGCATAATTAAATAAAGATACATACAAGTATATACACATAAAAATAAACACCAATATTATAATTATATACCTATAATATATAGATCAATCTTAGTTTAAGCGCAAAAGGACATAAGACTGACGACTTACTAAACTTTTATTATTAACGTGACCTATAAACCTCTATTCAATGTACTACTAAAGCAACTTCAGACAGAACCTGTTAAAAGCCAAGACAACATCACGAGACAAAAATACGCTAACAACATAATTTAATCTGCAAAATTCCGCCTGCAATGAAGCAAATAACTCAAAGTTTGGTCGTCGCTTGTAGCGTCCGCAGCGAAACAACAAACGGATGACTACAAAAGGTTAGCTCTTTGTGACTTCAAAGTTTTCAATTGATAGATTTTTTTTATTTTTAAAAAGAACGTTGCCCCACACTAGGAATTTCTCCTGTATCGTGGGTGCGTTCACAAACATTTAAATTCACATACACAAATACCCAGACCCGGAACAACTATCTGTAGGTCGTACAAATATTTGTTCCGTGCGGGGATCGAACCCGCGACACGCAGCGCAGCAGTCCATTGCTTGAGCCACTGCGCCAACCGTGCCGAAAGATGATGTTAGATGTGCTGACGGTACTTAGGTCCCACGAATAAGTGCATTCACTGAGCACGTCTGCACATACCGCTTGGAACAATAGATGTAACATCTATTTTTTTTTTGCGTTGCTGGCAATACAGTCATAACATGGGATACAATCAAAATAGCAAAATGAGACCCATCGTTAATACTGCAGTTATTTTTTCACGTAGCGGCTTTTGTGCACTTACTTTACAGTAATGTACTTAGATTTTACATGAGAATAACGTATCGGCTACTATTTATGCAGTTATTGAATTTTGAATAATCGCCTGCTCAACTATAAATAATAATATAATTCTTTTCTCATTTGGATACTTGTGTATATTTATTTTATTATTTTAAATCTATTTGTGGTTCGTAAATGAGAATATTGTTAAATTCACAAAACCACATTCCCAGTGCATTCAGCGAATGAGGTATGCGTGTGCGTTCCCTCGGTTTCCGCTCGTTGTACGAAGTCAACCTTCTGACCTCATCTCCTTCATGACGAGGGGGTTAAATCGATTACATCCTGCGGCAGGAACTCGATAAAGAGATTGTAAGTAGGCCGAAGTACAGTGAGGAAACAGTAGCGTAACTAATCTGTATTTGGGACTTAAGTTCGTTTGGTTGGAGTGTTTGGGAGAATGGGTCTTAAAACTATGGGCAGAGGGATGACTAGTGACCCGGGGCTGCGGGTTGTTCGAAAGAGATACCGCGGTCTCGGCACAAAGGGCTAAGAAGGAACATGAGTGGTTTTTAGTCAGTAGAAGTCTGACACTCCCTACCGCTTTGCCTAGAGCAGGATTTGATGTTTTCCCACCCCAAAAACGTGCCAAGAAAACAAACAAAAATATTTTTTTGTTTATTATTATTATTTTTTTTAAATATTTTTTTTTTTTTATTTATTTATTTATTAATTTTTTTCATTTTTTTTTTTTTTTTTTTTTTTTTAACATTATTTAGTTTATTCCTCATACAATATGTTAAAAAACTCCGAAAGAGGCCTTGGCCAACCAGCATTTCCCTAAAATCTAAAAAACTTTTAAAACGTGACAACACCATCGTTGGCATTAGTATGTTCGATCTTCAATTGTTTGTCTATGACGTCACTACACTAGAACCGACCAGAGTGTCTCTGTGTTGCCATGACATCATCATCTGCCTAGCCTTTTCCCAACTATGTTGGGGTCGGCTTCCACTCTAACCGGATGCAGCTGAATACCAGTATTTTTACATGAATCGACTGCCTATCAGACCTCCACAACCCAGTTAATACTGGGTGATACGACACCCTTTGATAAGACTGGTTATAAGACTTTCAAGTCACTGACTACCTGTAACGACTGCCAAAGATCTATATATGGCAGCCGGGACCAACAGCTTAACGTGCTTTCCGAGGCACGGAAGAAACTCGGTATGTTTTGGGTGGTCACCCATCCACAGACCAACCTAGGTAAGCGCGGCTTTACCTAAAGATCGACCCGAGTGGCAGTTATTATTAAGCCACGAGCTCCTCCTCTGTGTTGTCATGTAAGTTTCCTTATTTTAGTACATTTTATTTAACTTTACCATCATTCAAAGTTCTTTTACTGCTTCATCAATGTACAATGTCGGTTTTCTAATTTCTACAGCCATTACGTATTTTCTATGAAAACTTTCAAAAACATCTGACTTTGCGTGAATATTAAGTAGGCGAGTTTGGCCTCATTTTACAGCGGTGTTTTGAAATGAGTTAGAGCACTTTATGGTTACTCAAACTATTTTATTGGTGGCTCGGGATTTGTGACTATTTAATGGTAATAAATGTCGAGGGTAAAATATGAATTAGGTAGATGAAATATATTTTTTTCCTTATGATATTGGCTCGGATGCTGACTTTTAGTGTTTTTTTTTGTGAAAAAGTGTTTTGTAGGGTTATATGTCCCGTCGGGTTGCAGGTTGTTCGCAAGAGATACCGTGCCCTCGACATAAAGGGCTAAAAAGGAACATGGGTGGTTTTTAGTCAGTAGAAGTCTGACACTTTCTCTCTGCCCAAGAGCGGGACGCGCGGGGAGCGTGAATTGATGATTTTCTACCCGCAAAAAAAGGGGGGTTATGTATATATAAAATTTACATAGCATTAAATAACACCACATTTTAAGAGTTTTTTTTATATATGTTTAAACTTGGCAGCAGTTCCCATGCCCATTACCCTGTCAGCTGTGAACTACTTACACAACTTACACGCAAGAACTACTGCTGCTTCATAGTTATGAATACATATCTAGAAATAGCTAGATAACGCAAGTGCACCTACTTGGCATGCCCGACTGATACATTATATAGGGTGTAAAAGTACCCTTAACGCAAACGATGGGCACTTGTTCTCCCCACTTTTTTTTTTGTTCTAGGTTACACCTGGGAACCTCCTAGTTACGGAGATATTGGGGCTCAAAGTTCCAAATTTTTCACAGCTGTTTTTGTAAATACTAGTTTTTCACTTTACTTAAATGGAGGTTGAGGACATGGAGGTACATGACCCGTTTACTATTCAAAGCATCCACTAGCACAATGTTTTAAGAGTGCTACATTGAGTTTTACCGTAAAATGTGATTTTTGACCCAAAAAAAAAGTCGTTTCCCAGCAAAAATTTTTGCGTAGGGGTACTTAGTTTGATGTACAGAATGCTTGGTTGACGGCTATGTGATGGGTTGATTTACACCCTGTATGCTTAAAAAAACAATCTGTAATGAGTATGTATATCAAACTAAATTTACAAAACTTTAATATTCTGGTTGGCTGGAAAAACTGTCTTTCTCTGAGAAGTCGCTTTTACGCTTATCACGGCAGAATTGTTGTTCTTCGATGTAAAACTAAATGATGGAGTTATAATTCAAAGTAGTGCAGTTCTAGCTCAATAAACAAGAAAACTGTGAAAGAAAAAAATGCAAAAAGAATGCGTGGCCCATGAGGGGATCGAACCCGCGACCTTCGCGTTATTAGCACGACGCTCTAACCAACTGAGCTAATGGGCCGTTGTGTATGTTGTCGTAATAGGGGGACATTATGACTACGGATTGACGTTTCTGAGGACTTAAGCCGGGGCTCGTACATCACAGGAGAAGCCCTTAGCGCGATGTCGCTTAGTTTATAAGTATTTTTCCCTTGGTTGAAGGCCTATAACTCATGGCACTCGCAGGATAGTCCGGTTATGCAGCAACCAGCTGCATAGGTTGACTTATGTTAATTCGTGATCATGGTGCTTGTAACAGCGCCGAAATATCAGCAGCTCGAAATAAAAAGTAAACATGGTAAATATCCCGTTTTCAGTGTTAATGACCATGTCAGTTTAAAAATACCATAGAAAAGCCATAGAAAAACCTTAGTAGAATGGGCTAAGAGCAAGAAAATGATGATTAAATGGGTTAAAGGGTTGCTATTTTCTATAACCAACCTAATTTTAAAACTGTAAATGAATTAGAAACCTAACTCAATTTCCCCTTTCTATTTTAAATACATGTTTGCTTTTTTTCCATCCTATACAAATACTTAGCTTCCCTAATCCTGGAAATGTACATCAAAAATAAAAAGTACAAAGACACGAAATTTAATTACAGTTCCGCCATATTTAATTTTATTGTCACCAATTTAATTAGAAGGAAAAAAGCCGAGCTAACTCGAATACTGAAAAACTCACTGTAGGTACAGTCACGAACACCAACATGATGTAATTTTTTTCACATGACAGTCCCCTTTAAATACCTTTGGCCACTTCTTAGTATTTTAAGCTGGGTAGAACTGGGGGATAAAACTTCCCACCTGTTTGATAGATTAAAAGAACTTGCTTTGATTTTTATTAACTTTGTAATAAGACTTATTTAATACGAGATACTTACCGGCCCACCTATATACCTATTGTATACAAGTTGCTATACTCGCAACAAATAGCATTCAAAAATCAGAATGACTTTTAAAAGTTGCTACGTGTATACTCAACGCTCCTCATATCTGTACAGTCGTACACAAAGGCGTCAGTATTCCACATACGTAATAATTTGCACACCTAGGGTGAAATATCTGCATTTCTTCGGTACAGGGGTGAACAATGCGCCAGCGGGGCGGTACGTGATCCGGATTAAACCGGTAAATTGCGTTAAACCCCCCACTGTTCGACGCCGATAGAGAGCTATGAGTGCCATGGCTTTTGAGCTCAAATTGCGCACTTTACTGCGCGATTGTACTGTCAGGTTTAAAAGGACGTTACTTTGAGTTTTCAAAAAGACATCTAGGACGTGAGTCTGGCTGGCAGGAGTTTTATGATTTGATTGGAATGTACGATAAAGGACTATGTTACGAAAAAATGAATTCTCTTTGTGCATCATTTTTTTGAAATAAAATATTGCCAGTAATATTGAAACATTTTTTAGAGTTCCGTAGTCAATATGGAACCCTTATAGTTTCGCCATGTCTGTCTGTCCATCCGTCCGCACTATATCTCAAAGACTCTTAGTACTAAGTTTACGAGTAATAGTCGACCAACTTATAACTACTTGCATAAAATATTTTCGTATCCATAATGTATGGGAGCGCAGGTTACAAAACTGCAATGTAAGTTTGTTTTATTTTTACAATAAAAATTATCGTTCGGAGGCAGGTAGGCAGGGTGGTTAATCAGTTGAGTAAGTTCACATATTTTGGTGGGCAACTACGGAACCCTACATTGTGCGTGGTCCGACGTGCACTTGGCCGGATTTTAAAGTCTACACTTAACCCTTTGGATTCGTGCTGAAGAGGCAAATCATGTTCGTCTAACAATACTTATCCAGATAATTATCAAGATAATAAATAATATGGATGTAATTATCGAGATCATTAATAATAAGCTCGTTGCTATATTTCAATGATAACTGTACTGTCACTTCGAGCCCTGCTAAAAGATAAAAATGATAAACGTCATAGAAAAACAGTTACCCTATCAGTTTGTCTATATTTCTTCTGATATTCTTTCTACCTTTAGTTCCTATCTTACATCTCATTGTGTCTATCAAAATTGAAGGTAAGTTAAAATGAAGTTCGTCAGATTTCTTCATTATAGGCCTTTTGCTGACTGACGAATGTTTGAGGCTGATTATGCCCTTAGAAAATTGTAATAGATACAATTAATAATTCGCATTTGGGTCGGATATTTTGAAGTAAATTTGATTTCATTCAGACTTACCAATTTATTTGGAGATCTATTGGAGTTACTCCGGATTTAGTTGAATTAATTCGTAGGATGATTTTTTGTAAGGATTTTAAATGTTTTTTGGAGTTGTCTTTGGCCTTGGACTTAATTAGTTATTTTGAGAGATCACACAAATTAATTTGAATTCGAAAGATGAAGATCTGTCCAGTTGCTCTCATCATCGACCTTTGAAATAAAATGTTGATTCATTCAGTTGGTGTTATTATTATTTATTGTTTTACCAGCTTATGGAATCGCTTCAGGTAATTTATAAAACATCTAAAAATGACTAGTATCTTCTTAAGTATGAATTTAATTTTTTGAAACATAAACTTTTAATTTCTTTTTTTTTTTAAACAAATCGGCCGCAGCAGCAGCTGTAGCAGGCCTTCCATTTTGAAACTAATATCCATCGTGGTAGATTATAGCCCATTCCCTCTCAAAGAGTGGAGGCCCGTGTCCCAGCAGTGGGAACATTAATAGGCTGTTGATGATGATGATGATGATGATCCATCCACATTCTGTACGGGGAAACATGTCATATGACATTGCAAAACTCTAAAAACTGGACAAACAAACTTAAAACGCCAGATATATAGATGTCCGCACATTAAACAACTAGAAACTGTATTTTACTCATCAACCTTGAACCTAATGCCATAGCGTTAAAGTTGAAAATCTAATAAATAAATTTGACAGAGTGTAGTAAACATGATCTCCTGCTACCTGTACAAGTAATACCAAGTCCTTAGAGTATATCTAGGTTTATCTATGTAACCAGAAGTGCCCTCAACTTGGAACGTCAACCCCGTACAATGCAAAGTGGCTGCGAAGCTGTCGACATGACATTCTGATCTATTGTGTGTTAGTGACTGTACCTTACTGACGCGTGGTACAGACAGCGAGAAAGTTGTCGTTGTCCCACCCTCAGAAAAAAGGGCAAACGTGTTTGATTTTATATTTCTATAGCTATAAAAAATGTAGTGTCGTGATATCGGAATATTTGGCGATACTCAATTACACAAACACAGAAAAAAATCTAGAAGTTGTTGTTTGATTATGTTTTACTTCGTATCTAATTGTACTTAAGCTAGTTTTAGTGTTATTTGTATCATTTTGCTTGTTCCTATAGTTGTTATTAGATTTATTTTATTTAATATTGTTATTGTCTTCATTAAATTATACTACGTAAAGTGATGGCCTGAAACACAGGTTTAAATAAACCTAGATCGGGCAGGTAGCTATACATCCATTTGAAGTTAAAATTACCAATACTTGTAAAATATATATTTTAGTTATAGTTTACTTATAAGTACTAATTATAACTTTGTATTGAAGCAACAGTATTATGCCAAAATGTACACAATTTTGTATTATTTTTTTCTTATATAAATTATTCTTATTCTTATTTACAAATTGATGTCACTGTCAACTTTCCTGTTAAATAACAATCAAATGACATCGTAGAAAGCACACAGTAAACCTTTCTGAAAAATATGATTTTAATCGAACAAAAACATACACAATAGAAAGGAAAAAAATACACCTCTATTTCCGCCATTTTGCACAAGTCTTTCAAAAAGTATGATCAAATTAATGGTTTCCGGAAGAGCGCCGTTTGTTTTTTTAGGGACTGCCCGGTCCATAAGCCAACCCTTATAGGGACGTGACTACATCAACGTGTAATAAATCAAATGAATCGATACAAAAAGAACACGGAAGGACATGTAGTAACATACCATCACACGTAATCTCCAAAGTGTTCGGCAGAGGTGAACACGCACATTTCGTTAGTTATGTTTAGGTAAGTCCCTTTTAACAGGAGGTGAGCCCATTGCCATCAACCAGACTAAGTCCCTGCTACTGATAAATTCCTGGTGTGAAAACATTATAACACTCTGCCCGACCTGGAAATTGAAACTTTGAAACCAGGATTGTCAGTAGCGGTTGAACTGAAACTGCAAAAATGCATATTTTTGACCAGTTTCGTTTTTGCTCTTCTTAACCGTGTCGTTAGTTGCCTAACCAGGTAACAGAATTCAATACAATCAAATCAAACTAAGTTACTTTAGCTTGTTTGACGGCATCGTGAAGGGTTCGTTAGCACCTTGTATACTTTGACCTGATGTATGGAGGTGAACCTATCAAAAGACATGTACAGGGCCGTAGCAGGTGCTAGCTCGCCGTCCGTCCGTCTTATGACGACCACAGGCCGTGTAGTGTTCGTGTTCCATGCGCGCCTCAAAGAGATGTCAGCAACATGGAAGGGGCCCGCAAGACGCCCGTCGGGGCTGCGGGTTCTACGCAAGAGATATCGCGGCCTCGATATGAAGGGCCAAGAAGTAACATGGCTGGTTTTTAGTCAGTAGAAGTCTGACACTCCCTTTTGCTCTGGCCAAGAGCGGGAGGGGTTATTTGACGATTTTCCACCCGCAAAAAAAAAGGGCCGTAGCAGGTGGCGTTCTATAGTTTTTCTCATTCCCTATGAGAAAAGGCGTGAGCTTATAAGTATGTTTGTATCAATGAGTTCTCTATCGGACCCTTGCAGGAACGTGACCACCTATACGAGAAATAAATCAAATGGATCGATACGATTCGATTCGTACTTTAATTTATAGAGAGCTTAGTTTATCTGAGCAAGGAAAGCGGATAGAATATTAATGAGGTGTAGGACAAATAAGTACCTTCCTAACTCGTGTTAGGGTAGCTATGCTGTAATTAAGTGTCCATTTATTGGTGTAGGGTGCTGATTATTTCTGTTTCTTACAAGGCTGATTGAGATCCAAGTTAGTATTTCTCTTAAAACTTAGAAGCAGTGTTTTGATTGGTGAACAGATTAAACAGAAGTTGAAATCAATTAGGAAATAATGGTACCAATTCAGAAGTTTCCTTATTATATTTTGATTAAGTTCAATTATTTTAAGACATTAGTATGACATTTTTTACCGGTGAGTGACTCAAATCTTTGACGCGTTCTATCTTCGTCAATTTTTATTGATTTGATAAAACAAAAAATACGTATCCAATATTTTTACATAATCTAACAGACGGACTAATTAGAATTATATTTTTTTAGTCAGTAAACATCCCTATTATAAACCTTAATGGGGAAGAGCCTAATCATAGGCATCAAATACCCAAACCAAAATTGCCCCATCGTACCACTATTCCCGTCTATTCGAGCCGTTCACACACACGTCTAAAACCGTCCACATTGAATGGACAATCTCATTAACACCACCGTCAGTCAACTAATGGGTTATTGATTCGTACTTGGGGTCGGCACAACACTTATTTTCTTCCGTTCTCTGCTGTCAGCCATCACGCTATCATTTGCTCCTTTTTCTTTCACATCATTCCCTACACAATCCATTCATCGTTTCCTTGGCTTCCGTCTCCCTCCATCCATCAACATTTATATTCATCAATATTTTTGTCACATGCGGTTCGTACCGACTGTCGACTGTTTAGTATGGACACGTGATGAAGACATCACGTCATGTCCATACTAAAACAGACGATTTCCTTTCAACTCTTCTGTAACTGACGTAACTATGACAATAATTATTCATAAAGCAAAAAGCTAGCATTTGAATATTTAAAGTCCACTCAATGTAACAAATAACCACATAATAGATAAACTTAAAGCGTATGTAATAACCGGCATCGCGTACCCAAACCAAAATTACCCCATCGTCCCACTATTGCCCGTTCACACACACGTCCACATTCAATGGACAATCTCATTAACACCATCATCAGCCAGTTAATGGGTTCCAGCCCTAATTTCCCGTCGTGTGAACCCGGCGAACCGTGGTCAACATATAGTGTAACCCGACCCTTAGCGTTCTCAATTGTTTCTTGCTGACCAAACGTCCGAGGCATTTGTTCATAAATTATTATGCTTTAGATTTCGGCTTTTTTGAGGATGGGTAGTTTTTAAATGACTTTTTGTGAAGGGATGATGTCTGTATTTTAGTAGGGAGATTAAGGGTACGTTTTTGTAGACAAGTTTTGTAACAAAACAACAGATATTTATATCCAAGCGAATTCGTATAAAAACCAAGAGTGCTAGTTTTTGACTATCTACTATAACGTTATACAAACAAGTTACTATCCAAAATAGACTATGTTTTTGTTCTTGTCTATGTCTAGAATTAAGTTCTTGAGCTGTAACGTTGGAACGTTGTTGTTTTGAACACATTTGCTTGCTGCGACAGTAACCTCGTTGAATATAAAATACTTAGGCTCTTGCTTTATCTCAGTATATTTCTATATCTGTGGATAAAACAGTTAATGTTTTGCGCTCACGTCTATTCATATAAAAACTTAGTTGATTAAAACAAATATTATTTCATGAATTATTAATACTACGTTTGAAAGTTATTCAAGATCTATAGATATTTATCGCTCTGCGTAGCACCCACGTAGCCCATAGCACCCACGTAGCTCGTAGCCCGTAGCTCGCAGCACGTAGCGTGTAGCGCCTACGCGTGCACCACATCACGACTCAAAGAGATTAGCGGTCCGATTTTATTCCGGTCCAAAAAGTTCAAAGTTCCTTTTGAAGGAGCGTATCTACTGGGCCATTCTTGTTTTAAAACATTACATAAAACCACGGTTTAAGTTTTCTCGAAGGATAGCATGGTTAGGAGGTGTACCATAGAACGCATACATTTTGATTGTTATTTACGTCACAATATGTTATCAGCCCAGAAGGCAAGGAGAATGTTTGTAAAACCCTAAAATCATGAAGAGTAGCAGGTTATGAAAGCAAGCCAAGTTTTTGGGCTAGTATGACAGTCCCCACCACTACATGTTACAGGGGGTCATGTTTATTTCCATCATCCGGGTACAAATCCAATCTCCGTAGCTGTAACTTATCTTAAATAAAAAATCTTTTATCACTTTGGTAGGTATAAGTATTTATATATTTATTATTATTATATTAGACTTCTACATACAACAGGTATACATTCAGACACACACGCACAACATCAACATTTACCCCTCCAATACACCATACACACGCACATATTACATTCATACAAATACGAGTACCATAGGCAAGACACTGCTTTCTTTGTGTATTCTTTTTTCCTTATTTCTTAGATTATTAGATTATATTTTACTAAATTAATTAGATTATACTTTATTGATAAGTCAGTCCTACTCGTAACTTAATGCAACGTATGTACTATTTGTTCCACAATTATGTAAACGGAACGAAGGAGCCTGGAACTCACGACACAGGGAATCCTAGTGTGAGTTTCAGGAATCAACACGAGTGTAATTTTTAAACAATTAATTATTCTTATTCTATTATTCTTATTCTTCTATTCTCTGTAACTGAGAAATCCCCGGTGGTAAACCACAGCAACACTTTCTCCAACCTGAGAATTGAACCCTGGACTTTATGCTGAACAGTCCAGCTTGCGACCACAAGCCTAACGAGTTCCACAATGACCGAAAAGTTCTAGAATTCACTGCAAAGGACCGTATCCACTGGTCCGTCCCGGTTTTAAAACGTGACGGTTTTAAGTTGCATCTCACGTCTTTCTAGCAGCCGGTGTCGCGTTTTAAACTTTGTTACTTTTTCAAGT
Source organism: Diarsia brunnea (assembly GCA_949774965.1). NCBI lineage: Eukaryota > Metazoa > Arthropoda > Insecta > Lepidoptera > Noctuidae > Diarsia > Diarsia brunnea. Next base: position 17,427,919 of record OX459002.1, on the reverse strand, counting down.
ACCAGAGTTTCATTGTAGACAGCCCGTGATTTTATTACCGTTAGAGTGTCGTGCCAACGAGCTTCGAGAACTTTCCGAAGGACATTTGGATGTTAATTGTGAGCTCCTGGGCTGAGACGATAGCGGTATGATATCGTTTATGTTGGGATTAGCTTAAGTTATTGTGCGATGATATAAGCTTTGTTGTTTAAGTGTTTAAGTAATTGAGTGTTAGTATTTTGAGAATTGTCTCTCTATTATTTTGAACGTCGCGTCATACTGATAGATAACCGCTGTAGAACTTAGTATTTTAACAGCAAAATCAGCTGGTTTCGTTCAACTATACATAGCGTTCGGCTTTCCTTTTTTTGTAATGTTAATATTTCGGAGAAAGCCGCACGGAGAGAGGAGTGGAAGACTATGGGGGAGGCCTTTGCCCAGCAGAGGGACAATATAGGCTAATAGAAGAAAAAAAAAACATAAGAATTTTGAAAATAGTAATTAAATAGTAAAAAAAATAGAAAAAAGTGGAAATTAGGTTGAGAAGCCAAACCAAACTTGTATTGTTTACACTTTTAATTACATGACCATTAAGTATAAAGTATGTATGTAACGATCCCTTTATTACTATGGCGAGCCGGTGTGGAACGTACAAGCTGAAGATGGCAACTGGTTTTGGAGCGAATACGATTGCAACGCGTTTAGACGCGACGCGCTAGTGATGTGCGTATATCGCATCGACTAAATCTAAGTGTTGGGATTCCAACATGCTCCGGCCAACGAGAGGAACAAGAGGATCAATATAAGTAGATATAACATTATAGTTACATTAAGTTTTTAAAAATAAAATTTAATTAAAATTATCATGTATAGGTAATATACAAATTTTTGTGACAGATCGCACATGGGTATTCCCCTTTGAATTTGTGACCTCTGCTGCTCTTACATGACCATCATGGCCAGGAAATATTTTGGTAACTCTGGCCATAGGCCACGACATTATGGGTACATTATCTTCTTTTAAAATCACAATTGTGCCTATCTTTATGTTAGGCAAGATATCTAACCATTTAGGCCTATTTTGTAATGTATTAAGATACTGTTTATACCACATCTTCCAGAATGATTGTTTAATTTGGATACATAATTGCCAGAACTTAAGTCTATTTTGAGGAACAGTAGTTACATCATTTTCAGGGTACATTGTTAATGAGTTTCCTATTAGAAAATGACCTGGCGTTAGGTAATTAAAATCATTTACATCAGATGACATAGGAATGAGAGGTCTTGAGTTCAATATACATTCTATTTCTACTAATACAGTGTTTATTTGTTCATAGGTTAACAATTGCTTCTGTAATACCCTTTTTAGAAAATATTTAGTCATTTTCACAGCAGACTCCCACAGCCCACCAAAGGTGGGGGAGTATGCTGGTATAAAATGAAAGTTAATGCCTCTTTGGGCTGCAAATTCACATACATGCTTTTGGTGATTCTGTGAAAGGTGTAGTTGATATAACTCAGCTAGTTGGTTCCTTGCGCCTTTGAAAGTACTAGCGTTATCAGAGTAGATTTCTTTGGGTAATCCTCTTCTTGAAATAAATCTCCTAAGGCAAGCGAGGTAGGCATCAGTAGTAAGATCTGATGTGATTTCGAGGTGAACTGCCTTTGTAGCGAAACATACAAATACACAAATGTAACCTTTTCCTACTAAGGATCGTCTCACACGCGAGAGCTTAATATCAATAGGCCCAGCGAAATCTACACCGACTTTTTCAAAAGGGCGACTCATAGCAGTCACTCTATCTGCCGGCAAGGAACCCATCAGCTGTTTAGAGGCTGTTGCCTTCTGTCTGAAACATATTACGCATTTATGAATTAACTTTTTGACATACATTAACCCATTAGTTATCCAGTATTTTTGATTTAAATTACACAGTAATAATTTTGGACCTGCATGTAAAAGCTTTTCATGCTCACATCTTATAATGCAATTAGTTACATGTGATTCTTTGGGTAAAATAATCTGATGTTTATGAGCATATGGAATATTAGAGTGATGTAGCCTGCCACCCACTCTCAGGATACCTAAACTATCTATAAAGGGACATAAGCTTTGTAAGGAACCTTTTACATTTTTGTTATTTTTTAAACATACAATTTCGTCTTTAAAATACATTTCTTGTTCATTCTTAATAAGCAACATTAAAGCATTATTCAATTCAGAACTTAAGAGATATTTGTGAGCTATTTTTCCACCCTTTAGGTTATTAATAAACCGCATTACATAAGCCAATGTACGTACCATCTTGTGAATGCTAGAATATTTGTGTATTTGATCAAAAACATTGCTAGTAACTGAAGACACTTGACTCGCGGAGAGTGCTGACCCGGTTTTTGATTCAGGTAAGTTCGCAGGTAAATCTATTTTTAAATTAAATTTATATTCACTATCATGCAAAAATTCAGGGCCATCCCACCACAGGCTGCAGGCATGAAGCTCACTTGGCGTAACACCCCTACTGATATAGTCTGCAGGGTTATTCTCCGTGTTTACATATAGCCACTGACAGTTAGGCATATTTTTAGCGATTGCTTTTACCCTATTCGCAACATAAGCGTTGAGTTTCATGGGTTCTGTGTGCAACCATGCGAGAACAATTTGTGAATCAGCAAATAAATAGACATTGCGTATATTATATTTTAATTTTAGCGTGCAATAAACCTTTGCCATAACAATGGAGAGAAGCAGTGCAGCGTTGAGTTCTAAGCGTGGTACAGTTTTGTTTTTATTTTTAAGCGGGTTTATGCGTGATTTTGAACACAGCAAATACATTTTAACTTTACCATCATGATTTGTAACTCGCAGGTACACGCAGCATCCATATGCCGTAGTACTGGACGCATCTGAGAATCCTATTAGTTCAATTTTACCTAATTTAGTTACATTTATGTTTCTATTAATAAAAATTGGTTTCATTGAAGCTAGACTGGACGAGAATTCATGCCACGCTTTTTTAATATCATCGTCAGGCATAGAATCCCAATCAGTCTTGGAAGACCATAGCCTTTGCATTATAGCTTTAGCTTGTACAATAATGGGACTAACAAAGCCCATGGGATCAAACATTTTCCCAATATAGGAGAGGATATCTCTCTTTGTAAAATTATCATTATTGAATATCTCTGGACAAGACATTTTAAATTTATCGTCTTTAACTATCAATTGTAAGCCCAGAGTCTTTAAACTATAATCATCACTTTGTAGCTCTAAATCATCAAAGTGTTGTTCAGCTGAAGGTATGTCAGACAGTATTCTATTGTCATTGGCTGACCACTTATGTGTATGAAAATTCCCTAACCTCAAGAGCTGGCGAATCTGTGACTTAGCCTCTAATATAATATTCAAATCATTATTTGCATAAAGAATATCATCTACATATGTACAATTTTCTATAATGAATGAAGCTAGTGGGAAAGTGTCTTTATATTTTACTGCTAGTTCTTTAAGACAACGGGTGGCCAGATAGTTTGAACTTTTCAACCCATATGTGCATGTTTCAAGCCTAATGCATTGGATTGGTTCATCTGGACTATCTCTCCACAATATATTCTGTAGTGAGCTATGCTCTTGTTTTTCACGTATATTTCTAAACATTTGTTTTATGTCAGAGGTAAATGTAAAATTACCACAACGAAATAATAGCAATATCTCAAACAAGTCTCTTTGTACAATGGGTCCATTTAAAAGTATATCATTAAGTGACACCTTTTTGTTAGTTTTCATAGAGCCATCAAAAACAGTACGCAGCTTAGTTGTTTTACTGTCAGGCTTCAGGACTGCATGATGCGGCAAAAAATATATAGCATTTTTGTTTAATTCATATTGCCCAATGTCTACATAACAACCGTGTTGTAGACTTAAATATTCATGAATGAACTTTTGGTACTCAGAGAAAAGTTTGGGATCTTTATGCAATTTCTTTTCTAAATTTAAAAATCTTTTTAATGCAAGATTAAAGGAATCACCTAAGGAATCATTGACTTCACTAAGAGGTAATTTCAACGGTAATGCCACTTCAAAACAATTATCTTTCAGCTGAACAGTGTTATTAAAAATATATTCACAGAGCTCTTGCTCAGAAGACCTTTCATCAAAGATTTTTGGAACATCTTCTGTTTTCCAGAACTGAGTTAGGGTCTCATTAATATCTGACTCACATGTATTACATTTTAAGCTTACCTTATTGCAGACCTTTGATAAATTAGTGTGTGGTAGGGTACCTCCAACAATATATCCAAACTGAGTGTTGACAAGATGTGGTTGTGGACTGCTGGCCTCTGCAGCATACTGCTGGCGATCATGCAGCGCCGGCAGCTCTGAAGGCAGCAACACCTGGAAAAATATGTCCGCTCCCATTAATAAATCAATCTCAGCTGGTACATTAAACTGATCATCTGCCAGTTTAATGCCTTTAGGCATCAAAATGTCTGAAGTATTAAATTTATGTTGAGGTAAGTTACATGTTATTTGCTCAACAACATGACATGTGGTCGAGACTTTAAATGGGTTGGTTATGGAATGAATTTCTAGAGGTAAGCAATGCTTCAACCTCGTTTTTGAATTTGTTATACCAACTACATTGACATTACTACGAGCAGGTTCCAAATTAAGCAGCTGTAATGCCCTTTCTGTAATAAAGGTCAGCTGGGACCCACTGTCAAGTAGGGCTTTAAGATGGACTTCAGCGCCATCCCGAGCTACAAGTTTCACCTTAGCTGTGGGTAAAAGAACATCATTATTATAGTTATTGCTTGCAGCTAATGATGCGGTTGACGCTGATCCAGTAGTTGACTCACACACATTATTATCTGTGCCACAATGCAGCAGAGTATTATGTGGTTCCTTGCACTTTGCACAACGGAAGTGATATCTGCACTTTCCAGTGTGAGCGCATAAACAGAGATTACATAGGTTTTTTTCATTGGCAAACTTAACTCGTTGGTCTACATTCAATAATTTAAATTTGTTGCAAGAATGGAGTTTGTGTTTTGACTTACAGTATAAGCATGAAGGCTCTTGAGTAACTGCGTTGGCCACTAGTCTACCAGTGGCTTGCCCTGGCTCCTTCGGCGACTGACGTAGCTGTCCGTGGGAGCTCCCCGGCTCAGCACTCTCAAGCGCCAGCGCACGCTTGTCCATGTAATCTAAGAAGGCTCCTATTGTTGGCTTTTCATCGGCGTTCCTCTCGAGTTGAAATGCACGGGAGGTGTACGCATCTAATTTTCGGTACAAAATACACAAAATTACAGCATCCCAAAACTGTACGTTAGGCTCCAAGTTACTGAGAGCGGCAAGCATTTGTTTGACATTAGACACAAACTCTCTTAAATTATATGCCGTAGATTTTGATAGTGGCTTAATATCTAATAACAAATTTATGTGCTCATTTATTAATCTATGCTTATTATTATATCTCTTATTTATTATTTGCAAGGCCTTTACATAGCTTTCACCAGTTAGAGGTAAATTTTTTATTAAGTCATATGGCTCGTTTTTTAAGTATGAGCGTAAATAATAAAGCTTCTGAACATTATCAAGGCACTTATTGTTATCAATTAAAGAGTTAAACAGGTTAATAAATGGTATAAATTCTGTGAACTTACCACTAAATATTGGTATATCTATCGGAGGTAAGTTAATTTTAGGCACTGATTTAGGAGCTGAATGACTGTCGCTAGCACTAGTGATATTACGGCGATTGAGTTCCTCATTAATTACAGTTATGATGAAATAATAACTGGTTTCAACTTGCTCTATGTCCTCCTTGTCTTCTGGATGGAGTAATGAAATTTTTATATTGTGAGATTCGTATTGCGTAAACGTATCTGATAATTTTTGTCGTTTAGCTAATAGAGTCTCCTTGGAAATACTAGTTAAGGATTGCGAACAAGCGGATTGTAACCTAGTAATCGTACCTTTTAAGTAACCACGTGCGGCGACCAGATCCTTTAGCTCCATATTTGTAATTTGTATTATTATAACACAACTTTAACTTATTATCTCTACACAGGTAAATTAAACTTATTGTTTATAACACAAAAGCACTTTGCTGCTATTAAAACGCGATGACCAACGAGTAGAGACTGTGAGACGCTTGCGCTTGCTGCAAAATGGCGGCTGTCCGATCGTCGCTGACGCCGAACCGAAGCCCGCCGACGCCCCGCCCACTTCGTCTGGTACATGTGTCGCTCGCCACGTGTCCCTGTTCTGCGCTTTAGGTACCTATTGCGATTTTGTATTACGAAGTCTGCGATCGCAATAGGTATAATGCTGACTAATGATGAGCTCGATGTCTCCTCAAATGTAATTACGCTGCACCGCGCCGAGGGGAAATACTTATTTGGCGGAGCTTGATGCCACCCTTTATGTCTGCACTGCACTGCCGCACTGACGGGGAAATAGGCTCAAATAGGTAGCCAATTGGTCGAGCTTGGTGTCTTCCTTTATGTCTGCACTGCACTGCCGCGCCGACGGGAAGACTAGCAGGACAATGTATGGCCTAGGTCGGTGTGATGTTCTTCAAATCCTCACTTTTAGCGTCTGCACTGCCGACGGAGAAGTAGGTAATAGAACTGCACCAGTTCTCGTTGTTCGAAGGACCATGTGGAAATTAGGTTGAGAAGCCAAACCAAACTTGTATTGTTTACACTTTTAATTACATGACCATTAAGTATAAAGTATGTATGTAACGATCCCTTTATTACTATGGCGAGCCGGTGTGGAACGTACAAGCTGAAGATGGCAACTGGTTTTGGAGCGAATACGATTGCAACGCGTTTAGACGCGACGCGCTAGTGATGTGCGTATATCGCATCGACTAAATCTAAGTGTTGGGATTCCAACATACATAGCGTTCGGCTTTCCTTTTTTTGTAATGTTAATATTTCGGAGAAAGCCGCACGGAGAGAGGAGTGGAAGACTATGGGGGAGGCCTTTGCCCAGCAGAGGGACAATATAGGCTAATAGAAGAAAAAAAAAACATAAGAATTTTGAAAATAGTAATTTTATGATTAGTAGATATTCATGATATTAATTTTATCCATTTTTAAGCGGGGATTGTCTAGTGGTGTAACCGTGGGTAAACAGTAAAGTCATAGAGCTTTTTTTTTTTTGGCGGGTGGAAAATCATCAAATTTTAATAACTCCTCACGCTCTTGGGCAGGGCGAAAGGGAGTGTCAGACTTCTACTTACTAAAAACCACCCATGTTCCTTCTTCGCCCTTCATGTCGAGGCCGCGGTATCCCTTGCGAACAACCCGCAGCCTCGACAGGCATCATAGGCCTCAAGTTCGAAGTAAGACACTAATCACACGATAAAGAAATAATTTTAAGTTACTAACTTTTTACCCGACTGCGGCGAAACCCAAAATGAGGGTTATTTCTTTTTTTCGTTTTAGAAAGCCAAGCAAATATTATGTGTAAAAAGAGGACTTTCATTTACTGTGAGACTTCGTGCTACGCCCACAGAAGTACAAGATATTCTCAAATTACTAGTCTAACAAAAGATTATGTATTCCCGAGAAAATAAAGTTTTAAAAGAAAAGACTTTGTTATGCTTCCACGAGGTTTTGTCAGAATTAATCAAGTGTAAAGGTTACTTTAGGCCTTCAATTTATACTTTTTTTTCTTGTCAATTTCTTTATTGCGTGTTTCGGACGACTTTACAACACGTGTACCTATACTCGTATTCTCCTTAAGCGTTACTCGTGGTTATCGTTAAAAATATTAAGGGATAGTGGATAGTGGGAAATTGTACGTTTATGGGAAATAACTAAACTTGAAGAAGGCACTTCAATTGTCAAATGTGGTGATCAAAGATTTTATTTTAGCTTTGAGCAGGAACTTTATCCTGCTCAAAGCAGGAAACGTTACACATTTATGTTATAGATTACTTAAGGGACTACTTCGTGTTCTGAAAATAAAAGGCAGTTTGACTAGGCCTACTACTGGAAATAGTGTCTGCAATATTTTCATAGAGGATACCGTTTCTATGCGACCACAAAGTTGTACTTCTAACGAGGTTTGCATCCTTTGTTACATTGGTACAGGAAATTCCATCAATTTGCAAGCTGCTCCCAATCAACGGCTGTAACGAACGGGCTTTGAAATATTGATTGAAATATTAAAGGTATCGAATCGAATGTGAAGTAAGATACTATGTATCTTACTTCACATTCGATTCGATACTATGTATCTTACTTCACATTCGATTCGATACCTATACATAAATTAAAAACTATTAAATAAACTAACAAGAAACTATAAAAAGGCATAAAAAAACTGCTACTCAACGCTGTCAGCCGGTAATGTGCCCAAAAGACTGGCGGCATTGCCACGTTGTATGGCAACACTATAATAAGATTAAAAAAAGGTATTTCGTTTTTTGTTAATAATTTCTAAAATAATGATTTTTAAGGAATATTGAAAAAAAGATCCTGTAAGGGGAGAAAATTTCTATTAAAAAAGTCCCGACTTCCGGAACTCTATTTCTATTATTTATAAAAAAAAATACGCTGAAAATATGGCTCCGCGAGGTCGTATATATGCGCGCCGACTAACAAGCCGGTATACCACATAATTTTTTTTTATAGTAATAAATACCACTTTAAAACATTTGAATAAATTATGGTGTTATCTAGATACTTGAACAAAAAAAACCTCGGGGGAAAAATAATTATGTCAATTTTACAAGAAGTTACACCGTTGTTAATCATAAGACCTAATACTTAACTTGTGACAAACAATAAATGAATTTGAATTATTATTTTCCATCTCGCAACCTACCCGACTGCGCCAAATCCCGAAAGGGCGATAATGATTTTCAAAACCTTTAGTACACAAAGTTTGTCGAACTTTACTCTTTATTTTGTTTTAAACAGAACTTAAGGTTGCCGAATAAGATGATCTTGGCGAAAACCTATTTTTGAATTATTTATAAACCTTTTCAACTTGGCGTTGATTGGGGTGTTATCAAAGATCGTTTCTTTGTTAAAAGTATTTATCTGTTTAAAGTTTTGTTCGCTTTTGGAGAAATTTTCAGACAATATATAAATACAAGTCTCTCTAGGGTTTTGAGAGAACTTATTAATGAGTTGGGAATGTGTTTGAGCTGTGACCGCAAATGTCACTGCTTTATTAGAATTTCGAGCAATTTCTTAGAAGATGTTCCCTTTTCTCATTAAAATATGTAAAGTAATGGAGGAAGTAATATTGTCAAGGGAGTCGGGAAGAGATCATCAACTATCCTTATATTAATAATTATTAACGGCTTAATGCGTTTATAACAAAGAACCAATTGTCATTATATGACAAAGAGTCGTATATCACGAGAGTAGTATTGAGTTTACTGATCGATATAGTGCTTTCAATAGGTCTGATTTTTGGCAGAACCTTTGCTGCAACATAAAAAAGTGCCTGCACCATTCAATAAAATATTAAAAATAGAAAAATCACGTCACCACAACTGATCTTACCAACGGATGTCTTAACCTGAATCATGACTTCCAAATCTTACGATCTTGGGTTAATTTGGACTACCTACTGGTCATTAGTTCTAGTTTGTGGTCGAGTGGTTTAGGCGTTTGCCTTGTGACCTGGTGGTCGTAGGTTCGATTTCCACGGGAAGCATATTTTGTAAAGTTGTTTTCAGTTTGGCTAGGACATTGCAGGCTTAAATCATCTGATTATCTGATAAAAAGATGATTCCGTGCTTCGAAAGGCACGTGTAAGCCGGTGGTCCCGGCCGCCAAATGGCGGTCGTCAAACTATGTCAGAGGCCCTAGAGGCGGTTTAGAAACTCTGACAGAAGGATGTCTGGGGTCGTTAGACCTTATTGCCCACACGATAAGAGAAGAGAGGGCTATAATCATGTCATGTCACATGTCTTCGATTTTTTTTGGTTCTAAGACGTTTCCTCACGATGTTTTTCTTCACCGTTTTGAGAGCAGCAGTGATGAAATAAATTATTTATTTATTTATTTTAACTTCATGCACAAACGTGGTACATAGGCGGACTTAATGCCACAAGGCATTCTCTACCAGTTAACCTTAGGGTCAAATAGGACAGCACTGTGGTAGAGTACAAATATAAATTAGGATAATACTATTTTGTTAACATAAATCAATATAAAAGGCTAATTACAGCTACGTATGTATTACTAAAACCACAACAAATAACGACTTAATAAATCCATTTCTAACGTACCTACACCCGAACATTTCTACACAAGCACATATAGTATCTACAACTGAATACAACAACCCTCGTAAAGTTATCGGTTAATATATACAGAAAGGATCTTCCTTCGAGTGTTTTAGCCAAAATAAAACCACTCGTGCGAGACTTTTTCCCTTGGAGCCTTCAGGCTAAAACTGTGAGAGCTGAAAGTTGGGAATTAATTAAGGATATTTATATTTTTGACTAGCTGTGCCCGCGACTTCGTTCGCGTGCTTGTCGGAAACTAAAATGCGTCGCTTAGATAAAAGTATATTAAATCATTGCCCTGCGTTAACTGTAGAAAATAAGAAGAGGGTAATGCAAAGTACATGTCTAATACTAAAGTTTAGATGGATGGGTGTTTGTTAATCAACCACGTCAGAACAGCCGAACGGATCTTGAATAAATTCGAAACAGGTACATTATAGCCGACAGGCACTGTCGTTGGCGCGTTCGTGTTACACGCACGCCTCAAAGATATGTCAGCAACAATTAAGCGGTCCTTTAGGGCCCCTTAATTTTGAACCACAAAGAAAGGGATGATTAGAGGCTGTTTTGAGAGGTACCTGTACCGAATCTGGGACATCGAATCTAAAATGGAACGCCATCACCTCCTTCTGCGAAGCAGTGATGCTAGCGAAGGAGGTGGCGGAACGTGAGAGGGAGAGAACCTCTCGTCCCAGCCGCCGCGGGAGGCGCTCCGGGCGTCGGGGGCCACGTGATGGCTTCCGGCCACCGTAGACGCGGGCCTGTGGACGGTGAGTGATGGGTAAGCTCGCCGTCCGTCCGTCTTATGACGACAACAGGCCGTGTCGACGGCGCGTTCGTGTTCCACGCGCGCCTCAAAGAGATGTCAGCAACACGGAAGGGGCCCACAAGGGCCGACGCCTGTCGAGGCTGCGGGATGTCCGCAAGGGATACCGAGGCCTCGACATGAAGGGCGAAGAAGGAACATGGGTGGTTTTTAGTCAGTAGAAGTCTGACACTCCCTCTCGCTCTGCCCAAGAGCGGGAGGGGTTATTTGATGATTTCCCACCCCCCAAAAAAAAAAAAAAAAGAGGGACACAACCCCTCTTCCCAGCCGCCGCGGGAGACGCTCCGGGCATCGGGGGCCACGTGATGGCTTCCGGCCACCGTAGGCGCGGGCCTGTGAACGGTGAGTAACGGGCTAGTTAATCGTTCATCCGTCCTATGACGATGGAGGCGCATTCGTGTTCCACGCGCGTCTCAAAGGGATGTCAGCAACATTGAAGGGGCTCCCAAGGACCGACGCCCGTCGGGGCTGCGGGTTGTTCGAAAGAAATAGCCTCGACACATAGGGCTAACAACACACCACATCTATATAAAGACATGTTAGGCGCAGTGGCTGGACGATTAACAGTAGCACTGCGTGTCGCAGGTTCGATTCCCACACGGTACAAAAAAAATATGTCGTGGGTCTTATCTAATTTTAATTTAGTTTAAAAAAAAAAAATATTTTTATACTGTGTAATTGGTAAATCTTTATTTGTTGAATATTCACGAAACATATGTTTATTTAATAACACCGCCGTACAGAAAATAACATCAAATGAATAACGCCATCTGTCGAAGACGAAGATAAACTGCTAAAAATGAGCGATCAAACACACTATAGGGTTTAGGCTATGTAGATTTTGAAAGCAGCGTCATTTAGACTAATATCTACGTACCTTTTACTATCGTAACTTATTTAAAGTTATCTTGTGAAGGCATTTATTAATAAGTACCATATTCGTTCAATAGAGACCGCGGACGCAGACTTTTTAATGCAATGTGACCGTGCTAAAATAGCTAGATTACTAAAACCACAGACTGACGTCTGGGAGGAACTTTTGTCTGAATGGTAATGTAGGTGGGATGATTTCCATAAAGGCCGACACCTCCACCAGTTCTTTCCATCCGTTCGTGAGCGGCTGGCCAGGACACGGCTGGAGGTGGATCACTGTGTTGCCCAATTTCTCACAGGTCATGGTAACTTTAAGAGTAAATTATTTTCCTTCAAGCTTGTTGCCTCGCCTTTCTGTCAATGTTCTACATCTGACTGCGAAAATGAACAATCTGCACATCATATTTTATGGGAGTGTAGTCTTTGGCAGAATTAACGTAATATTATGTTGGATAATGTACAGGTTACATCCGGAGTTATTTACTATGCGGACCTTGTAGAAACTAGAACAAATTTCCGTGCGTTCAAGCATTTTTGTCATACCTATTATTGGAATCAAATATAACAGCTCACAACTTAGGATCCAGTAATATTAATGACAATAATATCCGTGGTGCTAGGCAACTGGGCTTATCCCAGTTGTATACGTCCCTGTGTGCCTATTGGCCTTGTTCTGTTCTGTCTCCTGCTGATACGGAGGGAAGTGGAAATTATGTTTTTTCCTACTCCTCTGCTATTATTTTCTGATTAATTTCGTTGCGGGATCCAAGACAGTTTAATCGTTTCTCTGGGACTTCGTCGGGCTTCATTGTCTCGGCGCTTTTCTTGTGGTCGCCACTGTTGATTCTGGCTTACAGAAGTTACAGTGGTTTGGGAATAGTGTGGCGGGCTTGTCCCAAAAAAAAAAAAAATTCGTTCAATAGATGTCGTTGCTTGTCTCATTCTTGACTATAATGATAAGTTCTTCTTGAAAACTATAAATGCATATATCTTTTGATAGAGAGCACCGATTACGATGAAACAAAGACTAAGTAATAGCCCAAGTTACGCACAACATTTATGTATAAAAGTTACCTACATTCGTTTCGTAACTTTGACGTGATGCTTAGTCATCGAAACAGACAAACAGACAAAAATTCCAGAAATGCTGGAAATGTGTTTTGTTGGTTATACTTTAATACCCTGACCATTTTTTTTTTAAATATTTTCGATGTACAAAAAAGATTTTTCTACAGATTTATTATATGTATAGATAGATTAAATATGTTTAATTCGAGAAAATGGAGGAAACAATAATATTCGAAATAAAAATAAATGTGCTAAATATTATTTGTAAGCTCTGATAAAGAGCGAAAAGTCATCAACAGGTAGTTTCTCATGGTAAAAACACAAAAACACTTTGTCCAGACTCAAACTATTGGTCCAGACCAATGTAAACCAGGACCCATGTTCAACTGTAGCGGTTGTGACCAGGTATACCAACGACCTAGTCGAAAAAATAAATTAACCATCATCATCATTCTCTTGCCCTTATCCCAATACATTTGTGGTCGGCGCAGCATGTCTTCCTCTTCCATACTTCTCTATTTTTCGTCATCTCATGAAACACCACCTTTCTTCCCATATCATTCTTAACACAGTCCATCCATCGTTTCTTTGGTCTTCCTCTACTCGTATATCCTGCCACGTTCATATTCAAAACCTTCCTCACGACATTTTCCTCATGCCTCCGCATCACATGTCCTTACCACGACAACCGATTTCCACACAACTTTTCAGTCACCGGCGCCACTTTCAGACGACGAAAAAACAAATTAAACATTTAAGTAAAATTCACCTTAAACCAAGTAAATTACCAAACCAGATAAAGTAAATCAGTCCTTATCGCTTCAGAGCAGGTTCGTTAGAACTTAATGTACTACACAGTGTACTTAAAAGTACTTTGGAATCACACTGGGTAATAATTATGCGGGACCATTAATTACTTGGCACAAAAACCCCCACCCTAATATATTTGGCGTACCTTGCGTCTTTGGACCACAGACTAAAATAATAGTACCCTTTTACGTGTACTATTAACATAGACACGTACTACGTGAATGTGTGTGCTGCTAGTTAGTGTTAATTAAATTTTATCTACTTAGCTGATTTTGGTTCGTTTGGACGACAGATTAGATACGGTATAAAGTTTAGGTATCCTAACTGAATAGAATCAATTATTCAAAATGGCTAAAAAAGGGTATGTAGCTTTGATATGAATTGAAATGATCTGATTATTTTCAACACTAACTACATTAGCAACGCGATGACTGGTAAGTTTTAGTTTGGTTTAATAACTAAATATAGCGTGATTTTTCATTTACATTACTTAAGTTTTTGAAGATGTGGTGACAAAAATTGAAAATGATATGCTTAGATGGTTTGGTCATCTGGAGAGAATGAACGAATGGCGACTAACAAAAGGTGGCAACGCCGGGAGGGGACGCCCTAGAAGGACATACACTAACCTTATTGGTGAGGTTCTTCAGAAGGGACAGGTCGGTCGTATTCGCAACCGCCGTGCGTGTATTACCAGCTGTATGAACGTGGATTAGACAAAACCCAATGCGGAATCGCAGCAATACACAAACACCTTTTATTTTAGCCTTGCCGTGAACTCGTACCGATGCCCCGATTTCCAGTAGACTATACCTGCCCTTAAATCATGACCACAGAACCATGCCCGCCATAAACTCAACTGTAATCACCTTCAAGCTAGATAACACGGGCCAGTCACAAGATGTTGTCACATGAAAAACACCATCCCACTTGTCATTGCGACCGTCGGCAGCGCACTCCACATTAGTCATTGTAATCATGTTTCTCTGCTGCCAAAATGTGTGGGTGCGTGTGTGTGTGTCCCTTGAAATATACCAAGTTCATTTTATAACTATTAGTGTTGTTCAGTTTGTCGATGTTAATGTTTTTTTTTTTTTTTTTTAAATACCTAGCAACAATCCAAATCTGACAGGATTGAGGTTTTTAGTCCAGTAAAGACGGGTCATCCTTTTACCAGTATAAGCCTAATAGCGCCATCTATCTAGGAACGAAACTTATAACACTGCAACGCCTAAATGCGAGTTTAATACTACTGATCGAGCATATTTTGATAGGAGCCTCAGGCTGCTACAAATCAAATCGTCGCAGAAAATCTTATTACCAATGCCTAAGTCGTAAATCAGAGCCTTTTCTCACTACACATTGGCTCATCGATAAAAAATATCGACAGTGATCCCACGTCTATGTACTATTCAGAAAAAACTCGATGAAACGTCCGTTTTTTGTCGTACGACGCGAAAATAATATCTTAACAAAATTATGTTCGAGTATTTTTAATGAAAATTAAAACGTGCCTAACGAAATTAATTCTGTCAATTTTAATCACGTGATTGCTGTAATATTTTGGTCCTCTTAAAAATATTAGAGGCAATTCTTAATGAGGACTTTTCTATATAATTTGTTTATTTGTATTTGAAGACTCATGCCACTGACTCTAAATTCATGTACACATTATTTAAAGTGTTTAATGATACAGTTTAGCGAACTTTGAAAATAAGTTTTTAATTGTCACGCAAGGAAAGTATTCTTATTAAAGGTCTTCCCATTAAATTGATAAATAAAATTTAACTACCACTGCATCCTGTTTATTCCACAAACAGAATTCAGTTTGCTTAACTACATGTAAATAAACTATGTCAATACTTCGCTATCAATATCCGGGGACAGATATTAGTTTTTGGCAGTTTTGTGAATGGAAGTTTAAATATTTGTAAACGCTCATACATTACAAAATATCTGGCAAAACGTGGATCACACACACGCCTTTTATACTTGAACGAAAATCAATCGTGTACCTTTTACATTCATTTATTGTACCAACATTGACATCGCGCTAAGAATAAATCCAACCTAAATAGATGCACTTTAAGGCAAAACAAAAGTCTCTCAGCATCCCGAGACGAGAGACAAACATCGCGTGCTCTCTCGTAATGAAATTCTACACTTCAATTGTTGTGTCAACATGGAATTGAGGGCAGCACTGTCTCGACGGAACAACCCTATTGTGCCCGAGTGTGTTTTCTTTGCACGATGTTCTTATCAGAGATGAAGTGTTAAGTTTGTGGGTCGTAAGTTGTAGTATGAGGTGTGAATTAGACAATGGAGCTGTTAAGCTATAGAGCTTGGGTATACAATTGCTGGGGGTCTAAAATGGCCACTTTAGCAGAATCATAATTTAAATTGAGAAATTTCGTAAATTGGTCACAGACGCAGTTACCATTATGAATGGTCCACTTGAAGAATTTTAGCAATATCCATATTATGATTCATTTATGATCTGCTAAAGTGTCCATTTTAGACCCCCTTTTTTTTTGGCGGGTGGTAAATCATCAAATAACCCCTGGGAGCTCTTAGGCAGAGCGAAAGGAAGTGTCAGACTTCTACTGACTAAAAACCACCCATGTTCCTTCTTAGCCCTTCATGTCGAGGCCGCGGTATCTTTTGCGAACAACCTGCAGCCCTGACGGGATTTTAGACCCACTGTACCCTGATTTCCCATCCCCCCCAAAAAATAAGGCATGAATGAGACAATGGAGCTTCTAAACTATAGAGATTGTTTATTGATAAGGTAGACATATATTGGTATTCATATCGTGGATTCGTCTTAGCTTCTAAAAAAATTTAGACTTGGTAGGAAGCTAAAATAATACAAACTAGCTTGTGCCAACGGCTTCGCCCGCGTGGAGTTCGATAATTGTCCCACGGGATCATACTACCGGGATAAGAAGTATCCTATGTGTTAATCCAGGTTATAAACTATCAGTATTCTAAATTTCATCCACATCCGTTCAGTAGTTTTTGCGTGAAAGAGTAACAAACATCCATCCAAACGTCCTCACGAACTTTCGCATTTAGTAGGATAAGAATTGTTATAACCAAGGTGGGACCGTCATTTAAGTCCCCCAAATCCAGACTCCGGAAAGATACTGAGTTTCTAATGATTGGTTTATGTTACATCATCTACACTGATTACTACTTTTAAGTTAGACTGTCACAAAATTCTCTTAAACTACTGTACACTTAAAATTATAAAAAGCTAAAGTTGTTAGGAATTCTTCTAATATTCAACTTTCTAGGAGGTAAAATTTATTTATTTTTGTGTGTAGGTTGTCTCCGGAACCGGAACTAATGATCAAATTAAAAAAAAAATTCTAGGAGGTAAAATTTATTTATTTTTATATGTAGGTTATCTCCAGAACCGGAACTTATGATCAAATTAAAAAAAATCTCTCACCAGCAGCTATCTACATTATTCGTGGGTGCTAAGCTATAAATTATATTTATATCATGGCTACAATGCACCTTAGCCGAGTTATACAATTTTTTTGCGGGTGAAATGCTACTATAATTTTCCTACAAACCGAATATTTTATAACAGCGGTATCACTGGCCTAGTAATAACTTGATGGAGCAAATTGACAGTGCCCTCGTAAAACCGAGTTCATTGTAAAAATGTTCTGCTCGTAACATAAATCCCCATTACACAGCACCTGGTGTCCGTTGCAAGGACATCATAATAATGTAGGTACTTATGTACTTACCCGTAAGGGCTAAGTTACATTGGCCATGTGTGACGGAAAGTGGGACTGGCTTTTGTATTATTAGAGTGGTGTTTTTGTTGCTTATCTGTTCGGATGTAAGTGTAAAGGGCCCGGTAATCGGGGCTGCGGGTTGCTAGCAAGAGATACCGCGGCCTCGACATGAAGGGCTAAGAAGGAACATGGGTGGTTTTTAGTCAGTAGAAGTCTGACACTCCCTTCCGCTCTGCCCAAGAGCGGGAGGGGTTATTTGATGACTTTCCACCCGGAGAAAAAGGGCCCGGGAACTTATAATTGTATCTTATTATGTGAAATAATATGGTGTAGTGGCGAGGAGCTCGTGGCTTAATAAGAACTGCCACTCGGGTCGATATTTAGGTAAAGCTGTGCTTGCCTAAGTCGGCCTGTGGATGGGTGACCGCCGACATACCAAGTTTCCTCCGTGTTTCGGAAAGCACGTTAATCTGTTGGTCCCGGCTGCCAGATAGATCTTTGGCAGTCGTTACAGGTAGTCAGTAAACCTGAAAGTCTGACAACCAGTCTTACCAAAGGGTATCGTATTAAGGTTGTGGAGGTCAGATAGGCAGTCGCTCCATGTAAAATATTGGTATTCAGCTGCATCCGGTTAGCCTGGAAGCCGACCCTAACATAGTTGGGACAAGGCTAGGCAGATGATGATATGAAATAATATGGTGTAATTTAAGCCGCAGCTACCTAAGCAATTATTATTCTGTAACGGTAGCGGTAACATACAAAAAACAACTGCTGCTTACGAGTTCCTTAGATACATGAACAATAATTGAATGTATTTAGTAGTCTTATAATTATTTTGTACCTTTATACAAATGGTACGCACGATGACCAAGCTGCACGAAACCAGTTTATGCAGATCCCTCATTGTAGAATAATATGATTGGTATAGACCTGCACAGACCGCGGCCCGCCGATACTATGTCAGTGGCCCGCCAGGAAAAATATTCCCTCGTACATTAGAAGGAAAATATGGCTGAGGTTTACAAATAATATTAAGCACATAATTTGAATCACGCGCGTTATTAAGTGGGCTCGCTGTGCAGTTGCATGATGCGTACTCGGAAATGTTCGTGTAACTCAAAAATCCTGATTGGTTGTGTGATTTGGCGTTTTTAGAAGGCCTAACCTAACAGATTATTTGAATGTCTTGAACACACGGCTTCAAGGAAAACATCAACTGCAATCTCAGCTATACCTACACTCATGTTTCATCCTTCCTTCCAGTGCAAGCTGGGTCTTTTTAGATTTTTATTATCAGAGATTTTCCAAATTACAAGAAAAAAACTTAAAAAATCGTTAATCTTAGCTTTGTCGAAAAGTTAGATATTTTGATACTAACTTTTCGTGAACCATTCCTCCTCTATTGGACATAATTAGCAATCCTATCACCATTTTAGCTGAAATTGCACCAGAGTCAAAAGTTATTTTTAGATAGTTGTTTTTATTTTGAGATACTTATCTTTGCAGTCGGAATTGGGGCAATTTTGCAACTTCTCCATTAGAGTTAATAGCTCCGGTTACTGAAATCTCAACAAATTCATATTCCATTTTGCAACTTTTATCCCATTTTATTTCCAAACAGGAAATTAAACAAATGAGGATATAATTATTATTAAACTATGTTTATTCATAAAATGGTTATTGTATTTGAAATTTGTTCTTAATGAGATCAGTACAATATAGGAATCGGTTCTATAACCGCAAGCGCCCTACTTCCACAACTGATTAAATTACAAGGAACAACACTAAAGCAAAGCAACTATGTTATATTATCATCGTTAACGATGTTCACAAGACATTTCTACACTTGGGAGCAAATAAATCGAGCCACTACCTTTTTTCACGTAAAATGGTAAATATTTTTGGTAATATGGAACGTATCAATTCGAACTATATATCGCCTAAAAGTTTAGTTAATAACCTTTACAATGAGGGTAAATTATTGAATAATAACCTTATTGAATGATAAATTATTGGCTCTGCAAGAAAAATGGTAATTTTGATAGAAAATTTAGTAGGGCTAAAACAGTCCATAAAAACAATAAAAAACAAAATTATTGCAAAAAAAATATTCTTAATAACTGGTATTACCCCCCCGTGCCCTGATACATTCTTGTAGCCTATTAGTCATCGATCTGATCAGCGTTACGATGACATATTGTGGTATGTTCTCCCACTCTTCAAGCACAGCGACTTTAAGCTCGGGAATGGATGAAACAGCGGGAACCCTGGCTCGGACTCTCCGTTTTAGCTCGTCCCATAGGTGTTCGATCGGGTTCAAATCGGGACTTCGTGCTGGCCATACCATTTGTTGAATCCCGATCGCAGACAAGTATTCCGTAACGATCTGCGCGGTATGAGGTCTCGCATTGTCATGCATAAACAAGAAATTTTCTCCGACAAAACCAGCATACGGCATTACGTGGTTTTCAAGAATGTCAGTTATGTATCGGTCAGCTGTTAATCCACGTCTACCACTGCCATCGTTGGCGGGGTCGACGAAGACAAGTTCCGTTTTTCCGTCTAGAGAAATTCCTCCCCACACCATACAAGAACCACCACCAAAACTCACAGTCTCTCGAATGCAACATTGGGCAAATCTTTCACCAGGACGTCTATACACTCGGTTTCTCCCGTCATTGCTAAAAAGACAGATTCTTGACTCGTCAGAAAACAAAACTGACCTCCAGTCTTCTAACGTCCAATTAATGTGTTCTCGAGCAAACTCCAAGCGAGATCGGCGATGAGCTACAGTCAATTTTGGGCCAGTTGCTGGTTTGTGTGATGTTAAATTTCGTTCTTTTAGTCTTCGTCTCACTGTCCACCTACTGATTGAGACTCCTCGAACGTCACGTAACGCTTGCTGTAGCTGAACAGCATTAAGTCCACGGTCGCGCAACGAATTGGTTGCAATAAAGCGGTCGTCACGTTCTGTTGTTGCCCGTGGTCGGCCAGTTCCAGGTCGCCGAACAAAAGCACCAGTCTCCAGATACCTGCGGTATACCCGCTGTACCTTTGAACGACTCAAATGAAGTCTGCGTGCCACTTCACGTTGTCCGTGTCCAACCTCAAGTAAAGCTACAACTTGGGCAGCTTCCGTCGGTGTAGTATCCATTTTATCAGGTTATTTTGATTACACAGACACAGATAAAGACAACAATAACAAGTAATATGGGTATGATTAACAAAAACCTCAAATTTAATCTTTTCTTAACAGAGTACAATAAAAATGTCATAAGCAAATTAAATGCGATAATTTTATTCTACCCTTTAAACTTTAATTTAAATAAAAAAAAAATGAAATTTTGACAACTAACTACCCTCTTTGTAAAGGTTATTAAATACCCTTTTAGGCGATATATGTTTCGAATCGATGCGTTCCATAATACCAAAAATAATTACCATAATGCGTGAAAAAGGAAGTGGCTCGATTTATTTGCTCCCAAGTGTATTATAAAGGTTTAAAAAAAGCCACTCAGACAGCGACAGCACCCCACGCTCTCCTCATGCGAAGGGAGTGAACGATCATCGAGGGCTGGTGGTAGGTCTACCACCGCCCGCCTCACGCTCAGGGCACCGCGCCACGTCTCATCAACGTGACTTGTGAGGACTCACATAGTGTGAAAGTCTCGAGAAGAGCTTACTATAGAAATGATCCTATGAAGTAAGGTCTTAACTCGAACTCACAAAACCGAGGGGTGTCATTCACTCGCGGAGAATCTTAACACCGCGATTCAGAAAGGCGCGTCATCGGCACAACGCCATCTAGTGGGACGTTTTTAGAGTTTTTGAAATAGATCTTGACCTCGATCCGTCGATATGGCCATGATAACCGTGTGACATATTTATTTTTAGATTAAAATTATGTCAAAGTTGTAAGGTTAGTTGTGTTGTTTTTATAGAATATTACTACCACATACATAATCTAAAATTATTAAAATATCCATTACAGCGTCTGATCGGCTTTCACCATTATTAGTTATTATTTGACTGCTACTTTATTCACATTTTATAAGTTAATGTTAAAAATAAAAGGAAATAAATTAGCAGTTAAAACGTCTACATTCATCACCACTATAATAACATGTCGTATTGTGCAAACGCACGAGTGTCATGGCCGCCATGATAACACGGGATCTATAGGAACTAAATGTTATGGAGTGTTGTTACTAGATGTCGCTACTGACGGCGTATATTTATAGGTCAAACTAGAATTTTTAGAAGGCCGTTTAATGTAGAATATTTATTAATTCGACATGTGTGTACTATAATAGGCTCCTGGATTTATGAAATATTCAAAATTTTGCAACCTTCATTGTCCTATATGTGAAATATTCCCGTGTAACTGTGTAAACCATTATGATACTCGTATTTACACGGACATACTTTGTGCCCAAACAGGTACCGCGCTATCCCTTGCTTAGTAGTGCGAGTATTTTGTGATCCCTGACGGAAGAAAAGGTGTATTTTATTTGTAATTGAGACAATCTAGATAACTTAACAATATTTCACTCACCTACAGCGTCGAGAAAGAGTTTTTTTATGCTATTGTAATATATAGTTTTTGAATTCCCCCCATAAGCGATTTTTTTTCCGAAAGAGGAAAAAATAAATAAGTAATTGTTGTATTTCCCTTTTTTTGGGGAAAATAAATAAGAGCGTTGATGAGTTGGGAGGGACAACGCTATCCACATCTTTCTTGTTAGCTAAGTGTGGTCCAACCGATTAGTGGCAATCGTGACATATTTTTAATCAAAACAATCGTTCGAAAATGTCTCCATTTTTCCCGAAGAGGATTTTCTTTTCAATCGTTTTGCTCTTAAAATTGGACAATGGATCGGGTTTATTGTTATTGGATAACGTTTCTTTTTCTGTTTGTTTTGTCTGCTTTCATTAATAACAAAAACCTATTTAGCTTCTAAGCGTGTTTTTAAATTTCAGAGTTTGAATTCAAATTCAGATTGGAAAATATTTTTTAACAAACAGCACGCGAAATTAAAATTTTCTTGATTTTTTTTTTTGCAATTTGGGGATCAGTGTCAGATTGTTGAACAAAATTTTATTAGCGACCGTAACACGATTGTTAACTATACAGAATTGTAATCATTATAGCCATCAATACAACCATCAGAAAAAAAATAATTTCACCGACTACCCTTGTGGATCCACATCAATAATACATAAACAATTGAATACTGTCTAAATGTTTTTCAAATTACTTCTACTGAAGCAAACGTACTTATTCATTGGCTATTCAGAGGTCAATGCCCCCATAAAGTTGGTGACCACGACCTGTGTAATGGAGATCGTTTCTCATCTTACTGGAGCACTAAAGTATGCCAGTTTATTACTACCGTTTGCAATTTTCAGTTTCCGCAGTTGTTTATTAAATAACTTTGGTATTTGAATGTCAAACGAATGAATAATACCTAGGAGTCTCTGTAGTTTTGTATGGAATTTTGATAATAATAGGGTAGTTAACTAAAAAATCTAATTAGTCCGTCAGATAGATTTCCAAAAAAATATTGGACACGTATTTTTTCACGTAAATCAACAATGAAGGCGATAAAGTGCTTTGAAAACTCGTGTGACGTCATATTCATTACATTAGTATGACATTTTTTATCGGTGAGTGACGTCACGACCCCCGACTCAAATCTTTTTATCTTCGTATTTTTTTATTGATTTGATAAAACAAAAAATACGAATCTAATATTTTTCGATAATCTAACAGACGGACTAATTAGAATCATGTTTTTTTAAGTCAGTACGAGTAAACATCCCTATTATTAGGACATGACATTTATCTAACACCCCCAACATGCCCCCCATGATAATTATTACATGGGACTTAAACATAACTGGTGAAAGGGTATGGAATTAGATATTACTTTCTAACCCTACTCTACATAACCTCTGGGAATTACAGGCGAACTATTTTTCAGGGAGATGTGAGTACAATTCAATCAAAGGAATTCTCACAATGACAATACATTTTTATGACAGACATTAAGGCTTGATCCGCAGCCAGGATCGTCTCCTCACGAGAGAACTCCTCAGTGGTTAATTGCACGGACTAACTAACACGTATACGCGTTCAATTCTCATAGCTTAACCTAATTTTTCATTGCTATGAAAGCTTGTTTTTTTCTAATTATATTTATTGACTTTAGTGCTACTTTTGGCTGAAATATTTTCACTTTATTTCGGTTCTCTAGTCCATTACGGAAGATAAAGGCAACGAGATTCGAATAAAAATAAAAGAGCTGACGTAGCACTTTCTTCAAAACCTTTTCCTGAAATACCTGAAACAATGTCCTTTACAAAAATCATTGTAACAATAAAAATTGTGCAAAATCAGAGTAAAAATCCCCGGTAATACCAACCTTCCGGAAAACGAGGGTCCAAGATATTGTTTAAGTAGGAATCAGAACCAGATGGGTTCTTCAGTAACTGAAACATGATGTCAACTATTTTGGCATTTTGGATTTTTTTAGTTGACGCTTCTCGTGACCCAAGGGGTGGCTTTTATCTTGGCCAGAGGATAAGTGTTGCCATACAACGTGGGAATGCCGCCAGTCTTTTGGGCACATTACCTGCTGACAGCGTTGAGGAGCAGTTTTTTGATGCCCTTTTATAGTTTATTGTTAGTTTATATATTCGTTTTTAATTAATGTACATAGTTAGTTTTTAGCATTTTTGTACTAAAATGTCTTGGTCCTATGTTTGCAAAGAAATGTTTAAGCAGGTTGTATGTACGGAAAGCTCTGTGGTTGACACATTATGAAATTGAGTCGTTAAGAGTCTTTGGTGAAATTGCTGAGCGTTTGGCTGCTGCGCTGCGTACACGGAACAAATATTTTGTATGACGTACAGGAAGTTGTTCCGGGTCTGGCGGTATGTGTATGTGGTCCACTGTCACGGCCACAATCATATTCATATTAAACTATCTGTTCCCGGCATGCGTTGCAATGCTCTTTTTCCTACCTACTACCTGCCTACGTACCAACTACCTACCTACCTACCACCCTACCTACTACTCTACCAACTACCCTACCTAGCAACCATACCTACTCTACTATCCTACTTCCTACCCTACCTACTACTCTACCTACTACCCTGCCTACCTACCTACCACTTTCTCACCTTTTAAACCTTCCCTGGAGTTACACTAATATTTGAACACTAAAATTAGCCAAATCGGTCCAGCCGTTCTCGAGTTTTAGCGAGACTAACGAACAGCAATTCATTTTTATATATATAGATAGTAAATAAATAGAGCCCTTCTGCAGGATCCATCGCGCTCGGCTGCCTGCAGCGTATTGAGCGATGAGGTGCATGGATTCATAATTTATAATAGTGCGTTTAGAAGTTGAAAGTGTGCGAAACAGGTTTGTTTCAATGCGCCCGTTTCATTTATCTGGATGTCTTAGTTTCTCTGTTTTGTTCTGTCTTACACTTTTTATCATATTTTTATCTTTATTACTAAGTATTCTCATTAGTATATACACCTATTTCACATAATTATATTAGTACTTACTCATACACACACACATAATTATAAACACAAAGTACAAAACTGTTTCACATTCGTCACTTCACCATGTCAGGGCCAGTTGAAAACCAGCGTCGGGCACTTCTGCTCGGCTTTTAGCTGAACTGGTCCTATTTGGCGCAGCCGTGAGATGCACACACTGTTTCAGTTTAGATTGTTAGTTTCTTTTTATATTTTTTATTGTCTGTTGTGTGCACTTGTGGAATGTGCTAAATAAATATGTTTTCTTTCTTTCTTTCTTTCTTTCAGGATATACCCCACCTCTTTTCTTACCCATCCGTGTGGCTGTGTAAGCCACTTGCACTTTCGAGGATGTAAACAAAGCCAATAAAAGAGGTGTGCAGTTTACTGCGGCATTACTGAAGGTCATGTCCTTGATGAAAGTCCTTTTTTTTTTGGGGTGGAAATCATCAAATGACTCCTCCAGTAGGGAGTGTCAGACTTCTACTGACTTAAAACCACCCATGTTCCTTCTTAGTTCTTTATGTCGAGGCCGCGGTATCTCTTCCGAACAACCCACAGCCCCGACGGGTTGATGAAAGTCCTTCATCGATCTTACAATCTGTCTCCATTTCCCTCGATGTTCGGCTTTCCTTAGAGCAGTTGTAACAGAGAGTCCAGTGAGTGCGGTAACTTGGTCACACCAACGGTTAGGTGATCGGCCGCGTGGTCTCTTTCCTTCGATCTTGCCCACCACGATTAATTTGTCTAGGTCATCTGGTTGTGTTGAGAGTCGGCTCAGTCTTACCTAGAGGACGGACGTGCCTCTCGCGATCGCGTGCTCTAGTTAGCAAAGTGCATACGCATCACAACTGTGTGGCCGATCCGTGCGTCATCAGTTCGCTCGGAGTGGTCGCGATGACCCAGATACTGTTTGTGCGAAACATGCTTAATCATCATATCATTTGTTAAGGTGAAGACATCTTTCACCGACATGGCTTCGCAAACGCAGAAAATAACATTAACTACCAATTTGGAACATGAGCTGTTTAAGTATTACAGCGAAGAAAAAGCAAAGCGAGAAGAATTACAATGTCAAGTAATGGAGCTTAAAACCGAAATGGAAAAGCTACGAGAAATTTTGAAACACCAAACTGATCAAGAGAAAAATAAGGCCACTGAAAAGCCCAACGAAGATATTTCACCTAAACCTATCGAATATGAGACGGATGAGGAGGAACTAGCCAGAGAAACGGAGTGGATTAGGATAGAAAATAAAAGAAAAAAACGTAAGTTGAACAGTACGCTGACTCCCCCCTCCCAAAATAATGCTAATAATGAACAAGGGAACATAAATCCCAAAAAAACACCAAAGCCACCCCCAATAAATGTGCAGGGTGTTAAAGATTACCAGTCTTTCTATGACTCAATAGCCAGTACTAAGGGCGACACGTTCACCATAAAAATGATGAACGGGGATAGCGTCAAAATAAATGCAACAAATGAAGATGCCTATAGAGAGATTACGAAGCTACTAACTTCAAATAATTTACTTTGGCACACGTATGAAAACAAACAAACCAGACCGATAAGAGTGATGGCCAAAAAGCTTCATCATACATGCCAGCCAGAAAGAATTGTAGAGTACCTGAAAAACAAGGGCTACAAAATTGAAAATGCTGTAAGCAAATTGAGTTGGAGGAAAAAAGAACCACTCAACATGTTTATGTTGACATTTGAAAAAGATGAAGATATAAACAAAGTTTATGAAATCACTAATATTCTAGGGTGCAAAGTTGAAATCCACCCACTTAGAGCATCTAAGCTAGTTCCTCAGTGCAAAAGATGCCAAGCCTATGGACACACCCAAAAGTACTGTTCGAAAGAACCAAGGTGCGTCAAGTGCACGGGCAAACACCTCACAACAGACTGTGTGAAATCGGCACAAGATAAACCAAAATGTGTCCATTGTGGTGAGCCACATCCAGCTAACTATAGAGGGTGTATAGTAGCAAAGGAGATGCAAGTATTAAAAAGTAAATACACTAAGAAGCAAACTGTATCCCAACCAAAGAAGCATACCGAACCATCAGCTACCAAAGAAGCTAATGTAAAGATGGGAATGACCCACCAACCACCCAAGAAGTCCTCGTACTCTCAAGCAGTCAAAAATAATATGGAGACAAGTTCGGAGTCAAAACTCGACCAAATCTTAAGTCTAATGTCAACATTTGATGAACGGCTTAAAAAACTAGAAATGAGTGCCAAAAAAGCTCCAATTCATCTGCGAAAATGATTAATAACCTCAAGATCATGGCTTGGAATGCTAATGGACTGCTGCAACACCAACATGAGTTACAAGTAGTCCTAGATACAGAAAACGTAGATATATGCTTAATTTCCGAAACACACTTTACACGACAATCATTTGTTAAATTTCAAGGCTTCAAGATATATCATGCCCTGCATCCTGATAACTCCGCGAGAGGAGGCAGCGCCGTCATAATAAGAGAAAACATACATCATTATGAACAGACCAAATGTGAAGATCAGGAAATGCAAGTGATCGGTGTAACTATTAAAATGAAAAGATATATGTACGACTCCGTTACTATAGCAGCTATATACATCCCCCCAAAACACGCACTAAAAAAAGAGCAATACAAGATACTCTTAGCGCTACTTGGAAACAGATTTATATTAGGTGGAGACTTCAATGCCAAGAATACCTATTGGGGCTCCAGATTAACTACTACAAAAGGCAGAGAGCTACTAAGTGCCATACAAGAAACCAAATCAGAGGTTCTATCAACTGGAAAACCGACATATTGGCCAACAGACTCAAGAAAAATTCCAGACTTAATTGACTTTTTTATTTATAAAGGAATATCCTCTGACTTTATAAGTGCCGAAGAAGGATTTAATATGAACTCTGATCACTCACCAATAATTTTATACATTAGTGAATATGTCAAACAGAGAGAAGGCAATCCGTTTCTCGTGAACAAGTTCACAGACTGGGAATCCTTTAAAATAGACTTAGAAAATAAAATAGACTTAAATATATTCATAAATGATAAGCACCAACTTGATTTAGAACTAAGCAAATTTATTGTAGATATCCAACAAACTGCATGGGCTAATACACCCGAGAAAAGAAGAACTGTGAAGGTTAACACTTATCCAAAAGAAATAACAGATCTGATCAGAGAAAAAAGAACATTGAGAAAAAAGTGGCAGCGAAACAGGTTTCCCCATGATAAGACACTGTTAAATAGAATAACTAAACAAATTAGGAAGGCAATCAAGAAATTTAGGGACGAAAATTTAAATAGGCATCTTCATCAACTCACTAATGATCGATCGACTGATTATTCACTATGGAAAGCCACAAGGAACCAAAAACAACCTATTGCTCACATACCGCCAATAAAAGAGCTAAATGGACAATGGGCAATAAGTAATGAGCAAAAAGCATCAAGGTTTGCCCAACACTTGGAGGACACTTTTACACAAACCGAGAGCGCTAACCAAGATCTCCACTGGGAACAACTACTACAAGTAGACCAAGAAATAAAACTTGTAACACCAAAAGAAGTATTCAAAGAAATCAGAGATCACATCAGCCCAAAAAAATCCCCTGGCTATGACCTTATCACAGGGGAAATCCTAAAGAATCTACCAAGAAAAGCCTTGGTGAAACTTACTAAGATACTTAATGCTTCTTTTAGACTAAAGCATGTTCCAGACCTATGGAAGGTTGCAGAAGTGATCATGATCCCCAAATCAGGGAAACCACCTCAAGATGCATCATCATACAGGCCTATCTCCTTGCTGCCAGTGATGTCAAAGCTTTTCGAGAAACTACTTCTAAAACGACTAAAACCAATTATAGAAAATAGCAACATAATACCAGAATATCAATTTGGATTCAGAGAAAAACATTCAACGATAGATCAGGTGCATAGAATTACAACAGTAATTGAAAAAGCTCTTGAAGATAAGAAAGTATGTACCACTGTATTTTTAGATGTAGCCCAGGCTTTTGACAAAGTCTGGCACAAGGGATTGATTTATAAACTAAGAACTATGTTGCCAAAACAGTTCTCAGATATATTAGAATCATATTTAACTGGTAGAGTCTTTAGAGTAAGGCAAGAAAACGCCTATTCTGAACTAAAAGAAATAAAAGCTGGTGTACCACAAGGAAGTGTTCTAGGCCCGGTCCTGTACCTATTGTACACATGTGATATACCAGAACTAGAAAATGCAACTATCGCTACTTTTGCTGATGATACCGCAATAATGTCCACAGGATCAAGTCACAAGGAAGCTGTGGTAAAAGTACAAACAGCAATAAATCAATTCTATGATTGGACCAAAAAGTGGAAGATAAAGTTGAATGAAACAAAATCCATTCACATTGACTTCACTAACAAGAAATCGGAACACAACCCAGTATACATAAACAACAAAAGTATACCGTACGAAAACACTGCCAAATATCTTGGTATGACCCTAGACGCAAAGCTTCGCTGGAAAGCCCATGTCAAAAAGAAACGAGAAGAATTAGAAATTCGTTACAGAAGCATGAACTGGTTACTAGGAAAGCATTCCGCGTTGTCAGTTTCTAACAAAATCCTGATCTACAAATTAGTCCTTATGCCAGTATGGACCTATGGTATACAACTATGGGGTTGTGCCAAAGAAAGCAATGTAGAAATTATTCAAAAATTCCAGAACAAAGTACTCAAGAACATCGTGAACGCGCCTTGGTATATACGAATTGACGACATCCATCGGGACCTGAATATAGAGTTCGTAAACAGCATAATCCAAAAATATGCAGAAGCTCATGAACATCGGCTTCATCATCATGTTAATGTTGAGGCCATCCAGCTCCTCGATAACACGGACATAGTAAGAAGGCTTAAAAGGACTAAACCTTTTGAGTTAGTGTAGTGTAATGTAGTGTAACATATCTGTGACTTTACCGCGAGTGTAATATACGAGTTATTTATATGGACACAAGAACAAAGTGACTTCACCTTAATAGACGCTAAGTAAACGCAATGGACGTGCTCTTAGATATACTTTTACTTTTAGCAAATTAAGTTAGATTAAAATTGCTTATTAGCCTTACTAGGCTAGATTGTAATAAAATAAACAAATTAAAAAAAAAAAAAAAAAAAAAAGGTCATCTGGTTGAGGACGGGCAAGGCTTGCAATGTTAGCTCAAACTGGGCGAGTATTACTTAAGTCCATCGAAACGGAAAGGAGAAGACTGTGTTTGTTGCAAACAATTTAATTAAAATGCTATAGGATCATTATACGGATACGCATTCGTATTAACAGCCAACAAATCGTGAATAAGCGCTCCGTGTACGGCAGGGTAACAGTAAAATTGTGCCTTAATTCAATATTAAATCATACTATGAATTTTGAACAACAGTACGTGCAACAGTAGTTAATTGATGACAATAATGCTGACTGGCTATTTCACTGGACTGATTATTTGATTGTTGTCAGTATGTCATCAGTGAGTCGGTTCTTGTAAAAGAACATTTATGTGTATATCTGGCGCAAAATCGTGCATGATGATACTCGACGTACATATTCATAAAATGGAAAAGAAGCGAGATTGACAAATATATCATTACTTACTTACCACGAGTATTTATTTACCACGTATGTCTCAAAATTTTTGTGACGGCTCATTACATACCGAGTTTCCTCCGTGCCCGGGAAAGATGTGGCGAGATGACAAGAGCTCTCGGAAATACAAGAAGAGACCTTTGTTTGTCCAGCAGTGGGGTACAGACTTTTACAAAAAAAAAGAAGAGAGACTAAGTGTTTTGGGCTTTTCCATCAGCAACTGCCACGAAGCCTGGATTTCTGCCGTTGATGGCAATATGGCCACCTGCTATTACATGAAACCTAAAACATAACTGGCGAAATTTGGGTGTACTATTAGGTTCCCCTACCTCTGCCTAACCCTTTGGGGATTAATGTATACGTCATGTAGGATTAGGTATGTGGAAAAAATGGCACACTCGTGCGAGTGATGTCAATAAGCGTTTGTACGCCTACGCGCACTTTATGTTGAAATATTCTTCCACTTAACGTCCCTCAAAGAATAGTAGTGAGAATTGAAAATTAACCTTTTGTGAAACGAATACAATACATATTACATTTTATATTAGTGTCAATTCTTGGAAGATCACTTAGACGAAATATGACAATAAGTCGTTCAAGTTCTAACACCACGTAAGTAAATTTTTGGTGTTTTCATTTTTATGCCATTCGCTAGAGAATCGGAAGACTGTTTGCTTCAGCCAATCAGAAACAAT
Source organism: Diarsia brunnea (assembly GCA_949774965.1). NCBI lineage: Eukaryota > Metazoa > Arthropoda > Insecta > Lepidoptera > Noctuidae > Diarsia > Diarsia brunnea. Next base: position 17,396,459 of record OX459002.1, on the reverse strand, counting down.
CACCGTCTCTATTTCTATTTGCCGTGAATACAAATTACAAAATGGTATTGTGCCATTACCTGGACATAATGTATTATTTATGCAGTTTTGAACCCTCTCATCATCATCAGCCATAAGACGTCCACTGCTGGACAAAGACCTCCCCATAGAACGCCATAATGAACGACAGCTTGCCGTTCTCATCCACCGGTTGCGGGCGACTTTCACAAAGTCGTCGGTCCACCTGGTAGGAGGCCTACCAACGCTGCGTCTTCTGGTTCGTGGTCGCCACTTGATAACCTTTCTTCCCCATCGGTTGTCGGTTCATGGAGCGATGTGGCCTGCCCATTCCCACTTCAACTTGCATATTCTGAGAGGTATGTCAGTGACCCTGGTTCTTCGGCAAGAACCCTCTCATAGATAAATGGAAAGAGGGAAGGGGGGAGGCTTTTGCCCGGCAGTGGGACAAATCATCATCTGCCTAGTCTTTTCCCAACTATGTTAGGATCGGCTTCCAGTCTAACCGGACAACTGAATACCAGTATTTCACATGGAGCGACTGCCTATCTGACCTCTACAACCCAGTTAATACTAGGTAATACAATACTCTTTGGTAATACTGGATGTCAGAATTTCAGGTCACTGACTACCTGTAACGACTGCCAAAGATCTATATATGGCAGCCGGGACCAACTGCTTAACGTGCTTTCCGAGGCACGGAGGAAACTCGGTATGTCGGGCGGTCACCCATCCACAGACCGACCTAGGCAAGCACAGCTTTACCTAAAGATCGACCCGAGTGGCAGTACTTAATAAGCCACGAGCTGTGGGACACATCAAACGCGTAATAAAAAATGACACTCACCTGTAAGTTACTATTTTTGACTTACGCAAAGCTAGAACTTTAACGACGAACAGTGTCAATACCCTTCTAGCCTAACCTTATTCTAGAAATATTCATCCACTTGTCACTCAAAGAATGGATATTGAAATTTCTGTGCTAGACACTTAACAAAAGTTCCCTTTAAACGATATTGTGTCTGAAGTGAAATAGAACCTCTATTCAAGAAATTGACTAAAGGCTGATTTTCTTTTGTTAGTTATGTCTTATCTGAAACAAATAATTGTCAGCTTGACATATTTTCTATACACAGTGTAATCGGACCCTCTAAGAATCCGTCAACCAAGTATTTTGTACATCAAACTACGCATAATGGGAAACGACTTTCTTTTGGGGCAAAAAATCACGTTTTGGGGTCAAACTCAATGTATCGCAACCCTTAAAAAACCCTTAAGCCGTAAAAAAATACTTCAGTATTAAAAAATATACTTGTGAAAAAGTTAGAAATTCGACCTTCAGTATCTCCGGAATAGGGTAGTTAACAAAAAAAATCTAATTAGTCCGTCAAATAGATTTCCAAAAAATATTGAACACGTATTTTTTCTTTTTTCACAAATCTTTGACGCGTTTTATCTTCGTCAATTTTTATTAATTTGATAAAACAAAAAATACATCCAATATTTTCCGATAATCTAACAGACGGACTAATTAGAATCATATTTTTTTTAGTCAGTAAACATCCCTATTAGTGGGATCCCAGGTCTAAAACCAAAAAAATATCGAAATGATGAGGAGAATAAGTACCTTTCGGCAAATTCAAACAATAGGCGGTATTTTCTCTAAAAGTACTCTTAAAATCTATTTACTATTTAGCTCAATAACAGGGAACATAAAACCGTGCTCCCTTTGTGGGTAATCAATTGATCTGCCGTTCCTAGAAACGGCTCTTTAGAAAGCCCAGCATATGTACTTAAGTATATTGTTGTTGAATATACCAATAACGCTACACTGACTACAGGAACCAAAAGGCTACTAGATCCCCTCTGTTACCAAGAAGACAATGTGTATAGTGGTCTAACCTCACTGTAGCCAAACTTGGCCCATCAATCATGATGAAGGACCTCAAAGTTGAGGCTATTGTGGCGCCCCCCACCGGCGCGATTATCCCGTTTATTATTTGGACTCTTTTGTTAAGTTTAGCTGGAGATTTTATCCGTCTCAGAAAAGAACGTGATATAGGTACCTAATAATTTTTGCTTTGAAAGTATCTGGAATCGGTTTTTATTCTTCTGATTCTGGGGGTTGAATAGTGTTACATAGTATAAATATATATGTCACATCACATTTCTTATAGAACCTGTCTGGTTTTTCTATGAGGAGTTCGATTTCATTTTTGTAATTCTTGATTTTGTAACGCATCTATAATCAAAAGGCCTACCTTTTGATTAAAGCTGCGTTACAAAATCAAGAATTGCGTCCTACATTTATCGGCCAATTTGTTCACTATTCGTTAACAAATTAAAAAAATTTGCTCAAAATTAGAGAAAAATTAAAGCGAAAAATGAAGGCAATGTAAGAAAGTCATCATCATTTCAGCCGAAAGACGTCCACTGCTGGATATAGGCCTCCCCCAAGTGCCACCACATTGATAGGTCCCTAGCGTCTCGCATGCAGTGGATCCCCGTAACCCTCACCAGGTCATCGGTCCACCTAGTGGGGTAAGAAAGTAAATAAAAGAAAAATTGGAAAACGCTAACAATATTGAATATTATGGGAACAGATGTGGTATAGCGATCTTTATTGAAAAACATATTTTTTGGAGTAATAAGTTCTTGAGACACTAATTTACATGTTTATTGAGGAGCTTGTGAGAAAATCATAATTTTAATAGTCACAAGTGTCGATCGTCGAGTCTGAGCAGCGTTTGCCAAGCACAGAAACTTGGCATATAATGGATAGTGACCCGAAGCAACCATCCCGTATACGCCAATATTCTTTCATGCCTAAGAAAGTACTGTGATAGTCGTTACAGGTAGTCAGTGCTCCAAAAGTTTCAGTCTTACTAAGGAGTATTATCTGACAAACAGTCTTACTGGGGAGTGTTCAGCAGTACCAATTGGGTATTGGAAGTCAGATAGGCGGCCTCTACATTCAAAATACGAGTTATTCACGAACTCGACCCAAGTAACCGGACACACGTGTGTCCAGTTGGTGAAACTCAAAATTAGTTTCACTTATTATTTCATCATCTAGACACTAAAAGTAGTAGTAGTAGTACTAAAAGTAGTACATAGTGTAACTTAAATTAGATGATAGCTGCATCCGTTTAGACGGAAACCGTCCCCAACATAATTGGAAAAAGGCTAAATCGATGATTACCTACTATTTCTATTGGAATCGAATTTCACAAACAAGAGGATACCAACTGAAATTGGTTTGTAGAATTTTATACGCCATTTTAAACTAGCTTCCCCTGCATTTTTGTTTTGTTTTTAGCGCGCATACCATTCAAATATTTACCAACTGTTTTTCAGATATTTCAAACTGTATGTTTTGGTGAAAAGTGGTGCTTATATTTAGTAATGACGAAGAGTGGAGATGTTTATTTATAGTCAACTTTGGCAATTTGATTTAATTAGATTGTTGGTTATAGTATCCTTGTTTTAAAGCTTTTAAATTAAATCCTATTTACTTAATAAAATAGTACAATAAAATGGCTGTTAGTAAAACACGAGAGTTCAAAATGATACTTTTATATATATTTTTATGATTTAAACTATTGTATGTACAAAATCTACTAATCTATATTTTACGTGCTTGTAATCCAAACTGAGATTTTAAAAATTAATTACTACCTTCGATATGTATTTTTATGTTGTGATTAAATAAAACAATTGTTCTGTATTTGGGTATTAAATCCATTTCACGAAAGAAGTCCCGCAGACGCAGCGCTGTAGGTATGTACTATCGACCTGCACTTTTTACAACTTTTGGCATCGTAAATAAACCTTATAACGCACTAATCCATTAATAAACTCACAAAATATCTACCGCAACAAACGCACCTTGATAACATCGACAAACGACAACATGGCCGATCTTTCAAATTTAGTTCCACAATTATCCGCGGGACTTCTTTCGTGAAATGGACTTTACTAGTATAACCACACTAATGCGTCTGTACCATAAAAAAACAACTGCAAAATAAAATTATTTACAAGACTTTTATTTCAACCTTACAACAAGCAATAATTAGCTTATAAACTAAATTAAAACAAATGGCAAGCAGAAACATCTATCCGTCTGCCATATGTATTAGTTTCATAAAACGTTACACATTCTTTTCCAAGTTTTTTGAAGTTATACATACTGGCTGTTGGAGGTCCAATTTATAGCCGGTTATTAAAAACAAAAAATTGCTATTTCCCACAAAACTAAAGTAACTACACCACATAACAGAAACTGTTCTTTCTGTTCTGTGACGTACACACTCAAAATGTATGGAAAAGCAGTTTTTTTTTAATAGCCGCGTACCGACCGAGCGCGCAGCCTCGCGAGGCAATTCATGCGGTCGGTCAGGACGTGCCTCACCCGAAGGAAACAATGAAAAAATGTAAACGATCGTGTCGTGCGGCATACACCCGGGGTTGCCTCGCGAGGCGGCGCGCTCAGTCAGTACGCGATTATTTACCGATCAAAAATTTCTATGAGCGCAGAATGATGTACTGAATACGTGGTCACCGCATTAGCCTTGGTGTCCCTTCCACCCTGTATACTGTTTGTGTGTATTGATAGAATATGTCAGTTACACCAAGAAAAAACAAAGTATAGAGAGATTTTGAATAGTTTGTAGTAATTTTTTTTTCATCTACAACTTAATTAAAAATATTAACGTCATTGACGGTGCGTAATTTTTCCCTATAGGGACTTGACAAGTGATATTCAGCCGACATAAGCTTTCCGTAAGCAAATGACGTTTTCACCATCATCTTTTACGTTTCAAGAATGTCGGTAAAAAACGTATAATCACAAAATTTCTGCTATCGGTGGCAAAAAAGGAATCGAACAAAACCGAACTGACTTCGAAAATTAAAGTTGTTTTACATTATTTAGTACATTTAGGATGACAGTTTTTTTCCGATAACATTTTTTTTTTAATTTTCACACTTGCAAACATAGGCACTAAAGATTTGGTGATACGTTTATATTAGATTGGGGGCGTGTTCGTCTTCCTCATTCATGCCCTCCAGGATTTGTCTCCGATCTTCAGCGGCAGCTGAATTATTTGAAGACTGCGATGGCATCGTTGAACGCCTCAACTGGTAAATAAAAACAAGTAATTAACTGGCTTTTTCTTCGAAATGGTTTTGCAATTAGCACAATTTTTGAAACTGAAAAATCCCGACTTTGCTCTTCATACTTAGTGCATCAGTCGATGCGATATTTTGTATATGAAGTCCAATATGTCCAAAATGCCCATGACTTTTAAGAAAATTGATCATTATCATGTTCATTTTGGGCAGGACGGTGCCCAAAATGAATCTTTATTATATAGTATAAAATAAAGTCACTCCCGCTGTTTGTACGCTTAGATTTTTTCTCGACGAATCTACGCAACTGATTTTAATACAATGTTCAGCAAAATACTGGTATGCAGCTGCATCCGGTTAGACTGGAAGCCGACCCTAACATAGTTGGAAAAAGGCTAGGCAGATGATGTTCAGCAATATACAGAGTAATTCAAGAGGAAGGTTTTAGTGTCTACTTTGCATTCGTGCAAAGCCGAGGTGGATTGCTAGTTTATTTATAAAAAGAAAACTTACTATAGTTTGACGCTTCACACTTTTACGTAGTCTTTGCAATTCCTCTCTCTTTTTACGCTGCAGGAAACCAATCTGAAAAAAATAAGATAAGATGAATAAAAAACTTTAAGCGTGTCCATCAACACAGTGTTTTGAGATCGTAACTTTAAGTCCTTTATATTTATTTGAGAAGAGTTATTTGACTTGACCATGCTTGGTTGACGATTTCGTGAAGGGTCCTTGTTTGTTGTATCCGGCTCGAAGGACCAAAATGTAGGGGACGCGACTAAGTGTTACCTGATGGACTACGCTATGCTGCTAAGTTAAGCACTCAAATAACTTTAAAGATTTTATTGAGGTAACGCTAAGGCTAAGCTATTGCTAAAATTATGGAAATGAATGCACCCGGTTGCTGACTTGCTGTCCGTTATGCACTAAGCTCGGGGCGCTCGGGCCGCATCATAATGTTAGCATTACGATGCGGCCGCAGCGAGTACTACTACTAGGTAAGCAAAACGCGGTTGATTGCAATTATTGCATCGAATAAGTAAGAATGGTTTGTTATACGTACCCTGTAAAGTATCAACGCGATGATGATCAAGATGCAGAGGCCGACCACAATGGCTATTATTATCGTCTCTACCGGTACCGATGCCTCTTGAAGCGAGATGGTTGAGGTTGTGCTGAAAAAAATATTATTGTTGGTTGTAGCCAAAATTTAATTATTTTGAGACTTTTATAAACTTTCATGCTTTTCTAAATTAATCAATAATAATAGTCCATGTCTAGTGGTGGCCCAGTGGTTGCGGCCCCGACTGCAGTGGTGGTCCATTGGTTGCAACTAACAGCAGTGATTGCCTAGTGCTGTGTACGTCGGACTGCCATAAGTCTCCAGTGCAAACAAAAGACACCTCTTATTAGTCGGGTTATGTGCGTATTGTATAATTATCGATTGTTTCTTTTTTGTTTTTTGTTGGAAAACATCGCGAGGAAACCAGCATGCCTGAGGGTCATTTTTTCTTGACAGAATGTAAAGCTAATAGGGTAGTTGACAAAAAAATCAAATTAGTCCGTCAGAAAGATTTCCTAAAAATATTGGACACATATTTTGTCTTTCTTCACGTAAAAAAAAAGAGATGATCCATTTCAGTACATTTTTTACTATAAAGTGAGTCACAAGCCTCTTTTCATCTTTGACACGTTTTATTTTCGTCAAAATTTTATTAATTTGATAAAACAAAAAACACGTATCCAATATTTTTCGATAATTATCTAACAGACAGACTAAACAGAATCATATATTTTTTTAGTCAGGAAACATCCCTATTCAGAGCCCCCTCAAATCCTCAAACCCTCCTCCTCCTCCTTAAACCTCTGACACCAGTTTAGGCACACTAACCACACGATACAGAAATAAAGAGCGGTTGGGCAAATCTAACGATGTAAATCTTTTGTTTAGTTACCTTGCATTTTTATACACGCCATCAGGAAGTTCCAGTTTAATAACACTACTTATTGTAACATTTTTATCATCATCGAGAAGTCCATCTGCGAAGGAAATAAAATAAAATAAACATTAGGTAGATTTTTTTGGAAACTGGACACGCAAGCAGTTAGAATTCTAAAATAATAAACTAAAGAGTAAACTAAAGCTGATACTTAATTGAATACAAAAATATTAACAGTAATATTAATTTACTCGAGTCAACTTATCAATTAGTCGCCGACTACAAATATGGCCGGTTTTTTCGACTCGTCGATAATCGATAACATCTCATATAATTATTATTTGGTCGTAGTTCTTACCAAGTGTTCCGGGCAGTATGGTCATCGGTATGAGGATTTTGGCAAATTCCACCTTAGTAATCAAACTGTCCACCACGCACCGGTAAGACATTGATCCCGCTGTCATATTTTCTGGTACGTATGTGCATGGAAAATATAAATTCGACGTGGAAAAATATATCTGAAAAACAAAAACATACGAGATAATTCACTAGAACGTTCCATTAAGGTTATGCAAGGTTCATTCAATTGAGTTGAAGCATTGAATTTCAACTGGTATAGCAATCCTAAATCCAGAAGGCTGGTGGTAGACGATTCACAAAACATCGTGTGTAAGATTAATTAACAAATGGCATTATCTTCAAAGTATTTTGTATTTCTCTAAAGATAATAGAAATACGAAAACAGTACGTGCTATTAATAGTTGACGAGTTCTTTCGTGAGCAAATGATCCTGGCTACAAGATAAGGTCGTGTCTATCATAAAAAAAATATTGTCACCAGAACCAAAGGTGTATGCAAAATAGGGATGTTTTCTGAATAAAAATGAATATGATTCTATTTAGTCCGTCAGTTAGATCATCAAAAAATATTGGATACGTGTTTTTTGTTTTGTCAAATTAATTAAAAATTACGAAGATAAAACGCGTCAAAGATTGTGACATCACTTTGTGGTATTAATTGTCATGCAATATGACGTCACATGAGTTTTCAAAGCACTGTCAAAGCAAAGTCTTCATTGTTTGTTTACGTGAAATATAAAAAAATATGTGTTCAACATTTTTTGGAAATCTGTCTGACATGGGTATGGACAGTCACCTGCAAAAATGCATGGACAATTCAGAAATTGAAGTGAGAAATGACGCCACCTAACGTGATAACGTTAGGTGGCGTCATTTCTAGTTCTTTTTTTTTTATTTCTAGTTATCGACTATTAAACGTTCACAGGAAAATAGACATTGCAGTATCCATACAATTTTGCAGGTACGGGTGGGAGGACGACATACCAATTAGATTTTTTTGTCAACTCTATTTTAGCTCACTCGGTTGGAGGGAACTGTTTTGAAATTCAGTTGCAAGTTTCGACCAAACTATCTCTTAAAGCAAGGAAGCATTTTGTATAGTCTAATAAAAAATCAAAGTGAATTAATTCCCTTTCATGTAATTCAAATAATTCAATTTCGTTGAGGAATCAGACCGTGTTAGTTAAGCCATTAATTTAAAAAAATCTTCGATTTCCGTACATCTGAAGGGCAATGGAATACTAAATAAGTACGACACGTTTGGCACAGTGTCGCGGGTTCGATCCCCGCACGGAACAAATATTAAAATTTGTATGGCCTACAGATAGTTGTTCCGGGTCTGGGTGTTTGTGTATGTGAGTTTAAATGTTTGTAAACGCCCGACACAGGAGAAATTACTAGTGTGGGGCAACGTTTCTTTTAAAAAAAAATAGTTCATTAACTTACCGTGACTGCAACTTCATCGTATTTGATGAACGGCTTTGTCAGCAAAGTTACATCTACTGGGAGTCCTTTCCAATTAGTCGGACCATGGTTCAAGATCTGAAATAACAAAAGGTTTTTCACTATTTGGCGCCATAACTGTCGCATTTATTAAAGACAGTGGTGATCATATCGTCAGGAGCTCGGGAAACGGATGGATGAGAGACAGAACAGAGAAGAGTGTCAGAATACAGGCGAGGCCTATACCCAAAAGTGGGTGATTCCGGGCTGAAACGATGATGATGATGAAATCTAGGCGGGTAATGGGTGTAAGGGGCAAGCATATATTTTGGGGTAAAGCGCAAAAAGATTCCACCTATCTATACTGTCCAAATGACGAATTTACTCATTTATGATTTATTTAAAAGAACGTGCCCAGTTTTCGAGCTCGTTCAGCTCGCTCTAAATCTCGTGATACTTCATTATACTTTGTATCTTTGCAAAGTAACTTCTGTATCTGTTTGAATGTGTAAAAGGTAAAGAATTACCTATCCGGGCTGGGTGACTTAAATTTTCGGGTCACTTCTTCCACTTGATATGTTTTTATATAAGTTAACATTAAATTTGACAACGTTACTGTTATATCTGCATGAATGGTGAAAACGTTACGCCCCCCTTTTTTTTTTGGGCGGTTGGAAAATCATCAAATGACTTCTTCCGCTCTGGGCAGAATGGAAGGGAGTGTTAGACTTCTACTGACTAAAAACCACCCATGTTCCTTCTTAGCCCTTTTTGTCGAGGCCGCGGTATGTCTTTCGAACAACCCGCAGTCCCGACGGGCACCTTGATCCACCCTTGATTAAATATCTTAGAAGCAGAACAGTATCGGCTTATCTCAAAACTTACTATTTTTGCCGAAATAAAAAAGCAAGATCTGCTAACTTACAGTATAGACGTGTTTTATTTTTTTTCCATTTTCTTTGATGTCTTCTTCGGTCATGTCGACATAGGGACCGATGTCAGTCTCTCTGTAAACGAGAACATAGTATTTTTTTAAGAAATAGACCCATTTAAGTTTAAAAATTAGTTTCAAGTTTGGAAAAAGTATGCATCGCACGATTATTGGAAAATCTGCGAAAATAATTCGTAAATAAAAATACAGATTTTAAAAAAAATATACGAATTCGCAAAAAAAATGCAATCAGTATTTAATCAATCATCAAATTTTTGATCGTCTTATACGGACTAGGTTTTTAGGAAAATTCCCAATATCATGTGATTCATATATTAAAATGAATACTTTTAATATTTTATACGAACCCCTTGGCAGTAATCCCACGAGGATCAGCCTCCAGAGGAATCGTTTTCTGGATGCTTAGTGTCTCGTCTTGATTGCAGCGAGTGAAAAGACGCATGGTTATGTTCATTGACTTATCCAGGTTTGTGAGATGGTTCATCTCCAGTTCGATTGTGCCGGTGGCCTGTGGATAGTAGACAACATTACAACATATAATATATATATATTTTTATTTTATTCGGTGGGTGGAAAATAATAACATATATTATAACATCACGTCTGCATTGCCCAAAAGTTTAGGTAGACATATAACATATATTCTGAAACCCTTCATGCAATGGATTGCACGTTCAACAGCTTCCTTGACTTTGATTATAGAACGACAGTTATTCAGAAGAGTCTGAATCCATTTTAGACATGGGCGTCACCAAGAAATTGTAAATATTCCAAAGCAGAAAATTCTGTTCCCTCAAGCGGGCAGAGTATTTTAGTTAACTTTCTCCTTGGGATTATTATCGTATTCGCGAAAAAATATTCAGCAGTTTCGTTACATTTGGATTAGAAGGTTTAGTATTTGGTCGCCAATACGATGCTGATTTCTTATGGCGAAAATTGTTAATTTTGATGGTCTATTAATACCTCCTTAAATATGACCGCATCTTTTTGCCACAAGCTGTATAGTTTTTTTATAATCGCTTACAATACGATCACAGGACAAAGTTAGACAGTTTCAATTACATACCCAATTTTGACTGCTCCAGATGGGTTTTGCCGGCTCACACTTAAGTTTGACTCCATCAGTTGAGGTCTCGTACACACAGCCTCCCGGCTTGCGCACGATAACACCCTGGATGTGTACGCGTACACAAGCGTCATAGGCTACTTCTCCCTTATTGAGCACAGTGATTGTCATACTCTCTACTAAACTAGCGCCAATTACGTAAGGGTGTCCCGGAGTTTTTCTGCAATCACGAAATTGTTTACAATAGGGAATATAAGTAGCAGATTTTTTTATGCTTTGTACTCGAATATTTTGTTTTCGCTACATTTTTGAAAATAAATGCTGTTTCCATCAAAGTGTTGACGCCTTGTTCGGGATTAGAAAACAGTGGTGTCCGGCGATGTACGGCGTTGTCGTGGATGGAGGTTGGGGGTTGGAGTAAACGGCGTGGTCGTGGAGGTTTTTTTTCGAAAACCACCTCTAAGTTTTTTTTCAGACGTTCTACAAGCACACCATATACATGCCTACTATTCCTACTGGCTGTCGTGGTTTTAGCCGATGAGATCGAATTGATGATCGATGAGATTGGTAGTGTAGTGTGTATCTATAAAATAGATACGTAAACACTATCTCCCAACCACAAACAGTTAGGGAGCTGTCACTTATGACAACTGACAGTCACACAAATGGCGGGAAGTTGCATGTGAGGCGTTAACCGGTGCGAGTCTTGGTGGGTATGGTGAGCCAGTGATCATCCTGTGATATAGTTATAGTTACCTATAAATGTTATGTTTAAGTACATTGTCTGTATTATCAGTAAGTTTCCCAAAAATAAATAAAATAAATAAACTGTATTTCACCCTATTAGCTCTAGTACTAGTGAAGTTAGGCTGAAGTTTATACGCTTATAATTATTGGTTTTGATGATTTCACGAATAATTAAGTTCAATATTAATTGTATCATTTGAATTACCATATCATCTTTTAGTTGCTGAGTTCAACCGTTGATCTGGTAACTTGGCTCGTTTCCAATATTTTACGCCAGATGTTAGAAGACAAAGGAAAGGAGTCTGAGAACTATTCATATATTTTCAAATATCAAATATTTGCTCGATATTTGTTGATTGTTATTTTGACTACATACGGAACCAAAACGTGGTCACAATGGGCCTCATCAGAAGGCTTAAAGTTCTCCAAAGGGCATTTGAGAGAACAATGCTCGGAGTTTCCTTGTGTGATCAACTCAGAACATGCCTGATGCGGCCGGAAAGTTCTGGAGTGACGAGCGCGAACCAGAAGACGTTGCGTTGTATGGCCTCCTACAAGGTGGACCTATGACCTAGTGCAGGTTGCAATGATACGCTGGAAGCGAGATGCATGGAAAAATGTAGAAAATGTGTTTGATGAATGTCATATATCCACCAGAGGACATCTCTCGACTTAAATTCTTGCTGATTCTTTAAGCTCATGGTTACTTACTCAAAACTGATAGAGTGTGACATTGTTAATTTTGGCACACAGATGTTCCCAGCACACTCGGCAGCCCACAACTGACCCTGGATCCTTAGTTTACTGTTATCGCTTAGGATTACGTGGGACTTCTTAAAAACTGCGGGTGACGTCACATCTTTTTTCAGCTCCGATGACACCGTGTAGCTTATTTCCGTGTCGTATTTTCCATTCTTAAAAAAAACATATGGTTATGATCTGTCTTTACAAGCATAACATCATAACACATAACATCACGCCTATAATCCCCGAAGGGTTAGGCAGAGGTGTACCTAATAGTACACCCACATGTAAAAGGGAGCGAGCCTAATCATCAACCGGGCGCAAATCCAGACTCAGTGACTGCTACTGTGAAATTCATGATGGAAAAACTCAATAAAACTTTGCCCGACCTGAGATTCGAACCCAAAACCTCATACGAGGCGGTTGTAACAAAAATGCCGTTTTAAAAAGAAATGTTAATTCAGATTTTTATGAGTTAGATTGTAAAATGCATACATAAACTCACGTCCTTTTCCCATGGGGGTAGGCAGAAACCACAGAACGCCACTTGCTACGATCCTTACATACTCCTTTTGCCTCGTCCACATTCATACATCTGGTCATACACGCACGCCGGTTACGAGTACTACGCACCTGTCCTTTCAGAAGAACGGCACCAATAAGATCAGTGTATGTCTTTCTAGGGCGTCCCCTCCCGGCATTACCACTCACATCTGCCTTGTAAATACCTTTTGTTAATAGACTTTCATTCATCCTCTCCACATGACCGAACATAAAAAGATTGTAAAATAATACTCACCAGAGGCAGTTCAAACGGCACTTTCATGCAGTATTGAGATTGCCCTTTATTCAGGGACGAGACATTGGTAAAGCGGCCGGATGGGTCGGACAGCTTGGCTTGTTCATGGTTCATCTCCACCGTTGTTGTTATTTCTGACGAAAAACAATCATTCGTTAGGACCGAAGACACAACTGTCTTCGGTCCTAACCCTACAGACACAGAAGATCCTGCTAGGGCTGCGGGACTGGAGATACCCACAAGGGCCTGATACGGAACACGGCTGGATTTGAGTCAGTAGAAGTCTTACACTCTCTTCCGCTCCACCCAGAGTGGATAGGGTCATTTTCCAAACGCAACAAAAGGACCGAAGCCAAAATGGACACAGAAGATATAATGACATGTTGAATATAAAATATTATATATGGAAAACGTAACAAGTGTCTATAAAATTTGAGGGTTGTGTCTCGATTTCCCTGAGATCCCATCATCAGATCTTGACCTGGTGACAATAGTACCACTTCGGAAGTATACTCTTTTAAAAACAAAAATAATTTTTAAAATCGATTCATTAATGACGGAGATATCCGGAAACAAACATACGAAAAAAAGAGAACCTCCTCCTTTTTGGAAGTTGGTTAAAAAGGTGACTGTTAAATAGGACGCGACAGAGACGACTCTAAATTAAGCATCTTTATCTTCTTCATCATCTGGAAAACTTTTCCCAACTATTTTGGGGTTGGCTTCCAGTCTAACCGGCTGCAGCTGAATACCAGTATTTTACATGAAGCGACTGACTATCTGACCTCCACAACTCAGTTAGTACTGAGTAATACAATACCCATTGGTAAGACTGGTTGTCAGATCTTCGGGCCACTGAATGCCTGTAACGTCTTCCAAAGCTCTATACAAGGTGCAGATTTCCATCCTCAAAATTCTGTAGATTGTATTAATATAATCAATTTAAATTACGGTGCCTGGTAAATAATTTTAACAAATGTTACTTTTTTCGTTGTTTGACAGTATTTCAGAATAAATCCCGCGCCGTTAGATAATAAGAAATTATCGAAATAACGTTTACGTTTGTTAGTGTATGTGTTAAAGCACGGTTATAGGGTGGAATCAGATGGGCCGCGTTTTATAACACGGGTGATCACACTTACCGATTTCCGATTATAAAAATAAAATTTACCTTCAAATTTTGTAATTGATTTGGATGGAGACTTATTAGAATAGTTTGTCTCCTTGAATTTGACGTAGATTGAAAACGACAGCCTGTATAAAGTACATTTTATTTTTGGGGAGTGGTAAATTATCAAAATAAAATGACTCCTCCCGCTCTGGGCGATGCGGAAGGGAGTATCAAACTCCTACTGACTAAAAACCACCCATGTTTCTTCTTAGCCCTTTGTGTCCGGGGCTGCGGTATCTCTTTCGAACAACCCGCAGCCCCGGCAGGATAAAGTGCCATCATTTTATTTTGTAATAATCTCGTGTCATGTTTGTGCACACTTATCTCCGGAACCATCCAGTTTTAAATGTGTATGATTGGTTTGAAAGAAAGCATAGTTTTGACCCCAATTGATACCAACTTGAGAAGCAGCGGCGGGTCGCTCGCTAGTTATAAGTATTATGTAGGCGACGCATACTAACCAGCTATGATTTCTTCCGGCTTCTTCGGAAATTCCACTGTTAAACAAACGTCGAATTCAAAGTCCTTTTTTAATGTTTTTGTGCGACCCTGAAAACAAACCAGTCAATCATATAAAAAAATGGGTGTCTGCAAAGTCGGTTTACGAACGATAATTTTACGTGATAACGTCATGTCATAAGAAAATATAGACCAGGTACGATTAGGCCGATCGTGCCTCTCTATCGCTTGTTTCACGCTCTCGCTTGCACGGCTCAGGCGGAACATGACAATGAGTCATGTTTTTTCGTGTGTACAGCCGGCGTTCATCGATTTATAAGACGTTATTATCACGTCAAAATAAATAAATATTAGGCCTGTAATTCCCGAAGGGTAAGGCAAAACTGTAGCTAATAGTAAACACCCACATTTCGCCAGTTGTGTCAAAGTCCCAAGTCACAGGAGGTGAGCCTATTGCCATCAACCGGGCGCAAATACAGACTCTGTGGCCACTGAGAAATTTCTTATGAAAAAGTCATTAACACTTTGCTGTACCCAGAAATCGAACCCAGGATCTTATGCTCAGCAGTCACGATTGCGACCACTAGACCATGGAGGCAGTCAATTATAGGTTGATTAAATGAATAATCACTACATTTACTATTAAACAAAGTCCTCCACCGCGTCTCTCTGTCTGTCTGTTCGCGATGAACTCAAAAACTACTGCACCAATCTTCATGCTGTTTATCACCAATGAATAGAGTGGTTCTCGCGGAAAGTTTCAGTATAAAATTTGTCAAGTTTTTGTATACATTGGCTAATATAATTAATGATATTTGTTGGAGGTGTTGGAAAAAAGTAAACTTTTGATCGCGATGACCGGCATTCACGCAGGCGAAACCACGGGTATTATAGCTAGTGAAATATAAACCGTACCTGTAAACTGGGGAAACTCGCTGTTACTTCCACCGTTACTGATGCCATGCATTTTAGGAGCACAACTTGGTCTTTGAAAGGTGAGCCGATTGCTAATTCTGTTAACAGAAGTAAAATAAATTAAGAAAAAGTTGTCTGTGGTATGGCGGACCGCGGAAACCGCGTGGTTTTTGAATCGCGCTTCATCCGCCTGGGTTTACTTATGTACCTACTTATTGAGCATTTTCATAGTCGCTCAACATGTTAATAAGGGAAAAAAGCCACGTACTGACTGAGCGCGCAGCCTCGCGAGTCAGCCACGGGCGTATGCCGCGCGCGGCGCGACACTATTATTTTAATTTTTTCAATGTTTTTCTCGGGCGACGCACGTCCTGACCGACCGCATAAATAGCCTCGCACGCATGCCTCGCGAGGCTGTGCGCTCAGTCAGTACGCGGCTATTTACACATAACATCTCGCCTGTAGTTCAAGGGCTAGGCAGAGGTGTGTCCTCTAGTGTATCCACATTTCGCCATTTATGTTTAAGTCCTATGCGAGCCTATTGCCATAAAACAAATCTAGAACCCGTGGCTGGAAAATTTCTGATGGAGAAGCCCAATAACAATTTATCCGACCCAGGAATCGAGGTCCGGACCTCTTGCTCAGCAGTCACGCTTGCGACCACTAGAACAGCGAGGTAGTCAGTCAGTGGATTAGGGAATCATCTGCCTAGCCTTTTACCAACTATGTTGGGGTCGGCTTCCAGTCTAACCAGATGCAGCTGAATACCAGTACTTTACATGGAGCGACTGCCTATCAGACCTCCACAACCCAGTTGAGACTGGATAACACGATACGATGGACATGTAACGACTGCCAAATATGAGTGTATGGCAGCCGGGACCAACAGTTTTCCGAGGCACGGAGGAAACTCGGTACGTAACGGGTGATCACCCATCTACAGACTAACCTAGGCAAGCCCGGCTTAACCTAAAGATCGACACTAGTGGCAGTTATTATTCCTAAAAACATTTTTCCTACAGCTACAGTGGTTACTGTAGCGATTACGTAAGCATGACCCACCTTTGCATCCATTGTCTTCATAATATAACAGTGGTGTGAGACTCATGCCGAAAGACTCCCCGTAACTTGCTTCAGGCAGGATCTTCTGCAGCGGTTTCAAGGCCATGTCGGTTATCTCCTTACTGCTGAGGGCAGCCCCACTGTACAGGTAGACAGCACCCTGGCCCTCATTTTCAAAAGGTGCCCCAATTGCAATGTCTGAAGGATAAAAAACAGGTAGTAAAGATGAAAATCCCAAAAAAAATACATGATCATAAAATAAACTTTAGTCGTCAGAATTTTCAGTGAAAACATTAAGCTACTACAATCTCTTATATGTCTTTAATAAATTTGTAGTTTATCGCATAAGAATTAGGTTTTGATTGGGAAAATTTTACAGTTTCAGAGACAGTATCGATAAATATTTCCGATATTAGGGAAAAAAAAACAAAAAAAATAAAGTAAGATTTCTTTCCTGTTCGCCACTAAAAAGCGAACGTGTGAATAAATTAAAACGGTACAATTAAGTTCAACCACCTAGATAGGCAGCAGTTAGAACGCATATAGGCGGTGCACGCACACACACAAGTGCATTGATTCCCAATAGGTGGTCACCTGCGCAACCCAACAAGACATTTTCAGATTAATGCTATTATTTTATTTTATTTGACTATAATATTTAAAATGCACCTTCGGTTTGTTATCTATATCTTAATTTTAAATTTTAGCTGGTTATTGAATAGTTATGCTGTATAGAAAACAAATTCGAGTGTCTGATCTTTAAAAGTTTCTGTGAAAAATTGTCTTACCATCAATTTTATCGTTATTTAAGTCTAGTACATTTACAATTGCACTACCAAACATGGATCCCGACTTTAGTCCCACAATTTTTCTTCTGAATACTGGCGATTTCTGAAAATATACATCAGTGGTAGATATGCGATGGACATTCAAAATAAAAACAGAAAGATTGACTCATCGCTATATAGGGTGTAAAAGTACCCTTAACGCAAACGAAGGGCATTTGTTCTAAAAATGATCGCAGTGGTGGGAACCACTGCGATCATTTTTTTGTTCTAGACCATACTTGGGAACCTCCTAGTTACGGAGATATTGGGGGTCAAAGTTCCAAATTTTTCACAGCTGTTTTTGTAAATATGTACTGGTATTTCAGGTTTTAACTTTACTTAAATTACCTCCATAACCCGTTTACTATTCAAAGCATCCACTAGCACAATGTTTTAATAGTGCTACTTTGAGTTTTACCGTAAAATGTGATTTTTGACCCCAAAAAAAAAAGTCATTTCCCAGCAAAAATTTTTGCGTAGGGGTACTTAGTTTGATGTACAGAATGCTTGGTTGACGGATGCGTGAAGGGTTCGTTTACACCCTGTATAATATAGCCTTATATTTTTTAATGAAAATTAATTTTTTAATTAATTTAATATCAAAACGGTGAACTCAGTGTAATACTTACTGGAGGCTTTTCGGCAAGATAAACATAAACGGCTCCAAGGTTATAGGTATTATCCCCCTTTTTTGTTTCTGTAGCATAAGTAGGTGCTCCTACGAGCAGGTCAGACAGAGTAATTGGGGCCTTAAAGGCACGCAACTTGGCAGCGCATAGCACTGCTCCGAACATTGAACCTACATCGCTTTTGTCCACTGCCTTGTCCAATCTAAGTTGAAAAGCCAAACCTTTGTAGAAATGAACCTGCAAGGATTGGAATGGTTTTCTGTATTCTGTATTGTAATTCTTAACCATCTGACTCGAATTAAATTCTATAATATTTATATTTGTAATTAAAAGTAATTGTAAAATGTTACTTGCGAGGAGAACTGATGTTTAAAATGTTAAATAATCTAATTTTTAAATAATACAAAGAAAACTGGTATTTATGGAAATTACAAGAATAAGTGAATGTATTGTGTGAGGAATAATATGAAAGAGAAAGGAGTAAGTGACGCCGTGAGGTCTGACAGGAGCCCGTCGGGGCTGCGGGTTGTTCGCAAGGGATACCGCGGCCTCGACATGCAGGTCTAAGAAGGAACATGGTTGGTTTTTAGTCAGTAGAAGTCTGACACTCCCTTTCGGTCTGCCCAAGAGCGGGAGGGGTTATTTGGTGATTTTCCACCCACCCAAAAAAAAAATAGGTCTGACAGGAGAGAATAGAAGAAGAGAAATTGTTGAGCCGACAAGGGCAGGAAGGTGATGATGATGATGATGAGGACATGCGATATGTTTACCTCTCCTAATCCATTTCTTCCATATGGGGAACCCACGGCGAACGACAAGTCTTTATTTATAAACGTGCCCGAGGCGACAGCGTAGCCTGAAATTATAGTTTAGTTACTGAAGTGATAATTTAGTTACTGAAATGATAATTTAGTTATTGAAATGACATTTTAGTTATTGAAATGACATTTTAGTTACTGAAATAATAATTTAGTTATTGAAATGACATTTTAGTTACTGAAATGATGAAACAGGTAAACTTCTATAATTTTATTTTATTTTTGAAAAGCAGCAAGCAGCAACGCATAAAAGCTGTATTTATTAATAGCTGACATCAATAAAACAAAGTTTGTAGCTGTCATGAGATATAGATAGGTGCTATCACCTTTTAACAAAATTTGATTCTATTTATATATAATTTTTATTTTGTTTTTGTACGTGCGCCGTCGACGGCAAAACAAAGTTTTCAGAACATTGTATTCACACCTTATTTTAGCAAATAAAGAACGTTAAATTTGACTTTCCTCATTTGATTTTCAGTTCATTCGTTTGTCATTCAGTTTCTTTTAAATACACGTGTCAGTGACCAACTGCCAACGAGATGTAGACAGCGGAAAAGAAAAGGGCAAGTGCAGAAAAAAAACAGAAGTTCTTACCAAAATTAAATTCCGGAGTACTTCTACTTTTTCTGATTAGCTTCGGAACCTTGTTAGAACCACCACTATAAATCATTGCTCGACCTGAGAACATAGAAAAGGTTTTTCATATGGGATAAGTAACACATTTTTGCAGCACGTAATTATGCGTTTAAAGCCAAAGTAAAATCGAATCTGACTATATTCCATTAACGACTACTTAAATGATAAGAATAGTTGGTCGCTGAGTTGAACACAAGACAATGTTTGTGTTTTATGTTCTTTCTCCAAAATTAGTTTTGTACATTAGTCAGTACATTTTTTACCCACAAGTGACGTCACAAACCCCCACTCATGATCTTTGACGCGTTTTATCTTCGTCATTTTTTATTAATTTGATAATACAAAAAACACGTTTCCAATATTTTTCGATAGTCTAACTGACGGACTAAACAGAATCATATTTCTTTTGAGGTCAGTCCGATCCCCTATTGCGTAAGTGAATTCTTGCTCTAATATGCCCCAGTCAACATGTTTGTACTTACCATGGAACATGCCAGGGCCTCCAACTATTATGGAGTCATCTGAAGCGACATCAATGCTCCAGCCAAAGGAATCCATGGTTGCCTCTGTGAAACACAGTGTGACGTTATCAGTAACAACACTAACATTTACGGTCACCAGGTACACCTTTTGTCTATCTCTTCCCATTTTTATTTTAGTGCAGCCTAAGAGGCACTTGATATTTCTGAACACTAAAGTCACAGTTCTCATTCTTTTTTTGCTAATTTCTTGCTAAATGACCCTGATCTTAACCTCAATCACGCCGACTGGAAAGCGTTGGACAAGGTCTATGATGGAACAAGTGTGCCAAGAAGATGCCACTCTTGCTTTGAAGGCAGATGGATCAACTATGGGAGGGAACACAGATGAGGGCAGAGATGAACTTTAACTCTGTGTTTAAAAATCGTGGAGAAGTACTGAGTATGAGTTCTCCTGATATCAACCAATTGTGGATGGTACGCTGCAGTAAGCCTGCTAGTCCGGTGGTAAAAGGGTGGGATTCGTAGTTTTTTGACAGCCATAAACCGTAGACAAGCTCAAAATTCTGCCACCTATTACTACCACGTGCTTTTGTCAAACTATACAGGTAGAGATTTTTGTAATTCTAGTACACTGAAAATATTGATTGCAATTTTGTTTTCTAGAGCGTTTCGCATTAAGCGACCGATGTCTAACGCTGTATCGTTTGGCATCAGTCTCTAAATGTATCTGTATAATCTTAAAAGTAAATGCAAGTTAGCTGGCTGTATACTTATTAGCTTGTTCGTTTGTTCGTTCGATATTAGTTCATTTTCCTGCCAGTACAGACAAGTTGGTTGAAGTGTACAGTAGATGCTCTAATAATAACCAGGTTGTGGATGTCAGATAATAAACAATCTCTTCAAGTTCAAAATGATGGTTTCCAGCTCCATGTGCCGTAGAACCTGAGTTCAACATTCATGGTAGCGTGAAGAAAAGGCTGTATGGTGTTGTATTTTTTTATTGTTAGTCTTTTAAACACTATGTGGTGTAACGCGAATGGATTAAATAAGAAATGAGTACATAAGATAAAATTTGAAAGTGGGGTGTATGAAAGTATGGACATGAATGTGATGCGGAGTAATTAGGATAATGTAGTGAGGAAAATGTTGAGTATGAATATAGAATATGACTAGTAGAGGAAGACCAAAGATGCGATAGATGGGACTGTGTGACAGATGATATGGCTAGAAAGGAGGTGATTGCTGAGATGACAAGTAAAACAGAAGTATGGAAGGAGGTAACAAGCTGTGGCGACCCTTAATTAATTGGGATAACGGTAGGAGAACGATATTATGTACTTTATTTTCTTTATAGGATAAGACAGGGTTCTAAGAAAGCGAAATAATTACCCATTGGTGATGGCGAGTCACGAATTCTTTCCATTTCATCTATAACTCTGTTTTCATTTATTTTTCCATCCGACTGTAGTGTGTAGCATCTGCCTTGCGTTACATCTGCGTTAAAACCTATAAGGAAAAATTGGTTAATCGTACTGCGGAGTATACGTTTAATTATATTGAATGCTATTTGTTCTATTTATGATATACGTTAGTAGGTAAGCGTGTTAGCCACAATTTTGTTGTTTGCGTTTAAATAGTTAACTAACTTTTGAGATGAAGTTTAAAATTTATTAACTCTTGTGCTTGTTACTTTATTAATTTGATGAAAATTCAGTACAGGTAAATGTATGTAAATGACTATGCTAATAGTCACGGGCGAAGATGAGTACTTTATTATTAATCAGAATATTTTAGATAAAATTAATCCAAACATACAAATATTAAAAATATAGAAAAAAGAAATCAGAGAAATAACTTACAAAAAAAAACAAGGAGATAAATTAAAATAATACGTATTGTGTCTATAAAATTGTAGTTTAACATAAAGTTTTTTTATTGTAGAAAATGCAAACACAGTGACATAGAATATCTTCCTTTTAGAAAGTGGTTTGCAAAGAGGTAAAGCATGGTTTTATTAGAAGGATGCATGGTTACTAGTAACTCCACGTATTCCAGCACATCGTAGTAGAGAACTCAAAAACTACTGAATTTCGCGGAAACATTTAGTGGCTTAATATATTGTTGCATTTTTACCCTACTATGGCGTCTTGCAAGGAATACGTCGAGTTATCAGTAACCCTGTAGATAGGCATCTTAGTGGTAGGTACTTTCCCTGACGAGTCCCGTCTCAATGAGTTGTGTGTCGTCTTTCTCTGGGTGCACTAATTTAAATAAATAATAAACTAACCTATTTTGTCTGACTTACGCAAAGTATGCGTCGTATACCTCGGTGCACACATCTGAAATTACAATATGACGTCATTGTCGTGCAGAGGAAATATCACTTTTATAACTAACAATAGCGTGTCATCCTTTAAATTAAATTCTTGTTGATTTTAATTTTGTGAACATTGTTCAACTATCTGAATGGACAAGCTTCGCACAAATGCTCGGTGTGATGTTTCTTGAAATAATATGAACATAATTACATGGATTACAGACTTGAGGCTTGTAATCCGTGGCTAGGCAGAGGCAACGAGATTTATAATACCTTTAGAACAGACATTGAGAATATTTTCAAACAAATATTTTGATCCCGAACATTTTCGATTTCAACACACGCATATTTCTCGAAAGTGGGCGTATGAAAGACGAATCGATTTGTTACTAAGTAGTAATAAGTATTGGATTACGATTTTCTTCGTCTTGTCCCGTCTATCACTTGATTTTTTTTTAATATCTTTGGGCAGAGGTTCGAATAGTATCTAGGTACACCAACATGCTGCTAGTTATGTTTAACTACCATATTAATGGGTACGAATCCAGGCTTGATATGATACTGGGAAATTTTCGAAGTAAAAACCCAATAATATTTTTCCTGACATGGGAATCAAATCCAAAACCACATACTATGACATAACTTTATAGCTTACCAAGACGAAGTTCCGTCCGGCCTTGACGGTCGCTCCAAACCAGTAATCATGTGTATAGTTTAATGTTGTTGGTTCTGAAATATCAATACTATGTAGGTAAGGCTAACAGCAAGCTACTTTAATCTTTAATGGAGTTTTAACTTTATTGGTGAAGCATTAGGTTCAAAGTTCATTGAGAAAATTTAACAGTTTCGTGTAGCATGATGTGCTGGTTTGTACATTTGAGTCAGTTTCAGTCTCCACTCATCATCAGCCTATAATGTTCCCACTGCAGGGACTCAGGCCTCTTCTCTAGGATAGGGATGGGCTATAATACACCACTAAATAAACTACATACACACACCACGAATTTTTTGGTTTTAAGACATGTCAGTTTCATCACGACGTTTTCCTTCACCGTTTTGAGAGCAGCGGTGAAATGAAATAAATTACACAAAGCAATGCGCCTGTCTGAGTTAGAACCCACGACTTACTATTCGTAAGTCGGGGCGGCCACAACTGGGCCACCGCCGTTCGTCGTCTCCACTGCTCTAAGTAAATTCTCATAGATTACTTTCGTGCAATTACTATAAACCATAGCACGCTAAATATTAGCAACCTCACAAGTCGATCTTTTCTAAGATTGGTCCTGAAATGGGTGACTATCCATAACAAACTGAAATTCCTCCGTCCTCCAAAAACCACATTAAAGTATTTTGTCTGGTTTTACCTCGTTTTGGCATGCTCAGCAGTCACACTAGACCAACAAGAGAGTCAATATTTTTTTATTTTGTGGAGTATCTGCTGTATTATCCACTAGTACTCGTAGCAGTGCTAATAGGTTGATAACCCAATTAGCTGACTACATCACTGGCTCACTACTCCACCTGTGCACTGCCCAGCAGGGCTATTGCGTATCTTTTTAGATTTCATTGGCTATCATGGTCTCCATCGATTAACTGTCAAATTGTTCCATTTTGTACCAAACCATAACCATTTGTTAGTTAATCGATGGACACTATGATAGCCACTGACATTTAAAAAGATACGCATTAACCCTGCTGGAGTACCTACGCTCCACCTTCAACTTCCCGCCATTCGTGTGACTGTCAGTTGTCATTAGTGACAGCTACCTGACTACTAGTGACTGTCAGTTGTCATTAGTGACAGCTACCTGACTACTTGTGGCTGTGTGAAAGTGTTTACATATCTATTATAAATAGATACATTACACTGCCCTCGTAACAGTAAATGCAGTACTTGCAAAATGGCAGTTTCGAGAAAAACGCTGCTAAGCAATAATTTTACAAGAAATGCTGCATTTTTCGTTACTATTTCAATATGCCCCAGTCATAAAAAAACAAGAAAAATAATTCTACGTGTAGTTTAAAGTCTTCAGATGTAATTTTTGTCAAAATCATAAAAATGGCGATTACTGCATTTGCTGTTACGAGTGCAGTACTTCAACAAAGATGAACGTTGATTGATGGACGTTGTTGATGAAAATTTTACCTCTTTTTATTTTATCGTTTAGAATTACGGCGCAGCTTTTAGTAGGTATATCGCAGTTATATACTTCTCCAATAGGATTTTCCCTCGGCGAACTTATAATCAATCTGAAATAACCAAAATAGATTTCCTTAAATGATGTTATTGACAATTTATAATGTATATGCAGTCCCTACATACAATAGGCATTGTTTATTATACGTAATTTTAGAAAAACAATGGTTATGTTTGTCATTCAAATGCTAAAAAACTTGAGAGGTGTCAAGGAACACCCGGATGGAACGAAGTTTTTGTTATTATTTTTTATTACGTATAAAAAAAAAAAAAAAAAATGTAGAAATGAAAATATCTGGCTTGCTTTCTATAAGAGAGAGAGAGACAGACAGAGAAACATGCGACGCCGCACAGCTTAAAATAGCTTACTATAGCAAAAAGTGTCGTGACAACTTTTCGTAAGAATTTTTTCCGTCTAGCCCCCTTTCACAACGCGCGATAACGAACTTCGTTCCAAAAATCTCTAAAAAATCTTGCTAGATTAGGTATTCATTATACCCAATCTAGCAAGATTTTTTTTAACGTAGGTATTTCAAAACACCTGGGTTTCCATACCTATTACTTTTTTTTAAGATGTACCTTTTTTTTTTTTTGGGGTAGGAAATCATCAAATAACCTCCCGCTCTGGGCAGAGCGAAAGCGAGTGTCAGACTTCTACCGACTAAAAACCACCCATGTTCCTTCTTAGCCCTTGCGCCGAGGCCGCAGTATCTCTTTTGAACAACCCGCAGCCCCGACGGGATGTACCTAATACACGATTATCGACAAATGTCAGCACTGACTAATTAGGTCAACTCTAATCTGTGTGGATCTTTCAGCAAAAGATATCGGCCTTTATTTGTTTACAACTTCACTTTAAACTCCCCCAAGACCCCGATATATGCATTGAGTACTCCATACTTTAATCATCCATCAATTCCCACAATGTTTTGAGTGCGTTACATTGTGACCTATCGCAAAAGTTTGATTTTTCACCCCAATACAAGTAATTTCCGAGTAATCAATTTCGCATAGTGTTACAGTTTGTTGTACAGAATGCTGAATTGACGGTTCCCTGAAGGGTCCGGTTATACCTTGTAGAAATAGCTAGTTTCTTCACGTGTCTAGGTTTTTTACTTGTATCCTAACGGTCTTAGTGTGATGTAAAGTAGTTTATACTTTAGTCAAGAAATGTGCTATCAAATGTAAAAACATTTTATCATATCTAGCAACGCTTACGGTAACTTCTTAGTTTAGCGTGCACTCAAACATTTCAGGTGGCTTAATAATTACTGTCGCTCTGGCCGAACTCGAGGTTAAGCCGTGCTTGCTAGGTTGGTTTGTGGATTGGTCATAACCTATTTAATACCAAATTCCTCTGGTCCTCGGAAAGCACGTAAATCCGTTGTCCCGGCAGACATTTATAGACCTTTGGTTGCAGGTAGCCCAAATAGAAAGTCTGACGACCAGTCTTACCATAGGGTATCATATTACCCAGTTCTAACTGGGTTGTGGAGGCCAGATAGGCAGTCTTTCCATGTAAAATATATTATATTCAGCTGTGTCCGGTTAGACTGGAAGCCTTCCCCAACATTGTTGGGAAAAGGTTAGGCAGATAATCTAAACTAATATTATAAAGAGGAAAGATTTGTTTGTTTGTAACGAATAGGCTCCAAAACTACTGGACCGATTTCAAAAATTCTTTCACCGTTGGGAAGCTACACTATCCGCGGGTGACATAGGCTACTTTTTATCCTTGTATTCCCACGGGAACGGAAACTACGCGGGTGAAACCGCGTGACGTCCGCTAGTGATAAATATTTATAATGAATGAATACTCACTTTTTATTAGGTTCGTCATAAGTGATGCTGTAGCCGAAATACGAGTCATTTTGAAGATGGCGGTCTGCTGGTGGTTTAAATATTTCAACTGTTTCCGTGAAGTATAATGCCAACGCGCTTGGCAGGGCAAGGCATGCCCAAATCAGTACTAGAAAAATAAAGAGTGAGAAATGAAAGGGTGTGTCTGTTATGGTAAAATATAAACCTGAAAAGTTTTTATTTTTGGCGTCATTTAAATTCAATTTGTTATTTCATCAAAATATTAAATTCGGTTTAAATGTTTTTATTTTTTAGTCAAATAGCGGCTTTGATGGCTTCGAGTGATAATTATTTTATAATATAATAAAATAAAATGTTGCTATTTGTCTTTTCTACACACTTTGTCTACATTTCCAATCCAACTTTCCTCTCGCAGGTCTGCTGGAAGAAAGGAGATAGATATGTGGCATATCAACCTGCCTGCCATTTTGATTTTTTTTCGAAAGTGCGGTCCACTATGAAAGATGTATGGATAGAACAAAAAATGTCCAGTACCTAACACGTTACCTCAACGTGTAACGTTACCGAGATATTTGAAGGTAAATATCGAAAAATGAGTACAACGACAATCATTAAATATTTTTTAAATAGCCTTATTACGTGTATAGGCATTAAATTGTGTCCAAATAATAGTTCCCAGGTTTATTATTATACGCACGGGAAAATCGCTTCGTATCGCAATGAAACGCTATGTTATGTCAAGGAATAGTTTTCTCGTGCTCCTAGTAGTATGTAATGTACGGTCTACTCTCTTTCAATAAACGGTAATAATAATAATCAACGCCTATAGGCACGTAAAAGATCTATTTTTTATATGGTCATTGTACTCATAGGTCGATCTTTACTTTCAAATATCTCGATAACGTGACACTTTGGGGTACTAGCAAGAAGCCCCGCTCCTACGCGCCTCTAAGAGCTTTATCTTGCCATAGAAGAGGAATGGATCGCTATACCTCCAAACTTTATGGTAAAATTAATACGGTCCATGAAAAACCGATTAGGAGCTGTGGGTAATTAAGGCTAGTTTTATATCTTATTAATAAACAATCCGATTCCGAAATTCACTAATTTTACCCGTAACTTGGGTTTTTGTACCCTAAAACCCCTTATGTATTTTTTAATATAATTAGAAATATATAAAGTAAACTTTCAATTAACTTTGATATGAGTTTTATGAGTGACTAATTAAATCAAAGTTGTGCTGACGATGTGTGATTAGAATTTATTATTAGATTACATTAAGATATGTCTTTTTAAATGTAGGGTGACCAATAAAATTCATTTACTTACCTACGTCAAATTAAATAAAATTGCAAACATTACAAAAATATTTAATTAAATTCACGTTCATAATCATTTTTTTAATTAATGCAAGTAAGTAACTATATTATATGTGTCTAAGAATAAGTTTTCTACACTTCGCTTAAAAAATAAAATATCAAAAAAAAAACTCACAATTATTCATGATTTCTCTCAAGAAACACAGGTCCACATACTTGGGGTACCAACCACGACAGCAATGATACTACTTATGGGTCTACGGTGTAGCAAATAATCGTTTATCCTCGTACAAACAATGAAGTCATAGTGTTTATTTTAAACTGTTCACCCGTTTTGTCATTAGTAGATTATGTCCATCCAACAATCCAACAACGTGGACACAGGAAAATTGCTGTAACCTGATTCAAAGCAGACAATTAATATTATACAGGGTTACAGGTAGCTCGACGTATTCCTAGTAGGGTTAAAATGCAACGAATTAAACCCCCAAATGTTTTACCGCAATTCTGTAGTTTTTGAGTGTTTCTCCTGTATCGTGGGTACATTTACAAACATTTAAACTCACATACACAGACACCCAGACCCGAAATAACTATCTGTAGGCCATACAAATATTTGTTCCGTGCGGTGATCGAACCTCGACACGCAACGCAGCAGGCCAATCGCTCAGCCACTACACCAACCGTGTCGTCAGTTGGTAAGATTTTAAGTTTTTTTTTTTTAAATCCCCGATTAAACAATTTAAAGTCAATATATAAATGTATTATGGTGCGACTATAATGAAATTTAAGGTTAGTTTAGCCCGTAACAGAATTTTGTTTGACTTTAGCATCGATTACTTACATTTATTTTTGTATTTTTTGCCAATGTTGAAATGCAAAAAAAAATGTACAAATTACTAGAACAGATGGACGATCTTAGTTCGGTGGTTGAATAACTAAAGCTGGGGTGAACCCTGTCAAGTGGACCACTAATCACTGTAGGCTGGTGAAAATCATGAATATGTTGTACCTATTTAACTGCCAATGTAGAGACATCATACCAACCTATCCAAAACTGTAACATTTTCACATTTTTACACATTTTTTTTTTCATTTTTTGGTTTTTTCTTTGCGATAAAGTTGAACATACATTTAATTAATATGTAAGATTATAGTAACTTGATATGCTGGCTGCTGGCGTCTATAGGTACACAATAATTTCTGGCGAGAATATTTTATTGTTTCATACTTTGCGATTTTTCAGTAGCCGGGGTTTTAAACATTTTTGTAGTTTTACTAAACTTGTTTATGAGCAGATCGTATCAATTTCTATAAAAAAGCCTATTTTATTTTTAAGAACAGTTGTTCAGTTTCATGGTACAAGACATCACACAAACGGTCTTGCGTTTATTATTGTATACCTTGAATATTTAGTAATAGGTAACCTATACATTTATAGAATCAATTTTCCTTGCTTAGGTATATATTTATTTATTTAGCAGTTCAAACACAAAGTGGGTAGGCTAAATGTCATAGGTAACATACTAATTTAAAATAATACATTCAATTTAGCAGATTTTCCTTATAAAGATAAACTGCATAGTTGTAGCTAGCAAATTAAAGTGTTTATTTGTTTTCCTGCTCCAAAGTGAGACTAACTGCCGCACTCAGAGATATTTAATGATTACTTAAGGAGTCACTTAGTAAAGATTTGACATACTTTTGTATGACTAAACTGTCAAAACCTTTACTAAGTGATGGCCTAAGTAATCATTAAAGCTCTCTGAGTTAGTATATAAAATAATACATCTGTTGTTAAACTAGACATTAGTCCAAAAACTTATTTCAACACATAACGTAACATCACGCCTGTAATCCCCGAAGGGTTAGGCAGAGGTCTACCTAATAACACCCACATTTTGCCGGTTATGTTTTTTAAGTCCCATGTAATAAGGGGCGAGCCTATTGCCATTAACCGGGTACAAATCCAGACACCGTGACTGTTACTGATAAATTCCTGATGGAAAACGCCAATAACACTTTGCCCGACCCGGGAATCGAACCCAGGACCCCATGCTCAGCAGACGCGCTTGCAACCACTAGACCAACGAGGTAGTTAAAAAAAAAAATGCAATTAGGTACATAATAACAACTCTCTTTCAATGTCAAATACTCTAACGGGAAAATATCAAATTGTTTTGTAATTACTCAAAACAACACTAATTATAAATTAAGGAAGACAAGTGCTAAAATTGGTTACAAATATTATTCAAAATATTATTTATTTATAAATTAATGAGAAGATACTAAATTACATATACATAAATATTTTATCAAAACTGTGAGAGAAACATGAACTAATAGTGCTTGTGATTGTACAAGCTGAAGCTTCAGTATTTCAGAAGCTGCGCTCTATATTTATTATTTATTTATTTGTTTAAACTCTAAGCACAGTAGTGATACATAGGCGGACTTAATGCCACAAGGCATTCTCTACCAGTAAACCTTAGGGTTAATCAAGACAACATTGTGGTAGGGTATAAAATAACTAAAAGAACAATATCAACATTAATAAAAAAAAGTAAATACTCATACTTACACTTGGGAGCAAATAAATCGAGCCACTACCTTTTTTCACGTAAAATGGTAAATATTTTTGGTAATATGGAACGTATCAATTCGAACTATATATCGCCTAAAAGTTTAGTTAATAACCTTTACAATGAGGGTAAATTATTGAATAATAACCTTATTGAATGATAAATTATTGGCTCTGCAAGAAAAATGGTAATTTTGATAGAAAATTTAGTAGGGCTAAAACAGTCCATAAAAACAATAAAAAACAAAATTATTGCAAAAAAAATATTCTTAATAACTGGTATTACCCCCCCGTGCCCTGATACATTCTTGTAGCCTATTAGTCATCGATCTGATCAGCGTTACGATGACATATTGTGGTATGTTCTCCCACTCTTCAAGCACAGCGACTTTAAGCTCGGGAATGGATGAAACAGCGGGAACCCTGGCTCGGACTCTCCGTTTTAGCTCGTCCCATAGGTGTTCGATCGGGTTCAAATCGGGACTTCGTGCTGGCCATACCATTTGTTGAATCCCGATCGCAGACAAGTATTCCGTAACGATCTGCGCGGTATGAGGTCTGGCATTGTCATGCATAAACAAGAAATTTTCTCCGACAAAACCAGCATACGGCATTACGTGGTTTTCAAGAATGTCAGTTATGTATCGGTCAGCTGTTAATCCACGTCTACCACTGCCATCGTTGGCGGGGTCGACGAAGACAAGTTCCGTTTTTCCGTCTAGAGAAATTCCTCCCCACACCATACAAGAACCACCACCAAAACTCACAGTTTCTCGAATGCAACATTGGGCAAATCTTTCACCAGGACGTCTATACACTCGGTTTCTCCCGTCATTGCTAAAAAGACAGATTCTTGACTCGTCAGAAAACAAAACTGACCTCCAGTCTTCTAACGTCCAATTAATGTGTTCTCGAGCAAACTCCAAGCGAGATCGGCGATGAGCTACAGTCAATTTTGGGCCAGTTGCTGGTTTGTGTGATGTTAAATTTCGTTCTTTTAGTCTTCGTCTCACTGTCCACCTACTGATTGAGACTCCTCGAACGTCACGTAACGCTTGCTGTAGCTGAACAGCATTAAGTCCACGGTCGCGCAACGAATTGGTTGCAATAAAGCGGTCGTCACGTTCTGTTGTTGCCCGTGGTCGGCCAGTTCCAGGTCGCCGAACAAAAGCACCAGTCTCCAGATACCTGCGGTATACCCGCTGTACCTTTGAACGACTCAAATGAAGTCTGCGTGCCACTTCACGTTGTCCGTGTCCAACCTCAAGTAAAGCTACAACTTGGGCAGCTTCCGTCGGTGTAGTATCCATTTTATCAGGTTATTTTGATTACACAGACACAGATAAAGACAACAATAACAAGTAATATGGGTATGATTAACAAAAACCTCAAATTTAATCTTTTCTTAACAGAGTAGGTACAATAAAAATGTCATAAGCAAATTAAATGCGATAATTTTATTCTACCCTTTAAACTTTAATTTAAATTAAAAAAAAATGAAATTTTGACAACTAACTACCCTCTTTGTAAAGGTTATTAAATACCCTTTTAGGCGATATATGTTTCGAATCGATGCGTTCCATAATACCAAAAATAATTACCATAATGCGTGAAAAAGGAAGTGGCTCGATTTATTTGCTCCCAAGTGTATATTAATACTAATACACATATAAAAATAAAATAAACTAATACAATGGTTTGTAACATTCGTCACGGGCACCATTTCACCCTAGGTGATAATATTTCGAAACTTGTAGCCACATTAGCGCATAAAAAAAATAAAATAAAAAAATAAAATGTGTTTATTTCAGACTCATTAGCCCCTAGCCCAATGTTAGTGAAAACAAGCACACATCCTATTATTTTCGGTGTAACGTTTATTTTGTAACATTTTCCTCTTCTTCCGGCATGTCTTCTAGAATTTTCGCCCGGTCTTCGTTTTGCTGCATCTGAGACGGCATCGTTGAGCGCCTTAGCTGGTGAAAAACAAATTAATATTTGTACTTAAATATCTAGATATTACGCATAACATCAGGTCTGTTATAGGGGATCGGACTGAGTCAAAAAAATATGATTCTAATTAGTCCGTCAGCTAAATTATCGAAAAATATTGGATACGTGTTTTTTGTTTCATCAAATTAATAAAAATTACGAAGATAAAACGCGTCAAAGATCATGAGTGGGGTTATGACGTCGTGAGGTAAAAAATGTACTGACATGTGACGTTTTCGAGGAGTTCACGAGTTTTCGAAGCACTGTATCGTCTTCATTTTTTGTTTATGTGAAAAAAGAAAAAAATTGTGTTCAATATTCTTTGGAAATTTGTCTGACGGACTAATTCGTTTTTTTTTGTCCGATCCCCTATTCCTGATGAGTTAAGCAAAGTACCTAATGCTGAACCCTCTTTTTGCCAGCTATGTTAAAGATACATACAATACGAGGCGAGTCTATTTCCATCAACCGGGCTCAAATTTAGACACCGTGGCTGCTACCGAGAAATCCCAGATAAAAAAAACCGACCAGACACTTGGCCTTGGCCTAATAGGGTAGTTAACTAAAAAAATCTAATTAGTCCGTCAGATAGATTTCCAAAAAAATATTGGATACGTTTTTTTTCTTTTTTCACGTAAACAAACAATGAAGACGACACAGTGCTTTGAAAACTCGTGAGACGTCATATTATAAGACATTAGTATAACATTTTTTTTTCTTTTTTCACGTAAACAAACAATGAAGACGACACAGTGCTTTGAAAACTCGTGAGACGTCATATTATAAGACATTAGTATAACATTTTTTTTTCTTTTTTCACGTAAACAAACAATGAAGACGACACTGTGCTTTGAAAACTCGTGAGACGTCATATTATAAGACATTAGTATAACATTTTTTACCGGTGAGTTACGTCACAACCTCCCACTCAAATCTTTGACGCGTATTATCTTCTTTAATTTTTATTGATTTGATAAAACAAAAAATACGTAACCAATATTTTTAGATAATCTAACAGACGGACTAATTAGAATCGTATTTTTTTTAGTCAGTAAACATCCCTATTATACCTACTAACTGCAGCAAATTCAACAACAATACTAGAATGGTTCTGCAAATCCTACAGCGCTCTTAATATAGGCGAGATCAAATAATGCGAACTCAAGCTAAGTCCAGTCGCGCTTCAACCGAAATTAAACCATACTGCGATAAAGTTATTTGCATATTTCGACTGTGACGGATCAAGCGTATCACACGAATAAGAACAGTTAATTATAAAGTTTTTTTTTCATGACAATATTATTATGCATATTTATGCAGCCGTTGTCTCATAACGCGTATTCCTTAAGCGTGCATCTCGTGGTCAACAATCAGTATTTCGTCGAGTCAAGCTACTATCTTCCTTACATTATTTTAAGCATTATAAGCCCATAATGATCCCACAGCTGGGACACAAGCCTCTCTATGAGAGGGAATCGGTTATAATCCACCACGCGTGCCCATTGCGGGTTGTTACATGTCAAATATCTTTGAATTTTCGGTTCTAGAACATGCCGGTTTCTTTATAATGTTTTCTTACATCGTTTCGAGAGCAGTAGTGATGAATTAAATTCCATAAAATAATGCGCCTGCCTTGGTTTGAACCCACGACTTACTGCTCGTAAGTCGGGGCCACCACCATTGGGCCACCGCTGCTCTATTGTATTATTACTATGAAAATATTTAAAAACACTTACAATAGTCTGACGCTTAACACTTTTCTTTAACTTTTCCAATTCGTCTCTATTCTTGCGACGTAAGAAACCAACCTAGCATAAAAAATAAAACAGTGATTAAAGGAACTATCGACAAGTTTTTCAAGTCGTCATCATCATTATTACACTACTGTCTTTATCGACGCCACTAGTCCATACAAAGTTACTCAAACCCCTTTATTTGGAATCGGCGCAGCATTTATTCTTCTTCCAAACTCCTCTATTACTCGTCGTCTCAGCAGTCATTCGGTGTACTGTTCGCGTCAAATAACTGTGCCCCTCTGAAGTTGGCTACGAGTGGCTCAAAATTACGAACAAAACTGCAACTGCGCATGCGCGAGTCATGGGGGCGGGCATTATGGCATTATAAAACTATGTTTTCTTTTAAACATAGGTATTTATTTTGTTCAAATAATTTTCTACGTGACTGCACTTGCGCGATCTTTGCAAATGGCTAACTTCAGAGGGGCAAAGTTATTTGACATGAACTATAGTTCCGTGAGTAATCCTTACTAATATTCGAAATGCGAAAGGTAACTCTGTCTGTCTGTCGCGCTTTCACGCCAAAACTACTGAAACGATTTAAATGAAATTTGGTACACAGATAGTCTAAAACCTAAGAAAGGAGATATGCTACTTTTTAATGCAAAAAGATGGTTGTTAGGGGTTAAAAGGGAAGGTTTGAAAATATTATTGTTGGTCGCGATAACCGACATTGGTCGCGATAACCGACATTGGTCGCGATAACCGCCGAAATTCACGCGGAAGAAGCCGCGGGCATCAGCTAGTAAATTATAAGTAAAACTTTGCAAGATTAATAAACAAGAACCAAGTCTGAATGAGAAAGGTATTCTAACTATCTATTTGTTGCCACATCACTGCAATATCACTGGACCGTTTATAAGGAATTCAAAGAAAAAGTAGCCGAGAACCTGGACTCGGGCACTCTTTTAGGCATAAAGATTATCTATATGCCTAAAAGAGTGTGTATATGTGTATCGTTTATGAAGGGTGACCTTCCTATCTCACTGAAACGCAAGCTCGTCGACATGTGTATCCTGCCTATCCTAACCTATGGCGCACAGACTTGGTCCTTGACGGAAGCTCAGAAGTCCAAACTCAAGGTTTGCCAAAGAGCGATGGAGCGTAGCATTTTAAATATCAAAATCACCGATCGAATTCGTAATACCATAATACGCTCCAAGACAGGCATCGCCGATGTTGGCGATAAGTCTGCGAGGTTAAAGTGGGACTGGGCTGGTCACATTTCCAGGAGAGGTCAGGACAGATGGGCCAAAATCGTCACACACTGGGTGCCTGAAGACGGTCGTCGTCACCGAGGCAGACCCAAGAAACGTTGGCGTGACGATTTGGACTCGGTCGTGACTGATTGGCCAGAGAAGGCACAACACCAGGAGAGCTGGAATGAAATGGGGAAGGCCTTTGCCCAGCAGTGGGACACAATAGGCTAATTAAAAAAAAAAAAAAAAAGAGTGTGGAGTTTCTTGCTATGCCCATTCGTTGCATTATACAGATCTACGCTTCGGAATGGGCAACTGTGAATGTAGCTTCGATTTCAATGTTTTCTGACATTTAAAAGTGCTTGTAATAGTCCTATTGAAATAAATGGTTTGAGTTTGGGAATATAGTTGAAACTTCGCACAGATAAAAATCACGGGCAATGTCTAACAAGTGAATTAATAAACTAACATCAAAATTATATTACGTACACTGTATAATATCACTGCGATGATGATTACGATGCAGAGGCCGACGACAACAGCTATTATGATCATCTCAATAGGTACCAGCGCCTCCACCAGAGTTAAAGTAGTGGTGATGCTGAAAAAAATATCATTATGCCGTAAATTTCAGTTTGCATGGAAGGACTAGCGAGTTTCAAATGTTCTTACGTGCAGATCAGTGTAGGTTATACGAAGATTACAATATGATATACGACCGTAACAAATATGGCTTTACTGTAATAATTAAAATCACCAATACAAACCCCTAAGTTCCGTGTAAGTTCAGTTAAATGAATTTAGAGGGTTGTATTGGTGATGTTGATGAGTACTACTTTGTTAATATCATTAGTTAAATGAACTTAGACGGTTGTATATTTTGTTAATAAATATTTGTTAGCATAAGACAATTTAAAATTTGCTGGTTACCCTGGCGTTTCCCCTTTAACAATGCTTATTTTTAAACAAACTATTAACAAAGCGTTCAAAAAGTTGCAGATTCAAATCTGCAACTTTTTAGATGCGTCTTCCTGATTATTTTAATTATATTATATACCTTTCATCTTTGGAGTTTTCATTTAGCAGTAGTTTTACAGAAGACACTATCGTCAAATTTTTATCTTTATTCAGGATTCCATCTGCAAAGATAATAAGCAGAATAAATTAATATCTATTATTTGTTTGGGTTGTTGGAGCCTGGATACACGAGTCCTCAACCTGAGTATGCAGGATGTTGAAGCCATAACTATATGTGTGCCGCCCAGTCAGCAGACGGGCCAAGTCATCATCATCAACCTACAGTAGTCCAATGCTGGACCAACATCCTAAATCAGACGCCACTCAACTAGATTCTCGGCAACTCTCATCCATTTTCCATTCAAGAACACGTCTATCCCAACGGTCACTGGTTCTACGGCTAATATGGTCGTATGTTCCGTATGGTATCGGACTTAGAGAATAGCACCATCCCATATCTTCCCGTGGGTGTTGTAAGAGGCGACTAAGGCACTTACCAGAGAATGGGTAGCAGTGTTCTCTGTGCCTTCGTAACAACCATACTGCGATCGCCAACCCGCCTGCCAAGCGTGGTGATTATTTATGTCCAGCAGTGGACGTCTTATGGCTGAAATGATGATTGCCACTTCAGCTTACTTGTTCTGTGTGCCATGTCAACAACGCTGGTTCTCTATCGGATCACCTCATTCTGGATGCGATACCTCAGAGAGATTCCAAGCATAACTCTCTCTATAGTTCGTTAAGCGACTTTTGGACCAGCCGTACCGTGAGTATCCACGTTTCGACTAGCAAGATCGTGTTTTCACATTTGGTGCAGTAGCCGCTGCGCTGTCGTGGGTTGACTTTCCGCACGATATCAATATTAGTATGACCTATGGGCAGTTGTACGTCTGGCTGTTTCTATATGTGAGATTAAATGTTTGTAAACGCCCCCCCACGTTACAGCATGAGTGGGCAAATTAAAAAAAACTCGGTTGTAGGTCTTCATCTCTACCGTCGCGTCGGGGCTGCGGGTTGTTCGCAAGAGATACCGCGGCTTCGACATAAAGGGCTAAGAAGGAACATGGATGGTTTTTAGTCAGTAGAAGTCTGACACTCCCTTTCGCTCTGTGCAAGAGCGGGAGGGGTTATTTGTTGATTTCCTAACCCCCAAAAAAACTTCATCTCTACCGGACTCTAAAGAGGATACTTACCAAGAGTTCCGGGTACAATGTACATCGGGATAAGAATCTTGGGAGTATCCTCGTTTTTCTCCAAAGTTTCCACCGTGCAGAGGAAAACCAACAATGACGTCTTATTTTGTTCAACAGCTGGGCAGGGAGTTTGTCTGGATGTGTATAACTGAAAGGTAATCCACAAAGTTAGTAACCACTCAGAGTAGAATTCACATGGACTCCACAATTGCACAAAGTAGTATAAGTATGTGTCGTCCAGTGGTGAGATGGGTAGACGACATGGTTGACATGGAGGGCAAGACCTGGATGAAGTTGGCACGGGACCATGGAGAATGGCACAAGAAAAGGGAGGCCTATACCCAGCATTGGGCGAATTCAGGCTGTTGGGGGGATGATGATATGTCGACCACGTGTCTACCAATGTATGCCAGCTTTAAATGTTACTTGTGCAAGAAAATGTGGTAACTTACTGTGACTGGAGTGTCATTATATTTGATGTACGGTTCATTTTGCAACGTGACTTGAACTTGAAGCCCCTTCCAGTTTGTCGGGCCCCTATTAGAAATCTGAAATATGTAATATCTGTTAAACAATTAGTTTGGTGAAACAAAATAAGTAATGATAAAACAAAAAAGGTCCCCCAAAATCAGCGTGTGAGCAACGTATCCATCAGGTCATTGTTTTGAGTTGTAACGCACTCAGCTTAAGTCCTAGCATAAAAATGTAGTTTTCACCCCAAACAAGAAGTCGTTTCACAGCAACAATGTTAGCGTAGATTTATTTGATTTCATGTACGTAATGTTT
This sequence comes from Diarsia brunnea, assembly GCA_949774965.1. Lineage (NCBI taxonomy): Eukaryota > Metazoa > Arthropoda > Insecta > Lepidoptera > Noctuidae > Diarsia > Diarsia brunnea. Next base: position 17,358,059 of record OX459002.1, on the reverse strand, counting down.
GTTACACGGCATCTTGAAGGGTACGTCTAAACCTTGTACAGTGTATTCCTGATTTTGACCTCGGAAAGGAAAACTTGCAGACAATCCTTTTTTTTTTTTTTTTTTTTTTTTTTTTTTTTTTTTTTTTTTTTTTTTTTTTTTTTTTTTTTTTTTTTTTGGGGGGGTGGGAAATCAGACAATCCTTAAATTATTTACCGTATAATCGTGTTGCGTCTCTTTGCCATTTGTTGCAATGTCCTCTTGCGTCATGTTGACAATAGTACTAATGCCAGTCTCCCTGCAAGCGAAGAAAAATATTAAGGAATTTTAAATAGAACCTAAAATTAATTAATTGTTGTAGAAAACTGAACATTAAAACCAGTTGTGATATCTGAAAGTATCAAACCTTTTGGCAACAGTTCCACTAGGAAGAAAAAGTGAAGAAATTTAATTTCCTAACAAGTCTGAAGTAAACTTAATACAAATGTTAATGATACAAACCCTTTCACAACAATCCCTTTAGGATCAGCCTTCACAGGAATGGATGTTGAATCAGTATGAGTGACGGCACCTCCACAGTGATCATATAGATGCGTACTGATGATTATGATCTTGTCCTTATCCAGATTTGTAGAATACTGCACTTCCAATGATATTGGATCGGTAGTCTGTGAATATTACATCAGATAACATCAATGACCATGGCTTGTGCTGCGACCTAAGAATACACGCGTTGACGTATAAAAATTACACAGGTCCTAATGATAACGGAAAACGTACCCAATGTGTATTATTCCGGATAGGCTTCGGCGGTTCGCACTTAATCCTGTTTCCATCAGTTGAGGTTTCATACACACAACCTGTAGGGGTCGAGAGCACGTAAGCACCAACGAAGTCCACGCGGACACACGGCTCATACGCTACATCCCCGTAGTTGTGGACAGTGATGGTCATAGACTCAGGTTTGGTACTCGAGCCAAGTATGTGAGGAACATCATGGCTGCAATATAAAATCACACTTGAATTCGTTGCAATTAAGACAATTTGTTATGACGGTCAAAAAGACAACAACCACACCACAACAGCAGGTAAGGTTGCCAGCATATTTGGTTCTAATGAACATGTTCATATCTGATTAATGGCATCGGTCTCTTACTTTTATATTTCTATGGTCTCTTATTTCCGTATAAGCGGAGATGAGAATGTTGAGTGAGATTGATGTGTGTACACAGTATTACAGGAAGTTTAAAAGTGATGCCTCTTACAGAATAAATTAAAGGGTTAGGTAAAGGGTCTGTCTTGGTATGGAAAGTAATGAGGAGGGATGAAACGATTGTGATCAAAAGAGTAATGGATATAAATGCTGATGTATGAAAAGAGAGAGAAAGGGCAAAGAAAAGATGAATAGATTGTGTGAGGAATGAGTTGATAAAGAAGGGAGTAAATGATGCCGCGACATCTGACAGGGGTCAAAAAAAGAAAAAAATATGTTCCCCTGCCCTCATTAGAATGGGACGGGCAGGGCAGAAAAAGGAGAGGCCTATATATATATTTATGTGGGTGAGATCAGGCTGAAACGAAAGGTGACGGGTGTATTTTAAATTCTAGTTTAAGGGCACGCCACGATAGTGGCGGTAAGTCCCCTCTTTGAGGAGTGGCTGGAGAGGCGCCACGGCGCCCTCACCTTTCGTCTGACGCAGGTACTCACCGGACACGGTTGTTTCGGGAGGTACCTGCACCGAATCAGGCGGGAGGAAACGCCCGGTTGTCACCATTGTGAGGATCGGCCGGAGGACACGGTGGAGCACACCGTGGAGGTGTGTCCCGCTTGGGCGGAGCCCCGCCGTGTTCTCGTAGCGGCGATCGGCGGCGGCGACCTCTCGCGTCCGGCCCTGGTGCAAGCCATGGTCCGGGGCGAGGAGGAATGGGACGCCGTCGCCTCCTTCTGCGAAGCAGTGATGCTAGCGAAGGAGGTGGCGGAACGTGAGAGGGAGAGAACCTCTCGTCCCAGCCGCCGCGGGAGGCGCTCCGGGCGTCGGGGGCCACGTGATGGCTTCCGGCCACCGTAGACGCGGGCCTGTGGACGGTGAGTGATGGGTAAGCTCGCCGTCCGTCCGTCTTATGACGACAACAGGCCGTGTCGACGGCGCGTTCGTGTTCCACGCGCGCCTCAAAGAGATGTCAGCAACACGGAAGGGGCCCACAAGGGCCGACGCCTGTCGAGGCTGCGGGATGTCCGCAAGGGATACCGAGGCCTCGACATGAAGGGCGAAGAAGGAACATGGGTGGTTTTTAGTCAGTAGAAGTCTGACACTCCCTCTCGCTCTGCCCAAGAGTGGGAGGGGTTATTTGATGATTTCCCACCCCCCAAAAAAAAAAAAAAAAAAAAAAAGGGTACTTACTGCAAACTGATAAAGGATGATAAATTCAATTTGGGTACACAAATTTTTTCAGCGCATTCGGCGGCCGATAACGAATACTGAATATCCAAAACACTGGTGTCGCTTAGGATTACTTGGGAGGTGTTAAAATGTGTGAGGGTCTGTGGATCAGTCAGCAACTTCGTCGATATTGTGACACTGATTTCTGTCTCGTAATTGCCATCCTTCAAAAAAAAGTAATATTAAAATTGTGTTTTACTTTGTATTAAAAATAAGACGAAAGATGAACTTTCATTCATTAATTTAATATAGAAATATGAACTATGAATTGCTTGATTTAAAAAAAAGGAATCAATAATATTAATGTCTATTAGAAAATAATATTACTAAACAAACGGGTTGTATAGTAAAAAGTTAATAATAGGTACTTCTTTGCCGAAATACAGTGGCTAGATACAATAAGGCAATCAAAACTTGAGCTCAAGAAGGCTCAAGTTTACAAGAAGTGAACCACCAATTTGTAAAGCCTTAGATATTGCAGATTATGAAATTATTTATTTATGATGCATTTAGCATTTATTGCGTGCCTCAGAGAGCACGATAAAAGCCGTTGGTCTTGGCTGACATCTGTACATCTTTGACAGTCGTTACAGCAGGGCTATTGCGTATCTTTTTAAATGTCAAAGGCTATCATAGTGTCCATCGATTAACTGTCAAATGGTTTCATTTTGTACCAAACGGACAGTTAATCGATCGTATATCGACACTATGATAGCCACTGACATTTAAAAAGATACGCAATAGCCCTGCTGGTAGTCAGTGGCACAAAAAGTCTGACAACCAGTCCTACAAAGGGGTATCGTATTTCTCAGTAATAACTAGGTTGTGGAGGTCAGATAGGCAGTCGTTACATGTAAAATACTGGCATCCGGTTAGACTGGCAGCCGACCCCAAGGTAGTTGGGAAAAAGCTAGGCAGGTGAGGTGCGCTAAAAATGAACTTACTGGCAAAATAAATGGGACATTTTTGCAGTACTTTTGTGGCTTGTCGTTTAGTGGCGTTTCGAATGAAAACGTCCCACTGGCCAGCTTCGCGTATTCATGGTCCATTTCCACCGTTGTTGACAAAACTGAAATAAAACACGTGAACTTACAACCCGTACTAGATTTATACTGTCTCGTGGATCTTCTGCCGTGCGAATAATGTTTCCAAAAGAAAGCTCTAATGATAAATATTTACAAATTGTTTGTGAAATGTCTTGATAAACAACAGACTTCCAAAAAAAGGTTTTTTTTTTTTTTTGGAAAGCATTGAAAAGTCTGAAATAATAGTGACTTTGTTACGTTGAATTTTTTGCCACTGACTTCAAAAAGTACTTATTACATAATTATAGTTATTTATATACCTACAGTTACATAAATTGCATCCGAAATTGAGAACCTCCTCCTTTTCTTGAAGTCGGTTAAACAGAAGAAAAAGACGTTGGTTTGAGTTTGAACACGAACCAATAAAGATTCTTGTTTATTTAGGTGTTTTAATGATACTGGATTTTCTAGAAGATGCTCTATAAAGTCAATAAATTTTGATACCTAACACATTATTTTATTTACTTACTGCATGGAAACTGATTAATAAAAAGAGAGGTGAACCTAGCTTTGCTTTAGAATTTTAGCTACGGAACTGTATCAGAAAAGCATCGCCGGGTATAAAGACGCGAGGTCATCAAGCTACTACAATAATTACGTCCGATTTCTTTATAGGATTCTCAAGTTTATTGCTAAAGCATTAGGATCAAAGTTGATTGGAAAAGTTTGACAATGTCGGGTAGCTTGACTTCTGTACATGGCTATGCTTCTGCAAATCGCATTCAATTGTTTTGTCTTATTTCTCATATATATTGTCATACGTGAGTTTACATACCTCCTGAGATAGATTCCACTTTGCTCGGATATTTGACTGACAAACAAACTTCAAATTCAAATTTTGTTTTAGATGAACGAGTGCGATTCTGGAAATGATTTAAGCAATTTATAATGAAACTAGAGACACTTAAGCCATTTAAAGAAAACATTCAATAGAGTGGTTTAAGACATTCAGTGACATTTTCAGTTTCAAACAGTAAAAACAAAATGTCCCAACAATCCAGTCGACAAGTCGGAAATAGGTCTAAGGAACTTCCACTTTCCAGTAACTACTTTCCATCGAGGTAGATGGAAAGTATTCCGAAGTTACTGGAAAGTGGAACTTTAACAGGTTTTTTGGAGGTACGGTCAGCAACTGAATAAGCTTAACACTTCGGAATATTAATACAGGACTCCAACTATTAATTTTAATGTTTCAGAAGATTATTCGTTAAAATATTCCTTACTCTTTAATAACTTGTTGGTAACGAGTAATATCTAAGAAGTTTAAAAAAAAAACTGCTTTGAAACTTTGAGTACTGTAATGCTACTTCTGTTGTTCTGTTGTTGTATGTCTATTTGTATGCTCGTTATGTTTCTGCGACAAATAAATATTTTTTCTTTCTTTCTTTCTTTCTGTTGCTGACCGTCTACTAGGAAGACTGTCCCAAAGGCTTCTGTGATAGCTTTTTCTAAAGTTCGTTGGTGAACCAGATTTCCAACCAATATATAAATTGTAATATAAAAAGTATGTACATAACTACTGTACTCGTACTAAAATTAAACAAGTGATAAACTTTGGTTTATTCCAATAATATTATTTACCTGTAAATCAGGAAATTTCACCATTGTGTTCACTTCAACTGCTGCCATGCACCTTAGAAGCACTACTGTGTCTTTATAAGGTGAGCCGATTGCTATTTCTGTAAGATACAGTACAGATATTAGTTTGTTCTTTGTGCTTTAAAAACTAAAATCTCGTGTTATACCATGTTAGTTTTATATTATATTAGTTTTTTTATGTACAAGCTAAATTGAAAACAGAGTATTCAGGGAGTTTCATCTAATAGGTTAACACATTTTTTTAACAAAACCTATTAGATGAAACTCCCTGAATCAAATTTCTGGCTAAGCTCGTGGTAGAAAATAAAGCTATCTACCACGGGCGTAGCCAAAAATTTGGTTCAGGGAGTTTTATCCAATAGGTTAACACATTTTTTTAATTACAAGACGATCTACCTACCATTGCATCCATTTTGGTCAAAATCTGACACTGGGGTAAGACTCATGCCGAAAGACTCGCCGTAACTTGATTCTGGCTCGATCCTTTGCAGCCATTTTAAATTCCTGTCAACCAGATCACTTGTGAGAGCAGCCCCACTGTATAGATAAACAACGCCATGCCCGTCGTTTTCAAAAGGAGCTCCAATTGCTATTTCTGTAATCAAAGTCGAATTATTTATTGAAACAAAAAAAGAGAAATAGACCTAAAATTGAACCTTGCGGAACGCCTATTGTAATTTTCGATACTTGTGATTTTTTTAAATTTTACGTCAGCGTATACCTACACATTTTTTAAGGTTTGATATTAACAAAGCCAAATCAATTTTCCAAACCCCAAAGTACTTTAGTTTTAGAAGAAGTGTCTCATGGTGTACACAATTGAACGACTTTAAGATTTTGCTAAACATTTAAATTCAATCTTGTTTTCGGCGAATAAAATACATATTTTTGGAAACCGTACTGTTTTCAGTGTAACTAGCCAATTAATGCTATTTTTCGTTCTTCTTGGCCTCACTAGAAATGATCTGTGGCGACAGCGACATCGCAACACATGCGAACTAAATTGGCAAATCCTACATCGCGCTATAAACTTTATCCGCGACATTAGCCTATATATAAAATCCCGTCTGGCCGGAGGATCCTCCCTTTTCTATGGGGGATGAGGAACTTTACACCCTGTTCCTCATACCCCCAAAAATTTATAATAATATTTACTTAGCATTAAGCGATTTTAATTAATTAAAATGTAGATTGTAGATGTCTTACCGTGTTTCTCATCACCGTTTAAGTCTCCAACGTTTATAATGGCACTTCCAAACATTGATCCAGAAACCCGACCAACAATTATTTTTTTGAACCGAGGTACACCCTGCAAGACGTAAGTGGTGTAATAATTATAATAAAATTCTTGACAGCTTCTTAAACATTTGTTGACGAAAAAAGAAGAAATTTTTAACCAAGGTAACGCTAGAACAATGTGTTACTTACTGTGACTTTGGGGGCAAGATAAACATAAACAGCACCAAGGTTATAAGTATTTTCCGTGGCATAAGTAGGTGCCCCAACGAGCAAGTCGGTCTTCTTTGTGCCGACCAAGTTGGCAGCACACAGCACTGCTCCGAACATCGAACCGACCCCTCGTGCTTGAGTGACCTTAACCGTATCCAATTTGAGTTGAAAATTCAACCCTTTGTAGAATATTACCTGCAAGGTTTGGAATATTTTAGTTATTTTATTATTTTTTTATTTATTTATTCATTAACAATTTACATTGTGTTGAACGTTACATTAAAAAAAAAAGAAAGAAATAACACATGCAGAAACAAATACATTATTAAAATTAGAGTGAAATGTTTAGTTAAAGACTAATTTCATTTCAAATAATAAATGACAGTAAATTAATACAATGTCAGCAAATTAATATAAAGGCAGAAATGCAAGCACAGCACAGCACAGTGCAAGTTGAAATATAATTTAGAAAATCTAAGCTAGTACCTATTTATTTATTTTATCATTTGACATAAATTCTGATACCGAGTAAAAATATATTTTTTTAGTTAAGGTGAAAGCGAAATTTTTTAAAGTTTTTTTTTGTATTTTTCCAGTAATAGGCTGTGTATTATGTTTCAAGTTATTATTTTGTCTAATTGCAATTTGCCACTTCTTTCTTAACTGTCACTGAACTAAGGGGGCGAGGATATCATTCCAATTTAACCATCTTTCTCGTTTTTGGAGGGTTGGAAATAATCAGTGGCGTAGCGTGCCTTGGCGGAACCCTGTATAAAAATTAGTTTGGAGGCCCTTATGAAGGGTAAAAATTTCTCACAAAAGAAAAAAATGTTTGCATAAAATTATAAGAAATATTTATTCATCATAATTATCTATCTGTCACTTCTTCCAAAATGTTTACAAACAATTCAAATTAAATGCTCTCCTTGTTTTCGGCAAACTGATTTATTAAATCATTTATAGCTGATAATAACTTTAGAACGCACGCTTTACGCGGGAAAAAAATAAATTGCTTTTTTTACTTTTGTCATTTCTGAAATAAAAACAAAATGGAAGTTTTTATTCATTTTTGCTTAAGCAAGTCGGGGGCCCCCATGGTTCGGGGGCCCCGTATATCTGATACGGCAGATACAGCGGTAGCTACGCCCCTGGAAATAATCAAAAACCACCAATGTTCCTTGTTAGCCTTTTGTGTCTGAGGCCGCGGTATCTCTTTGATTCTGATTGAACCTTACATTTCGATACTAAAATACAACACTAATGTATTGTTTATCGCAGCCAAAAGGTATAATAGGTAGAAATACCCATGTACTTTATCATAAAGGGAGTATTAAACATCAATTTTCTAACACTGCGTCATTTAAAGCCGTCAATTACTTCAAGTGTAGTGTTGTGTAGCATGCAAAATGGAGAATTTAGGATAAGAGAACTCTAACAAACACTTTAATGTCATCATTCTTCTTTCATCAAACATCTTCATTTAAAGAAAAGCAAGACGAAAGCATTTCAAAAGAAGCGAATTATAAATTAAATTATACAAGCGTACGGCTTTACCTCTCCATGACCATTCGTTCCATATGGCGAACCTATGGCATACGACAAAGCGTCATTGATAAAGTTTCCTGAGGCGACGGCATAGCCTGAAATTAAAACAATAGTATGAAAAGAACAAAAATCTTCTCTGTGACCATAAATAGGGTCTGATAGATTGAGCGCACATCCGCTCGTACAAATTTATTTGAGGATTGATCCTGTTGTTTTTAATATCTCTGCTGATATGCCACTAAATAAAATTATAGGTAGTACAATTTTATTTTGTAGAATATCAGCAGAGTCACATCGTAATCATATTATTTACCGAGATAACGTGACAGGGCTGGTCTATTTTTTGGCCAAACAACCAGCATTGCTATACACCGTGGCAATTTACCAGAAAGCTGGCAGCATTACCACGTTGGATAGCGATGCTATCAGCTTTCTGGGCATTTTTCCTATCGACCGCGATGTGGACGAATTGTTTTCGTCGTTTTAAATATTTAATTTAATAGATCTGTAAACTGTAGTTCCTAATTAATTTAAATAAAAATATAAAGAATAATTCTTACCAAAATTAAATTGAGAAGTAGTGCCAGCTCTTCTGATGAGCTTAGGAGCTTTATCATTTTCTGGCGACGGATAAAACATAACTCGACCTTCAAAATAATAAAATAAATGTTAATTTTCTTTTTACAATTTGCACCCCAAGTTAAAAATAATGTAATTTTGTTGAAATTACAGCCAAATTAGTAAAAGAGTGAATTTTTGTTTGAAAATGTGTTCAGATAGTGGTATTTAATAGCTGATTATTATGGTGTGTTGACCTCTTAGTGTAGGACTACATTTACGCCACACCTTGTATAAAGGTAGACCATTATGCTGAAAGAAGAAAAGAAAGAAAAAACATTTATCTGTCGCAAAACGTGCAAAGACAACACGATGCTGAAACACTTTCTCAATGGAGTCAAGTATCAGCTGTCCCAAACAAAAACTAAAATACCTACTACCTACCTACTCGACACAACAAGTTTTGTATTTTTTTATAGCGGTCCCATGCAGAAAGTTTAACACTTTACTTATCTTGCCAAACACCTTTATGGCACATGTTGTACAACTTACCTTGATACATGCCGGGACCGCCGATTATTGTGGAGTTATCGGAAGCTACATCAATACTCCAGCCAAACGAATCCATAGTGTCCTCTGAAAAACACACAGAAAACAGTTACAGTATTCTTTATAGGTGTCAGAGTTTTTAAATCACCCATGGGCTTTGATTTGGCTTTACATTCAGTAAGGAAGGGGACTGGTATTTGCCTATCCTGTCGATATGAAGCCTAACAATGATTTGTTGTTTTTGTTAAATTTTCTTAAAGTTTAAACGAACGGCTCGCCAGCACACATATAAGCCCTGAGAGGCTTTCGATGTGTGGCTAAAACAGAAATTGTAACAGAATTCGTTTTTTTAGACATTAAATAAATAAATAATAAATATTGGGTTCTACAGTTATTTTTTTGTTCCAGTGTGGAAATTTCTCATATTTATGTCCTCCGTCCTGGGGCGAGTAGAGGTCTGTCAGACTCAAGCTGATACGAACCCACTCCGGTGTTCCCTTCCCACACTTGCACCGGGGATCATGGGACTTAGTGCGCCTTCCACGATCCCCGAAGGTTCTATAGCCCTGACCTGACTGTTTGAACTGTGTGTAAAATTTACAGACCTGAAAAATAGCTGTAAATATATACTCGTAAGAATAATTACCAAGAATAAATTTGGATTTTAAGTCTTCCTGTCTGGTGTTTTGAGCCAAACGTGTTTTTTCGTTTAAAATACCATTTGCGTATGAGTAACATAGGCCTTCTGTTACATATCCGCTAACTGTAAAAACACAATTATAACCATTTTAGTTAAACACTAAAATCTGTTTTTATCGGTAGCCTAGCGTGAAACACATTTAAAAGGTACCTACACACAAAAAAAAGTAATAAAGCGTGAAAGAGAGTAGAACTTGTGTACCGTTAAGAAACGATACACAAGTTCTACTTTTTAAGGCTTGTATTCACGTCAATGACCTTGTGCATAGCTAACTACCCTCTCAGTCGTAGACACGGACTTTAAACGGACGCATTTTTCATACATTATAATTAAAATAATACATTTTTTTAAAAAGTAACAAAATCAAATTATTTTCCTTTGTGTTTCAAAGCAGTAGCTATTTTTTTTATATTATTTTATTAAAAAATGAAGGAGTAAAATGGTTCCATTCAACGATTTGGAGGTGATTTTGTGGATTTTTTTTCTTATTATGTGATACCGATAGAAAAATTATGGCTAAACCAAGTTACGTGTCATATCATGTAGATTACTAACAATTTTTCTCAGATGTAATTTCTCTGTAAGTGCCGATGAAAAACTGCTTCATTTGCACGCTGTTTTTAAGCTTTTTCGAAAGAGCAGCCTTAACAGAAAAATATTTTAGACATTTTTAAGCCTTTATAGGCTGGAAGGGACATACACATACACTCCTCTATGTCGAAATATTTCTTGGGCAATAAAAAAAAGTAGTTTTTACTAACATTTTGATTGTATTTAGGTATTGCACTTTTAGTAGTGAACACCAGATTTAAAAAAAGTGTCCCTGTATTACGTGTATGACAAAAGAATTATGCTTGTTTATTATATATTTTTTATTACCACAGTTTAAGAAACTTATTACTTACATTTATTTCTATATACAACGTTCTTTGTATATCTAGGTGCGCATATCTGGAAATGCAACAAAACTGATCATCACGATTTTATTAAGAAAGGAAGAGAGACACAAAACAAACAGGTCGTCATTAAGTTATAAATAACCCTGCAGTGGTCGTGTGGACTACATAATGTAATCTACTGGTACGAAATCAAAAATAACTTTAAAACTCATTGACTTATATATTACTGCGTAAGGACTGGGCGGACCGCATGTTACAATGACGTCTCGAACTTGGTCCTAAAACGGTCTTTCCTAAGCCGAAGTGAACTAGTCCACGATCGGCTCTCTTCGGGTTCGGTCGTAAATTTTATTAAAAGCTTTATTTATGTTCTTTATACCTCGAAAATACCAAGCCGCTTATATAAGGTTACGTTAACGAGCAGACTACACCGATTCTCTGTATGGCGAACGCGTCGAGCAAATGTTCGGACGACCGTATCTTTAGTTTTTATATCAATGTACTGCAAAAGGTTAGTTTTTAACCGAGTGTAAGGAAAGGGTTATGTTTTTCGCGACTATCTTTTTTGTGCCGCTAAGTACTTTCAAATGAATAATTGAAAGACGCACTCACTAAATCGGAAGCCAAGTTCTCGTGCGGACTTATCACAGGAGCTCTGCAAAGTTCCTGGACTACACAGGTAGTCCGCGCGACCAATTACGTGAGTATTTTTCAAGTGTTTTTTTTTTTTGTTATTGTGTATTTTATCGTAAAATTCGCATAAAATCCTATTTTGAATTTAACTGTTTTATATATTATGTTCTGTATTATTATTCATTTCGTGTTACTTTTAACTTCTTTTAAGAATAAAAATGCATAATCTTCAAGTTGCACTGATTGAGGCGTGGTTGAACGAAGCGGATGACGTCAAGGCAGATTACCAAGCTGAGTCATGTTCTGACGAAGAAGTTGACTATTTTGAAAAGCAGAATCATAAATCGGAATCTGAACAGGAGCACGACGTCGTAAGTGAGGGGTTGGATGTTATGATGATGATGAGCCACCTGATGATGAGTCACCACGATGAGCCACCAAGTCGTACACACCGTGAAAAATGTTAATTTGTGTGGATCATATGAAGACAATGTGTCTTTCCTGCACTTAAAATGTTATAAATAATGAGTTTCAGTAAATAGTTCTATTGGTATCTCAATAAGAAGCGCCACCTGTGATGTTTGAGCCAATTTAGAAAAGTTTTTAATTTTGATTTAGCAATTATAACACAGAGATCGTAATTAAGATTTATTGATTTTATGTAATAAAAAAAACTGTACCGATTATATTTTCATAAGTTAAATAAAGAAATCACGTTTACATGTTTTTTTTGTTTTAATTTAAAAATGGACTACGTATGTTAGTCCTCGCGACTACTGCTGTCTCATTTACATGCGTGTCCACTGCGTGACCACTGTAGGGTTAAGAAGCGAATTTGTTTGCATTTAATGGGAACAATTCAGATTTCAGAATTCAGATTAGGCAACAAAAAAACAACAATAAGCAGGAATTATTCCAGATATCCCGAATATGCGGTAAATCAAATCCAAGATGGCGGTAGAATATGCAAATCATCTGGCCTTTATACAGATCTAATAAGAGCTCTAACGTTTAGGCTTAAAGTTGACATTGCTTGATATGTGATGATAAGAATAAGTTTTAAAGAAATATATTTTTGTTTTTTAAATTCAATTATTATTTTACCACTACAAATCCTGGTCCGGCCTTGACGGTTGCTCCAAACCAGTAGTCATGTTTATACGCAATACCTGAAATAAGTATACTATGTGAGACTGCCGTGTTGATCTCGTAGTCGCAAGCGCGACTGCTGAGAAAAGTGCTATTGGGTTTCTCCATTAAAAAATTCTCAATACCTGTCCGTAGTTTGGAAATTTAATTGGGACAAGCCCGCCACACTATTCCCAAACCACTGTATTTCCTGTAAGCCAGAATCAACAGTGGCGACCACAAGAAAAACGCCGAGACAATGAAGTCCGACGATGTCCCAGAGAAACCATTTAACTGTCTTGGATCCCGCAATGAAATTAATCAGAAAAGAATAGCGGAGGAGTAGGAAAAACATAATTTCCACTTCCCTCCATATCAGCAGGAGACAGAACAGAACAAGGCATTGAGGCACACAGGAACGTTTACATCTGGGATAAGCCCAATTGCCTAGCACCACGGATATTTTTGTCATTAATATTACTGGGTCCTAAGTTGTGAGCTGTTATATTTGATTCTAATAATAGGTATGACAAAAATGCTTGAACGCACGGAAATTTGTTCTAGTTTCTACAAAGAAGGTTTCCGTAGTTTGGAAGTCGGCGGTATAATAAATGCGTGTTTCGCAAAGCACGTTAATTCCTTGGTCCTGGGCCTGATCTCTCGCCGGTCGTGTTGGATTGCTGTCCCATCAGACTATGACAGATGGCTAACACGTTGCGGGACGGACTGCATTATCAGTAGATTTTTCGATGTTGCGAAATGACAGTACGAGCACCACCGTAAAAGTTTACACTCTTTTATAGTTACTGAGCTACGGTCAGAACAGTGAAATTTCGTATAGAGGTATAAGGAAAACCGTTTTTACTGTCATAATACATCTGTTTCTCATATTTATAGAAGCATTTAGGTGCAAAAAATCACTTCTTGAAAATATAGGTGTGGGTGCATCAAAACATACATACTTCTTTTTTGGGTTAATTTAATAATTGGTGTGCAGACTCTGTCTTTCAAACCGCAATTATATACTTGACCGAAGTTATTTTCTCTTGGTGCACTTATTACCAATCTGAAAAAGGTAATAAATAAATGTATGTTATTATAAATTAGATAAAAATACTTCCCCCAGGTATTTTAAAAACAGACGAACTGAGTTCATTGTTTTTATTTAGGTATGTACCTAAATGTAAAAAATTAGTGCGGTTAACAAAGCATCCTTAATAGGCAATATTTTAAATACACCACTTTTATCTATATTTATTTATAAACGTTACCTATCCAAAATAATGTATTTTCCATAAGAATAATGTGTAATGTGTTTTGACCATTCCACATTCGTTTAATCCTTCAGGAAGTAAGGGTTTAAGCCGTGCTTAATCCACGGATCTCACAAACATCTTTTTTAAGGTTCCATAGCCGAATGGCAAAAAACGGAACCCTTATAGATTCGTCACGTCTGTCTGTCTGTCTGTCCGTTCCATATGTCACAGCCATTTTATTCGGAAACTATTAAGGCTACACAATTGAAACTTGGTACGTAAATGTGTTCTGTAAACCGCTTTACGATTTATATAAAAATATCACTATCATCACTACATAGTATAAAACAAAGTCGCTGTCGCTGTCTGTCCGTCCCTATGTATGCTTAAATCTTTAAAACTACGCATCGGATTTTGAAGCGGTTTTTTTTAAGACATAGAGTGATTCAAGAGGAATTTTAGTATATAATTTGAACAACATCCACGCGGGTGAAGCCACGGGCATCAGCTAATAAAAAATAAAAGATTAAGGGGGGTGTCCCCATACAAGGCACTGAAACAATAAAAAACTTTTTTCATCAAAACTATTCGTATGGGATGTCTATAGATAGGTCTTTAGAAATGACATTGAGGTTTTTAAACCATTTTTTCTCAAAGTCAATCGTCTCAAAGATAGACACTTCCAAACTGGTAAAATTAGTGCCCGTCTAACTTTTAAACTAAGAGAGTGCAAAATCTAAAAAGAATATGCTATAGATCGCAATGAAAACTATCAACCAAAATTGGTTTGAACGATATTTTAGTAAATAGATTTTGAGACAATTATAGCACATTTATACAATACATAGGAAATCCTCAAAAATAAACTAAGGCTTACTTACTTTTCATTAAGGGAATCGTAAGTGATGCTGTAGCCGAAATACGAATCGTTGCGTAAACGGCGATCTGATGGCATTTGAAATATATCCTTCTTTCCCGTGTAGTAGAGTGCAAACGCGCTTGGCCACAAAGCCAGGGCCAGGCATCCCCAAATCAGTACTAGAAAAAACAGGAGTAAGACACAATCTATACATATAATAAATCTGTAGAGAAATCGTTTTTGTACATCGAAAATATTAAAAAAAAAAATTGTCAGGGTATTAAAGTATAACCAACAGAACACATTTCCAGCATTTTTGGAATTTTTGTCTGTTTATCTGTTTGTCTGTTTGTCTGTTTCGATGACTAAGCATCACGTCAAATTTACGAAACGAATGTAGGTAACTTTTATACATAAATATTGTGCGTAACTTGGGCTATTACTTAGTCTTTGTTTCATCGTAATCGGTGCTCTCTATCAAAAGATATATGAATTTATAGTTTTCAAGTAGAACTTATCGTTATGGTCAAGAATGAGACAAGCAACGACATCTATTGAACGAATATGGTACTTATTACTAAATGCCTTTACAAGATAACTTTAAAAAAGTTATGATAGCAAAAGGTACGTAGATATAAGTCTAAATGACGCTGCTTTCAAAATCTACATAGCCTAAACCTTATAGTGTTTGATCGCTCTTTTTTAGCAGTTTATCTTCGTCTTCGACAGATGGCGTTATTCATTTGATGTCATTTTCTGAACCGCGGTGATAGTAAACATACACACATTATGTTTCGTGAATAGTCAACAAATAAAAATTTACCAATTACACAGTATTAAAATACTATTTTTTTAAACTAAATTAAAATTAGATAAAACCCAAGACATATTTTTTTTTGTACCGTGTGGGAATCGAACCTGCGACACGCAGTGCTACTGTTAATCGTCCAGCCATTGCGCCAACCATGTCGTCATATAGATGTGGTGTGTTGTTAGCCCTATGTGTCGAGGCCGCGGTATCTCTTTCGAACAACCCGCAGCCCCAACGGGCTTCGGTCCTTGGGGGCCCCTTCAATGTTGCTGACATCTCTTTGAGACGCGCGTGGAACACGAACGCGCCTCCATCGACATAGGACGGACGAACGATTAACTAGCCCGTTACTCACCGTTCACAGGCCCGCGCCTACGGTGGCCGGAAGCCATCACGTGGCCCCTCGATGCCCGGAGCGTCTCCCGCGGCAGCTGGGACGAGAGGTTGTCTCCCTCTCACGTTCCGCCACCTCTTTCGCTAGCATTACTGCTTCGCAGAAGGAGGTGGCGGCCATTTCAGATTCGATGTCCCAGATTCGGTACAGGTACCCTCTCGAAACACCCTCTCTAATCCCCCCTTTTTTTTGTGGTTCGTAAATTATCAAATCATCCCGCTCTGGGCGGAGCGGAAGAAAGTGTCAGACTTCTACTGACTAAAAACCACCCACGTTCCTTCTTAGCCCTTTGTGTTTCGGGGCCATGGTATCTCTTGCGGATAACCCTCAGCCCCGGCAGACGTCCCTTTGGGGCCCTTTAATTGTTGCTGACATATCTTTGAGGCGCGCGTGGAACACGAACGCGCCAACGACAATCTGTCTGCCTGTCGACTATAATGTACCTGTTTCAAATTTCTTCAAGATCCGTTCGGCCGTTCTGACGTGGTTGATTAACAAACACAATGATTAAATGCAATGATTAAATGTACTTTTATCTAAGCGACGCATTTTAGTTTCCGACAAGCACGCGAACGAAGTCGCGGGCACAGCTAGTAAAAAATAAAAATGATTGAAAACCAGTGTAGAAAACCCTTAAAGAAAAGCACTAGTTTGCTACGTCATTACGATATTGTTTTGTACTGGACCGTCCCTAGGAACCTTCCAGTTATGAAGATATTGGAGGTCTAGTTCCAACTTATATATAAATTATTAAATAAACTTACAAGTTTTGTTTTAAACGATTCCCCCACAGTTGATTGTCCCATGAACCATTGGTCCAAAGTATTTTTAACCCACTAACTTTTCATCTAAAGAACGATTGACCCACGAACAATAATTTGCCCACAGAACTGTACGTCAGTGAATGCCACCAACAGAATGATTCGTTCAATAACTTTTCAGGTGAAAATAAATAAAAACTTGTAACACTTGTCGAGAAAAGATTCAAATCGTGCTTTTTACATACTACACTCTATTAAAGATTCTGCTTGTACACACAATAAATGAATGTTGCCTTTAAGTGGAAGTAAATGCAAAACGTAACCGTGCCCTCCACCTCCCAACCTCTCGATATTAAATTTATTAAAAAAAAAAAACTTACAATTCATAATTTCTTTTACAGAGCACACAACTTATTTAACTCACAAACCCAACAAAAATGATTTTGTAATTGACTTTCAGCTTTGATTTCCTCGGTACTCTTAACTGTCAAATCATATTTTAATTAAATACATTACTGTTTCCCTTTACCGCATTAGTATCATAATAATTACCACATTATTAACATTTACCCGACATTTATTGGAATGCAATATTACTTTCTGTGGTTACTGAAGAATTATATTTATTTTCCTGTTCAACTACTTACTACATACTTTGATAACGTCCTCCTACTGAACAACAAACCAACTATTATAAATAAGATTCGATTCACTTTATTACTAGAAACAGGGACCAACAAGTTTAGCCAGGTTCCAGGCTAGGTAAGGTAGACTCATCTTTCAAGGGGACTGTTTAAAATGTTACAATAAAATACCTCCTAACATTCTTCAACTGAATGAGACGAAATTAAAAATCTTGTATAAAACGCACAGTAATTAGGCAAGCATAATATTATAAGTTGAAGGATTATATTTATAATAGAAATACTTGGCTCAATGCAGCTGGTCTTGCCCCACAATCATAGGGGCAAACTAATTGGTTATGATGTGAAATTTTGTGGAAGCT
Source organism: Diarsia brunnea (assembly GCA_949774965.1). NCBI lineage: Eukaryota > Metazoa > Arthropoda > Insecta > Lepidoptera > Noctuidae > Diarsia > Diarsia brunnea. The sequence continues at coordinate 17,340,407 of OX459002.1, read as the reverse complement.
GCAGAAGATTGTAAAACTATCTTTGCATTGTATATATTCAATCTCTTACTAGTATATAATTGCATAGCATAAGTGTGAGTACTATGTACTACAAAGCCTTAATTTACATTGAATTATCTTTGATTGACTCGAATTTGCCCCGTGTCGGATCATTACACTCGCTTCAAAATGGTAGATCTGAATGGTGCTGATACATGCGTCATGTTCGTGAACGGATGCTGTCAGTAGAGACTGGTCATCTCTTGTTGTTATGGTTTGTTTTAATTTTGAATTGTTTATTAAATCTTTTTTACTCTGGACGATCTTAACTTGTACCTCTTGCTACATAGTTTCCGCATAGTGATTTCAACATGAATGATGTAACCAAGATTTTGTAACAATATTCTGATTGAGAAGAGTGTCCATGGAGTTTCTTGCCCGTTGTTTTCCATAGTGATGTACGTTTTGGAATGGGCAACTACAGTATTTTCACAAGTTATTGTGTCTTGTGCCTGTAGCTTCGTTTTATTTGTTTTTCTGACATTCACAAGTGCCTGTTATGAGGAATGATGAATGAGAATTGACATTAAATGCTTTGTGTTTGAAAGAAAATAAAAATAAAAGAATATCTTCATCCTTACATCGAAGGGTCCGTTCCCGTCCTACTCGTGACCATGCCATGACCTCCATTTGGTCTCCGACCGCCTCTACATAATTATTTCAATCCATTGCAGGTAAAATTTTGAAGGTGACAAAGCCACCTGACCGCAAAGCTCGACCGCAGTGACTCCACAGTACTAGTATCAATGTAACTATGCTAAACGTAGAAGGTGGCAATATTGGCACGTAAGCTTTTTCATAAAATTACTAGGAAACCACTTAAGGTGAATGCTCCAACTTGCCCGCGAAATTCAAATTTTCTTACGTTTTTTGCAATTTGCAGGCCAGTACTAGTTTGTATGTTGATTTAAATATAAATTGCGGCTGTAAGACGCATATAGTTACAGAAATATAATCATCAAAATCATCAATATAAGCCTCCAAGTTCATACAGGTGCAAAAATGACTTTTTCAAGTTCCTGCACCTTTATGAACTTGGAGGCTTATATTGATGATTTTGATGATTATATTTCTGTAACTACATACGTCTTACAGCCGCAATTCATATTTTAATCAACATACAAACTAGCACTGGCCTGCAAATTGCAAAAAACGTAAGAATATTTGAATTTCGCGGGGTGGTTGGAGTATTCACCTTAAGGTCGCTATGGTCTACGATTGGACTTTGCGATTAGTTTGCAGTCTGCGCTTTCAGAATGGTACTTTTGTCTACGTACCAACGCTCTCGCAAAAAAGCTAATGCCGTGACTAAACATTCACTCGGGTCGATATTTGGGTTAAGCCGCACTTCCGGGGCTGCGGGACTGTTCGAAAGAGATACCACGGCCCCAGAACACAAAAGTTTAAGAAGGAACATGAGTGGTTTATAGTCAGTAGAAGATTAAAACTCCAGAACGGGAGGGGTCATAATGATGATTTTGACTGCTCAACAAAAACAAAAAATAAACAGATTGGTTGTAGACGAGTTACCTCATAACATTACATACCCAGTTTCTTCCATATCTGGGAAAACACATTAAGTCGTTGCTCCAACTGCTTTCGACTTTTTCATGAAATAGTCATTCGATGCGGTTAAATGAACTAAAAGGGGTTGTATTGATGATTTTAATCGCTATAGCTCTGTAATGCCATATTGTTGTTACAGCTGAGAACCATATTTTAATCAACATAAAATCTCAATCAAAAAGAAAATTCAATCAATCAATCTCATGTGATGCGAAAGAATGAAGATAATGTTGTGAGGAAAATGTTGAGTATGAATGTAGATGGCTACAAGAGTAGAGGAAGACCAAAGAAACGATGGATGGACTGTGTGAAGGATGACATGGCTAGAAATAGGAGGAGGAGGGTATAGGAGGTGACTGCTGACATGACGAGAAATAGAGAAGTATGGAAGAAGAAGACATGTTGTGCCGACCACAAATAAATTGGGATAAGGGCAGGAGAATGATGATGATGATGATGGCAATCTGAAAATGACCTGCAAATTGCAAAAACCGTGAGAAGATTTTAATTTCGTGGGCTACCCTGGCTAATTCCACCTGTTCATTCCAGCTCCTTACTATCAAATGGGATTTAATCAGTGATGAAACATGTTAAATAAACATTGTTCATTTATGTCTCAATTGAAGTGTTGTATCAGCTCTTCAGAATACTAGATACTAATGAGTGTTTGATTTAATTTATCTTTGAGACTGTAGTTATATTCTGCAAGCGTCGTTACGACACTCGACAGGAGGTTTGTGGTATGTTTGAGAACAAGAACAATTTGTTCACGAATCGAATGCGGTCGCTCTGAGTGAAATTTCGAGATTAGTACCGTATTTTGTTGTTTTGTAGCTTTGTTAGCCTATTGGTCGCACGCGCGCTTTCTGATCATGAGATTGTGCATAACTGCAGCATAGCATGAATTTTCTACATCGAAAACAATTGAAAATCATCAAGCGATGTGACAACTGTGTTTTGCCCATGTATTATGTTAAAGTAGAATAGGAGAATAAGAAATTTTATTTGCTTAAACATGTGTTTAAATACAGAATTAAAATAACACATGCATGCAAATTATAGAAATTAGATTTCTTATAGAAATTTGACCTTATGGATTAAGAGACCTTGTCTGCCAGACCTTTTTTTTTAATAGCCTTGTATGAGTATGTCCCACTACCGATACACTGGGCTAATGTTTCCCCAGATCCTTCCAGGTACTCTTTTCCTATAGCACCTCGAACCAGCCTTCGTGATGCGCGTCTAGATCATCTTCCACCTTTTTCTAGGCCGGCCTCGGTGGTGCCGTCCATCATCAGGCACCGATGGTATTGAGACCTATGGCGACGACCACGATCACATTGTTAAGAGTGAACGACTAAGAAAAGACTACATAAATCAGAATTTTGTACAATTTATGTTACTGTGTGCAACTATTTGAAGCGGTTTCTAGAGCCGCCAGAAAACTTGATGCGATTTTGTGTTTTCTCTTGCTCTGGTCCAGAATACCGGTTTCTAGAGACGCCAGAAAACTTGATCTGGTCCAGAATACTTGTATTTTGACTTTGCTTCTGCTGACTTTGACATACAAAGTTTGCTTTCACATCGATAAGAGAATTAATAGGTATGACGCAAAAATAAAACGTTTCACTGAAAACCCGCACACATTGGTATAGCTAATAGTGAGTAATGCCAATAGTTTGCATACTTGAGTATTATCTGAAACCTGCCAATCGTGACCTAGACACGGTATTTGATGCTACTTCTGCTATCATAAGTATACCAAAGTATGTATGTATGGAAGTTATACAGGGTGGTGCCGACAATACGACAATAAATGAAGCCACTGGTAGTTCTAGTTCATGGGAACATTAATAAACTATCAAATAAATCGTAACACCAAAATAAAAAAGTTGAAAAAAAAAACAATAAAACTAAGTAGCATAAAACTGTAAACAAAATACATTACAATTTACAAACAAATATTGGTTTACTAACGTTAGGAATAATTTGCACCGATTAACGTGTGGAAATAAAATGTAACAAACGAATTTGGCAAAGATACTCGTATTTAGGTAGATTAGTGTCGTATCGTCGGCATCACGACGGTGTTAGGATTTATTTAATAGTTTAAAAAAGTTCCTTTGAACTAGAACTACCCGTGGTTTCATTTATTGTCGTATTGTCGGCACCACCCTGTATTTAATAAGGAAAAAGTATACCGTGAAGACGTTTTGTAATAATTGTACCAGTGCACAGTGGTCGGTTTGTTCATTTGCTTTCCTTTTTTTATTAGCTTGTACTGTCCCAATGCTGGGCACAGCCAACCAATCAAATCATCCCTAGAGTTCTTTACTTGTGATCATATCGTCTCGCCACCTCTCGCTAGGCCAGTTTCGGCAGAGTCGTCCGTCTTGCATCGTGCAGAGGCTGATGTGGGATTTAGAACTTAAAATGATTTATAACTTTAATGGATATTGCATAGTAACAAATTTTAAGGAGCATTCAATTTGTAGTAGAGATGTAACAGCCTGCACATGACAAAGATATTTATTAAAATCTTGCAACACCACAAAAACGAGATCAGTCCGTGGATGGGTGAGCAACGAATAGGTACATACCGAGAGCGCTTTTTTTTGGGGGTGTGAGAAATCTTCACTCTTCCCGCTTTTGGGCAGAGTGGAAGGAGACTTCTACTGACTAAAAACCACCCATGTTCATTCTTAGCTCTTGCGCCGAGGCCGTGGTACCTCTTTCGAACAACCCGCTGCCCCGACGGGCTGAAAGTTGACCTCAACATAGCTGTTGAGAAATCGCTTTCTAGAGATGATAATGAAACAAATAAACGAATAATGAATAGATTTCTAGAATTGTTTGTAATACTTATGTATTACAAACAATTCTAGAAATCTATGTAATCATGTTATTTATACGTAAACAACTGTTATCTTTTAAATATAAGCCCTAAGTGCGGGCAGCAATCGATTAGTATCACGTAAACCAGCAAAATGATATTATTTCACTTATTTGTTAGTTTTACTCTTCTACAAACATGTTTGACGGAGGTTGAGAATAATTTCAATTTGTATAGCAATCATAAAATGTATCATATACAGGGGAGTAAGGAAGGAATGGACAAATTTGTGGACTTCCTCGTGAATAATCACGTAAGTAATTGTGTACCCTTGTTCCCAGGAAGGAAATTGCAATACCATTCCCAATGGTATACCGGGTGTGAAACCATCCTTATCGAAGCTGGGAGGCACGTGTTCTTCCTGTAATTGCAATAGGGATGTTTCCTGACTAAAAAAATATAATTCTAATTAGTCCCTCTGTTAGACTATCGAAAAATATTGGATACGTATTTTTTGTTTTATCAAATCAATAAAAATTGACGAAGATAAAACGCGTCAAAGATTTGAGTGGGTCGTGACGTCACTGACCGGTAAAAAATGTCATACTAATGTCTTAGAATATGACGTCACACGAGTTTTCAAAGCACTGTATCGTCTTCATTGTTCGTTTACGTGAAAAAAGAAAAATTACGTGTCCAATATTTTTTGGAAATCTACCTGACGGACTAATTAGATTTTTTTAGTTAACTACCCTATTTATTTTTGTACTGTACCGTACCTTCTATTAACGGAGATATTGAAAGTCAAAGCTTCAACTATAATTATCACACTTTCTTAAAGTTCCTTATCCGAAGGCTAACCAATGAGACCCTTTAACTTAGCGTCCTCTGACCGTCCGTCTGTATGTCTCTCATGATCCGTAATAGGTGGACTGTTGAAATTTTAACAGAATGCGTATTTCTGTTGCTGCTAAAACAACAACTAATAAAATATAAGATAAGGGCAGAAAAAATCTGGTGATGATGATGACTATACGCAAAGATTAAAATATGTTAAAATAATAATTTTATCCTTCCATGCATCAATAAAAGATCCATAACAGAGCCGAAAGGCACTTGTTCTCTTCGTTATTGCATGACTGGGAATCTGCTAGTTGCAGCTATTAGAGGTCAAAGTTCAAAGAATTCACATTTTTTGGTAATAAGGTTGTGACTTTACTTTAATAACCTCTATGACCCGTTAACTATTCAAAGCATTCATCAGCACAAAGTTTCGAGAGGGCTTCATTAAATTTTACCGTAAAACGTGATTTTAGACCTAAAAAATGTCGATCCCAGCAATGATTTTTGCGCAAGATGACTCACTGCGGTACTCAGAGATATTTAATGATTACTTAAGCCGTCACTTAGTATAGATTTGACATACTTTTGTATGACAAAACTGTCAAAACCTTTACTAAGTGATGGCCTAACTAATCATTACAGCTCTCTGAGTGCGGCAGTTAGTTTGATATACATACTGCTTGGTTAACGGCTTAGTGAAGGTTTCGTTAACACCCTGTTTTTTTGGGGGGGTGGGAAATCATCAAATAACAGGGGTTATTTCGTTTCCCGCTCCCCGCTTTTCCGCGTTTCTCGCTCGTAGGCCGAGCGAAAGGGAGTGTCAGACTACTACTGACAAAAAACCACCCATGTTCCTTCTTAGCCCTTTATGTCGAGGCCACGGAATCCCCCACGGTAGCCCCGACGGGGCAACCCGCAGCCCCGATGGTACAACCCGCAGCCCCGACGCTACAACCCGCAGCCCCGACGGGTTCGTTAACACCCTGTATTTGCTTTTAGGAGATACCATACCACTCGAACACCCCAAAAGGATGCCACATGCTTGTGTCACCGTCTTTGGTACCAGTTGTGGAAGATATAGCCAAAACTGAAGGTCTAAGCACTAAAGTGATCCTTGATGATTACTCTGAGTAAGTAGAATATTTTGTGATAAGTACTTCCATGCATTAAATCAATTTTAACAATTTAATTTAATATAACTCGCTACCTACATTATTTTGTGGTAACTATTCAGCACTGCCTACGTCATTTACACTAATTTAAATAACTCTTTACCTCTATACTGATATTGTAAAGAGGTAATGTTTGTATTTTAAATGTAGGGTAAAACCTTTTAAACAAATTATTCGATTTCAAAAATGATGTCGCTTTTGTAAAACCGCACTACATTTTAAGGCCACATGGTAATAATATGATTATTCCGTATGCTGTCGGACTTATAGAATACCACCATCCCATATCTTCCCGTGGGTGTCGTAAGAGGCGACTAAGGGACTTACCAGAGAATGGGCAGCAGCGTTCTCTGTGCCTTCGTACTGCGATCGCCAACCCGCCTGCCAAGCGTGGCGATTATGTCAAATCCCCCCCTTCTGGGGGAGTCCGTCCTATAAATAATAATAATAAATAAATTTTATTAGTAACAAAAACTCAGTTTACAAAAACTCTGTGTTCGATAACAACTACATTAGTATAAAACTGTGTCGCAGTCATTAACGCCCACCTCCAAAAAGTCGAGGCAAAAACAAAGCTTTACAAAATGAAAAAAAAAAGAATAAAGGTTTAAACTAAAAATTTAAAACTAAAAACAAATACTATGAAATAAAACTTAAAATTACTCATTTACAATATTTCCACTATGTATTTTGTATGAGATTGTGTTGTGTATAGTGTATGTTTTGTGTGTGGAGTGTATTTGTGTGGGTGTGTGTGTGCGTGTGTGTGTGTGTGTGTGTGTGTGTGAAGGGGGTGAACGTTTGTGTAAGAGGTGTGAGTTTGCGCATTTTACACATAATTATAGGACATCTAGAAAGGGAGTTCAGGTTTTCACATACGTTTCTACTTCTTCATACGTGAGTGTGTGAAGCCAATCATTTGTAACCCTTCGACATTCTCGTGCAGTCAGTGGATATATATTGAGCTGTTTATTTACTCGATTATACACAGTGGAACTAAGAAAGTGATACTGCCGCCGTACAACTTGAACTGTGGCAAATTCCACCTGGCAGACTCTGTCAGATCTACGTTTTTGGCTAACGATATGAGCATCAAATGGAAGGTTTGAGTGTTTACGCAGCACCACGGCAAGAAGAAAGGCCTGTCTGACTGTTGGTAAATTGCATAGAGCGTACAGATCGGAAGTTGGAAAACGAATCGGTTTGTGAGTCATGACTTTTAGCACAGCCCGCTGTGCCCTTTCCAGACGGAGCATTAAGCATTTCCCAGACCCACCCCAAGCTGTAAAAATATATGTCCAGCAGTGGACGTCTTATGGCTGAAATGATGATGAAAATTATATGGAAGAGAGAAATTCGTGGCTTAATAATAACTGCCACTCGGGTCGATCTTTAGGTTAAGCCGCGGTGCCTAGGTTGGTCTGTGGATGGGTGACCACGACCACCTACTACATACCGGGTTTCTTCCGTGCCTCGGAAAGCACGTTAAGCTGTTGGTCCCGGCTGCCATATATAGATTAATGGCAGTCGCTACAGGTAGTCAGTGACCTGAAAGTCTGACAACCAGTCTTACCAAAGAGATTACCTAGTGTTAACTGGGTTGTGGAAGTTTTCTGCATTCGGTTAGACTGGAAGCCGACCCCAACATAGTCGGGAAAAGGCTAGGCAGGTAATGATGTTGGTTTGGTATGTTTTGTTCGATGCGGAGGAAGTCGCAAATATCTTAATATTATAAATGCAAAATTATGTGTGTTTGTTTGTTAGTTTTTCACGATTAATCCACTGAACCGATTATCCTGAAATTTTACACTTATATTTTATTTTTAAGATTCATTCGTAACGAAAAGAATGATAGAAAGTACAACGATGGTTTCTCATGGACTGCTTACTACGATGTTGATGACGTGAGTATCTTGTAACGCTTACTGTATTTTAATTTGCATAAAAACAAAGCCAATATGGAGCCCATAGGATATGGCCCACCTCCTGTCCTGGCCATCCTACACAAATATCTGCACCATCCTTAATATTTTGAGTTTGAGTGTTGAGTGATCCACTTGTCACATAACATGGACGCAAGATGCTCTCCACAAAACCATTTCTTATCAACCTAGGTTCCTAAAAACATTTTTTATTAAACTCTCTGCTACATAGCAGAGAGTTTAATAATTTATCCTAGATCTAATTCAACAGATATACGGCTACCTTCAAAACATGAGTCGCCAGCACTCAGAGTGGGCACAAGTGGTGGTCGGTGGACAAAGTTACGAAGGTCGACAGATATTAGGTTTGAGGATAAACACTCCGACAGCTGAGGATAAACCAGTCATGTTTATTGAATCAGGCAAGTATTGATAATTGACCTTCTGTATTATTTAGTCATTATTGTATAATTAACAAGATTTATTTCTCGACAAAATCCAGAAAATACCTACTTGGAAATAGGATGGTTTGAAATCACTTGAACATCAGCTCCTATTGTTCACAGAAATCAGTGAAATAAATTCACAAAGAAGTTTCGTTTTTATCTTCTCCACACTTTACCTAATTGCTTTTCTTTATGCAAAGCTTTGATTGGCCACAATCAAAAATGTTTGTCCCACAAATGAGTTTAAAATATAACTATATAAACCCGAGAAAAGAGACCAGCTGTTGTAAACTGCGTGATAACTACACGTATTACGAGAATGAATCACACTGGCCACATCAAAAAATAAAAGACGATCGGGAACGCACTCAATTCAAATATATTCCTTCTTTTCTTGCCAAGGTTTCTTGCATCTTGACCATCAGCCATCATTATTCAATTTCACTACATTATCCAACCTCCTTTGGAACATTGCCAGCTGTATCGAAATCGGCGCGAAAACTGACGTGGCATTTTTTTTTTATTTGACAGGCATTCACGCAAGGGAATGGATCACACCTGCTACTACGACCTACTTTATCAACGAGCTCCTAACCAGTACTGATCCAGAGATAACCTTCATGAGGGACCAGTTTGACTGGCATATCTTCCCTACTGTCAATCCTGATGGATACCACTACAGTTTCACGAAGGTTAGTAACCATCTAAAAGGTTTAAGTGAAAATTACAAACAATCCACGAATAGATTCAAATCATAAACTTATTCGTGTAAAGATTGCATTTCAAAATTGTCTGTAAATGTCCCAATTTAAATCAATGCTTTGTGTTTGACCAAACACTGCCTCGCTGGTCCAGTAGCTGCAAGTGCCACTGCTGAGCATAAGGTCCTGAGATCAATTCTTAGGTCGGGCAGTGTTGTTACGTTGTGATCATTTTTAGTAGCCAGGAGTTTGAATTTGTGTCCAGTTGATGGTAGTAACTTAACCGTGCCCTTAATAATAAATAATATATAAGAATTAAGCATATCTGTCGCTATGTCGGTGACTGATGTTCTATAGATCAGTTCTATCTGCCTAACCATCTAAGGGCTAAGAAGGAACATGGGTGGTTTTTAGTCAGTAGAAGTGTGACACTCCCTTTCGCTCTGCCCAAGAGCGGGAGGGGTTATTTGATGATTTCCCACCCGCCCAAAAAAAAAAGGTGTGTTTTCGTAAAATTAAATCTATACTTCTATACTAATATTATAAAGCTAAAGAGTTTGTTTGTTTGTTTGTTTGAACGCGGTAAACTCTGGGACTACTGGTTGGATTAGATAAAATCTTTTTGTGTTGGATAGTCCATTTATCGAGGAAGGCTTTAGGCTATATAACATCACTGTACAACCAAAAGGAGCGGAGCATAATTGAAAAATGTTGCAAAAACGGAAAAAAATATTCCTTTTTGAGAGCTTCTGTTGCAGGCGCTGCGAAAATGGTTTAAGTTACGCAAATATTATGTATCTAGGAATTGTTCCTCTTTAAAAGTTCTAAAAAAAACGTCTACGACAGTGTATGTCTATCTTTTAAGATTGACTCACTGTAACCATTTTTTACTATTAATATATTCGGTTAAAAAGAATGATATTTTGCGAAGCTTATTTAACCCATATGGTATTAATCTATATCTAAGTAAATGTGTTTGCTAGCACGGAAATTTAATATAGAGTATTTATGCCCTTTTCTCTATACAGTTTAAACAAATATCATAGAAGATATCGCAATGTAAAAATATCCGCGCGACAAAATAATTACGCGCGGCTGTCAATCGGTCCGGTGCGGTAGGTTGGTGGGGATTCTGGCCTTCGGGGGCTCCGGAGAAATTCAAAATATTTACTGCATCATAATGTTTTAAAAGTACAAGGTGTTACTGTATATTTAACAGTAAGAGATAGCTATAGTAATTGTCACTTTAATAATATAATCGAAGCCAGTCTAAACTAAAAGGTATTATAAAGAGGAAAGGTAAGATTTTTTGTTTGTTATGAGTACGATTTAACTAAAAATAATTATGTTGGATAGTCGATTTATCGAGAAAGGATAGGAGCTATATTAAGTGACGCAGATGAAGTTGCGTGGGTCAGCTAGTCGATTTATAATAGGTCGTTACCTAAATTTCAATAACCTAATGTTTCAGGATATTAAAACTAGTTTAATGTTATGCCGTCATATAGGTACCTTAATATTGCCTCTTCCTTCCTCAATGAGTTCGAACTGAGATTGTGACCACAGGATTACAGAGGTACGGGAAAAATTGCTAAAAATACCGAAGGTAAAAACAAAAATACCACCATTGTTTGTCAAACAATACCATTATGACTATGTAGTGCCGCGAGGCCGCGATCAAGGAGGCGGCATACGTATTTTGCTGGCCGGTGCTGCGGCACTCTATTTTTTGACTTTTCTTTGTCTGTCACTTCTTCTTGATAAAAAATCTTTTCATGTCGCATTCCGATAATTTCATGTTCTAAATATTTTCTGAAGACATTATAAAATTTGTGAATTGTACATAGATTTACATGTATATAGTTTTAACATAGTTTCGAGATTTTATTCCGCTCTCCTAACAAGTATCGCCCCGGTTGCTCTGCACCTTCTATATTTTGAGAAGCCGCTGAAGGCGCGCTTCATTGGTGACCCCTGTGGAACATTATGCCGGGGAACGAGAGCAAAGAAAGCGGAGAGATGTCAAGCGTAAACCGCATCGCTGTAAAGGTACCGCCATTTTACCCATCTAAACCGAACCTTTGGTTTTCTTGCCTGGAGAGCCAGTTCGAGTTGGCAGGAGTGACGACGGATACCACCAAATATCACCATGCTTTGTCTCACTTGGAGCCGCAGTATATCGAGATCGTCGAGGACATCGTCGCTGGTCCCGCAGCTTCGGACAAGTATGAGACACTGAAGACAGAGCTCATCAAGAGGCTGTCCGCGTCACGGGAAAAGCAGGTACAGCAGCTACTTCATCACGAAGAGTTAGGAGATAGCAAACCATCGCATTTCCTACGTCGATTGAGAAGTTTAGCTGGATCTGGTGTACCAGATGACCTGCTCAGAACCCTTTGGGCCAGTCGTTTACCCAGCAGCGTGCAGCCCATCATCGCGTCACAGGCCAGGATGAAGCTGGACGAGGTTGCCGAGCTTGCCGACCAGGTCCTGGACGCCGTGTCACCAACTTCGCAAGTTACAGGAGTTTCAGCAGGTACGTCTGGCGGATCGAGCGAGATTGCTGCGTTAACCCGACAAGTCGAAGCGTTGACTGCTAAGCTCGACCGAATGGCGCGGTCAAGATCAAGATCATCTTCACATCTCCGGGGCCGCTCATCGTCCGCTAGATCGCACTCCAACTACGAGAAGTTCCCGACTTGCTGGTACCACCACAAGTTCGGTGACAAGGCTCTTAAGTGTACGAAACCCTGTGATTTCGCGGGAAACGCGAAGGGCAGTCGGTAATGGCGGCCGACGACTGCCCGAGTACCGGTCGCTTGTTCGTAACGGATAGGCGGACTAAAATGCAGTTTCTTGTAGATACGGGTAGTGATCTGTGCGTGTTTCCTCGTAAGTGCTTAAAAGAGTATCGTGCAAAGACTAGCTATGAACTGTGTGCCGCAAACGGGTCAGCTATAAATACATACGGTTTTAATCACTTAGTGCTAAATCTAGGGTTGCGTCGCGACTTTCCATGGAATTTTATAGTGGCTGACGTTACAAAGGCGATAATAGGCGTGGATTTCCTTTCATTTTATAATATTATTGTTGATGTCCGAAACCAACGTCTCATCGACGGTAGCACTACGCTTGTGACCGCGGCTTTACTTGCGCGAACCGAGGACAACATTTCTTCGGTGAAGGTAATGTCTGGTGACTCTGTATATCACACCATACTTTCAAAATACCCTGACATTACTCGTCCGCATGGCATTCATCGCACAATACACCACAACACCGTACATCACATCCACACCACACCTGGGCCACCGGTCTCTTGCACACCACGCAGGCTAGCGCCTGATAAGCTTAAAATAGCAAAGTCAGAGTTCGAGGCGATGTTGCAGAACGGTACTTGCCGGCCTTCGGAATCAGCATGGGCTTCACCTCTTCACCTCACCCCTAAAAAAGACAACGGGTGGCGTCCTTGTGGGGATTACCGTATGCTGAATGCCCGAACGACACCCGACAGGTACCCTATCAAACACATACACGACTTTGCTCATTGTTTGTCAGGTTGTACCATGTTTTCTACCATTGATCTGGTCAAGGCTTACAACCAGATCCCTATGCATCCAGATGACATCGCGAAGACGGCCATTACAACGCCGTTCGGTCTTTACGAATTTCCGTTCATGACGTTCGGGCTTCGTAATGCCGGACAGACGTTCCAGCGCTTCGTCGATGAGATGCTACGGGGTCTGGACTTCACCTACGCCTACCTGGATGATATCTTAGTTTTTTCCAAGGACCAAAAAACACATGAAGAGCATCTGCACCAACTTTTCGCCAGGCTGAAGCAGTACGGCATGGTCGTCAACACGGCAAAGTGCGTGTTTGGCGCTTCTGAGGTCATCTTTTTAGGCTACAGCATTTCAGCCAAAGGTACCACCCCACTTCCAGCCAAAGTTGACGCCATCAAGACCTTTCCCGTACCAAAAACTGTGAAAGAACTACGTCGGTTCTTAGGTATGGTGAACTTTTATCGTAGGTTCATTCCAGGCGCAGCTAAACAACAAGCTCCTTTATACGCGCTACTCACCGGGTCAGTGAAAGGATCGCACCCAGTTCATGTTACTGGTCAGCTACTCGACGCATTTGAAGTTTGCAAAGAGGGACTATGTCAAGCCGCCTTGCTTGCTCATCCCAGTTGCGATGCAAGGTTAGCGCTCGTAACTGACGCGTCTGACAAGGCAATTGGCGCAGTGTTACAGCAGCAGACTGGTAGTGGCGAGTCCTGGGAGCCTTTGGCATATTTCTCTCGTGGGCTGAGCTCTTCTCAACAGAAGTACTCACCCTACGATCGAGAGCTCTTCGCCATTTACGAGAGCATAAAATACTTCAGGCATATGCTCGAAGCCCGGGACTTCACTGTCTTTACCGACCACAAGCCTCTGACCTTCGCCTTCCACAATCGGAAAGAAAACTGCTCGCCAAGACAGTTCCGGCACCTGGACCTGATCGCGCAGTTTACAACTGACATACGTTACATTTCCGGTAAGGACAACGTGGTAGCTGATACCCTCTCGCGAGTTGAGGAGATTTCCCAGCCTATCGATCTGGAGCGATTGGCAGCCGCTCAGCACTCTGATCTAGAGCTCACCCAACTCGCAGAAGGCCCCACGTCACTGCGTCTCAAAAAACTGAAGGTCCCAGGCAGCAACATTGAACTGTTTTGTGATGTCAGTACGAGCGCAGTAAGGCCGTTTGTTCCGAAACCGCTACGGAGAAGAGTGTTCGAGAGTCTGCATTCTCTTAGTCACCCTGGGGCAAAAGCAACCGCCAAACTAGTCTCTGAGCGGTATGTGTGGCCTGAAGTTAGGAAGAACTGCAGGAACTGGGTACGTGCGTGTATAGCGTGTCAGCGTTCCAAGATTACACGTCATACGAGTGCTCCAGTTGGTACCTTCAAACTTCCTGCAGCTCGTTTCTTTGTCCACATTGATTTGATAGGACCATTGCCTCTGTCCCAAGGTTTCAAGTATTGTCTCACCGCTGTCGACCGCTTTACGCGTTGGCCTGAGGCAATACCCTTGGAAGACATAACGGCTGAGACTGTTGCTAAAGCCCTACTCAGTGGCTGGATTTCCCGGTTTGGCTGTCCAGTTGATATCGTGACAGATCGTGGTAGGCAGTTCGAATCTGTGTTATTCAGAAATCTTTCGCGCATCGCAGGATTCAATCATCACCGTACCACTGCCTATCATCCAGCCTGTAATGGTCTCGTGGAAAGATTTCATCGGCAGCTGAAGTCAGCCTTAATCTGCCACACTAACGGGAATTGGATTGAATCTCTCCCTCTTGTCTTGTTGGGTGTCCGTAGTGCTTTCAAGGAAGATCTGCAAACCACCTCAGCTGAATTGGTGTATGGCGAACCATTACGTCTGCCAGGCGAGTTTTTCGACTCAGAAATTATCTGTAATCCAGACTTGATGGAATTCACATCAAGGCTGCGAAGTATTGTCCAGTGTTTGAGGCCTTCGCCTGCCTCACACCATAGTAGAAAACGTCCAACTTTCATGTTCAAGGAGTTAGCCACTTGCACTCACGTATTCTTGCGAGATTGTACTGTTGGTGGTGCCTTGAAACCAGCATATTCTGGACCATACGAGGTGCTTCGGCGTGGTGAAAAGGTTTTCACTATTATGGCTAATGGTAAGGAAGTCACAGTATCGGTAGACCGAGTCAAGCCAGCCTACATACTGCGTGACCCAGACACCACTCCATACACACCATCACACACACCCACTCATTCAACCAATCCCGCTCATTCATCACAAGATCGACAACATGACTCACACAAAACAACACATGTGACTCAATCAGGGAACCAGAAATCACCAGATCGCGAAGCAATTGTTCACAAGACTAGATCGGGACGTAGAGTTAGGTTTCCTGACCATTATCGCCCTTGACGGTCTCAAGGGGGGGCTGATGTAGTGCCGCGAGGCCGCGATCAAGGAGGCGGCATACGTATTTTGCTGGCCGGTGCTGCGGCACTCTATTTTTTGACTTTTCTTTGTCTGTCACTTCTTCTTGATAAAAAATCTTTTCATGTCGCATTCCGATAATTTCATGTTCTAAATATTTTCTGAAGACATTATAAAATTTGTGAATTGTACATAGATTTACATGTATATAGTTTTAACATAGTTTCGAGATTTTATTCCGCTCTCCTAACAAGTATCGCCCCGGTTGCTCTGCACCTTCTATATTTTGAGAAGCCGCTGAAGGCGCGCTTCAACTACATTTAATAATATTAATCGTTATTATTTAAAAATGTAAATACAGTTTGAGCCTACTTTGGTTCGGCCTAGCCCTAAAGCGCACTGCTGGAGTAATCAGGTCGAGCATAGACCCGATTACTCGGTTTAGCGGTTGAGGAGTGGTATAACTACCACTCCTCGCTCGAGGCTGCTCTCTCGAAAAAGTTTAAAAACAGCGTGCAGATGAAGCAGCTTTTCACCAGCACTTACAGAGAAATTACATCTGAGAATTGTTAGTATTCTACATGATACGACACGTAATTTGGTTTAGCCATAATTTTTCTATCGGTATCACATAATAAGAAAAAAAATCCACAAAATCACCTCCAAATCGTTGATTTGAACCATTTTACTCCTTCATTTTTTAACAAAACAATATAAAAAAGATATCTACTGCTTTGTAATACAAAGGAAAATAAATTGGTTTTGTTACTTTTTGAAACATGTATTATTTTAATTATAATAAATTAAAAATGCATCCGTTTAAATTCCGTGTCTACGACCGAGAGGGGTAGTTAGCTAAGCACAAGGTCATTGGCGTGAATACAAGCCATACCTATCAGTTTCTTTACGCGGATGATGTGAAACTCTTTACCCCAACAAATTGAGATTGATGGAGCTACTGAAAGTAACTTGGACTTTGAAATAAAAAAAAAATCTAATTCGAAATTGTTTATTTCTTTAACAAGATTACAAAAATTAGGAGCCTCCTTTTAAGCAAACAATGCCTGTATTAGAAGACTCCGCTCTTCCATAATAAAAAAAAGTAAAATATTAATAAGATATCTAACATAGGTAAGTACAGTTTGTATGTGTGTGTGAGTGTGTGTGTGTCGTGCGTATGTGTGTGAGTGCGTGTGTGTTTTGTGTGTTTGTGTACCTGTGTGAGAGATTAGGTTATAAATAATTTAAATCCATATTCAATTAATTCACTGCACCCAATGGAAAATAAAATAATAAATTAAATCAAAATTAGATTCAGAATCATAATCAATCCATGTCAAAATTACAGTCAACAATTTTAATTATTACAAAATCAAAATTAAATGAAAATTAAAAATGTAAATTAAATGAAAATTAAAAATGTAAATTAATATGAAAATTAAATTAAAAAACATAAATGGAAAATTAAAATAAAAATAAAAAATTAAAATGTTATTGTAATCCTATGTCATGGGTTTCAAGAGCTCTTCCGTTTCCTATAAGTAAGTGATTTGATCCATTGCTAATAAAATTGAAAGTTACTTCCAGTCATAAGGATGGAATTAGGTGCGGACACATGTGTAGTCATGTACCTATGTAAAGCGAAGGGAGATTGTGGTAGAGATATTCCCTTAGATATATATTAAGTATTCGCGTAAATCGGAGACTTTAAACATTAACGTAATAGACATGAAGCCGAGGGAGCGCTTCTATGGTCGCCTGAAGAAGGTAGTGAATAGAGCCTTCTTTCAGATAGAAAAAGGGTACAGCCTCAACACAAAGGGCTAAGAAGGAACGTGGGTGGTTTTTAGTCAGTAGAAGTCTGACACTTCCTTTCGCTCTGCCCAAGAGCGGGAGGGGTTATTTAATGATTTCCCAAAGCCAAAAAAAGAAATGGTACCTTGCAAACAGTGCAATGTGCATGCAGGTTCTAATGTACTCTGGCATATACAAATAAACTCTCGCAAGGGTTTTTCATAGGCTCGATTTAGGTTTCCTAACGCCAGTAACCTGGCTACATTTCAATGACTTTTTCGAGCAATTTAAATTTTTGTCTATGCGATTATGAACGATGACAATCTAATGATGTAACGAAGGTTTTTGGTAACAATCTTCTGATTCCAGAGCGTTCATGGAGCTTCTTGCCCAATCTTCTGCACTGAGATCTAGTCTTTGGAATTTATGGGCTACTACAATTTATACACTAGTTAATATGCATTGTGTCTGGGACTGTTCTAACTTTTTCTTTTTTTTATCTTACTAATCTTACTATCTTACTTCTTACTTCTTACTTCTCACTTCTTACTTTTTACTTCTTACTATCTTACTAATCTTACTTCTTACTAATATTATAAAAGTGAAAGTTTGTATGGATGGATGGATGTTTGTTACTCTTTCACGCAAAAACTACTGTACGGATTTCGATAAAATTTGGTACACAGATAGTTTATAACCTGGATTAACACATAGGATAGTTTTTATTCCGATTTTATCTGCCCGTGGGATAATTTTTGAGTAATAGCGGGAGAAACCGCTGGCAACGGCTAGTAATTCATAAGTGACTGTAACGTTATACTCGTATAATAATATAGTATATTTTCTATGCTGGCCTACTCGAAATAATTGCTTTGATTTAAATTTTGTCACGCCTTACCTGCTGAACAGATTTTGATAAATGTTGACCTTTACTGAGTTGGGACATATAGATATTCTTAATTTTTGATCCCGGTAAAGCCTTCCGGGTGATAATTGTTGACCTAAAGGTCGCCAGAAAACCAGTGGCTTGTTAGAAATCGTCAAAAATCAGTTACAGGAAAATTAAAACTGTTGTAAATATCAAATTGCTAATTTGATATTTACAACATTTTGAAACAGGAAAATGCTAATTTCAAACCACACTTTTAATTTCAGGACCGAATGTGGAGGAAAACACGATCGCGTTCCGCAAACGGTTGCTTTGGGGCTGACCCCAACCGGAATTGGGACTATAACTGGATGAGTATGTTTAGATATAGTATTAACTTCACTTTTTTCTTATTTTTGCCCAGTATGTGACAACATTAATAGCGGCATCAGAAGCTTTCTCGATCCATACTTGTTTATTAAATTGTAAATTCGGATGAAGTAGGTAATCTCTGAAATTACTAATTCGATTTCATAAATAAAAAAAAATAAAAAAAAACATCAAACAACAAACGCAACAACAAAACAAACAACAAATTCTTTTAATGATGGGAAGCTACACTTTTATCAAGTATCACGGATTGTGCTTTCCATACAGAAAAAGTCATTAGTAAAATCTAGTTTTGTATAAACTTCTAGACGACTTCTACCGATGACCTGGTGAAGGTTGCGGGGTTCCGTTGTATGCGAGACGCAGGGGACCGGACGTCCCATGTAATAGGGGGCGAGCCTATTGCCGTCAACCGGGCAGAAATTGAGACCCCGTAGCTGTTACTGATAAATTCCTGATGGAAAAAGCCAATAACACTTTGCCCAACCAGGGAATCGAACCCAGGACCTCGTGCTCAGCAGTCGCGCTTGCGACCACTAGACCAACGAGGCAATCCAAGCTTAAAACTACTCATTCACTAACCAACTACTATCATACTAACACTACTATTAATTTCCAGATTACAGTTCCTCAAACAACCCATGCAACTACCAGTTATATGCAGGATCAAAACCCTTCTCAGAGATCGAGACCAGAACGCTGTCTGAGTATATATCCGGACTAGAGAACATGTTGGGCTATATCTCGTACCATTCTACTGCGCAGACGTTGCTTCTTCCATACTCTGACTCCAGCGAGCATGTTGATAATTATGATGACCTAGTAAGGATTTCGTACAATATACCTGTTTTATGTTTTTTGATCTAGAATGCGCGATGATCTTCGCGTGTTGACTGATAGATACTTAATGAATAAATGGATAAGGTTTTCGATTTATTAGGATTTATCAGTAGCAGCCATTGTGTCTGGTTCGCTTTACGATCACCCCCTGTTACATGGGACATAAACATAATTGGCAAAATGTGTGTGTGGTAGGTATCCTTCTGCCTAACCCTTCGGGGATTATAGACGTGATGTTATGTTACGTCATGGAAGGGCACACAGTCGTGCTGTTTGGCCTCCTTAGAGCAGTATATTGGTTTGTTTGATTTTCTGCAATCAAATCTTGGTGACTATAGGCGACGCCATTCATTTCTAAGTCTGTGTTTAAAACCCTTCTCTCTTTTCTTTTACTCTCTACAACTTGTTTTCTTTCTTTTGCAGAAGAAGATCGGAGAGACGTCTCTTAGATATGGCTATGCAGTAAATAAGGCTAAGTACGATGGACCTGGAACAGCTGCCGATATTTTGTGTAAGACCACTTGAACTATCTTAGATATTCTTTTTTTCACGGTGATGGTTGCGAAATCCACTGGATGCGCGTCGCACGGGACCGGTCAATGTGGCGACACTTTGGGGAGACCTATGTCCAATGATAACAATCCTGTTATAATGTACAATTGTACGGTTAAGGGGTCCAGATCTGCTTGGACGAAGAATGTATAAGATTCTAGAGGGATATTCCGTGACCACTAGATCTATGTCATTTTATAAAAGCTGAAACTGATTCTATAGAAGTACCTTATTATAGGCAAGAACAATAGGGTAGTTAACTAAAAAAAACTAATAAGTCCGTCAGATAGATTTCCAAAAAATATTGGACAGTATTTTTTCTTTTTTCACGTAAACAAACAATGAAGACGATACAGTGCTTTGAAAACTCGTGTGACGTCATATTCTAAGACATTAGTATGACATTTTTTACCGGTGAGTGACGTAACAAGTGGGGGGCCACTCAAATCTTTGACGCGTTTTATCTTCGTTAATTTTTATTGATATGATAAAACAAAAAATACGTATCCAATAATTTTCGATGATCTAACAGACGGACTAATTAGAATTATATTTTTTTTAGTCAGGAGTTTAGTCTATTGGATATTATGGGAAATCGATCATGCTGCCTTTGGCAGATAGCAGGTAACAAAGGTGCGCTGGTGCTAACTAGCTACTATATCAAATCACGCATTATGGTATGATGTTATGTAGCAACTATTGCTTCGGTGAATAAAAACATCGTGAGGAAATAAGCATGCCTGAGAGATATTTTAGAGCCAAGTCAGAGGCCTATGGCCGTCATTAAAACTGTGACACCAGTTTAGACACTAACCACACAATAAGAAAATAGAAAAAGTTTCAGCTTTTAAAAAATAGACGTTAGACACTATTCCATGAATATTCAATTGAGGAAAGAACGCGTTTCTCTTGTAAATACTTTAAATAACAATCAAATTAAATTGGAAGATAGTATAAATATTTATTTATGAAATGGACACTCAGCGCTTATAATCAGAAATACGGGCCCTGAATATGTCATTAAATTCTATATCTTTGAAAAAATCAAATTAAAGAGCATAATAATATTCTTTTTTTTTTAAGTGGCGAAAATAATTTATTTGATAAGAGCATATTATTCTTGCTACAAACGAATTAGTTGACAAAGTGGATTTGCTGACTGTGAGTAATACTCTCTGTACTTATCAGAGGGCATGTAGCCCTGATACCCGCCAGCCAGTCGCAACGGAGGACTCGTCCCTGGCTGGTGCGCACTCAGGACTGTATCTATCTGACGTTCATGGGATTTTGGTTCAATCCGTTGGACGTTTAACTGAATATCCTTCTTGAGCTTCCTTGGCTTGTATTGGTAAGCGACATCTGACACCACTGTTACAAAGTTACAACAAATTAACCTATCAATTTCCAGCATAAACTAGTTTTAAACAACGGGTGGGATTAGTATCTGCTATTAAATGTTTTTTTTTCCAGACAAGGCTTCCGGAGGTAGTATCGACTGGGTACGACATACCATGGGCACGGATCTCGTATACGTGTATGAACTTCGAGGAATATACTTCTCCTGGCCTCCCAGCAGGATCCATGAGCAGGGAGACGAGGTCACCCAAATGATGGTCGGACTTGTTAAGGAGGCTCGTAATTTGGGATACTTTTAGGAAAAAATACAATGGTTTGTGAGCTAGTGTGCGAAAAGTTTGATGAGGAAATTAATTATAAATATTGATGTCAATGTTATCTGAAGTTATAAATAAAATATGGTTTAACACGTGTGGTATGATTTTTCCTGAGAACATATTTTAATATTGATTTTAAAATATGTGACTTGTTATGTAGCTTACACTCCTGTAAAACGGTATAACGTAAGGGATGAAAATATATGTTAAGTTTGTTAAAAGATACCAGTCAATAAAAATACAACTTTATTAACTAACTGAACACATTATTATTACAGACACATATACAATATTACCCTTTATTTTCTACAAAGTATTTATATAAAAAATAAAATTGTTCACTATTATGTCCACTTTTTATAGTCTTTGACAAACATTTTTTCAACGTTCGTCGTCTATCACTAAACCCACGTTGTCTTTGGTCGTCACTGGTCGAGCCTCCTCGAATGGGCAGTCATCGTCTACGTCCATTTGTAGCTAAAAAAGAAAAAAGTTTATAAGTAAAAGTTTTTATAGAAAGAACAATCTATTTTTTAAATTTAAAAATTCAGAAATAGATTGTTCTTTCTTTGAATATCTTATAGGTTGTTATTGGTTATGGATTACATAATGCTGGCTACATCACTACAATGGCTCATCAAATGCTCCATGGTTGATATAATTATATGTGAACTATTGGTGATAGAAAAAATAGTCAATATGGATACAGTGTGATTGGATAAAAGAGGGATTTACCAAGATCATGACCATTTCCAAATCATAATTTTGGTAAGGCAAACAATATGCGATTTTATTTTTAAATTATTTGAAACAATCAAATACCTGCCCTTAGTCATCATATCCCTCGTTTAACCTTTCCTGGAGAGTAGAAATAACATAATGTTAGTAACTAAATCTACTAAATCTGCCATTGATCTATTAAACTATTACAAATAAAGAAAAATACATGAAAGATTTAAGAAATTGGTTGTACTTACGCCTTCTGCCGGTCCATCCATCGCGGAAGCATGAGTGTCTCGTCTCTGTAAATAAAATAATATACATGAAAGATGGACGTCCACCAATTATTGTGGTTCAGTGTGAAATGTACAGGGACTTATTGGGCTAATTAAATTCATTTTTAATTTAATATAAATTATAATGTTTGGTTTGATTAGTTTTTTTTATATGAAGGAATGTATCTTTAAGTAAAATCTACTATCTACTACAGTATTTAGAGTAGTTTCCATCCGCGAGGTTCAAAAATTCCATCCCGTATATACCTATAGGGCTCAGCCAGGCCAACAGGGCTATTGCGTATCTTTTTAAATGTCAGTGGCTATCATAGTCCCGTCGGGGCTGCGGGTTGTTCGCATGAGATACCGCAGCCTCGACATAAATCGCTAAGAAGGAACATGGGTGGTTTTTAGTCAGTAGAAGTCTGACACTCCCTTTCGCTCTGCCCAAGAGCGGGAGGGGTTATTTGATGATTTACCACCCGGAAAAAGAAAAAAAAAAAGTGGCTATCATAGTGTATATCGACTAACTGTGAAATCGTTCCATTTTGTACCAAATCATAACCAATAAGTGATTATTTGGACGTTTGCTTTAATTTTATTTATTTAACGGTAGTTAACTGTAGTTGTATGACTTGACAAAGCAGGAAGTTTTCTCCATTATAATTGAAGAATTTATTGCTCACATTAACCTTTCGATATCACAAAAAAAAAAACGAAATTACATAGGCATATATACGCGGCCGAAGTCGCGGGCATTGATCAACTAGTTAATTATAAGTTATACAATACTCACAATACTCTTTCGTCTCACGCTCTCCTTTGCTACGAGTAGATTTTGCTTTTGTTTTCTTCTGAAGAATCCGCACTGAAAAAAAAAAACCATCAATGGTCGCAATTATGAAATTAAAAAAAACATCATCTGCCTAGACTCTTCCCTATTATGTTGGGGTTGGCTTCCAGTCTAACTGGATGCAGCTGTATTTTACATGAAGTTATTGACAATGTGACCACTACAACCCAGTTAGAGCTGGGTAATATCTATGCATTGGTATGCATTGACTAGTCGTCAGACTTTCAAGTGAATGAGTGAAGTCCAAAAAAACGAAAGATGCATGGGATGCATGAAAATTACGACAAAACACAGGCTGCGTAGACCAACCGCGAAATAATATTCTCCAAAATAAATATAAGAATCATCAAAATCAGTTCACAATTTGCCGAAAATATTGCTGAACATACACCCCAAACCAAAAGAAAGGCGAATGATGATCCTCCTTTTGGAATTCGGTTAAAAATAAGTATGCGTTATGATGTGAACCTTTATTTTTTTTTGGGCTGTGGAAAATCATAAATAACCCCTCCCGCTCTTGAGCAGAGCGAAAGGGAGTGTCAGACTTCTACTGACTAAAAACCACCCATGTTCCTTCTTAGCCCTTCATGTCGAGGCTGCGGTATTACTTGCGAACAACCCGCAGCTCCGACGGGCGTCGGCCCTTGCGGGCCCCTTCCGTGTTACTGACATCTCGTCGACACGGCCTGTCATCGTCATAAGACGGACGGATGATGTGAACCTTACCTTATAAAGAATAACGGTCAAAATAATTAATAAGATTAACGCGACTATGAAAGCTATTAAGGCAATGAGCCACTTTTTAGTGCCCAAAGTGAGTTCCTCTTGAATGGTTATCCTAGTATTCGATCTGAAAAGAAAAAATACTCATTACTGAAAAATATTCTGAATGTCACACATCTTGAAGTTTATTTTTCAGTACGTTACTGTATTTACCGAGAAATTAAATAGACAGCGGCACTGACTTGCACCAGCATCATACATAATAAGAGCGTAGAAAAAGGGACAAATTATCGAAAAAGGCTTTAACTCAGAAGTTGATTAAAACTTAGTGAAAAAAGCTGTAAATAATATAGTGTCAGCTTTTCGAATAAATTAGAGAGTCGTACCTAGTCGAAATAGATTTTCACTAGAACTAAAAATGTATAAGCATTTAAATTCGGTTAATATTTTGATCAGGATTATTAAATTACACACAACATAACATCACGCCTGTAATCCCCGAAGGGTTAGGCAGAGGTGTACCTAATAGTACACCCACATTTCGCCAGTTATGTTTAAGTCCCATGTAATAGGGGGCGAGCCTATTGCCATCAACCGGGCACAAATCCAGACTCCATGGCTGTTACTGATAAATTCCTGATGGGAAAAGCCAATAACACTTTCGAATCGAACCCAGGACTTCATGCTCAGCAGTCGCGCTTGCAACTACTACTAGACCAATTAGGCAGTAAATAAATTAATATTAAAAAAACGGAAACTAAGTGGAACACATCATTTAAAATTTGAAAAAAAAAAAGGTTTTGCACTATTTATTACAAATTATGTTGTTCCAATTTCGATCACACCAACGACGTAGAAGTAAGTACCCAGTTTTACAGAGCTCAATGCCGACCGTACTTAATTTAAAAAAAATATATAATTTGTTTTTTTTTTGCAAAATGGCCTGCTTTTCAACTCGACCACGCCTGATGGAACGCGTTGGATGACGTCTATCATGGAAAGAATGAGACAAGAAGATGCCTGTTCACTTGCTTTGATTAACTTACAGTGTTTTCAAGACCGGGACCCGTGCCGATAAAAGTAATTCTGCTGTAGAAGTCATGTTCAACTCAGCGCCATTGACAAGACCATCTGTGGAATAAAAAAAATTATAACGAACGAAAAAAAAATCCAAGAGTGTGTTCAGTATGAGAGTTTAACTGCGGTACTCAGAGATATTTAATGATTACTTAAGCCGTCACTTAGTAAAGATTTGACATACTTTTGTATGACAAAGCTGTCAAAACCTTTACTAAGTGATAGCCTAAGTAATCATTAAAGCTCTCTGAGTGCGGCAGTAAGACTAATATATCTATATATATAAAAATGAAACCCGTTTTCCGTTGTCACGACTTGGCATGAAAACGGCTTGACCGATTTGGCTGATTTTTTTTTTTAAATGTTCGTTGAAGTTCAAGGATGGTTTTTACGGCGAGAAAAATTCGAATAATGGCCGGAAAAGCCCTAAAAACAGCCCTTTTCTTTTTCCCATACAAACGTTTTCTAACTAAAACGTAAAATCAATTTGAGCTTTAATACCGTACCCATAAAGTTCAAGTGTTAGTGGAGAGGTTCCGGGAAGGCAAAACAATTGAGTGACGTTCAGTTGTTCAGTCAACGAATGACAACTTCAAACAGACCATACGACATTATCACATTAATCACAAATAATTACTGTTTCTTTCCCAATAGAAAAACGATTTTTCAAATGGTGTTTGCGTATAATATAAAAATTAATTGCTGTTAGTTAGTCGCGCTAAAACTAGAGAACGGCTAGACCGATTAATTATAGTGTTGAATTATTCATGGAAGTCCAGGAAAGGTTTAAAAGGTGAGAAAGTGGTAGGTAGGTAGGCAGGGTAGTAGGTAGAGTAGTAGGTAGGGTAGTAAGTAGGGTAGTAAGTAGGATAGTAGAGTAGGTAGGGTAGTCGGTAGAGTAGTAGGTAGAGTAGTAAGTAGGTAGGTCGGGTAGTAGGTAGGTAGGGTAGTAGGTAGGTAGGTAGGGTAGTAGGTAGGTAGGTAGGGTAGTAGATAGGTAGGGTAGTAGGTAGGTAGTTGGTACACAGGCAGGTAGTAGGTAGGAAAAAGGGCATTGCAACGCATGCCGGGAACAGCTAGTATATACTAATATAATACATCTCCGGTATAACATGACCTCGCTTGGTATAGATTTCCAGTACAATGAGAGTTCCGCACTGGTTAGTGGGTAGCTTGCTTGGTCACCGTGTGAATAGTCATGAACACCAATTTGTATACGAAGTGTGTACGTGTACAAATTACAAATTCAAAAGCGATTTTCGGATTTTCGTTTCTTTAAAATATTCCATATTATTATTCAATAACTTGTTGGTAACGAGAAATATCTAACAAGTTTTTATTAAAAAACTAGCTTTGAAATTTTCAGTAGTGTTATTCTACTTTTTTTTTTTTTGGCTGGTGTAAAATCATCAAATAACCCCTCCCGCTCTTGGGCAGAGCGAAAGGGAGTGTCAGACTTCTACTGACTGAAAAACCACCCATGTTCCTTCTTAGCCCTTCATGTCGAGGCCACGGTGTCTCTTGCGAACAACCCGCAGCCCCGACGGGAGTGTTAATCTACTTCTGATTCTGATTGTACACAGCCTTCCATGAAATACTAAACCAGTATTGACTTACTTAAACGCCCTGCAAATATTTCTGTGGTCCCGATGATAGTGTGCGTCGTGTTTGGCGGTAATTCTTTTATAACGCAGCGGTACATAATTAAACTTGAATCCATTTGGTTAATTGTGTCACATTCTCCAAAATCCGGCGCTGTAACCTAAAAGTAAGTAGAAAGTACTCGTAACATAACACAACATGACTTGTTTTTTTTTTAAACAATACCGTCACACTATTCCCAAACCACTGTAACTCCTGTGGGCCAGAATCAATAGTGGCGACCACTAGAAAAGCGCCGAGACTATGAAGCTCGACGAAGTCCCAGAGAAACAATTTAACTGTATTGGATCAGCAAAGAAGTTAAGGCTGCTCTCGAAAAGCTTAAAAACAGCGTGCAGATGAAGCAGTTTTTCACCGGCACTTACAAAGAAATTACATCTGAAAAAAATTGTTAGTAATCTACATGATATGACACGTAATTTGGTTTAGCCATAATTTTTCTGTCGGTATCACATAATAAGAAAAAAAATCCACAAAATCACCTCCAAATCGTTGAATGGAACCATTTTACTCCTTCATTTTTTAACAAAATAATATAAAAAAATATCTACTGCTTTGAAATACAAAGGAACATAATTTGGTTTTGTTACTTTTCAAAAATATGTATTATTTTAATTATAATAAATTAAAAATGCGTCCGTTTAAAGTCCGTGTCTACGACTGAGAGGGGTAGTTAGCTATGCACAAGGTCATTGGCGTGAATTCAAGCCTTAAACAGCAAAGAAAAGTGGAGCAGTAGGAAAAACATTAATAACTCTACTATAGTTGGTTTGAAAAAAAACATAGTTTTTAACATAACGAAATGGCATAACGTAACATCATGACTGTAATCTCTGAAGAGGTAGGCAGTCTGATGTGTACTGTATACCCACAATTTGACACTTACATCCAATAAGTGTAACATTAGACAAGCTTATTCCACGAAAAATATTAAGTAACGTAACATTAGACCTGTAATACTCGAACGGTTAGGCAGCGGTGTACCTAATAGTACACTCACATTACGCCACCTATAGTTCGCGTCAAATAACTTTGCCCCTTTGAAGTTAGCCATTTGCAAAGATCGCGCAAGTGCAGTCACGTAGAAAATTATTTGAACAAAATAAATACATATTTTTAAAAGATAACATAGGTTTGTATAAATGTTGTATAATTTTTGACTGCTTTTTGACTTTTTGTTTCGTAATCTTGACTGCTGCGCAGCCACTCGTAGCCAACTTCAGAGGGGCAAAGTTATTTGACGCAAACAGTATGTTTCAGTGCAAAGTGATAGCGGCGAGCCTATTGTCACCACCCGGGCACGAATGCAAACTCTGTGGGTATTACTCAGAAAATGCTGATGGAAAATACCTAATCATAATTTTCTCGACCCGGGAATTGAACCTAGGACCTCATGCTTAGCAGTCACGACTGCACGAATGTTTTTCTACGTGGTCTGGTGCCTTCCATTCTGCCTTGTACCACAAGATACTCAATGGGGTCATAATTTGGCCAACATTTTCATAAAATTGTATTAGTAACATGTTTTATGAGTGGAAACTTGTAATTGACCTCCTTCTACATGTTAATTTGACTACTCAAATGTTTTAGCTGTAAGTTTTCTTAAAATTAATAAAATAAAATAAAACCACCAGTTCTGTTATTGCGATTGTGGGTGGCCTTGGGAATTATTCAGAGTAAAAAAAAGCTACTTACTTTAATAGAATTAATGTATTGATGTGTATTCCTCTGCACAGAAACTGTGAAGTTCACCTGTTTCCATGTTATAGTGCCGTTGTTTCTTATCTGAATTTAAAAGAAAGAAAGTGAATTAACTTATCATCTTCATCTGCTTAGCATTTTTACAACTATGTTGGGGTCGGCTGCCAGGCTCACAATGCTGCATACCAACATTATACATGGAGTGGCAGTCACTGTCTTAACGACTGTCAAAGACTTAAAAATGTTAATGGGAAAAAAATTCACGAGGGGAACTCGGTATACAAATAGTTTATTTTCTTTAACAAGTTTGTACTACTTAACTAGTGATAGAAGTGCCCTTTTATTGGTATACAGGGTGTAAATCAACCTATCACACAGCCGTCCACCATGCATTCTGTACATCAAACTAAGTACCCCTACGCAAAAATTTTTCCTGGGTAACGACTTTTTTTTGGGTCAAGAATCACTTTTTACGATAAAACTCAATGTAGCACTCTAAATATTGTGCTAGTGGATGCTTTGATTAGTAAACGGGTCATGGAGGTATTTACAAAAACAGCTGTGAAAAATTTGGAACTTTGACCCCCACAATATCTCCGTAACTAGGAGGTTTCCAGGTATGGTCTAGAATAAAAAAATGATCGCAGTGGTGGGGAGAACAAGTGCTTTTTGTTTGCGTTAAGGGTACTTTTACACCCTGTATAATATATTGTCACCCATCTATGGAACGACCAAGGCAAGCACCGTATAACCCCTTAAACACCGTTAACGAAACCGAGATCCACTTGTTCTTCACGATATTGTGTTTTTTTTTTGTTCTGGACCATACTAGAACATTTTACTTGCGGAGATATTGAGGGTCAAAGTTTCAAGTTTTTCATGCATGTACCTACTTAAAAATGGTACCCGATACTGCACCTGTTAGGGTACTGAACCCTTAAAAGGGGGAAACATTAGATGTTTACAAGTATAAGTTTATAACTTACCGGGTATTCGTGATGGTCATAAACTTTAGCTTTGTCCAAAATCTGTTTATCCGTGATATTAAGCCTGTGAAGGTCCCTGAAAGGATTTAAGATATCTTTAAGTTATGGTTAAGTGTTGCTTAAGCTGTGGTCTCGCATCGAACCGAAGACACGCACCTCTCGGATCCATGTACCCTACCTATAATAGAGATGTTGCCTGACAAAAAAAATCCGTGTAGTAAAATTTTTGTTAATTAGATTGAAAATGAAGACGATACAGTGCTTCGTAAAACACGTGTGACGTCACATTTTATTATATTATTTACCGGAAAGTGACATCACAAAGATTTTCCAATATTTTTCGATATAATCTAGATGTGGCCTGCCCACTGCCACTTCAACTTTCATAATATTCTGAGAGCTATGTCGGTGACCCGCTCGAAGAACCGACAACCGATGGGGAAGAGAGGTTCTCGAGTGGCGACCACGAACCAGAAGACGCAGCGTTGGTAGGATTCCCACCAGGTGGACCGACGACATCGTGAGAGTCGCGGGCAACCGGTGGATGCAAACGGTAGGTTGCTGTTCGGTATGGCGTTCTATGGGGGAGGCCTTTGTCCAGCAGTGGACGTCTTATTGCTGATGATGATGATGAATCTAACTTATGGTACAGCTTTTTCTTTATTCGGAAAACATCTCGTCACTCGCTTCGGTGAAAGAAAAAGATAGTGTGGATACCAGCAGGCCTCATAGATATTTCTCGACGGCATGTCAAGCTAAGTCAGAGGTCCACGGGCCCTGTCGAGGCTGCGGGTTGTCCGCAAGGGATACCGCGGCCTCGACATGAAGGGCGAAGAAGGAACATGGGTGGTTTTTAGTCAGTAGAAGTCTGACACTCCCTTTCGCTCTGCCCAAGAGCGGGAGGGGTTATTTGATGATTTCCCACCCCCCAAAAAAAAAAAAAAAAAAAGAGGTCCACGGGCGACATATAAAGACCTACCTACAGGGTTATTGCGTAAAGTCCATTTCACGCAAGAATCCCCGCGGACAATTGTGGAACTAAATTTAACAGATCGGCCATGTTGTCGTTTGTCGATGTTATCAAGGTGCGTTTGTTGTGGTAGATATTTTGTGAGTTTATTATTGGATTAGTGCGTTATAAGGTTTATTTACGATGCCAAAAGTTGTGAAACAACATTATGTCGCGCGACATACAGCGCTGCGTCTGCGGGACTTCTTTCGTGAAATGGACTTTATCTTTTTAAATGTCAGTGGCTATCATAGTGTCCATCGATTAACTGTCAAATGGTTCCATTTTGTACCAAACTGACAGTTAATCGATGGACACTATGATAGCCACTGACATTTAAAAAGACACGGAATAGCCCTGCAGGTGTCAGAAATATATCCAGACAATACAGAAAGGCTGCATAAGCATAAACATTATTTTTTTAATACCGACTTTCGGAGAAGTGAAGTTTTAATATCTGCATACGATAAAAAAAATACATTTGAAATATTTTGCATGTGACCTTGCCTGTTTAAAGAACAGCGACATATTAGCTTCTAAAAAAAACACTGGTGTAGTAGAAAGCGGGTAAAGTAACACAAGTGTTTTACTCTCTTTATTAAAAAAAAACAATGGGTTGCGGCCATTGATAAAAAAACTAAGTAATAATATAAGTCAATGGTTGCGGCAGAAGTGAAAACTCGAACATTTTTTTCAGTTGTGCATTTTTGAATATTTTGGAATGGTTAATAATTTCGCACGAATTGCTTTATTTATCAGTACAATATTCATTTATTGCGCTATGATAAACATAACAATTTATATTACCTACATAAAAAGTTTTACATTTCAGAACTATTACAATTATTTTAAATTAATAACTTTATCTCTCAGAAAAATCAACTTGACATTTCATAAACACGCACATTCGCGCAAGCGCCCTGCGCCGTCTTACGAATTTTCGATCAGATCACATGTCCTCCTGACGCTAGTTTAACAGTTTTTACCAATCTCAAAAAAAAGTGCACAACGCCGCTAAAGAATTCGATCCCCGCACGGAACAAATATTTGTATGACCTGCAGATAGTTGTTTCGGGTCTGGGTATTGGTGTATGTGACTTTATATGTTTGTGAACGCACCCACGATACAGGAGAATTCCTAGTGTGGGGCAACGTTTAAAAAAAAAAAAAGAATAAAAAAGAAAAAAAAGTTTTCACTTCAAAAACTCTTCGACACTTACCCATCATTGAATACGCCTTCAGAATGTAAATCGAAGGGAACTTCTAGAATCATCTTCTGCTTAACAGTCTCCTGGTTACAGTTTTCATACAGATGCACTTCGACTAGAAGTGCTTCGTGTTCGTTCGTTGGTTTAGTCATATCCAGCTGAAGGTCTATGTCGTACTGTAAGGATATAAGATATTTTGGGCTTGTAGTCCAGTCAAATTAGTAAGTTCACTTCGGAATTTGAGATACCCAGCTATAAATTCATTTAAACTTGTATTTTGACATCAGTTTTTAGCTGGGCATCTCAAATGCCGATATTCTTAACTAATTTTGTCTGATTTGACTGGACTATTGTTTTATTTAACAACTAGCTGTGGGCTATATCCGCGTTGAATCGGATTTGGGTAACAATCTCAATATTAATTTTTTGCACGGAACCCTGATCTTTTTCCAAAAACAAAGTAGCCCAAGTGACTCCTTATAGCATCAGCTATTTGCCAGTAAAAATCGGTCAAGCAAAACGGCAGATTATCCGTAACAAAAATACAGACAAAAAAATAAAAATAGCTTTTTGGATTAGTTGTACCGTAAATACTTGAATGCATTCAGTAAATGTTATTTCAAAATGACAAATAGACACTGGTATTGATAGTTAGGTCGATAAAAATAAATAAAATTAATTATTTATTTGTATAGAACAATCTACCAGGAAAAGAAACTAGTCTAGTTCAAAAGCTTGCTGTTGTTGACGATATCATCAAACAATATGATGAGAGAAACACCATAACCTAGAAAAAGGGGGTCTGTATAATAACCATCAGTAGGTGATATCGGGTTGAAATGGTGGTGCTGATGCAAAGTTAAAAGTTACTTACATTTGTATCCCTCCGCAGTGGTTTCGGCATGTCGCACGTGTACCCATCTTGATAAACACGACAGCCGACTCTAGTCAGCGGAGCCCCGGTCACTTTCAGCCAAACACAAGATGAGTAAGACGCGTTGCCTACGTTAGTTACGTGTATTTTCACCCTCTCTTTGGCAGAGGATCCCAGTACGTATCTATCACTGTAATCAAATTTTTAGATATTATAAGGACTTTTATATAATACTTAGGCATCTTTGTTTTCGACTAAGAACATACAGATTGCATAAACATTACTATGGCACAATTTATTTAAAATTATCACTTTGCGAATAGCGCATTTCTTCTTCTTATCGTGTGGGTAGTAAGGTCTAACAACCCCACACCCCTAGTGTCAGAGTTATCAAATAGCACAATGAATGTTATTTTAAAGATAAAAAAACAATGGTAAACATTTGTGATTTTAGAGAAATTGTAATGAAAAAACTAAAAAAATCTATCTAGTCCGTCAGATAGATTTCCAAAAAATATTAGACACGTATTTTTTCTTTTTTCACGTAAACAAACAATGAAGACGATACAGTGCTTTGACATTTTTTACCGCTGAGTGATGTCACAACCCCCCACTCAAATCTTTGACGTGTTTTATCTTCGTCAATTTTTATTGATTTGATAGAACAAAAAATACGTATCCAATATTTTTCGATAATCTAACAGACGGACTAATTAAAATCATATTTTTTTAGTCAGGAAACATGCCTATTGTGTGAGGAGTGACAAGGAAAGTAAAGGGAGTTAGTGATAGCGTGACGGCTGACAGGACAGAATGGAAGAAAAAAACGTGTTGCGCCGACCCCAAGACCCCCATGGGATAAGTGCAGGAAGATGATGAATCACCCACTGTTGGGTGACCCTTTCTTCTACCACTCTTTCCTGGTCTGTGCACCCCTCATCTATCCGTTTTTGTCATATTTTTTTTAGTCAGTAAATATCCCTAAGGCCTGACTGCCCCGATAGACTTTCGGGTGCAAGCGTGACTGCTGTGGTCCCGAGTTTCCAAATTAGCCAGTGTCATTGGGTTTTTCGTTCAGCTATTTTTCAGTACCAGCCATGAAGTCTGAATTTGTTCCCGGTTGATGGCAAAAGGTTCGCCCAATTTTATATGAGACTTAATCATAACTGGCGAAATGTAGGTACATCTTTTTTTTTTTTTTTGGCGGTTGGGAAATCATCAAATAACCCCTCCCGCTCTTGGGCAGAGCGAAAGGGGAGTGTCAGACTTCTACTGACTAAAAACCGCCCATGTTCCTTCTTAGCCCTTCATGTCGAGGCCGCGGTATCTCTTTCGAACAACCCGCAGCCCAATGTAGGTACACCTTGATGCTATAGTTATCACTATCACTACATATTATAAAACAGAGTCCTCCACCGCTTCTATCTGTCTGTTCGCGATAAACTCAAAAACTACTGCACCGATTTTTGTGTCGTTTTCACCAATGTATAGAGTGGTTCTCGAGGAAGGTTTTAGTATTTATATTAGCGCACGGGTGAAGCGGCGGGCATCAGTTGGTGTAATATTATTGTATTCTGATTAATTTGAGTATTCACTCACCTGCCAGACCAAGTTATATTCATGGACAGGTCAGGATTGCAATCATCATCCTTGCAATGACGAGATACTTCTATGCGTGCATCCATTGTACTGTAGGGACTCGTTTCAACCCATGAACTGTTAAATTCTGTGGAAGAAACAAGGAATTAATTATCATTATTTATTTTTCTACGACGAGCTTGTGGCTAAAAAATAACAGCCACTCGAATCCATCTTCGGGATATGCCGTTATCTATTAAACAGGGTGGTTCCGACGATACGACAATAAATGAAACCACTGGTAGTTCTAGTTCATAGGAACATTATTAAACTATCAAATAAATCCTAACACCTTTGTGGTGCCGAACTGCCGACGATACGACAACAAACTACCTAAATGTCTTGTCAAATTCGTTTGTTACATCTTATTTCCACACGTTAAT
Source organism: Diarsia brunnea (assembly GCA_949774965.1). Lineage (NCBI taxonomy): Eukaryota > Metazoa > Arthropoda > Insecta > Lepidoptera > Noctuidae > Diarsia > Diarsia brunnea. The sequence goes on along the minus strand of OX459002.1, from coordinate 17,305,687 downwards.
CGGTGCAAATTATTCCTAAGGTTAGTAAACCAATATTTGTTTGTAAATTATAATGTATTTCGTTAACAGTTTTAAGCTACTTAGTTTTTATTTTTTTTCATTTTTTTTATTTTGGCGTTAAAACTTTTTTGAAAGTTTAATAATGTTCCTATGGACTAGAACTACCAGTGGTTTCATTTATTGTCGTATTGTTAGCACCACCTGTATACCGAGTTTCTTCTGTGCCTCGGAAAGCACGTTAAGCCGATGTTACCGACTGCCATTTGTAGATCTTCGACAGTGGTTACAGGTAGTCAGGGGCCCATGGCCGGTCGAGTGGTATCGTATACAAGTTGGGTTGTGGAGGTCAGAAAATGTAGTCGTGACCAACCACGGCACGCGCGGCTTACGCTGAAGATCAACCCACCACTGTCAATTGTTATTAATTCGCCCAGCGCTCCTCAAGATAACGTCTTTAATACATTATTAAATTACCTGTCATATTTGAGTCGGTAAGATAATAATTTTGCAGTACCGCTTTAGATATAAATGAGTAATCGGCTGGCTCCTTGTCTGTCTGTAAAAAAAGGAGGTTGTGTATTCTTCTCGTCTTTAAAAATATAAAACTCAAGGTATGTCACACTGAAGGGGCCCACAAGGACCGACGCCTGCTAGGGCTGCGGGTTGTTCGAAAGAGATTCCGCAGACCCGCAACACAAAGGACTAAAAAGGAACATGGGTGGTTTTTAGTCAGTAGAAGTCTGACACTAACTTCCACTCCCCCCAGAGTGAGAAGAGTCATTTGATGATCACCCACCCATCAAAATAGGTATCATCACCATGTCCACTGCTGGACATAGGCCTCCCCTAAGTGTCGCCGCATTGACCGGTCCCGTGCGTCTCGCATATAAAAACTAGGAATTAAAATAGATCATAATGATTTTGTACTACCGGAACTGAGCTGGACGTTAAACCTGTCATTGCTGCGGGTTGTTCGAAAGAGATACCGCGGCCTCGGGTACAAAGGGCTACGAAGGTACATTGCTGGTTTTTAGTCAGTAGAAGTCTGACACTCCCTTCCGCTCCGTAGTAAAAACACGTTTGGTAATAAAGCCCGAAGGGACGGTGTCGAACGACAAAAAAATTGTCGAAGCGATCATTAACCTTTGCCTCCCAATAAAAAACAAAAGAACAGAGCTAATAGAGCATCGCAATATCCAAATTCGAATTTGGCGAGATATTTCTTAACATTGATGACACGAAAGTTCCTAAATTAATTCTACGACTTTTTGATACCTTTCAAAGAGGTTTGCAATGTTATGTATCGGAAAACAATTGAATAAGAGGTTCGTTTTGAAAATTCGATATAAAACCGAGAATTAATAAGAAAAAGTGGATCTTACAAACCGCCTATCCTTAGACGATAAACATAAAATTATATTATGTCCAAATAATTGAATTGGTTTTGTTACGTTTGTTGAAATTTTTTGACGATCACTCGACAATCACCATGATGACAGCATGATTACTTTGTTTAACGTCAATACACAATTAGTACAGTCATGCCGAGCATTACCTGACGCGTCCTGTCACATCACTTATACGAGGGATCAGGTAACGCTAGGCACTGACTGAACGTTCAAAATATACATAATATACAAATATATACATCTATCTATCTATACACATAATAAAAATGTAACAGATCGCTGTCTGCAAATGGAAGATATAATATAAGAAAAAAAAAAATTGGAACCTTTATCAACGCAAATATCACCCAAAACAGTGATTCTTAGAATTTTTGTGTATGTCTGTTTATCTGTTTGTGCGTTTATGCGTTTGTCTCATCTCAGAAACAGCAAAACAGAAACTAATATATTATGGTTAGCTTTGCTTAACATTTAGTGTTTGTTTCATGTCAATCGGTTCAAAAAAAAAAAAAAAACCTTTATCAACGCTAATAGCACCGAAAACAATTTTCCGTTTAGTTTTGAACGAGTCCAGTTTCCAGTGATCGCGAAACATAGGCTTATGATTCGCGATGACAATTAATAAAGCCCAAGGTCAGAAGCTAAAAGTTGTGGGTGTGGATCTAAGTGTCAGCTTTATCTTAGCAGCCTGTATATTTTGATATCCTAATATCGTGTATAGAGAAGCATTACTGTATAGAAGATTTTTTTTACCTACCCAAACGACGGTGTTTCATCTTCCTGCCCTTATCCCATTCTATTTGGGGTCGGCGCAACACGTTTTCTTCTTCCATTCTTCCCTGTTACACGTCAAGGTGGCATTTATTCTTTTCTCATTCATATCATTCCTCACACAATCCATCCATCTTTCTTTGCCCTTCCTCTCCCTCTCCATCCATCAATATTTATATCCATCACTTTTTTAGTCACATGCGTGCCAAACGACGGTGTTTATAATTCAAAATAAACTAAAAGATATATTCAAAAAATTGCTGCAGAAAAGTCACTATTCCACGCGGACGAAGTCGCGGGCACAAGCTAGTTTAAAATAATAATTAGCATACAGCTGAAAATTGGTAGAGGTCTCGAAATCATAATTATAAATTAAATGGCAAAAGTCCCTACCAATCCCGTCAGAGGTCCCAAGGTCCCGAGTTTCAAATTATCAGTTTTCCGAAGTTTTTCGCAATCACAAAAAAGTGCTTAGACCAAAATTGTCTACAAAGAAAAATTACTCTTTTTCCTACAAGGCAGACTTCCGAGAAAAATAATCAGTAAATATTACATAATTAATTAATTATGTATTTTAAGGCCTAGTGAGAAGTTATGTACCTAATTTGTGTTTAATGAATTAAAATTACGAGAGTAACTTACCATTTTCACAGTAACATTCTCACAAAGGTTTTTTCTGTCTCTCTGGCAAGTGAAACACGTGATATCAATTGTGATATTGGGCTGTAGAACGATAGCCGCTTGATTGACAATGCTGTTTTCAACAGTAATATCTGAAAGAAGAATATACATCATAAGGTCAACAACAACAACAACAACATTTTCTATTTTATGGTCGGACATCATCGGACAAAGACAGCCGGGACCAACATGCTTTCCGAGGCATGGAGGAAACTCGGTATTCGAACTCGGTATGAAAAGCACGATTTAACCTAAAGATCGCGCGGTGACTATTATTTCAAACCTCATTTGAGCAATAAAAATGTCTACTTATCGTGTGGGCAGTAAGGTGTAACAACCCCACACACCAGAGTCACTAGAGTCAGAGTTTCTAAACCGCCTCAAGGGTCGGGGGGTTGCGGGTTGTCCCGTCGGGGCTGCGGGTTGTTCGCAAGGGATACCGCGGCCTCGACATGAAGGGCGAAGAAGGAACATGGGTGGTTTTTAGTCAGTAGAAGTCTGACACTCCCTTTCGCTCTGCCCAAGAGCGGGAGGGGTTATTTGATGATTTCCCACCCCCCAAAAAAAAAAAAAAAAGGGTCGGGTTTGCCCTGTCGAGGCTGCGGGTTGTTCGCAAGAGATACCGCGGCCTCGACATGAAGGGCTAAGAAGGAACATGGGTGGTTTTTAGTCAGTAGAAGTCTGACATTCCCTTTCGCTCTACCCAAGAGCGGGAGGGGTTATTTGATGATTTTCCACCCACCATAAAAAAATAGGTCTCTGACATGGTTTGACGAAAAAATGTGACATTGTAGATATCACGTGTTGGAGTAGCAAATTGTTCGAACACTTACTTCCAAGTATATGTTTTGGTAATTTAGGAGGAAGCACCACTCGAACGCACACTTCAACTGTGAAATATTGATCTTGTTCTCTTACTGGCTGTAAAGGAGAAATAAAACAACAAATTAAAATAAATCTACTCCAAGTATTATTACTATCTATTAAATAGAAAACTGAAAAAAAGAAGAACATTAATTAGATAATACTTTTTATTTTTCTTATCGTGTGGGCAGTAAGATCTAACGACCTAGTGTCAGAGTTTCTGAACCACTTCAAGGGCCTCTGACATGGTTTGACGACCACCCATCTAAACGTGCCTTCCGAAGCACGGAATCATCATTTATCAGATAATCAAGTGATTCAAGCCTGCAATGTCCTAGCCAAACTAGAAACAACTTTACAAAGTGTGCTTCCCATGAGATTTAGACCCACGACCATGGGGTCACTAGGTAAACGCCTAAACCAGTCGATCACGGAGGCAGACTAAGTAGAGTTATTATAAATCATGATTCATTAAAAAATAAAAGATGTGAATATCAAACGTAAAATGTTTGAGACAACGATTTAGGCGTACTGCACATAATACGCTGCTCGAGTCGGGTTTGGTGGTACTTAGTGAATGAGAGGACCAATCGGAGAATTTAATCCTCTCACATAAAATAGGAATATTTTAAAATCAAACAGTGAGGTACCAAACCTTTAAAAAATACAACCGAATTGAGTTACCTTTTTGAAGTTGCTCAAAAGTGACGGTGGCTAACAGAGTGTTCCCTGAATCGACTTGCCCAAATAATGTTAAAATCAAGACTGAGGAGTTTATTTCTCGGTAACGTGGATTCAGCCGTTACCGAGAAATAAATTCACATCTTTATTTTTTTATTTGTTATAGTATAGTTTCTTTTAGTAGTGGTTATTATCTGTTTACGTGTACGTATCTAAAAACAAGCGCTTCTCACCAACAAACTAATAAGTTTGTAAATTGTAAATTCTAGTTTTATCCACAACGAATTTATAGGAGGTCGAAAATGGCCTGAACTGTTTCGAGAAAAGGATGGTACGGCCGTGCCGCTTTATTGTTCAACTTGGCGGAGGCACTGCCGTGCCCCCCGATTACCAAAATGATGTATGTTTGTGAACAATAAAAAAGACGTGTGGCACTCGGAGACTGCCGCGGTAAAGCTATTGTATAGCATTTTTTATCAACTTATGCAATTATAATTATTTATTTATTTTATTAATGCAGTATTTTTTTTTCTTTGTTTTTTTTTCTTTGATATTAATAAATGCACTTTGTTTATTCATATTTAAAACACTTTGTACACAAATTATACGAGTACAGATATTCACTGTTGTACATAGATGATAAATACCTATACACCTATATACTTTCTCACAAACAGTTGATTACGGTAGTTTTCCAATACAACCAATGCCACCTAAAGGCGGGTTGCTGAACTAAAGAGACAAGCGTGATATTTCAAAAAGTCATTAAAAGTTCTGGTATTTATCGATAGATGGAAAAACTAAAAAATATCATCGCTGTGCCGGTCGGAGTGGGGGGTGTTAGGTTTTTTTCGTTACGGAATTTCTGGATTCGGTCCCCACGCTCAAGGCCCGCGATAGAAGCTATACAATAGCTTAATAAAAAAATATGCCGTGTTGCTAGTAAAACTGAGGCAAGACCTACCTGTCCAACAAGATGACTAGATAGCGTCACATTAATCTTCTGCACACATTTGAACAGCAGCACTGTACTGTTGCCCGGAGAACTTGCCGCCAAGTCTGTTGAACAATGTCTACGTTACATCATCATCTTCCTGCCCTTATCCCATTCTATTTGAGGTCGGCACAACACGTTTTCTTTTTTCATTCTTCCCTGTTAGACGTCACGGTGCTATTTATTCCTTTCTCTTTCATAGCATTCCTCATATAATCCATTTATCTTTTCTATGGCCTTCCTCTCTCCTCCCTCTCTATTAATCAATATTTATATCCATCACTTTTTTAGTCACTTGCGTTTTGTCTACGTTATAGAAACTACTTATTATTGTCTCATCAGCCATTGAAGTTCACAGCTGAAGTAGGTCTTCCCAAGCGTTTCACCATATTTTTATATAGTAAACAAAATGTCCCTTTCAATGCGTCACTCAATCATAAATCATTTCAGCCATGGAATAATCTGTCCATGGCTGAAATGATTTATGATTGAGAAAATGTTAAACCGGCTGTCTAAATCTATGTGTGAAAGTGTTGTCAAATAATCGAGTAGTAATCTGCAAAGCAAGACACTGGGTGTGTTATCATCTTACTAGCTGGTGCCAACCCCAAATAATATTTGGGGTCGGCGCCACACGTTTTTTATCATTTCCCTGTCAATCATTTTTTCTTCATATAATTTCTCATACAATCCATCCATCGTTTCACCAGACCAAAGGGTCTTCTCCATCCATCAACATTTATATTCAATACTCTTTTAGTTACATGCGATTCATTCCTCCTCATCACATGCTCCTCATTCCCTTTCATTTGACTGCGTGTTTTTTTTTATTTTTTTTTTATAAATCGGTGCCCCACACTAGGAATTTCTCCTGTATCGTGGGTGCGTTTACATACGCTTAAACTCACATACACAAACACACCCAGACCCGAAACAACTATCTGCAGGCCATACAAATATTTGTTCCGTGCGGGGATCGAACCCGCGACACGCAGCGCAGCAGTCCAATCGCTCAGCCACTGCGCCAACCGTGCCGTCATTGTATACATTAAAGCAGAACTCTAGACTATTATAAACAAGAACTTTATTCATGTCATATTTGAATTCTCACCATCACAAGCATTGTCGTCAACATCAGTCACAAACTGCAGGCTAAAGCCGAGAGCCCTGTAAGACTTCTTATGTATCTTCTGCGTCAGCTTCAGCTCCGACAACTGAATACTCTTGTAATCCTGGCTCTTCATCAGCGTATTGTGAACCTCGTAGCCGGATAGAATGTAAATGGTTCCACTGCCATTGTCTTCATATGGAGCACTTACTACTAGCTCTGAAAAGTTAAAGGACATTTAAATATTAAATTTTTTTACACAAGACTTTTCTTTTTAACCGACTTCCTCAAAGGTTTCTCAATTCGGCCGTGTACAGGGTTACTGGTTACTTGACGTATTCCTTGCAGGATGCCATAGCTTAGTATGGTTAAAATGCAATAAATTAAGCCACCAAATGTTCCCCGAAAAGTAGATTTTGAGCTATTTAGGTTTTTCTAAAAATAAATCCCAGATTAACTACTGTGCTTAAACCAAAATCGATTTTCGTAATGTAGTCCATGATTTTGTATTAAGTTTTATACTTTTTTTAGACAGCTGATAAGACAAGGATATTTTCTAGTATTTTTTAGACCTGGTGTTGTTTTTTAAGTGCTATACAACTTTTTTAAGAAGTAATTGTAAAATTTAAAAAATATGCTTTGTTTGATTAATGATCTTTGCCAAAGTTTTGGACATTTTTAAATTATAAGCAAAGGTCTGCCACGGCACGGCATCAACTATGATAATAATTTAAATTTCTTTTTTTTTTGTAAATTTTGCATTAAATCTTAAAAAATTGTAGGTCGCAAAGAAAAAAAAGTTCGCCAGATGTACAAATGACTAGAAAATATCCATGTCTTATCAGTTATCTAAAAAAGTATAAAACGTATTACAAAGTCATGGACTACATTACGAAAATCGATTTTGGTTTAGTACAAGCACAGTAGTAAACCTGGGATTTCTTTGTAGAAAAATCTAAATCACTCAAAAACTACTGAATTTCAGGGGAACATTTTTAGTGGCTTTATTTATCGAATTTTAACCCTACTATGACGTCCTATAAGGAATACGTCAAGTTACCACTGTAACCCTGTATAATTATTGTTTTATGTTTGATCGCGGATAACTTCATCGTTTATGAGCTGATTTTGATGATTCTTTTTTTGTAGGAAAGGAAATATTCCAAGGATGGTACCACGATAAGAAAACTGGGATCTTATGATGATATCCCAGCGAAATCCAGAGGAACTTTAAAATTTTATAGGCATGTATTACGAGTTTCGTACTTTTTCTAAAGCTATTCAAGTATGTATTTACATAGCAGTTATCACTTCATGTTGATGCAAGGTATATTAACGTCGGGGCTGCGGGTTGTTTGAAAGAGATACCGCGACCTCGACACAAAAGGCTAAGAAGGAACATGGGTGGTTTTTAGTCAGTAGAAGTCCAACGCCCTACCGATCTGCCCAGAGCGGAAGGAGTCATTTGATGATTTCCTACCTCCAGAAAAAAAAGTTTTATAAGTGGTTAGAAGTTGGAGGATATTTTTTTAATAAAATATTATGGGTACGTTTATTATTATATGATTGTATTCTTTCAGGTTATCTAGGTGAGCTTATTATGGAAGATACCAACTACTCAACGATTAGAAATTGAAAGCTATAATAAGAGAATTTAGATTGAAGGTTATGGGTTAGGTTTCTTGGTTTTTTTTTAAATATATATAATATAATTTTAATAAAAAACGTTGCCCTACACTAGGAATTTCTCCTGTATGTGAGTTTAAATGTTTGTAAACATTTAAACTCACATACACAAACCAAACACCCAGACCCGAAACAACTATCTGTAGGCCATACAAATATTTGTTCAGTGCGGGGATCGAACCTGCGACACGAAGCGCAGCAGTCCAATCGCTCAGCCACTGCGCCAACCGTGTCGTCGGTTGAATGTTAAATGCATAGTAAATATATTTGTAAACCAGGACCTCATGCACAGCAGTCGGGTTTCCACCACTAGACTATCGAGGCAGTCAAGTTAATCTTACTACACTTATAAATGTGTTTTTTTTTAATGGGACAAGCCCGCCACACTATTCTCAAACCACTGTAACTCCTGTTAACCAGAATCAACAGTGGCGACCACATGAAAAGCGCCGAGACAATGAAGCTCGACGAAGTCCCAGAGAAACGATTTAACTGTCTCGGATCCCGCAACTAAATTAATCAGAAAAGAACCGCGGAGGATTAAGAAAAGTGTGAGTGTGGATGTTTGTTAGTCTTTTACGCAAAAATTACTGAACGAATTAAAATAAGGTTTTTCTTTAGACATTGAACACCAACCTGGTTTTCCATCCCCGTCTAAGTCCTTCGCAGCAATCGCTGTGCCAAAGCGACCTAACTCAGCATTGCCGTAAATTGAACGCATCCGTTTTCGTTCAGTGAGGGTTCTCTGAGGAAAACAGTTTACAATGAGCTTTTTTTTCTGTACTCGTGGGTGCGTTTACAAACTAGCTAAAACACGCTAGTTATGAGGATCGAACCCGCGAACCGCTCCGCAGCAGCCAATCGCTTAGACACAGCGCCAATCTTGGCTTTGAAAAGAATTCCATATACAGGGTGTAAATCAACCCATCACACACCCGTTAACCAAGCATTCTGTACATCAAACTAAGTACCCCTACGCAAATTTTTTTGCTGGGAAACGACTTTTATTTTTGAGTCAAAAATCACATTTTACGGTAAAACTCAATGTAGCACTGTTAAAACATTGTGCTAGTGGATGCTTTAAATAGTAAACGGGTCATGGAGGTAATTTAACTAAAGTTAAAACCTGCAAAACTAGTATTTACAAAAACAGCTGTGAAAAATTTCCCCCCAATATCTCCGTAACTAGGAGGTTCCCAGGTATGGTCTAGAATAAAAAAATGATCGCAGTGGTGGGGAGAACAAGTGCCCTTCGTTTGCGTTAAGGGTACTTTTACACCCTATATACTCTAAATATCACGAATTATCATGACGATTCAATCGCCAGTGGATCGCCAAAATTAAAGTCATCACAATTATTGTACGTGTGTATCGGAATAAGGAACTTTCCTGACTAATATAAATATGATCCCGATGTTTAGTCCGTCAGTTAGAATATCGAAAATATTGAATACGTGTTTATCAAGTTAATAAAAAAAATACGAGAATGAAACGCGTCAAAGATCATGAGTGGGGGCTTGTGACGTCACTTTCTGGTAAAAAATGCCATGCAATATGACGATATTGCATGGCATTTTTTCAGTGTGTTTATTCAGTGCTTTGAAAACTCGTGTGACGTCTCACACGAGTTTTCAAAGCACTGAATCGTCTTCGTTGTTTATTTACGTGAAAAAGAAAATAAGGTTCGGTCCATTTTCGGCCCCTCGTTCGACCCCTAAAAAAGATTTATTCATTGGTGTCCACTCGACCCCCAGGGGGTGAGTTTGAAGTTTCATACAAAATACAGGCATACCTCGTCCACTTTCGGCCCCTAGTTCGATATGTACCTAAAATTAATATTTTGGTACAGTAAGGTACAGTAGACTAACAGCAAAATTCATGAATTGATATTAAATCAAATATTTATTTATTTTGGTTAACCAGCATGAAAGAAAATACATACTTTCACGATACAAGTCACAAAATTAAATGACGTACCCAAAAAGTATTAGGTTAATGCTAACATGAACATAACATAAACTATGATTGAAATTATGAGCTTGAACTTATGCAAGTTCAAGCTCATAATTTCAATTATAGTTTCTAGTATTCCTAACTCACCCGTACCACCTTAAGCTATGCTAGCCTAGTACTTTTGGTGTGTTATATTTACACTCAAGACATAATCAGTTTCAGTCAATTCTATTATTGTATGTATATTCAATAACATTGTTAGATCTTTTGAATCATACAGGTATAACAATTTACTGCATCACTGTACAGTAACGTCATCAAGTGAAGCACGGGATCCAAAGTCCCCACCAATAGTCCCCGTGCTTCTTTTAGGTGGAAAACCTATATAGGTGAAGGACGGGTCCGAGGGGATAGTTATATCTCTGGAGAGATGATTTATCATCGTAACTGTACTTTGGAGGTCGAGTGGAAACTTAAAAATTATAAACTTTACAAAAAACTTTACAGTTAGGGGTCGAGTGGACACTTTAATTATTGGGGGTCGAGATGCCGAGAGTGGCCTAAACGGAAAAAAATATGAGCCTAATATTTTTTTGGAAATCTATCTGACGGACTAATTAGATGTTTTTGTCAACTATCCTATGGAGGCACTGTTCTAATAACGTTAGTAAAAACTTATAGAGCAAAATTGTTTACATCTTACCTTATCACCACCTACATAAATATGTAAGGCTCCACACTCAACACAATCGTCTTCAGAATGCGCGGGCGCACCTACTAACAGTTCGTCTAGTCCATCCATGTTGAGGTCTGCAGCACTCAATGTAGCCCCGAACATAGCACCCACAGCATTATTGTTCAACAGGATAAATTTATCTTTACTGGCATCCAGTCCAGTTAGGGCAAACAAACTTAAATAACCTTTTCGATGTGACAGGAACAATATCTGAAACATACTCTTTGGTAGAATACCCCTCTTTTCACGTTATTTATAAACCGTATTTCATTATCTGCCTAGCTTTTTCCCAATTATGTTGGGGGTCGACTTCCAGTCTAACCGGATTTAGCTGAATATCAGTATTTTATATGGAGCGACTGCCTATCTGAACTCCACAACCCAGTTAATACTGGGTTGTGCGATACCCTTTGATAAGACTGATTGTCAGACTTTCATGTCACTGACTACCTCCAACGACGGCCAAAGATCTATATATGGCAGCCGGAACCAACAACATAATGTGCTTTCCGAGGTATGGAGGAAGTTTCCTCCCATACCCATCCACAGACCAACCTAGGCCAACGTGGCTTAACCTGAAGATCGACCCTAGTGGCAGTTATTTATAATAACTAATAATAAGCCACGAGTTCCTTTTATACTTTTATCCCTATTTTTTAAAATTTATTTCTTTTGGAATGGGCTTACTCTTGACCTCAATCTTACCCTAAGGGCAGAGATGAGGTCAACGATGGAACGAGCTTACCCAGAAGAAGCATAATTACTCGCGACTTACATAGATTGGGGTTAAATGAATTCGGGAAAACCGACGCAGGAAGGGAGTTCCACTCCTTGGTTGTGCGCATAATAAAAGATTGGTTTCACAAAACACTTTTACACGTCACATCATGTTATGTTTTAACACTAGATGGGCCAGTATTTTGTAACTGACCACTCTGACATGAAACAGCCAAAATAACCTTAGAAGTCACTGTCTATTTTAAAGTCTAGGCATTGGTCAAGTAATATGAGGCCCATGCGGCACATTAGCGGCCGAGGTGGTCTTTTCAAAGAAAGAACCATACAAATTTGAGTTCACCGGTCCAGTCAGTGCAAGCATTTGTCAGTGATCGTGCAGTTTGACTAAAATTCGATAAATTGATTTGTATATCATAGGGGGCGTACCTATTGCCCAACTACCGAATGGCTGATTTCACAATGTCATAAATATCATATTATTATGATTACTTACAAGTCCTTCCATATTTTTTTGTAGCACACTGAACGCGTACATTGTTGTATCACTCTTAAAGAACTTCCCAGCTGTGATGCCAAAACCTGCAATAAAATTGTCAAATACTAGCTGTAATAATAACGACGAGAACCTCGTGAAAGCCGAGAAAGATAAGCAAATCAAGCATCTTGACTTAGCTCGCGAGGTTGTCGACATGATTGTGGGGTGTGATCTCAGCGATCAGTGTGCCGATAGTCGTTTCAGCCAATGCCTTAATTGCCAAGAACCTCGACCAACACCTGAGGAGGCTCTCGTTAGGCAGCTGGATTGATACAGAGAGCGGTACTCCTGGACACGGATCGTATTGTTAGGAGGTTCCTTTCTCTGGAGCCCTGACTAGCTTGGACCCTGTTCCCGATACCTACAATTTTTTATATTTTTAAATGTTTTTTTATTGTTTTTGTAAGGAATATTTGAAAATGTACAAAATTTGTTAAAAAGTAAATAAGGGAATAATAATATCGTTTTTTATATGGAGTTGTAAGAAATATTTAAAAAAGTAATTTATGTGTATACCTATAGCTGAATAAACGAAATAATATAATAAGGGAATAATAAGTCGAGCCACTGATTTTTTTATTGGCCACGTGATCAAACTTCCCATTTTATAACTAAGTCAGGGAAAAATGAGATAGATTATAATAAATTAATTCGTCTTATTTACAAGGCCAACTAAATATCCTACAGAAAGCGCCAAGTAAGGATCAACTATTATCTTAACTTGTCCTTCTTATTTATACATAGCCACCTAATTTACTAACTCAACCACGGAATTTATATCTTTTTTTGAATGAATTTATATTTTTTAAATTGTAATGGGCTTACAATGTAATAAAATGAGGACCATTTTGTTAAATGTTTTTTTTTTAAAGCGTTGCCCCACACTAGGAATTTCTCCTGTATCGTGGGTGCGTTCACAAAGATTTAATTAAACTCACATACACAACCAAACACCCAGACCCGAAACAATTATCTGTACATCATACAAATATTTGTTCCGTGCGGGGATCGAACCCTCGACACGCAGCGCAGCAGTAAAATTGCTCAGCCACTGCGCCAACTGTGTCGTCAAAGTTTGTTTTGCAACAACATTGCAACATAACAATACTGTACACATTACAATAAAAATACAATATTAGTGTTATATAACATTGTCGTTTCTCTCGAGTACATGTTGTGTACGCATAAGTTTTAACACGTTTTATAACATGTTATAATTACGTACCTTAACTCATATCATGTCATCCAAAATAAATAAATAAGTGAAGTTTATCTTTACCTATATTCCAATAACGTGTCAGGTATCGTAAATTCTCTTTCTTAGTGTTCAATGATCTGACTATTCTACTGTAAGGTTTTGAAGCAGGTACGTAATAAATGTCTCCACTTTTTTTAGTCGCCGTTTTTGTAATCAGTATCATGTCATTGTCCTCATCAATCAATGTTGACCATCCGGTTCCACCATTAAATCTGTCTGAAAATTAAACAAACGAAGAAAATGTAACTTTGTCTTTTTAACACTCCCCTACCACAGGTTCCTACGATGGTACGGAAGCGCCGATAAATAATTCGGAACTTGTCGGCGACGTTCGGCGCTGGCTCAGCACAAAATATAGAGACTGCCTGCGTGAACTACCTTCGCGGACCGGTTCCGACAAGCGCTGGTAGATCGGCGCTGGTAGCCAGCTTTCTTAGGTGAATAAGGCCCGGTTTCCACCAATGCGGAGAGGAGTGGAGACAACAGGAGATGTGCAGAAATCGTCCGATCGCATTAGTTAAAATTGACACCTGGTCTTTTGCCCTTTCTGTGGTTGGTCAAATTTGGCACATCTTCTCTCCGCTCTTCTCGTCTCCGCTTTGGTGGATAGTGGGCCTAACTCTTGTAAACTTACCAACTGATAAACTACTACTGGATCTCACATAATCTTCTAAAAGGCCGCGAAACCGGTGTGTACCGGTACTATCTTCAGCGAAGCACGTCCCGAAAGTGTCCGATACTTTAATTTTCTTGGCATCTTCATTCATTGCGTTTACTTTCGCGGTCCATAACGGGGCACAAGTCTGTAAAATAAAAAAAGTTAGTTTTAATTTTTTTTTGTTTTTTTTTTATACCGTGGTCATAATGGTCATGTTGTTTCACAGTGGTCCAAAGGTTTCCTTAAGTAAGGTTTAAAATAAACAGCTGAAAAACTGTTACAAACATTATTTAAACAGTTAAATGCAATTACTTTCTGTCACTTTTCGCCGACCCCAAATAAATTGGTATAATATGTATAATATATTATTATATAGGGTGTAAAAGTACTCTTAACGCAAACGATGGGCACTTGTTCTTCCCACCACTGTTTATAGGTTATAAATTTACTTAAATTACCTCCATGACCCGTTTACTATTCAAAGCATCCACTAGCACAATGTTTTAACAGTGCAAAATTGAGTTTTACCGCAAATGTGATTTTTGAACCAAAAAAAAAATCGTTTCCCAGTAAAATTTTTTGCGTAGGGGTACTTAGTTTGATGTACAGAATGCTTGGTTGACGGGTGTGTGATGGGTTGATTTACACCCTGTATATTTGCAAATGTCCCTACTTATGCATGATATTTATAACTGTTATTAGTCTGTAAGCTTTCTTTAAAATAAAATAAATAAATAAGGCAAGAGAATGATGATGACTTACTATCACTTTCTACCGAAAAGAGTTTGAAGAAAACTTGTAAACATCCTTCATGTGTTCCAAACACATGAAGGATGAAATAATGTAATGATTGTTTTTGAATTGTGTACCTGAATTATATTGTGTATTCCGTAGTATTACCACATCATTGTAAACTACACTGTTTTTTTTGTATTGATTTGTCTACTAACATGGTGGGTCAGCCTGGGTACGGATTTTGTTATAGGACAAGCCCGCCACACTATTCCCAAATCACTGTAACTCCTGAAAATTAGAATCAACAGTGGTGACCACAAAATCGCCGAGACAATGAAGCTCGACGAAGTCTCAGAGAAACGATTTTACTGTCTTGGATCCCGCAACGAAATTAATCAGAAAAGAACTGCATGGTTAGTATGTTATGTTGATCTGGTTTTAGACAGTTAAACTCGGCCTGACCCTCTCTTCCTGAAAAAACGAAACCCAACGAACATGAATGCTCGTTTCATATGTGCCCAAAAAACAGTTAATGAAAAAAGGATAATCTTTAATTTGAACTTAAAACCGAACAATATATAAAATCATTGAACTATTCAGTTCCTTATAAAAACACAACAACGAGGATAAAATAATACCTTCGTTCTGTTTTCCGTGAACTCATTATACCGATAGGTTTTAATACATAGTTTCGTATTTTAAATGCAATTTATGAATTATTGCTTACATTCATAAGCACTAATTATGTGGATTTCGATTCGAAATGGTGGAATCGATTCTCGTGGATGCAACTTTGAAAATGTAATAATCCATATTAAACTCTCTAAGTTGTTATCGTTACTCCAAATGAAAAGTCTATTTACTATATAATTTAGGTACATATTAATGCTCGTACATATATGGACTTTACCTGTCTGAAACAGTATCCGTTTCAGCGAGATACAAATAATATTCACCCCTTTTGTTTTGGCGGGTTGAAAATCATCAAATAACCCCTCCCGCTCTTTTGGGCAGAGCGAAAGGGAGTGTCAGACTTCTACTGACTAAAAAACACCCATGTTCCTTCTTAGTTCTTTAGGTCGAGGCCGCGGTATCTCTTGCGAACAACCCGCAGCCCCGACGTGATAATATTCACCCTTATGTCAAATAAATTTTACTGTTAGCTTGAATCATCGAAAAGGTATGGCCCCATGACTAGCTCTTTCGATTCAAGGATATTATAGATGTCTGGTGGTAAGTTCAGAAGTTACCATCATCATCATCATCAAGCTAAAATGTTCCCACTGCTGGGACACAGGCCTCTTCTCTGTGAGAGGGCATGGGTTATAATCCACCACGCAGCCCTAGTTGGTATATGTCACATGTATTCGAATTCTTTGTTTCCGCACTATGTTTTCCTTCACCGATTTGCCAGCAGTGGTGATGAAATAAATTACACAAAGTAATGCGCCTGCTGGGGTTTAAACCCACGAATTACTGTTCCTCGGGGCTGCCAGCATTTGGCTACCACTGCTGTAAGTTTCCAGAGGTCAAGGAAAAATTGGTTGTAGATCTAACAAAGGTTAAAAAAAAACAAGTTGCATAGTCAATAAAAATGCAAAAAAAATATACTTACAAAAAAGGAGTCATTTCTAGCAACTATCGAGGCACCCAAGTGAAAGCGTTGTTTAGGAAATTGTTCTGGAAAGTAAAGTTTTTTTTGTTTGATTAAGTATTTGGATAAAAATGGGTAAACTCAGTTTATGTTGATATAGCAGAAGGTGAAGGACCCATGATTCCTACCAGTAGTGGAAGGTGATACGGTTTTAAAATTAATTCTAGTAGTAGCAAGTGCTAGTCACCCAGCTGGTTGTTGGTGATTTAGTCTCCAATGGTGTCTCCATTGGACATTAAATCACTAACAATAAGATCATAATGAGGTCAAGGCTTACTACACACTAACAAATACCAGTTTATTTTTATGATGAATGTGAATCTTGCGTTTGTTAATTTTACCCAATAGAACAAAAAAAAACAAAAATATATTTTTAAATAAATATATTTTTGTTTTTTTTTTTATTTCATTTTTTTATTTTATTAAGCTCGAAATGATCACTTTTAATTATCATCATTATGATTTGCTTAGACTTTTCCCAAGCCTTGTCTTTTATCGAGTTTTTATTTCATTGTAATGGTGGTTTGAACTTTTCGTTCCTCGTTAGGGGTCCGTCCCGAGTCGGACTTCTTGTGAATCGTCTCAAGAGAGACATGAAAGAGCTCACGCCGAGAATGCACCCGGTACACCATCATCAGCCTATAATGTTCCCACTGCAAGGACTCAGGCCTCCTCTCTAGGCGAGAGATGGGCTATAATCCAACACGCAGGCCCAGTGCAGGTTTTGGTAGATGTCACATGTCTTTGAATTTTTTGGTTGTGTCCTCCCGATGTTTCACCGTTTTGAGAGCAGCGGTAATGAAATAAATTACATTAGGTAATGCGCCGGCTTGGATTCGAACCCACGTCTTACTGCTCTTAGTCGGGGCCGCCACCACAGGGCCACCGCTACTCACCGCTACAGCCACTATTATAATTTATTTCTTACCAGTATTATACCAGGCTGATTCGATTGTCATGAATTGTTCTTGACATTCGATTGTTTTAACTTCTTTAGCGTCATGAATTTCACAATTGAATATTTTTCCCAGCTTATTCGCCTTTGGGGCACCGACAACTGCGGAAATACATTATATATTATGAACTTCACAAGGTCTGGAATAAGGATTATTTTATGATTCAACGTCTTACTACTCTAAAACAAAAGTAAAACTTTTAAAGAAAAACTGACCCAATTTGGATACAATTTAGCAAACGTAATAATAAAATAATATTATTATGTTGGTTAAACTCAAGATTTTTCATCCTGGTACGATGTTGTGAAATAGTTACTAAGCTCAACACGGGCGAAGTAGTATAAGCTAGCGCTTTGATAAAAAAACAGTCATATAACTAATAAAAAAATGGAAATAATAAAAAAAGGAGCTTTATATTCAATAGGAGCAGGAATCTTCTCTTTGGGGTACTACCGAGAAATCCCGTAAACAAAACCAAAATGATGATTTACCCGACGAGTGAATTCATCGCCGGTCCATTTTGCAGTGACGCGTGTTACCACAAAATTGCGAGGTTTTACTATAGGAATAGAAATACAACATCTATTCTTCGCTTGAGCCAAAGGAGAATCATTTATGAAAAAAAATACAACGTATCTTACCAAGAGTTTTAATATCCTTCATGTACGCCATAGAAAAACCGAAATCCGTATTGTTTTCACCTTCTAAAGCCTGGATATTCACACCCGATGGTGCATGGAAGAACATAGCAGACACACATTGTAATGCCACCACTAATGCTAGAACAGCTAACATTTTTCTTTCTGTAATGTAACATAATCATTATAAATGTACTGTGTATAATGTAATGTGTGTATATAAAACATACAATTAGTCCTGGTGGCCCATCATAATCTCTTATAGCAGGATTATTTTATTCTTAAGGCGGGTTCAAAAAGAGATGGAGACACATTACATAGCTTTAATTAACTCTTTCTCACTTTAAAATAGTACCACAGCCGGTTTTTAACGAGGCCAAACTTACGCACGGCGCATGCAAACTAAATTCTATATCTACCCGGCTGTCCGGTTAAAACAAGAGCACTATAGTTTCGGTCAGTTCGCAAAAAAGATAGCTATTGAACACTCACCGATATTTCAGTGAATTTTCAAAGGAGTAGCCGTTCGGCTAGTCGTGAAAAATGCACTTCCAGTAATAAATAAATTTTGTGGAGCAACGTTTGCAAGTGCTGTGTAGGTAGTACAGGCAAGAATGGCTTGCAAGGAGTTAAAGCAACAGCTTCAAAAATAATTGTGAATCTAGAGTTCAAAATCAAAGCATCTATTTTAAAATGAAGCAGTCCCAGATACAAGGCATTATAACTGTGTATGTACTGTAGTTGCCTATTCCCTAGCATATATCTCTATGGAGAAAAACGGGAAAGAAATTCCATAATAATAGAAGATACTCTATTGTTATGGAGTTTCTTTCCCGTTTTTGGTGACTGACTCCACTCAGATACCGTTCCCAAAGAAGTCACTATTGTCTAAAGAGAGAGAGGGACCCTTTTTTTTTGGCGGGTGGAAAATCATCAAATAACCCCTCCCGCTCTTGGGCAGAGCGAAAGGGAGTGTCAGACTTCTACTGACTAAAAACCACCCATGTTCCTTCTTAGCCCTTCATGTCGAGGCCGCGGTATCTCTTGCGAACAACCCGCAGCCCCGACGGGGAGAGGGGATTAACAAAGCACCGATTACAAAACAATAGCGTCAGGTTAAGGTCAGGATGAGTCTGTTTCAATTTTATTGATGTCTAATTTTATCACGTCTGAAAATACTTTTAGAGTTCCATACACAAATCTTTAAAATGTATTAATGTCTCAGTATTCGCACTGAGGACAACTGCCGGTTTGTCCGACCGTCCGTATGTCATGTTGAAAGCTATATTAATTTATTTGTCATGTGTTTTAAGAAATATTATGCAATAAAACTTAATTTGAAGGTTACGTTGAAATCAAAATCGTATTGCGTAATTACTTATTCAATTTTGATTGTAAAACCTATAAGCCTCAATTACTTAGTCATCAACTCAATCTTTTGAGGACTATAACTGAAAGTCGTGATTTATCACAAAGCAAAAATGAAGTGTTTTCCGGCAATCACTTTTACATAGTGTTAATTAGTTTATTTATTAATTAAATGTTTTTAAAACAGTAAAAGCCTCTGAAAGGGATCAATGCAAGTTTGTTTTTGTAGTCAAAATATTTGAACGCTATTTACATAATTATGATCTAACAAAAAATAAAAAAAACATCACTTACCTTCCATATTTTCCTGGTATCATTTGATAAAAATATTTATTTATCAGTAACTATTATATATTTAGACACAAACACCTATAATAATAAACATATTTTGCCACACCTTTATTTATAACGCACTGTTCAGGAAAATAAACTTGACTGATTCGTGTCAACAGGCAAACTCAACTACTATGATTTGTGTAGCGTGTATTGTTTTACGTAATCATGTAAATCGTAAAATGGCTCATTGGTCCTTTTTGTTTAAAATTTATTATGTTATATATATCATATCTGGGTTTTCGTAGAATAATGATACCTAATTGTGTGCGTTACCCCAGATACAGAGGATACTCTATTATAAATTACTAGCTGTTGCTTGCGAATTTATTATAAAAATATATTAATTTCCCTCTTTGAATCAGATTTTGTTACCAATTTCAAGAGTTTTTTACTCGAAATCCTAATTATTTTTTAGACCTTATTATGACCTAAATTAGACTAGAATTAATTAGAATAGTTGTTAAAACATCAGCTACTTGCCAGTGAAAGTCCCGTTAAAATCGTTTCGGAGAATAGCCGGAACAAACAAACTAAAAGACAAAAACGGGAAAAACATGTGTTGATTTTATTTAGCAAAAAATGAAGACTCCTGATTTTTCAGATTCATGTGCGTATTGTATAACTATAGCTGTTGCCAGCAGCACGAGACTATAAAATCGGGATAAAAACTATCCTATATGTTAATCCAGGTTATAAACTATCTGTGTACCAAATTTTATCCAAATCCGTTTAGTAGTTTTTGCGTGAAAGAATAACAAACATCCGTACTTACATACTTTCGCGTTTATAATATTAGTAGGATTTTCACTTGCTTCGGTAAAGCAGAACTTGGTGAGGAAACCATGCATGCCTGAGATATATTTTTCTACGACATGTAAAGCCAAGTCCACGCCACAGGCTCACGGGTGGTATACAAACTCTGTTGTAAGCTTAATTTGGATATTACAAACAGCTGACTTTTTTTCTTTGCTCGGCTCTTGAGGGTCGTAGCATGATGAAAGCAGAAAACGTTTCTCAAGAATGGGACCATCAACAGCCAAAGATTTTTTGTAAACCGACTGTTCATTTCAGACACCAGCGCATTCTGACAAACAAACCGTTTTTAGATCAGATTTACTATATTAATTAAAATATATATGTTACCGGCCAAACCCGATTTTAGGGAAAACTATTTTGTCCTACACCAAACCGTAAAAACCCATTTAAACGGTTTGCTCTTTGATTGTTGTTTTGTGATCTGAGTCCTAGTGTAGCCTAGGGATTTGCCTAAAACCAGGGCCGGTAACATAAACATATATTACAAGGCTAACTCAGTCGGTTAATGATTTTATCTACGAAATAAATGGAATTTTAAATAAATTGTCTGCCATAAAATTCTGGTAACCTACATCTCCTTTAAATAAAATTAATATTTGATGGTTTTTATTAAGGAACTAAGTCCCAATAGAACGTATGTATATATAATTGTTATAACATTCCAATATAGCCAATCATCATAATCATCATTCCAGCCATAAGACGTCCACTGCTGGACATAGGCCGCCCCCAGAAGAGGAGGATTTGCCATAATCGCCACGCTTGGCGCGGGTTGGCGATCGCAGTATGGTTGTTACGAAGGCACAGAGAACGCTGCTGCCCATTCTCTGGTAAGTCCCTTAGTCGTCTCTTACGACACCCAAGGGAAGATATGGGATGGTGCTATTTTTTACGTCCAACACCATCATCATCTGTCTAGCCTTTTTCCAACTATGTTAGGGTCGGCTTCCAGTCTAACCAGATGCAGCTGAATACCAGTATTTTACATGGAGCGACTGCCTATCTGAACTCCACAACCCAGTCAATACTGGGTAATACGATACCCTTTGGTAGGACTGGTTGTCAGACTTTCAGGTTTACTGACTATCTGTAACGACTGCTAAAGATCTATATAGGGTGTAAAAGTACCCTTAACGCAAACGAAGGGCACTTGTTCTCCCCACCACTGCGATAATTTTTTTGTTCTAGACCTTACCTGGGAATCCCCTAGTTACGGAGATATTGGGGGTTGACGTTTCAAATTTTTCACAGCTGTTTTTGTAAATGCTAGTTTTTCAGGTTATAACTTTACTTAAATTACCTCCATGACCCGTTTACTATTCAAAGCATCCACTATCACAATGTTTTAAAAGTGCTACATTGAGTGTTACCGTAAAATGTGATTTTTGACCCAAAAAAAAAATCGTTTCCCAGCAAAAATTTTTGCGTAGGGGTACTTAGTTTGATGTACAGAATGCTTGGTTAACGGCTGTGTGATGGGTTGATTTACACCCTGTATATGGCAGCCGGGTTCAACAGCTTAACGTGCTTTCCGAGGCACGGAGGAAACTCGGTATGACGGGTGGTCACCCATCCACAGACCGACCTAGGCAAACACAGCTTTACCTAAAGATCGACCCGAGTGGCATTTTTTATTAAGCCACGAGCTCCAACACCATACGGAACTATATATACTCAATAAGGAAGATAAATTTCGGGAACCACATATTGTACCTTTGTGTGGAATAACGTACAAGAGGAGGATATAAATGATGATATTTGTTGGCGTCATTCAAAATCTGTTAATGTGTTGAGGAAAATTATTATTCCATATATCATACATGTACTACCTACCTACATGATGAGGATTATTTAGGTTTCAAATATTATGCTAATTGCAAAACCACTTGTAGGGATGAGGTCCCAAATCATTTATTTCTCGTCAAAATAAAAACATACTCTTCATACATTTATAGTTTTGAAGAAAGGTTGTAAACCTTTATTTGACCTTTTTTTTATGGTGGGTGGAAAATCATCAAATGACCCCTCCTGCTCTTGGGCAGAGCGAAAGGGAGTGTCAGACTTCTACTGACTAAAAACCACCCATGTTTCTTCTTAGCCCTTCATGTCGAGGCCGTGGTATCTCTTGCGAACACCCGCAGCCCCGACGAAACACCCGCAGCCCCGACGGAACACCCGCAGCCCCGACGGAACCTTTATTTGACCTTCAATTACGTTATCTCTAGAAGGAATGTCTTGAAATATGCGTTCAGGTTTACTTAGCTTCACGTGGATGTCATTAACAAACAAACTGCCATTATAGTGTCACTCGCGAATTAAACCGATTTCCAGTCTTGATGTCACCTGCCTTAGCATAAATATAAATTAAACTAGCATTTAAATTATAAAATTTAGCAAATTTCGCACAGAGATGCTTTTTATGATCAGATAAATCGATACTAATAAATTGTTGACGGGATTCAGGATACTCAGCGAGCAGTGGTGGCTCAGTGGTTGCGGCCCCGACTTACGAACATTACTTTGTGAAATTTATTTCATCACCACTGCTCTCAAAATGGTGAAGGAAAACATCGTCAGGAAACCGGCATGTCTTAGAACCAAAAAATTCGAAGACATGTGACATCTACCAATCCGCACTGGGCCCGCGTGGTGGATAGCCCATCCCTCTATTAGAGAGGAGGCCTGAGTCCCTGCAGTGGGATCATTATAGGCTGATGATGATTCAGGATGCGGTCATAGAGAAAGCCAAGTCCCAAGGACCAAGGTTTGGTCATAAAACCGATGCCGATGTAAGAGTGTCCGACCCGGTCGCGACCGTAATCGATACGCAGGAGTGACGCGGGGAACAAACGATTTTTTTTAACGACACGATTTAAAAATAATGATAGTAATACTCGTTGCTCTAGTGCTCGCAAGCGTGACTGCTAAGCGTGAGGACCTGGGTTCCATTCCCAGGTCGGGCAAAACGTTATTAGGATTTTCAATCAGGAATTTCTCAGTAGCAGCCACGGAGTCTGGATTTGGGCCCGGTTGATGACAATAGGCTCATGCACTATTATATGGGACTTACATAATATAACTGGCAAAAAGTGGGTGTTCATGAGGTACTCCTCTGCCTACTCCATCGGGAATTTCAGGCGGGATGTTGTGTTTTGAATAAAAAAAATCTGTAATAAGGAAAATGTGAAAAAAACCCAATAATAACACGGATGGGAAATATTAATGAACACAGTTCTCATGAAATGTTTACTAAAGTCCATGATGAGGTAAAGGTGGTAAACTCGAGGAAAAATATAAATAGATACAACAATTGCACATACCTGACACAAAGTGACTTTTGTAAAGCTTTACCTACAATAGTAGGTAAAAACGGTAACTCCTTTTGAAGGTAAATAATGTTTTAGCGTAATTTTTTTGTATACTTCAAACTCAAACTCAAAGGATTTATTTAATTAGACCATTACAGGCACTTTTGAATATCAGAAAAACAAAGCTACAGCCACAGTCATCATAAGGCATAAAAATTTGTGAAAGTACTGTAGTTGCTCATTCCAAAGCGTAGATCTCTATGCAGAAGAATGGGCAAGAAACTCCATGGACACTCTTTTAAAACAATAATATTTTGTTGCAAAATCTTGGTTACATCATTTGGTAACTACAGTCATTTCCGCATATATCTGAAAAACAAAGCCATACCAATCGGAGACATTTTTTTTTTCTCTTAAAAACTTTGCCCCACACTAGGAATTTCTCCTGCGTCGTGGGTGCGTTTACAAACATTTAAACTCACATACACGAACACACCCAGACCCGAAACAACTATCTGTAGGCCATACAAATATTGGTTCCGTGCGGGGTGCGTGCAGCGCAGCAGTCCACACACCGATGTAAATAAAATTGCTCAGCGAAACAAAAGTGGATTAAATTAATCACAAAATAATTTAGGGTGACAAAAACAATGGACATTGGCTAAATATTAATACAGTATTATTCATACTGAAAACGGGATATTTACCATGTTTACTGATTGTTTTGGGTAAATATCCCGTTTTCAATATGAATAATAGTGCTAGTGACCATGTCAGTTTAAAATCTTATATTAATACAGTGTTCCTAAGTTTTTTTTACGGTTTTACCGTTCTGTTGGTCTGTTTTGCAAATTTAATTTGGGATTTTCCTCTCAAAATCGGAATCTCCTTTTTTTGGCGGGTGGATAATCATCAAATAACCCCTCCCGCTCTTGGGCAGAGCCGAAGGGAGTGTCTTCTACTGACTAAAAACCACCCATGTTCCTTCTTAACCCTTCATGTCGAGGCCGCGGTATCTCTTGCGAACAACCCGCAGCCCCGACGGGGAAATCGGAATCTCTCAATTGTTGTTTATAATAAAGATATTGATTACGTACCTGGTTAAATCGTGGTTATGAGTGTGTTCATAAACATGTGATTTTTTCCTCAATTTACACCTCATACTACTATGAGGAAGAACTAATTCTACTGATAATTTAACAACAACACACACACACAACATCACGCCTGTAATCCCCGAAGGATTAGGCAGAGGTCCCGTCGGGGCTGCGGGTCCCGTCGGGCTGCGGGTCCCGTCGGGGCTGCGGGTTGTTCGCAAAAGATACCGCGGCCTCGACATGAAGGGCTAAGAAGGAACATGGGTGGATTTTAGTCAGTAGAAGTCTGACACTCTCTTTCACTCTGCCCAAGAAAGAAAGAAAGAAAAAGTATTTATTGGTCTCACACAGGACAAGAAATCAATAATAAAAGATCAAGAGCGGGAGGGGTTATTTGATGATTTTCCACCCAACATAAAAAAAAAAAAGATTAGGCAGAGGTGTACCACTCGTACACCCACATTTCGCCAGTTATGTTTGTTAATTTATGTTGTAAGTCCCATGTTATAGGGGGCGAGCCTATTGCCATCAACCGGGCACAAATTCAGACTACGTGGCTGCTATTCAGAAATTCCTAATGGATAATCCCACTAACGCTTTTTTCGACCTGGGAATCTCAGCTCAGGCTCAGCAGTCTTGCTTGCGACCTTTATACCAACGAGGAAGTCAAACCAGTTGAACAATATTGTTTTAATTTTGGACGTAAAGCAAAGAGCTCGTGGCTTAATAAGAACTGCCACTCGGGTCGATCTTTAGGTAAAGCTGTGCTTGCCTAGGTCGGTCTGTGAATGGGTGACCGCCCGACATACCAGGTTTCCTCCGTGCCTCGGAAAACACGTTAAGCTGTTGGTCCCGGCTGCCCTATATAGATCTTTGGTAGTCGTTACAGGTAGTCAGTGACCTGAAAGTCTGACAACCAGTCTTACCAAAGGGTATCATATTACCTAGTATTAACTGGGTTGTGGAGGTCAGATAGGCAGTCGCTCCATGTAAAATACTGGTATTCAGCTGCATCCGGTTAGACTGGCATCAGTTATAAGTCATCATCATCTGCCTAGCTTTTTCCTAACTATGTTGGGGGTCGGCTTCCAGTCTAACCGGATGCAGCTGAATACCAGTAATTTACTTGGAAGGACAGCTTATCTAATCTCCACAACTCCACATCCCAGTTAGTCATTGATATAAAAACTAAAGATACGGTCGTCCGAACATTTGCTTGACGCGTTCGCCATACAGAGAATCGGTATAGTCTGCTCGGTAAAGTAACCTTGTATAAGCGGCGTGGTATTTTCGAGGTATAAAGAACATAAATAAACTTTACGACCGCACCCGAAGAGAGCCGATCGTGGACTAGTTCACTTCGGCTTAGGAAAGACCGTTTTAGGACCAAGTTCGAGGCGTCATTTTAACATGCGGTCCGCCCAGTCCTTACGCAGTAATATATAAGTCAATGTAGTTAGTACTGAAATACGATACATTTTAAAAGATTGGTTGTTAGACTTTTGGGCAACTAACGACTGTACAAATGACAGCCGGGAGCCCGGGACTAATGGGGTTAATTAATTTACGTGTTTTCCGAGGAACAGCATTTCTTAAGTATAGTTTTGATATTTCCGTTAAGTTCAATCCACGCGGTCATACAGTGCTTGGATACCTACCCACATTAGGTATTATAATTTATCAACAAAAGAGGAAAATATGAATCCATCTATTTGCTTGCCTATTAATTAGCACATGAGTAGGAAAACTAATTGATAGGTACTGCGTTATTATTTTAAAACTTCCTATCTTATGTTTTTTTTCTGGAATAATAACAACAAAATACTATAATACATTGTGTGTTAAAATATTACTAGCCCTATTTATTCCTGAATCGTGGGTGCGTTTACAAACATTTAAACTCACATACACAACCAGCCAGACCCAAAACAACTACCTGCAGGCCATACAAATATTTGTTCCGTGTTAGAAACGAACCCGCGACATGCAGCGAAGTAGCATATCGCTCAACTACTGCGCCAACCGTTCTTTCAAACTATAAGACCTAAAGTATTTCCAAAAATCACATAAATAGGTATATACCTACTTTGACTTTCATAATGTGAAAAACTTGCAAAGGGATCTAAAGATTGGGTCCCCCTTAATAATATTTCGTCCAAAATCTAACCACGACACAATGACATAAACTATTGAATCACCCACTGTTCAACGTTAAATGAATTACTTTGAGCAAAACAATAACAAAGTGAAATTGTGACTATTAATAATATTATGAAGGCCTCCAGTCCCTAGACAGTCGTACAGCAACCAACAACAGGTACCTATTTGTATGATGTAATTTATAATGAGCAATAACCTACTTTTATGGTTAATTATGTATGTACAGTCGTACGCCGCAGCGTATCAAGTTACCACAAATTGTACCGAACTGCTACAACCGTACACCACAACTGTACCAATTATTGGAATATCCTTAGTACTTAGGACCCACTAATACAAAATACAATACAAATACAATAAAAATTAAAGTGTCTGGTAGAAACAACTTTTAACTGAAGCATTTGAAATTAAATACAGTACTTTTAACGAAAAAAAATTTTGTTCAAAATTTTTCTTTGCCTGGGTTTATCCCGGTAATCTCCGAAGCGGCTGAACCAATTTTGACGGGACTTTTACTGGTAGATAGCTGATGTTATAAAGTGGAACTATGGATATTATTTAAGAATACGAAGGTTCCGTGCAAAAATAAATCCATGCCAACAAAATCCGATAAAACGAAGCCAATTTTTAATAGTTATTTTACGTGAACTTAGGTCTCGGGCGACAGCTAGTTTCTAATAGATTTTAAAGTAATTAGTAACCGAAACACAAACAGAAATAGAAATACCAGGGGAATAATCAACAATATGTTCACTAAAATTAACCAATAATTGGTTTTCCAATAATTAGTTAGAGGGAGTAGTACTAACACTGAGCTATTTTATTTATTAACATGATTAGTCCATGTTTTGTGGATTACCATTGCTTTGTGCATTTTTGTCAACTTCAAGGCGTGGTGTTTGTGGTGCGGGGATCATCATCATCATTATTTCAGCCGAAAGACGTACACTACTGGACATAGGCCTCCCCCAAGAGTCGCCACATTGACCGGTCAGCGGATCCCCGCAACTTTTACCAAGTCAGCGGTCCTCCTATATGGGAGACCTTCCAACGCAATGTCTCCGTGCGGGTACCAGTGTGTAATCTGCACCTCATCTTGGAAGAGGACTTTTAGCAGCAGACAGTGATGTTCCGTCGCTTCCACGACCAAGTGCCACGTGCTGAACTGTACTAATGAACGTACAGTGATAGATACAGTGCACAACTGAAGTGTTACTAATATAGTCTTATATTTCTATTTACTAACAGAAATGATATTGTTGTGGCATTTCATTAATGTATCCAGCACTGAGCCTTTTTGCTTGTTTAACAATAGTCAAACAAGTTTACACAGTATAAACAAAAAGTGTCTTTGGAGTTTTTTCGTATATTTCCAGGCAATCGTTTTTCGGTAGACTAAGTTAGATATAGATACAGAATTCATGGTTGACGGCTTTGTGAATTTCCCATAAACACCTTGGAAGACAGAGGTAAGTATATAACTTAACTAAAATATCATAACTTTTCGACAGAACTCTGAAATGAAACCAAGTAATGAATAGAATCCTAACTTAATCCTTTCAAATGAAATGTTTCTTCCCGAATAAACATAATTTATGAACAAATAAATGTATCCAACACACATAACAATCTCAAGCTTCAAATTTTATTAAAACTCCTTGAAACACGTTTCGAAATGAAACTTTTAATTACGAAACACCTCTCCGTCACGTATTCCGTTCATGAACTTTGTTTCTCTAAAATATATTGAGGCGTAAAATTAAATGAAGTCACCATGTCTGCAAAGTTCCACTCTAATCCTGTGAGATATAATTCGTTTTAAAACTTTCTAAACTGTTTAATTTGTACTCTAAAAAGTTAATTGTACTGAATAAATTAAGTTAGCTGGTTCAAATTTTAATTGGGACGACTTTAATCTGTAGTTCTTCTATGACTTACTAGATATTCATAATGTAAGAAGCTCCTAATAGTCCGGTCAATTTGGACATCTGAGGTTACATTATTTTCTACCCCGCTCAAAATTCCTTGCTTTAGGTTAACCCGCGCTTGCCCGTCGGGGCTGCGGGTTGTTCGCAGATACCGCGGCCTCGACATGAAGGGCTAAGAAGGAACATGGGTGGTTTTTAGTCAGTAGAAGTCTGACACTCCCTTCCGTTCTGCCCAAGAGCGGGAGGGGTCATTTGATGATTATCCACCCACCAAAAAAAAAAAAAAAAAGGTTAACCCGCGCTTGCTGTGGATCTGTGGATGGGTGCGTGCCTCGAAAAGCACGATAAGCTGTTGGTCCCGGCTGCCACATATAGACCTTTGGCAGTCGTTACAGGTAGTCAGTGACCTGAAAGTCTGACAACCAGTCTTACCAATGTATTAACTGGGTTGTGGCGGTCAGATAGGTAGTCGCTCCATGTAAAATACTGGTATTCAGCTGCATCCAGTTAGACTGGAAGCCGACCCCAAGATAGTTGGGAAAAGGCAGATGATGATGATGATGATATGTTTCCGATTGATAATAATACGGTATAACTTCATTATATTGCTCCAATATAAACTAGCTATTGCGTAAAATAACCCTATTTTACGCAATAGCTAGTTGACAAAAAAATCTAATTAGTCCGTCAGATAGATTTCCAAAAAATATTGGACACATTATTGTTTTCATTTTTCACGTAAACGTTGTGACGTCACATTGCAGTACATTTTTACTCATGATCTTTGACGCGTTTTATCGTCGTCAATTTTTATTAATTTAGTAAAAGAAAAAAACACGTATCCAATATTTTTCAATAATCGAACTGACGGACTAAACACATTTTTACATATCTCTTGCTCTGTAAGTACACCCTTACACCCCTGAATGCCGGGGTGTATGACTATCATTACAGCATAGGTTTTGGAATTTGAAAAAAGAACTGTCATACTCATACTGCACGAAGAATATTTTTAAAAAGTTAATTTTTTTTTCTCGGTATCGATTAATTACTCGAATCGGAATCTAGACAATTTATTTTATAAAGATTTTATTTTAAATATGGAACTATTTGTTTCCACATCGTATGTTAGATGAAATCGATTTAAAAATCAAACTGGCCAGCAAGATTTGACGCGCTTGCGTGCGTGAAAAAAAAAAGGCAGTCTACTAGTAGGCGCGAAAGCATCGCGAAAATAATTAATTGAAACCTGCTGTCTTGTTGTTTACTTACCTCACAATCGATATGTAAAGCAGAGTATTTATCTCGGGCGTAAGCATCAATTGCATACTCGGGTTAATTAGCGCCTTCGCTTCGCTCAGGCGCCAAAAACCTCGTATGCAATTGATGTCATACAGCCCTTGGTTAATAATCTACTATTATTTTTCTTGTCAGGAAACATCCCTATTATTATAAAAAATATGTCTTCCTTATTTGAACCTTTGTTATTCGTACTGTATAATTATACTTTCATCTGATATATTGAAATTACAAACTGACACTTCAGCTGTATTTTTTTTGTGGTTTTATTTATTCGTATCAACATGGTTCCTTTTCTTCTAAGACAAACCAGAATACCAGACCAGGTTACGGATAGTCAAACCCGAAATACTGATAACCAAGCTTGCCAGTTTTTGTGGAGGTCAGATAGGCCGTTAATGCCCGATGTAAAATAGCGGTATCCAGCCACATCTGGTGATAATAGAGGCTGAACCGATCACACTTTGTCAGAAGTAGGCTAGGCAGAAAATTGTGAACATAATTATACCAGATATTTTATAGGTGGTTTTGTTTTGTCGCTTAATAACAACAACGTTTCAGAAAAATCCTTTTAGAGGTTACTCGAATTTCGGACCTGTGAACGGTAAGTAATGGGTTTGCTCAATCACCGTCCATCCGTCCTATGACGATAACAGGCCGTGTCGACGGCGACAGCGCGTTCGTGTTCCACGCGCGCCTCAAAGATATGTCAGCAACATTGCTGGGGCCCCTGGGGTCCCTACCGCTCCGCCCACAGTGAGAGGAGTCATTTGATGATTTTCCACCTTCCAAAAAGAAAAGGATTACTCGAATTTCACTGCTTCCGTTTGGTCTGTAAGCCAACAACAATATAGTTGAGAAAAGGTTTTAGGCAGATGCTGATTGGCTAAGGATACGAATCCAATTAAGTGGTCCCACATACCTACATAAAGATACTACTTTTATACTTTACTTTAATAAAGCTTAATAAACGTTGATAATAACGTGAACTTACGACCTTTTTATTACAAGGAAAGCAAGACATGACATTTTGCTATTACTTTTACATTTATGGCTTGGAATGACTAGATAGGTGTAATCTGTTAGTTTAATCTTGAGTTATTTATTAATAAAACTGCCTCATTGGTCTAGTGGATGCAAACGCAACTGCTGAGCGTGAGGTCCAGTTCGATTCCCGTGACGGACAAATAGTCTCAGTAGCAGTCACGGATTCTGGTTTTTGATGGCAATAGGCTCGCCCCCTATTACATGAGACTTAAACATAACTAGTAAAGTGAGGGTGTACCATTGCGGGTTGTTGGGCTGCGGGTTGTTCGCAAGAGATACCGCGGCCTCGACATGAAGGGCTAAGAAGGAACATGGGTGGTTTTTAGTCAGTAGAAGTCTGACACTCCCTTTCGCTCTGCCCAGAGCGGGAGGGGTTAATTGATGATTTCCCAACCCCAAAAAAAGGGTAGTAGCTACACATCTGCCTTACCCTAGGGGATTATAGGCTTGATGTTATGTATGTGGGCTACGATGAATTAAATACAAAAGTAATCAAAGCGTGTGCTAGTCAGTTATGCAAACCGTTAAGCTATCTAATTAACATGTCGTTTACAGAAGGCATTTTTCCAAGTGATTTAAAGAGGTCCATAGTGAAGCCAATATATAAAAATGGGGATAAATCTGACGTAGCAAACTATCGACCTATTACCTTAATTCCAATAATATCAAAAATATTCGAGAAGATAATGTTAAAGAGACTAAGTGAATATGTTGACAAATATAATTTACTAAGGCAAGAACAATTTGGGTTCCGGAAAAATAGCACCACTTCACTGGCATGTTTCAATCTAATAAAGATAGTAACTCAGGCTATGAATGACAACATACCAGTCGTAGCCATTTTCCTTGACATGAGTAAAGCCTTTGACTTTGTCGATCATAAACTATTGCTTAGTAAACTGGAAAAATATGGCATAAGGGGCCAAGCTAATAATTGGGTAAAATCGTACCTGAGTAACCGACATCAATGTGTGCAAATATCAAAAGTCATTGACGGAAACAAAATAGATTTTAAATCGAAGTACAAAATGAATGCAGTAGGAGTCCCTCAAGGCAGCGTGATGGGATCTTTTCTATTTTTACTTTACATAAATGACCTTCCTAACGCAACACACCATGAGACAATCCTATTTGCTGACGATACGACACTAATAATAAAATGCAATGACAAATATAAATTAGAGGAAGAAATTAATGACGCAATCCGAAACATTATTAGCTGGTTAGAACAAAACAATTTAAAAATAAACATTAATAAAACAAAAATTATTCAATTTCAAACCTATAAATCTAACTTTAAGAATCTGTACATTAAATACGAAGACAGTACCATAGCGCAAGTTGAAAAAACAAAATTTTTGGGTATAACAGTAGATCAAAACTGTAACTGGAAAGCACATATCAATGACGTATGCGATAAGGTGGATAAATTCGTTTACGCAATAAAACGAATTAAAGCAACAGTATCGGTGGATGCAGCAGTCACTGCATACCACGGATACGTGTCCTGCGTGCTCTCTTATGGCATAATATTGTGGGGTAATTCGACTGAAATGATCAGAGCATTTCGGGTACAGAAGAAGTGTGTTAGGGCAATATCTGGTGTCTGGTTTTTTGGACAGCTGTCGCCCATTATTTAAAAAACTTCGCATTTTGCCGTTACCCTGCATTTATATCAGGGAACTATGTATGCTAGTAAAACAACATCCGCATTACTTCCGTATGCAATCAGAGGTAACCAACAAGAAAGCTCCTCCTAGAAATAAATATAAATACGAATTGAATATACCTCATTGCAAATTACAATTGTTTAGGAAAAATGTATACATTACTGCTATGCAGGTATATAACAAGTTGCCTAACGCATTCAAGGAGCTTCCTATGGTCATGTTTAAGAAAAAGCTGACAAATTGGCTTTTATGTAATTGCTTTTATGACATTAACGAATTTATGGACTTTTGTAAAAAAAATAATATGACAATTTAATTAATTATGACACAAACTTTAAATTTTCTATTCGCTATGACATTCAATTTCAATTTTGGCCTAGACATTCAATGTCCATGCTTATTATATTGACATTCAATTTTAGATGTCTGTACCTATTTTTTATTATTAAATTGGCATGTTATTCTTTAAATTATTTTAAATTTTATCATAGGGTCAATTCTATTAAAAACTGTAAAAATAACAATATTTGTACACCAGATAATATGGTAGAATGTAAGAAACCTTTTAACTAACCCTACACCATACAATGTACAACTGCATTCTGACAAATAAATACTTTATTATTATTATTATTATTATTATATAATTAAGTCATACGCTGAATTCGCCCGTGATCAGACGACTGAGCAATTTTTGCCCCAAGAATCATTCTCGGGTTTTGGTGCCCTGTAAGTACCTAATTCTTTTCCTCCTTTGATACTTGTGCATGTTCCGATTATTATTTTAAATCTGTAAATATTTATCTATAGATTACAAAGTTAAGCCGCACTACGCTAAAATAATAAGTGGGTTTGCAAATTGGATTCTGTCTACCCAAAGTTTTTAACAATGGCAAAAGTTTCAGAAGGCCTTTCTTATAGAAAACTTTAATAAATAATCGTTTTCAAATAAAGAATGAATTTATTAGTGAAAATACTTTGTAGATTTATTACAGTAACTATCGTCAAACTTTCAGCTGAAAGTTATGCAAAGTTTTTTAATGCGTGTGGAAATGTGGTATTTTGGTCAGGAAATTTTCAGTAGCAGGCCGGAGTCAGAATTTGTGCCAGGGTTCCACATCTGGCTAGCTTTTTTCCCAACTATGTTAGGATCGGCTTCCAGTCTAACCGGATGCAGCTGAATACCAGTATTTTATATGGAACGACTGCCTATCTGACCTCCACAACCCAGTTCATACTAGGTAATACAATACTCTTTGGTAAGACTGGATGTTACAATTTCAGGTCACTGACTACCTGTAACGACTGCCAAAGATCTATATATATGGTAGCCGGGACCAACAGCTTAACGTGCTTCCCGAGGCATGGAGGAAACTCGGTATGTCGGGCGGTCACCCATCCACAGACTGACCTAGGCAAGCACAGCTTTACCTAAAGATCGACCCGAGTGGCAGTTCTTATTAAGCCACGAGCTCCTCTAATTTGTGCCGGGGTTGATGTAGGTAAATAGGCTCGCCCCTATTACATGAGACTAATACATAACTGATAACATATGAGTGGACTGTAGGCAAGCCTCTGCCTAAGCCTCCAGGGATTACAGGCATAATGTTATGGATGTAGAGTGGACTTCATAAATTTAGTTGAAAAACCCTTCAGAATTTCATCGATATGGGTAGTTAACTAAAAAAATCTAATTAGTCCGTCAGATAGATTTCCAAAAAATATTGGATACGTATTTTTTATTTTTTCACGTAAACAAACAAGGAAGACGATACAGTGCTTTGAAAACTCGTGTGACGTCATATTCTAAGACATTTGTATGACATTTTTTACCGGTGAGTGACATCACGACCCCCCACTCAAATCTTTGACGCCTTTTATCTACGTCATTTTTTATTGATTTGATAAAACAAAAATCCAATATTTTTCGATAATCTAACAGACGGACTAATTAGAATCATATTTTTTTTAGTCAGTAAATATCCCTATTGTCATCTAAAATCATAGTTGGGACTGCATAATGTATTTTTTATGTCATCTCGAGACACACCAATGAGAAAGAGAATCGGATTTAAATGCAATGTTCTCATAGATATCCCATCGAAAAAAGACATGATATATTGTCCCCAAAAGTACTCAGATTCATATTTGTAATGGTTTCTTATATCACTTCCTAAGTCAATGTTGCCGTATCGTCCGATGATACTGTCAATATGATGGTATCCTTCATCTCTAGAGTAAACTAGCTGTTGCCAGCGGCTTCGCCCGCAACAACTCGAAAGTTATCATAAATAGAAGAAGAAAGAAGACAAAATCGGGATAAAAACTATCCTATGTGTTAATCCAGGTTATAAACTATCTGGGTATCAAATTTTATCCAAATCCGTTTAGTACTTTTTGTGTGAAAGAGTAACAAACATCCATCCATACTTACAAACTTTCACGTTTATAATATTAGTAGGATAGTAGGAAGTAAGGATAGGATATGTATTGTCT
The DNA here is from genome assembly GCA_949774965.1 of Diarsia brunnea. Lineage (NCBI taxonomy): Eukaryota > Metazoa > Arthropoda > Insecta > Lepidoptera > Noctuidae > Diarsia > Diarsia brunnea. The sequence continues at coordinate 17,270,107 of OX459002.1, read as the reverse complement.
GTGGTAACGTTTTGAGGCGAAATCAAACTTCCGTCACAACGTTACTCTATGTCGCCTATAACTTTAACTGCGCGATTTAGATTAGAATTTTGTTAGTTCTTTATTTGTGTCATAGATGGCGTTGTAGTATTTTTTTTTCGTATTTTTTTTTTAAAAACGTTACCTCACAGTAGGAATTTCCCCTGTATCGTAGGTGTGTTCACAAACATTTAAACTCACATACACAAAATTAAATACCCAGACCCGGAACAACTATCTGCAGGCCATACAAATATTTTTTCCGTGCGCGGATCAAACGCGCGACACGCAGCGCAGCTGTCCAATCGCTCGCTGTAGTGCCTTTTGACGTACCGCATACCTATGCTATGAGGGCAGAACCCGGGGCAAAGGCTAGTATTGCATAATCTATGATTACTTCAACCATAAAATGTGTGTCTGAATTGATTCAAAGTGCCTTTAAAGTGCTTTAAATGCACTCACGAGCCGAGAGATATCCTGTTCAATCCCTATTAAAAGTCAATTACTAAAGAGGATTAAATACTTTTCTGAATTGGTAAACTAAAAGTTTATTCCTTTTATCAAAAAACGCTGTACTGAGTAGTGCTATTATTACAGAATTTCAAAATGTCTGACATTAGTATACCCACATACCTCTGCTGAACCCTCCGGGTAATCAGGTTTGATGTTATACTTAAGTATAGGGGTATGGAAAACAGCGTGTGAAGTTCTTCATTTTCCATAGAAAAGGGAGAATCCTCCGATCAGGCGGGTGTTACGATAATTTAAAGCTGCGTCTACGCTACGCGAGCCGTGCATGAGCCGAGCACGAGCGGAGCCGTTCTCGGCTTTGTCGTTCGCGGCGTAAGTGTGGACGTACAACGAACCTACAACGATCACTGTCCTCGAACGTAGTCAAATCCCTTTGTGTTCGCCAAAAAACCGACAATTGGCGGAAAAAAAAAAAGATATCAAGAAGTAACTTTTAAAACAAGCCAACAACAACAACAGCCAGCAACTAGTTAAGACACTCCAAAACTAAAAACGTTCTTAAAAATGAAAAAGCTTCGAACAAAACGGCCTATTTCTTTTTTACGGCAAACATCGTAAACGGCGATATTGTTACAAAATTTTAGTGGCCATGATTCTCAAGTCGCCACTTAAAGAACATTTTTAGTATGTACGCAGGACTATTACTGAATTACACTGAACAGCTTTTTTTCAGATTTTCATGAATTGTTAGAAGAGACGTGGCTTTGAATACAAATGGGACATCGATCCAGTTTTCTAGATTTATTATTTTCTCATCGGGTCATGTCTTACCCTTTTTGTAAGGGGTAATGGAATGTTACGAGGAGTTTAATTTGGAATCATGATCGTGAGAGGACTGTCTGTCCGGGTTATGAGTTAGGGATGCAAGTTATTTCTGCATGGGTACAATTACTAGAGCCGGCACACTTTGCCCTATACGCTCAAGTGCCCAATAAGGTAAATTAAATATTTTTTTTATTAGAAAATTTTCTTGATGGGTTCATAGCTACTCGGTTCGATCTTTCGGTTAAGCTCCGCTTACCTACGTTGGTCCGTGGATGGGTGAGCACCCATTACATGCCGAGTTACATCCATATCTCGGAAAGTGCGTTAAGCAGTTGGTTCCGGCTACCAATGAAAAAATTGGGGTCTGAAACATGTATTCATGGTAACCGTTTGTGCACCGGTGTCTCTTTAACCCTGCATGATTTTAGGTTTGTGTTTGTGATTTATTCAAATTGGTATAGATATTGAACTTGTTTGTCGATATAATGGTCAACATCTTAAAACAGGTCATATTCCAACCCCTCCTTGACCCAGCTGTAGGGATACGTCCTATGGTCACTACTATAGATTGCACTCCCAGCGTCCCAACGACATGGGAGCGCTTGACGTTTAAGGGTAATGACCTACTCAAAACTTACTTCCCGCCGTAAAAAAAAGCTTTAAAAAAAACGACGATGACAACTTTTAACTTTTTTCGACATACATTGCGCGTTTTATTCTGTCTATCAGTCGGAATTTTGTTACAAAAAGCGCAATATAGTCGGAAAATGTTGTATTCGTTTTATCTAGGGTCGACAGTTTTTTGTCGAATTCTTTTATGGCTTTATTTTACTCTAGGGACATACGCGACAAGTATGCAAAATTGGCTGCGATGTGCCATGCCTTGGTGGGTTAGGTGATTGTATTTAATCGCTAGGCTACTTTGAATCCCGTCGGGGCTGCGGGTTGTTCGAAAGAAATACCGCGGCCTCGGCACAAGGGGTAAGAAGGAACATGGGTGGTTTTTAGTCAGTAGAAGTCTGACACTGCCTACCGCTCTGCCCAGAGCAAGAGGAGTCATTTGATGATTTCCCACCCCCCAAAAAAAACAGGTATGGCTGGCATGGTTTAAAAAAAAGGCTACTTTCGATTATAACACTCGTAATTCGATTAGATCGTTGGAAGTTAGTTTTTCCCCCTAAGCCGTAGTAGCCTCTCGTGGTGTACCAGCATTTTCTATCTCACAAGTTAGTGTTCCAGCAGTGGAACACTGATGATGGTGGTCACTGGTGGTGATGGTGGTGCAGTGGTGGTGGTGGGATGATCAGTTCATCATCTTGGGTCTATCATTTATAAAGTGCAGTGTTTTTAGACCACTGCCAATGCTTTCAACAACAAAATTAAATTCAACTCTTTCCGCCCCATTTTTCAAAAAGTTCAACCACAAGAAGTTCAACCTGTTATCACGTTAGCGAATAAATCAATCCTTTTGAGGGAAAATTGCTGGTATTAGCATTTAAAGACTGCAGTCAATTTCGCGTTGGATTAGCAACCGTCGTTCCTGCAATAAAATTAGATGCAAATAAATATAAGAGTATTGCAGTAGGCTTTCAAAGTCTTCAGGAAATTGATTATATGAATATTGTTTTAATGCAACAGGTTATAAGAATCAATCCTAAGGCTTTTAAAGACATCGAAGGAGGCGGCGGAACGTGAGAGGGAGAGAACCTCTCGTCCCAGCCGCCGCGGGAGGCGCTCCAGGCGTCGGAGGCCACGTGATGGCTTCCGGTCACCGTAGACGCGGGCCTGTGGACGGTGAGTGATGGGTAAGCTCGCCGTCCGTCCGTCCGTCTTATGACGACGACAGGCCGTGTCGACGGCGCGTTCGTGTTCCACACGCGCCTCAAAGAGATGTCAGCAACATGGAAGGGGCCCGCAAGGGCCGACGCCTGTCGAGGCTGCGGGTTGTTCGCAAGGGATACCGCGGCCTCGACATGAAGGGCGAAGAAGGAACATGGGTGGTTTTTAGTCAGTAGAAGTCTGACACTCCCTTTCGCTCTGCCCAAGAGCGGGAGGGGTTATTTGATGATTTCCCACCCCCCAAAAAAAAAAAAAGGCTTTAAAGACATTTATAAATATTTGCCAAAAAAATCAAAGCGAAATTTCATTTAAGAAAAGTAGTCGTTCAACATTTCGTATGAAAAACCGACTGACTGGTTAATTTTTTCAATCCGTGTTCGTGCCTCTTTTGAAACAACATTTTGTAATAGTTACAGCAGAGACGACCATGATCCGAAACGAGGCGATGTGACAGAGAACCAGAGTTAACGACATAACTCGAAAAATAAATCAAGCTGAACTGGCAATGAGCCGGCCGTATTGGCCGCAGACCCGATGACTTTTACGGTAGACGTGTTCTTGAGTGGAGACCACTAATCAGCAACCGTAAAGTAGGTTGCCTACAGACTCGATGGAGCGACAATCTTCGCAAGGTGGCTGGAAATCTACCAACTGGATGACGAGTGTGGTTGAATAGGCCCATGTCCAGCAGTGAACTGTTGTAGACTAATAATGTTGACAACAAAAACGAAAACGCCATGACGTACTACTCTTTTCTGACAATCGGACAACAAATACGTCCATAACCTACTTCGGCATAGCTCATGTTGATAAACTTTTTGCATAATTTGTTGAATTCGAATGCTACCTGTGGGACAGGCAGTTTTCCTGCCTCACAACCACTGCCAACTAAATGTTAATGGACGAAACTTTGAATACCTTTTCTGAGCCTTTATTGTGTGTTTCGTGAAGGTGGTTACTTTTATTGGTGTGAAGTATAAAATAGGTTATTTTTGTGTAGTGGACCCAGATTTTGTGGCCATTTTTGTAATTTTAGTTTAGTTTTTAAAATAATAATCACAAGACTTACAGTTTAACAACAACATTATGAATTGTGGTTTAAATGTTTTGTGGAAAAATGCTTTAATATGAATAGCCTTAGTACATTCCGATTTTAGTACCTAATGGACTTTTAAAGAGTTCCAAAAGACGCGTTATAAACGTAAAAGTGTTCTTTCAAAAAACAAATCTCAATTTTATTCATAAAGTTTAGCTCTTGAACACAGAAATAAAAAAACTAATTCGCGCCTTTGGGACTTAACTGCCATGAATAATGTGGCCTGAATAAGACAAAATGGCCTACAGGGAGTTTTTGTGTAGGCCGTAGATAAACTCAGACATTTGTAGATATTTGTGTAGTGTGTGTGTAAGAAAGAAAATATAATTCGCACTAAAATACGCAGCGTTGAGAGGAGTCCCACAGGGTGAACAGGTGAGGCCTAAATCCGGAGAAAAAAAATTTGTCTGACTAATTAAATTCATCTATACCCAAAGCAATATAAAGTGTTTGTCTGGAAACCATGGACGAGACGAAAGAATGTGGGAAGACAAAAAAAAATTAAGTGAAACTGGATAGCCAAGACACAAAACCGACAAAAGTGAAGAGATTTGGGAGAGATTTACCCTCAGCATTGGGTGATCAAAAGTTGAAGAAGAAGAGAAAAGAAAGAAAACATATTTATTTAGCACATGCCACAAGTGCACACAACAGACAATAAAAAAAATAAAAAGAAACTAACAATCTAAACTGAAACAGTGTGTGCATCTCACGGCTGCGCCAAATAGGACCAGTTCAGCAAAAAGCCGAGCAGTAGTGCCCGACGCTGGTTTTCAACTGGCCCTGACATGGTGAAGTGACGAATGTGAAACAGTTTTGTACTTTGTGTTTATAATTATGTGTGTGTATGAGTAAGTACTTATATAATTATGTGAAATAGGTGTATATACTAATGAGAATACTTAGTAATAAAGATAAAAATATGATAAAAAGTATAAGCTAAAACAAAACAGAGAAACTAAGTCATCCAAATAAATGAAACGGGCGCATTGAAACAAACCAAAAACAAGAGGAAGAAGAGATACCAGTAATATTTCGTAACACAACAGCACGCCTATATTTACTTTACGGGTTGAACAGTAGTGTAGGTAGATACTGCAAAGTTTTATAGCTTACAACCAACCTTAAATCAGGCAGGATGCACAGCACACCGCTTACCTACTGCATACCGCTCATAGCATTCCGCTCACGTCTCTTCTCATCTCCGCTGGCCTTAACAATTATGAGTCATCTCTCCTCTCTGCTCAACCGTTTCCACTTAAGTTAAGCGGAGACGAGAAGTGTTAAAAACACAATAACAATTCTATTGATGGTTTACAACACATCTTCTCTCCTCTCGTCTTCGTGGAGTCTACCTTTGCCCCGTAACAGCAAATGCAGCACTTGCTAGATGGCGGTTTGTAGAAAAACGCTGCTAATTAATAATTTCACACAAAATGCTACATTTTTTCCTTTTATTTTCACTATGCCCTCGTCATCCAAAAATAATAAAATTATTTGTACGTATAGCTTAAAGTAATGTAATATAATGTAAGATGTAATTGTTGACAAAGACGCAAAATCATAAAAAAATTGATTACTGCATTTGCTGTTACGAGAGTAGATCTCTACTTCGGTGGAGTAAGGCCCTAAAAACTTCAATTTTTCTATAAAACCGCTTCAGTAAATTAGAGAAAAACACTGTCACAAAAAAGGGAAAGAGGACTGCACAAAACCAATTTAATTTTTCTTTCAAATAGGGTTCCGTGAAAAATTGGGTCAACCAAACAGCGCTCCGAGAAGGTATTATTATGCATAATCTACGAGAAAATGTTATCTAAAAATTACCTCTATTCTTCCATATGTAAGTGTGAATATACCCGACATTTATTATGTATGGCAAGCAATCTCTGAGCTAGCATACGTTATTTTTTTTTATTCAACCAAGCCACGAGGTAAATGGTCGCCAGATGAAACTCGGGCAATTGTTTAGATATTTTTGTATAAAAGTGTGCTTATGTTGCCTTTATTTAAAGTTTTTCAGTTTTAAAGATTATAATGCGACCTATAATAAAATATAAGCTAAGTAAATACAGCGTTAGTACGTATGGAGCTTGTATAGCATTGACAGCGAGCGTTGTGAACATTTTGTGTAAAATTGTTCCGTGAATTTGTACTAAAAACAAATTGAAATATATTTTTGCCACTTATAAAATGTGAGTTATTCCGTTCTGATCCCTAAAAACTGATACCCTAGGGGATCAGTTTTATTAGAAATTATATTCTATTCCGGTCTGATCCCCCGTAAAAGGTATATAATAAATGAATTTAATATTTTATTCTGATCGAATACCCTGACACATTTTTAGGACAGTCAGCAGCAAAATATTTGTACAGGTTCTATTAGATTATGTTCATAATATTATTATATAAATTACTAGCTGATGCCCGCGACTTCGTACACGTGGAAATTCAAAAAAAATGTTTGGGGTGTGTCCACCCCTATCACTTAGGAGTATGAAAAATAGATAGTAGCCGATTCTCAGACCTACTGTATATGCATATCTATAAAATTTCATAAAAATCGGTCAAGCCGTTTCGGAGGAGTATGGTAACTAACATTGTGACACGAGAATTTTCACAATGTAAGTTACCATACTCCTCCGAAACGGCTTAGTACTCAGACACACAGAAGGAACCGGACGCGTATGTGGAGCGGGTGAAGGCCGAGAACAAGGAGCGGGACTCCGGTGACTTAACATGTCTGGTTCTAAATCTTTGAATTGTGTTGCAACTATTCTAAAAATGACATGAGAAAAACATTATGAGGATTTATTCTATTCTACTCTGTGTGAATACATGACTGTGTTGTAATCTTATTTATTTTACTATTTATGTATACACAGTAGACAACACAGGAAAATAACATAACATAACATATGAGTACAAAGGTACTGCTTATTTCTCAAGAAATTTCTGCCAGCAGACCTGCAAAAGGAGAAATGAAAAAAGAAAATATGTAGACTATAGTGTGTGAGAAGCGGGAAAGAATTCTGTGTTGATGTCTTAACTAACTTAACCTATATAATAATAAATACACATATAAGTACATAATAATATTTGCGTATATAAACACACAATGGAGAGGAAAGGTAATATTCTTTCACTCTGGTTTTGAACAGTGAGATAGTCTTCAGGTCCCGAATGTAAGGCGGAAGTGAGTTCCACAACCTTTTTTTTTTTTTTTCGAGGGTGGAAAGAAGAAAAGAAATCATCAAATAACCCCTCCCGCTCTTGGGCAGAGCGAAAGGGAGTGTCAGACTTCTACTGACTAAAAACCACCCAAGTACCTTCTTAGCCCTCCATGTCGAGGCCGCGGTATCTCTTGAACAACCCGCAGCCCCGACGGGTTCTATCATACGTCTTTGACGTCAACCAGCACACCTATAATTTTCCACAAAATTGGTGTACATACAAAAGGGTCAATAGGCCTGAGTAACAATAATATTAATGAGCCTTTCCAACTCTATAACAAGTCAAGTCAAGTCAATGCATTTATTTCAATTAAACCATTACTGGTACTTTTGAATGTCAGAAGAACAATTCATAAAACTAAACTACGAGTGCAATACGTCATCCCGAAAGCCACCACGCCGAACCACACGCCGCCGAATGCCCGCAACAACGAACACTGCGAGCACGAAAGCACGCAGCGACGCACACCGCAACAACGAATGCACGAGACTCCAAATCACGCCACGGCACGCGCCGCCGCGCGCCCCCGCACCCACAGCACTCGCCGCCGCAGACATCCGGCGACGCGCAACTCGACGCAGCAACCCCCGCGGGACGACGCATTGCACTCCTAACAGTCACAAGGAATAATAACTTGTGAAAGTACTGTAGTTGCCCATTCCCTAGCGTAGATCTCTATGGAGAAGAACGGGCAAGATGAAAGATAAAACATATTCTTTGTAAAAATGACAGTTGGCCAAAATTGTTCTTGCGGCACATGAGTCTGAACTTATTCATTTTTCATCTAGCCCGTAACCCAATTCGTTTTAATTACTGTCAGGGATCCCGCGTTTTCTTTGTAAAATATTTACATACAAAAGCTCTCGTACCAGTTACATTATCTTTATTCTATTTTGGTTCCATTTTATCTCGGCAATGCTAACAGAGACTGATGACTACCGAATGGTTTAATATTTGAAAATCACAATTAGGTATTTGCCGTAGAATGAGGATTTATTACTAACTGTGTATTTGTGGCTATATAATTACAGCAGCTATGTTCAAGGTTAAACAACGCTTGCTGAGGACGGTCCGTGGATGGGTGAACGTCCATAACATACTAAGACTCCATCGTATCTCAGAGAGCACGTTATGGAGTTAGTCCCGGCTGTCATTCGTGGATATTTGAAAGTCATTACGGGTATTCAGAAGCCTGAATCTGACGACCAGTTTTAGAGAGGTACATAATTGGGTTGTGGACATATTCAGATAAATAGTCATTCCAAGTCAAATACTGGTATTTAGCTTCATCCAGTTATGATAGAAGTCGCCTAACTTAGTTGGGAAATGGCCGATGTATCATCATAATCACAGTGGCAGTCATCACTCATCATCATCATCATCAGCCTATAATGTCTCCACGGCAGAGACTCAAGCCTCCTCTCTAGGAGAGGGAAGGGCTATAATCCACCACGCAGGCTCAGTGCGGGTTGGCAGATGTCACATGTCTTAGATTTTTTTGGTTCTAAGACATGGCGGTTTTCTCACGATGTTTTCCTTCACCGTTTTGAGAGGCAGTGGTGATGTAATAAATTACACAAAGTAATGCGCCTGCCTGGGTTTGAACCCATGACTTACTGTGCATAAGTCAAGGGTTTCAGCATCAGATTGTAATTAATCAAGTTATTTTCCCATTTAGCGTTCGTTGAAATCGGGTAGGTGCCACGGAACTTCATTATGCCGCCGTCGCGGTTACGCATCGTCTACATTCAATGAACTCCTTCACAAAATGACTTCATCCCAATATGCACAACGTAGGATGAAGAAACAATTGCTATCGGAAAAATTCATATTCAAAAAAAGAAAACTATATTTTTTTGCTCGTAACATGTTTACCTCCCAAGAGGTCTTCTTCCGAACGTAGCATGCAGGTTTTACACCGATTCCCCTGAGGATTATATATTGAAAACGAAAATACATTTTCGGTTTATCCTTTCATTGTAAAAAACCTCGGAATGTAAATAAAGAAATGCGAGGAATGGATGCGTGTATTCGTCATTTCTTTGGGAGCGGTTTTTCGGGTAGCTACCTTAATGTATGGCGGCCATACTCTGTTGATTACGTTAAAATGTTTCGCGGTGATTGCACTTTGAAAGCGTACGTTGACAATGTCGTACATTTTTTGTGTGACGTATATTTTTTTCGAGTTTTAGAATTTTCGTTGTAGGTGTGGAAAAGTCCTTCAGTTAAGTCACAAATATCGTCTTTTTGTTACAATATATTTTTTGTGACAAAGTTACTAAGGGCCGGTTTTTCAATCGCCAGTTAACTTTTATCTGACGAATAAGTTTGTCATTTTGACATTTTTTGTATAGACAATCTGTCGAAAAATTACATTTATTCCTCAGGTAAAAGTTAACTGGCGATTGAAAAACCGGCCCTTAGTAACTTTGATACGTGTAAAATCTAAAATGGGGCTTATAAAACACATAACTGTAACATCACGCCTGTAATCCCCGACTAGGCAGCAGTGTACCTAATACTATATCCACATTTCGCCGCAATGAAAATCCCAATAACACTTTGTCAGGCCTGGAAATCGAACCCGCACGCTCAGCAGCCGTGCTTGCGACCACTACAGCAACGAGACAGGCTTATAAAATTATTTACATTTGGATTCAGTACTAGATCCCATTAAACCTAGATAAATAGTACCTTTCTATCCTAAGTCCTAACCCAGTTTTAGTCGAACCGGAAGGCGTTGCGTTGGAAGGCCTCCCAGTAGGTGGACCGATGTCTTGGTGAATGTTGCGGGGGTAGGTCCCCGCAACATTCACCGATCCCGTGCGTCTCGCATCTAGTAGGCTAGATGCGAGACGCACGGGATCGGTCAATGTGGCGACGCTTGTGGGAGGCCTTGTCCAGCAGTGGACGTCTTTTGGCTGAAATGATGATGATGATCCTAAGTCTTAACTAAATCATGGTTTATATATTTATATAATTCCATTGAAATCGATAGGTGCCAAAAGGTAACATAGATACAAGTTAAATCTACTAGATACAGCGTTTTTCTTCTCACATCTATATCGCTCAGTCTTTTTGCGTAAACCGTCATAATTTACAATACGGCTTAGATTCTTAAACTGGGTTCAGACCAGACAGGGAGAGCCAATCATAGTCCCCATCTAGACGAAGTACCGACAATAAAACTGTCTAGTTTGATCCAATCTGCAGAGATATGGAGCCTGCCAAACACACTCCCTTGTTACTTTTATACATATCATATCATCTGACAAGAGATTTAAACGAAATTAGATAGGCTGTTTTCTTCGAAAAATAATTCTGTGTAACAAATGAAAATTTTAGGGCCGAAATAATCTAAATGTTAAATATAACTTTTAATATTATATTTCGTTTTCAAAGCTCCTTTATTGTGAAAGTGTAAATACTCTTTGTACATTATTTTATAGCCAACTAGATGATGCCCGTGGCTTGGCCCTAGTCAAATTATATACTAAAACCTTTCTCGAGAACCACTATGTCCTTTGGTGTAAACAGTATAAATATCGGTGCAGTCGTTTTTGAGTTTATCACGAACAGACAGACAGACGCGGAGGAGGGCTTTGTTTTATAATGTGTAGTTGTAAAGTTCCATCGTAGTGATAGTTGGAGTCCCCTTGTTTCGTAGACAGAAACATAGAGTTTCGTTTCCATGAAAATGTTTCATATAATATTTGGTCCATGTATTTCTATATCGACTAGTATTGTTTCAACTACTATTTCCTTGAATTAAACGTATTTAATCATAAATATAGATATACATCTTAATTAATTTCCATCTTTCAGCTCTCACAGTTTTAGCCTGAAGGCTCCAAGGGACTGAAGTCTCGCACGAGTGGTTTTATTTTGGCTGAAACTCGCGAAGGAAGATCCTTCCCGTATATATTATCCGATAACTTTACGAGGGTTGTTGTATTTAGTTGTAGGTACTATGTGTGCTTGTGTAGATTTGTTCGAATATAGGTAGGTACGTTAGAAATGGATGTATGAAGTTGTTTTTGGAGGCAGTAATTGATTATTCGTTTTGGTTTTTAGTAATATTGCCAAACTTGGTGCCTGACCGAGTCACAAAAGTCCAAACTCAAAGTTTGCCAAAGGGCGATGGAACGAAGCATATTGAGTATAAAGCTCAGCGACAGAATACGCAATACCACAATACGCTTATAAACTGGAATCACTGATGTGGGAAATAAGACTGCTGGCTTGAAGTGGGACTGGGCGGGCCATGTCTGTAGGATGGATCAGGACCGATGGGCCAGAGTCGTCACGCAGTGGGTGCCAGAAGACGGGCGTCGTCGTCGCCGAGGGAGGCCTAGAAAACACTGGCGTGACGACCTAGAAGCGTTTATGACGAATTGGACGGAGAAAACCACACAGAGTTATAATTTCATTGCCACAGTTTGATTGCCCCGTTGAGATATTCCGTACGTGTATACTATATGAGGTATACCTCTGCTTAAGAGTTTGGGGGTTACAGGCGAGATGCAAGCCGGGGCACACTGTGCCTTCAAAAAGGAAAAAAAACTAAGTACCTAACTTTATTATTTTCTATTGCAACCTATCCGACTACGGCGAGGCCCAAAAGGGCGATAATGATTTTCAAAATCTTTACTACACAAACTTTGTCGAACATTAGTCTTTAATTTGTTATAAAAAGAACTTAGGGTAGTCAAATAAGATGATCTTGGCAAACACCTATTTCTGAATGATTTATAAAGTCTTTTCGACTTCGTGTTGAATGCGGTGTTATTAAAGATCGTTTCTTTGTTATTAGTATTTTACTGTTAAAAGTTTAGTTCACTTTTAGAGAAAAAAAAAGATATAAATACCAGTCTTTCGAGGTTTTGAAAGAACTTATTAATGAGTTGGGAATGTGTTTGAGCTGTGACCGCAAATGTCGCTGCGTTATTAGAATTTCGAGCAATTTCTTAGAAGATGTTCCCATTTCTCATTAAAATATGTAAAGTAATGGAGGAAGTAAAATTGAATTTTTTTTTTTTTTGGGACAAGCCCGCCACACTATTCCCAAACCACTGTAACTCCTGTAAGCCAGAATCAATAGTGGCAACCACAATAAAAGCGCCGAGACAATGAAGCCCGACGAAGTCCCAGAGAAATGATTCAACTGACTTGAAAAGAATAGCGGAGGAGTAGGAAAAACATAATTTCCACTTCCCTCCATAACAGCAGGAGACAGAATAGAACAAGGCCAATAGGCACACAGGGACGTATACAACTGGGATAAGCCCTCGTATAACAATAATAGGTACTAAGACCTGCCGCAAAGTAATAAAGTACTTATAATATTGAATTTACGATTGAAAATACAAAAATCACGTCCCCACAACTGAAGTTCCCTACGACTACGTATACGGTACGGTCTATGTCATCCTAGTACTGGGCAAAATGCTTTCCCCGTGAGTTCCATTTCTATCAATCTAGGACTTATGTGGACTACAGCTGGTCGTTGGTTTTGCCCAGCTCGTCAAAATTCAAAATTCTAATCGTTTATTGTCCCGCCAATTCTTGCTAGGATTATCGTGTCGTCTTCTGGCTGTAGCATCTGTATTAAAAATTAAACAACTTATAAATCACACATAACATATAATACAACATCACGCCTGTAATTCCCGAAGGGTTAGGCAGAGGTGTAGCTTTATTTCGCCAATTATTTTTAATTTTCATGTAATTAGCCATCAAACGGACACAAATCATCAAATAACCCCTCCCGCTCTTGGGCAGACCGGAAGGAAGTTTCAGACTTCTACTGACTAAAAATCACCCATGTCCCTTCTTAGCCCTTTATGTCGAGGCCGCGGTATCTCTTTCGGACAACCCGCAGCCCCGACGGCCAACAGCTGTAGCATCCTAGAGTATGGAAGTTACTTAGATGCTGCCCCCGTAGCACTGAAAGCACATTTGAGTTGTAGAGGAGAGTTGCTGACGTCATTAATTGTGAATTCAAGAAGAAACATGAGTGGTTTTTAGTCAGTAGAAGTCTGGCACTCTGTATTTGATGATATCCCACCCACCAAAAAAAAAAAGAAAAAAAAAAGGATGCTACAGATATTTTTTTCGAATTAGTCGAGTATTTTAAATGTAGGTACACGTGTACATAACAGCGACTATAGCTACTGATATACCTTTTTTTTTTGGCGGTTGGAAAATCATCAAATAACCCCTCCCGCTCTTGGGCAGAGCGAAAGGGAGTGTCAGACTTAAAACCACCCATGTTCCTTATTAGCCCTTCATGTCGAGGACGCGGTATCTCTTGCGAACAACCCGCAGCCCCGAAGAGGGCTACTGAAATACCTCAAAAGGAAAAAACGGAGCACGGGACGGAACGGAAACGGGCGGAACGGGAGCGGATCACTCATGTGTCCGTCTGTCTGCTCGACCGCCCCCCCCCCTTTTCTCCGAAACTACTAAGCTCTAAATTTTGAAAAAAATACAGAAATTAGTTCAACTCTTATAGATTAGCCAGTTGCTTGAACGCTTGAACGCTTATTGGCCAGTTTTACCTATTGAACAGACTGTTTCAACGGTTGTGCCAGTTTTCAATTGAATTCTGTGTTGTTGGTATATTCATAAAATGTTTACACAATCTAACACAGACCACATCCGAGGAATAAAAAAAAAATCTAAAATAATAATATACATTTTTTTTTAAAGTGACTTGTTAAACCTATTTGCACAATAATCATCATTTAGAATACTTGACTAATTCGAAATACTCCCTCAGAATCTCGATGAGGAATATACTCAATTATTATTGAGTACCTAATAAATTGTTCATAGCAAACTTTCGGAGTTCCGTACTTCGCGATAATGAACATTCTGAATACAGTACTTCGTAGTAGCAAACTTTCGGAGTAACGTACATCGGAGTGACGAACATTCCGAATACAGTACTTCGTAGTAGCAAACTTTCTGAGTGACGTACATCGGAGTAACGAACTTTCTCAATACCGTACTTCGTCATAGCGTACATTCTGACTCACGTAATTCGGACTAACAAACTTTCTGTATACCGTACATCGGCATTTCGAACTTCGGAGTAACGTAATACAGTCATTTTTAGGGTTCCGTACCTCAAAAGGTAAAAACGGAACCCTTATAGGATCACTTTGTTGTCCGTCTGTCTGTCTGTCTGTCTGTCTGTCTGTCAAGACCTTTTTTCTCAGGAACGCGTGGAGGTATCAAGCTGAAATTCATATCAAATACTCAAGTCTATGGTCTCTTGGAGCTGTGAAAAAATCAAACTTCTAAGTCAACGCGATCAAAAGATACTCCCGTTTATGCCGCAAATTTTCGACACTCGCAAGGGAATCAAAACCTACAGGGTACTTCCCGTAAACTCAGAATCTTGAAATTTGGTATGAAGCAACGTCTTATAGCAGAGATATAGGAAAAATTGCGAAAAGTATACATTTTTAGTTATATCATATAATAAAAATATTTTTAATAATTTTAAACTTACTACCCCTTTCCTCATGAACGCGTAGTGGTATTATATTGAAATTCATATCAAATACTCAAATCTATAATACCTTTAAGCTGTAACAAAATCAAACTTCTGTGTCAACGCAATCAAAAGAAACAGGAATTAAAACCGCATATTTTGAAACTCGCCACTACTCGCAAGGGAATCAAAACCTACAGGGTACTTCCCGTGAACTCAGAATCTTGAAATTTGGTACGAAGCAACGTCTTATAACACAGATAAAGGAAAAATTGCGAAAAGCATAAATTTTTAGTTACATCATATAATAAAAATATTTTTAATAATTTTAAACTTATTACCCCTTTACTCATGAACGCGTAGTGGTATTATATTGAAATTCTTAACAAATACTCAAGTCTATAATATCTTTAAGCTGTAACAAAATCAAACTTCTACGTCAACGCAATCAAAAGATACAGCAATTAAAGCCGCATATTTTGAAACTCGCAACTACTCGCAAGGGAATCAAAACCTAAAGGATACTTCCAGACGACCTGGAATCTTGAAATTTGGCATGAAGCAACGTTATAAAGTACACATATAGGAAAAATTCCGAAAATCTTAAATTTTTAGTTACATCACATAGTATATTTTTTTTAATAATCATAAACTTACTAGCTGACCCAGCAAACGTTGTTCAGCGATTAAAAAAAAAACAGATGTTGGCCGATTCTCAGACCTACCCGATATGCACACAAAATTTCATGCAAATCGGTTCAGCCGTTTCGGAGGAGTTTGGAAACAAACACCGCAACACGAGAATTTTATATATTAGACTTGCTGACCCAGCAAACGTTGTTATGCGATTAACAAAAAAAAATAAAAAAATTACACGTGGTACTCATATTTACAAAATAAATAAAAAATGCTTCGAAGTTATACAATACTATAACTTTTCAAAAGTTAAAAATAAAAAGATTAAACATTTACTCCAAAAAAAAAAAATACGATTTAAAAAAAAAAAAAAAAAACCATGTTTATAAAAATAAAAGGGAGAGCATCTCTTCCAAATATAAAATAAAAGAAAACTAATTAGTGGACCCAAGTGGCTGTGACTGTGGAGCAGGACCAGCATTAAGCCAAGCTTTTTTATCAAGGATATAATCCTCTAATTTATAATATGCTTGTCTACATAGTGTGCGTTTTATGCATGTTTTAAATTTTGTCTCGTTCAGTTGTAGAATCCGCAGTGGTATTTTATTATAAAATTTTACACAATTCCCCATAAAAGAATTTCGTACCTTAGCCAATCTAAACCGAGATTGATCCAAATTGTGCCTATTTCTAGTATTAAAATTATGTCTATCACTTCTCTTCTTAAAGAGATGAAGATTTTTCCGAACATACATAATGTTTTCATATATGTATTGACAAGGTACCGTCAGCTTTCCACATTGTTATGTTATGGATTTCATTTAGCAATAAAAATACCATAACTTTTACTTATATACCTACAGGTTTGTACGGAACCCTCGGTGCGCGAGTCTGACTCGCACTTGGCCGGTTTTTTTTTCTTACTAGAGACCGCACAACTGTCTTTATTTGCCACGTGCTTTTTTTTTTTGGGCGCGTGGAAAATCATGAAATAACCCTTCCCGCTCTTTGGCAGAGCGAAAGGAAGTGTCAGACTTCTACTGACTAAAAACTACCCATGTTCCTTCTTAGCCCTTCATGTCGAGGCCGCGGTATCTCTTGCGAACAACCCGCAACCCCGACGGGATCACTTTTAACCTTATGCCATAAACTAAACAAGAAGGCTGATTACATAGTAACATCTCAACGTGCAAACCAAGTTTATGTGTAAACCAACCTTTATAGCCAGTAACCTACTTGGTAATTGGATAACGTATACAAACCTAACGTTAAACTGAAGTCTGTTTTCTATTCCCTAGAGTTTGGTTGTTTGGGTATTGCCTTGTTGCTAGTTGATTGTGTTCGCTGAGATGGAGAATAAAGCCGGGAAACCAATTGGGTTTGCGGTTTGGAACAAAACCTCTTTGAATCGAAAGTGCGCTGCGATTGCTACGCGGGATGCAAAATGTGCTGTGGATTGGAAAAGAAATCTTATAGGCATGCTTTTTGGTGTCAATTTAGATATTTAGATAAATATTAAATTCATCGTTCATTGACGGATGACGCGCTGTTTAAACTGCTCAATTAAAAAGGATGGAATAGGGATGTTTCATCATCATCATCATCATTTCAGCCATAAGACGTCTACTGCTGGACATGGGCCTAGGATGGGATGTTTAGTGACTAAAAAAAATATGATTCTAATTAGTCCGTCTGTTAGATTATCGAAAAATATTGGATATTTTTTTGTTTTATCAAATAATTAAAAATTGACGAAGATAAAACGCGTCAAAGATTTGAGTGGGGGGTCGTGACATCACTCACCGGTAAAGAATGTCATACTAATGTATTAGAATATGACGTCAAACGAGTTTTCAAAGCACTGTATCGTCTTCATTGTTTGTTTACGTGAAAAAAGAAAAAATACGTGTCCAATATTTTTTGGAAATCTATCTGACAGACTAATTAGATTTTTTTAGTTAACTATTCTGCACATAAGTGCCTTACAAAGATAGTTAGGGATATGAAGCATGGGGTGTAAAGTTCTTCATCCTATATAGAAAGGGAAGTATCCTATGAACCGGGGATGTTGTGTCCGGTAGACCACTGCCCGACAGTTGTTTTTCGATATTTATATTGTTTTAAGTAATAGCGTTATTCAGAATGTTAATGTTGGTTCTATGTATCATAGATGGAACTGAAGATTTTTTTACTATATAGGTACCTATTATGTGTGGTACGGGTATTTAAAGAAATTAACAAATAAAAAAATAAAAAAACGCATTTTCTAGGATAAGGGACGAAAAGTCCTCAAAATCCTTCAATAGAACAAGCGTTAACATTATCACTACATTAACAAAATTTCTTCTGTCAGCGCCTCCCCTTGATAACGCCATCAGTAAAAGCCCTGTTTTCCCTACTTAATAATTTATTTATCGTTTCGTGTATGAAATTTTCCGGGAACCTGAAGTTTTCAGCTCGTTTACTTACACCCCTAGGGAGCATTCCGTAATTTCTTACTGTGCGTGACTTGGTTCAAAATTTTGTCATGGCCTCTCCTTGCCGTACTTTTGTTTTCATTTTTGACAACCAAGTCTTTGAGTCTCCAAATGGTCTCCAAAACTAAACTTATGGTAGAAGCTGATTTTACTTTATATTTAACTAGCTGATGCCCGCGGCTTCCACCATGTTTTTGTATATAATTTCATCAATGGATAGCCATTGGTGAAAACCGCATGGAAATCGGTGCAGTAATTTTTGAGTTTATCGCGAACAACAGACAGACAGACGCGGCGGAGGGCTTTGTTTTATAATATGTAGTGATAGTGATAATTATATCTCTATTTACACAGAAGCACGCGCAATCATGCGTAAGAAAGCGGCTTTCTTACTGCAACGCTTGCGTAGCACCCGGAACAGTATCCTAAAAATGATTGCTGGCAGAGTGGACTGCCGCATCCAAAGACGCTGGGTAAAATTAAGTATAGGATTATGTTAAATAGAATTAAGTACTAACAACGCTAACATAGCATGCGAGCACAGTCTGTTACTAATTAACCACTAACTACTTATGGACTGCTTAGGTCTGAAATAAATATTTTATCAAAAAAAAGGAGGTGACACTAGCTGCAGAATCAAGTAATGTCTGTCATAAAAATGCATTATGACCAGAACCAAAGATGTGTGCTTTTCAGCTCAATCGCTCAGGGAGAACTGGTTTGAAATTGAGGTGCAAGATTTGATCAATACATACTATCTAACAAAACAATATAAATAAAATCTTAAACAAGAAACAGTCCAAACTCAAGGTTTGCCAGTATCTTATCCATGGAGCGCAGTATCTTAAGTGTAAAATTAACCGATCGGGTTCGAAACACTACACTGCGCTCCAAAACGCAAATTGTTGACGTGGCTCAAACGGCTGCCAAACTTAACTGGGACTGGGCAGGACATGTTTTTCGCATGCCGAACGAGTGGTGGGCCCGTATAGCTCAGGATTGGTGCCCTCAAACAGTTACACGAGGCCGCGGCAGACCACGAAGGAGAAGGCGGGACGAACTGGATGTCTTCCTTGAGAATTGGACAGACGTTGCCCAGAATCGTGACCGTTAGAAGAAATGGAGAAAGGCCTAAGCTCAGCCCGTCGGGGTTGCGGTCCCCGGCAGGGCTGCGGGTCCCGTCGGGGCTGCGGGTTGTTCGCAAGACATACCGCGGCCTCGACATAAAGGGCTAAGAAGAAACGTGGGTGGTTTTTAGTCAGTAGAAGTCTGACATTCCCTTTCACTCTGCCCAAAAGTGGGAGGGGTTATTAGATGATTTTCCACGCGCCAAAAAAAAAGGCCTTTAAAAAACAACAAGCGAAAATAATGTCGGTGTACTTATACGCCTCTACCTATTCCTTCGGGGATAGCAGACGTGTAATCATATTTTCATAGTTTTTCTTTTCTTTTCACGTGAAGTTTGATCTTCTTGAAGAACTATTCACTTTAATATTTCATGAGAGTAGTGAAACGTGTGTTATAAGTTCAATTTCAAGTAGATTATTGTTTTGTCCTTATAATTTATCTACCTGTATACTAATCGTAACAAAAGGCTCATTTTACTATTTTGCCGTTTCATTTTCTAAAGTAAACTTTGTTTGTATGAAGGAGGTAATCTACTAATCTACAGAACTGCTGATCCAAAACTGTTTTCACCTACGGTAATCTACATTATACCCGAGTATTATAGGCTACATTTAGAACGTACCATTTTTTTTTTGGAGGGTTGCAAATCATCAAATGACTCCTCCCGCTCTGGGCATAGCGGTAGGGAGTGTCAGACTTCTATTGACTAAAAACCAACCCATGTTCTTTCTTAGCCCTTTGTGCCGAGGCCTCGGTATCTCTTGCGAACAACCCGCAGCGCCGATGGATTTAGAACGTACCTTGGGTTATATCCGTAAAACGAAACTAATTGAATTTATTGATGATGTTATGCAGAAAGGCCAGGTACGTAGTACTTGAAACCGGCGTGCTTGTATGAACTTGTAAGAAGAAAAATAAGTATGTGACAATAATAGCCGACAGATTTATTAAGTTTTGATTACATCCTAGAAAAACAGTTACGATTATATTTATGTAATCACTACTGTCTGTAGGTACACACATAATAATCTAACATCACAATTCATAAAACCATTAAAATATCACAGATTGGGGACCACCGCGTGCCTGATCGACCGTTTTACGTAATAGCCCCCTTGTGGCCGATAAAATGGCTGTAATAGCCCCCAGCGGCAATGACAGGGAATAGCGGCCTCATTTGTACTAAACTAGGACACTTAAGGACCATTTTCGTGTATTAAAAGGCTAAGTAGCCACTGATTAATCCGTAGGACAAGGCTGAAACTCGCGTTCACTAGTTTTATTTAGGTAGTTGGTAGATATTAGGTCCTTAATTTAGACTAATAGGCTTTCTCATTCATGGTTTTTTCTTGTACCGTTGCCGCGTTGGTGACGCTAATGATAACTTAATATATTGAACAAGCAATCTTCTCATCGCTGTCACTAAGGTGAAGCTGTCAACAGCTTCGGACACCATGGCCTGTCATGCAGCCTGAACAGAAAGAAAGAAAGAAAGAAAGAAAGAAAGAAAGAAAGAAAGAAAGAAAGAAAGAAAGAAAGAAAGAAAGAAAGAAAGAAAGAAAGAAAGAAAGAAAGAAAAATATTTATTTAGGACATGCTCAGGAACTACAAAAATAATAAAAAAAAAGAATTTAAAACTAAATAATAAAAAGAAGAGAAAAAAAAAAAAAAACGACATCATCCGACGAATTCTTGTTACCGTCGGCGTTCCAGCTGTTGCTAAAAGACCGGGTGGCATGTCTTTATCTCCTTGAAAGATGGGTAGGTTGTTAAAAAGGGACACAACATAATGTGTCAATACTATTGCACCATCATCATCTGCCTAGCCTTTTCCCAACTATGTTGGGGTCGGCTTCTAGTCTAACCAGATGCAGCTGAATACCAGTATTTTACATGGAGCGACTGCCTATCTGACCTCCACAACCCAGTTAATATTAGGTAATACGATACTCTTTGGTAAGACTGGATGTCAGAATTTCAGGTCACTGACTACCTTTAACGACTGCCAAAGATCTATATATGGCAGCCGGGACCAACAGCTTAACGTGTTTTCCGAGGCACGGAGGAAACTCGGTATGTCGGGCGGTCACCCATCCACAGACTGACCTAGGCAAGCACAGCTTTACCTAAAGATCGACCCGAGTGGCAGTTCTTATTAAGCCACGAGCTCCATATTATATTATTGTTATTATTATTTTTTATCTAATAATACCATCGTGGGTGGTGTGCTGCGGCTGCAGAGAACGTCAAGCGGCTTAAATATAGGGTGTAAAAGTACCCTTAACGCAAACGAAAGACACTTGTTCTCCCTACCACTGCGATCATTTTTTTGTTCTAGACCATACCTGGGAAACCCCTAGTTACTGAGATATTGGGGTTCAAAGTTCCAAAAAGTTCGTTTATCACAGCTGTTTTTTTAAATCCTAGTTTTTCAGGTTATAACTTTACTTAAATTACCTCCATGACCCGTTTACTATTCAAAGCATCCACTAGCACAATGTTTTAACAGTGCTACATTGAGTTTTACCGTAAAATGTGATTTTTGAACCAAAAAAAAAAAATTTTTGGGTAGGGGTACTTAGTTTGATGTACAGAATGCTTGGTTGACGGCTGTGTGATGGGTTGATTTACTCCCTGTATACCAGTGGTGGTACTTTCATAAGCCTAAAATATTAGCTTGCTCTTATATCCTACAATTCTTCTTGCCTTATGGGCTTCCCGTATTATTGTTAGCCAGCAGAACTGAACAGTCGATCAATGATTCCTAATTAGCTGCTTTACGACCGCCTAATGACCAATAAATCCTCCCACAATCATCACACATTATCTCCTGATTCCACTAGGTATAATAGAAAATGATAGTCCGCCTCAGCAGCTGGCATTGTTACACAAATTGACTGATATATTGCTGAGATAATTGCGCTTGTTAAGATTAATTAGTAGCTTGTGAGAATACCTACATATCCACCCTGTCGAGGTTGTATGTTACATACTTCGGGGAATTCCAGTTCAAAATAGAGCTTGGTTTGATGCTTGGAAAGTGTCAAATTATTATTATGTAGTTAAATGGAAAAACAATTGCCTACTCTTAGCACAACCTGGCAATCAAACTGACATCATGATCAGTATAATTAAATACATCTAACATTCCAGAATATTCAAAATAAACTCTTGCAAAAAAAACCGGGCACCGAAATTTACGTTCTAACGTCGACTTGAGTTGATTAAATGTTTAATTGTTTGACATAGTCTGTACACCTACTTATAATAGTGTAAATTAATACGCGTGAAGTGAATTCTGGCAATTTTATTTTTCACAGTGGCTTATCTTGGTATGGTCATGTAATGAGGAGGGATGAAACGCATGTGACTAAAAAAGTGATGGATATAAATATTGATGGATGGAGAGGGAGAGGAAGGCCAAAGAAAAGATGGATGGATTTTGTGAGGAATGATATGAATGAGAAAGGAATAAATGCCACCTTGACGTGTAACAGGGAAGAATGGAAGAAGAAAACGTGTTGCGCCGACCCCAAATAGAATGGGATAAGGGCAGGAAGATGATGATGAGTGGCTCAAGCAGTTGGCTGATCCGCTACGTGTCGCGGGTTCGATCCCCACACGGAACAAATATTTGTATGGCTTACAGATAGTTGTTTCGAGTCTGTGTATTTGTGTATGTGACTTTGAATGTCTGTGAACGCACCCAAGATACAGAAGAAATTCCTAGAGTGGAGCAACGTTTTAAAAAAAAAATACCGATGTACACGGCCAAACAATGAGAAGTGGTCGGCAATGAAAGCTAGAAGATTTTTTTACTTTTTTAAAATTAAATCTTGTCTTCTTCTTAGCGTGTCGATGGCAAATTTCTATACGATCAAATCGTTTTGGCCCAAAATTCAGCTATGCGGACTCCACTCGCTGATGCTGTCATAAAGTCGTCAAGTGTGCAGGTGTCAGGGCATGCAGCGCAAGATGGAAGGTGGGACATTAAATCTTGTTATAAATGTGTTTCCTGCCAGATTCCTTTGTCCAAGCTTACAAGTTCGTCGTCCTAACTCGTGTCGCATTTGCAAGATCAGACTACTTATTTACGTACTTTTCAATCCCCGCAACAATACAGTCCACTAATCAAACCAACCAGCTCCCTGCGTCTGGGATAAGCGCAAAAATTTATATTTCCACGCAAGTATTTGGTGTAAGGCGCCGCCAAACCTAATAACGAGTGTAACCTCCTCTTGCCAAAATAACAGCTTGAATCCTTCTGCAGGGCTATTGCATATCTTTTTAAATGTCAGTGACTATCATAGTGTACATCGATTAACTGTCAAATGGTCATAGTTTGGTACAAAATGGAACCATTTGACAGTTAATCGATGGACATTATGATAAAAAAACCGGCCAAGAGCGTGTCGGGCCACGCTCAGTGTAGGGTTCCGTAGATAATAAAATATTATGTAAACGAAGTTAAAAAAAAAATACGGGCAAATGAAACTTGACCTCTGGATTGTATAGGCGCTCATACGATTCAGGGACCAAATTATATTGGTTAACTGCAGTTTCCATCTGTTGTTTCCATCCAAGTTCAAAATAATTTTCCTAGAAAGTCCTTATAAAGTTCTACTTTTCAGATTTTTTTCGTATTTTCTAAACTTATGGTTCAAAAGTTAGAGGGGGGGGGACGCTTTGTTTTTTACTTTTGGAGCGATTATTTCCGAAATTATTGACATTATCAAAAAATGATTTTAGTAAACCCCTATTCATTTTTAAATACCTTTCCAACAATATATCACACATTAGGGTTAAAATTAAAAAAAAAAACACTTCCCACTTTACATATAGGGGGGCTACCCTAATAAAACATTTTTTTCCAATTTTTATTTTAGCACTTTGTCGGCGTGATTGATACACATATTGGTCCCAAATTTCAGCTTTCTAGTGCTAACGGTCACAGAGATTAAGCGAGGACGGACAGACAGACAGACAGACAGACATGGCGAAACTATAAGGGTTCCTAGTTGACTACGGAACCCTAAAAAGGACACACATACATACATTAATGTGGATCATTCTATAACATTCGAATATAGCAATTACAAAACTTTAGGATTTATAATGATTTAAACTTGCAAGTCCCATGTAACACATGGGCACAAATTCAGACTCCGTTGCTGGTACTAAGAAATCCCCAATGGAAAAACCCACATTGCCCGACCTGGAAATCGTTCCCAGGACCTGTATGTACAGCATGTGTATGTATAGCAGTCGCACTTTCGACCACTAGACTAACGAGACATGTTTTTCAGTCTACATTATGTAAATATAGGCTGAAAAACACATTACCCTCCTTTTTTTTTTGCCTAGTGGAAAATCATCAAATAACTCCTCCCGCTCTTGGGCAGAGCGGAATGGAGTGTCAGACTTCTACTGACTAAAAACCACCCATGTTCCTTCTTAGCCCTTGCGCCAAGGCTGCGATATCTCTTTCGAACAACCCGCAGCCCCGACGGGAACACATTACCCTCCTCAGTTAGGTCACCTTTGCAATCCGGTAGTAATCAAACTGGTATAAATAATATTCCGAGGCAATCGGTTAATAGGCTTAACATATTTATCATTAAGTTCCACCATTATCAAACATAGCAAGTCCCATTTTGTGGTTTTGTAATGTCGAATATCCCACAGCGGTTACCAATGAACCGATTATAGGTCGACAGCTAAAATTATAGTTCAAATGTGTATGATTTATTTTGTTTCGTTTTGGATCCGTTTTTTGGTCCTTCGAGCCGTTTTTTGCGAGAAACGGCAAGGGTTTGTAGGACAGTTGTGTTTTGTTTTTTTGTCCATGAAACTAAAAGGACGGTAATATTTTATAAGCATTCTCAAGTAGGTATTTAGGGACGTACATTGGTTTTTCTACACATGTTTGACGAGAGGAAAAACAAAAATATGTGCTCATACAAAGTTCTAAACATAACATCACGCCTGTAATACCCGTACAGTTACGCAGAGGTATACATTTCGCCAGTTATGTTTAAGTCCCATGTAAGGGCGAGCCTAACACCGTGACTGCTACTGAGAAATTTCTGATGGCCGAAAACCCAAAAAAACTGTGCCCGACCTGGGAATCAAACGTAGGACATCATGCTCAGCAGTTGCTCTTGCGACCGACAACGGCAGACCTATATACACTCATTTTTATACACACATACGCTAGATTATAGGGATAGTTCTCTGCGTCTGCATTTGAGTCAATTTACCGCGTCAACTGGCAAAGAGATTGGTGCGATTTGACTAAACAAACAATTTAATTGGATTATCAATTTACTTAATAATTAATTTTCCTGACTTTACTTCAAAGCTTGGGGTTTTTTTTATGGCGATTATGTTTTCCCACACTACGGGCGTTTACAATACGTACACAGTACAACTACAAAATGTTATTCCGGGTCTGGACCCGGAACAACATTCTTTAGGTCACACAAATATTATTATTTTGTTCCGTGTGGAAATCGAACCCGCGTCACGTAGAGCAGCATCCAATAGCTCAACAACCGCGACAACGGCGGTGCTGTCTAATTTACATGTACTTATAAAGCTAATCACACAAACAATTAACACTCATAAGACAATAAGTCTACCAACTTCAAACTCTCAAACCACTCACATTCCTAAATAGTTCAGCGCAAAATTTGGCTTCAATAAAGCGCTTCAGCAGCTGCCGTCACATCGAACCATTCAACAGCCATCATCATTGTCCAGGCTAACGAAGTGGGCTGTCTTTGACACCTTTCAGATCAGATGAAGGTGGCGTGGATAGGACCAGTGAAAAATAGGGAGGTACTTAGACTAAGCCAAGGGCTTTTGGCATGATGGAGATGAATGGACGTGAAAGGGATTGATTTCAATATTGAAAAGTGTTTGGAGCGAGCTGAGATTTCTTTTAAAAGGGGGTGTTAACCTTACATACAGTACCCGGCGATAAAAAATGCACATCGACCTTTGGAAATTGGTGTATTTTATACAAAGAATAAAAAGAATTATCAAAAGACGCAAATTATGATTGTTTTAACAGCTCCTAATAGATACCGGACTGTTTGTATTTCGTGCGACAGAGATAACGCTCTACGAAGCCGAAATTAGCCGATTGTCTCTTTCCAAAGGTCGATGTGCAATATTTATCGCCGGGTACTGTGTGTGTATCTAGGTACTCTTCGAGAAATTGTCTGTGATACCAAGACATTGCTAGCCTTTCTCGAGGAGCTGAGGTGGATCAAATGACCAATTTTACCGAACATCCCGCTGGACAATACAATACAAATATAATATTATGTGTTTTATGTAAAAATTGTACCAAGATTTATTATATACTATATTTGTGGGTGCTATACAAGGTAATGCCGACAATACGACAATAAATGAAACCGCTGGTAGTTCTAGTTCATAGGAACATTATTAAACTATCAAATAAATCTTAACACCAAAATAATAGTAGTATAGTATCATAAAACTGTAAACGAAATACATTACAATTTACAAACAAATATTGGTTTACTAACCTTAGGAATAATTTGCACCGATTAACGTGTGGAAATAAATGTAACAAACAAATTTGGCAAAGATATTTAGGTAGTTTATTGTCGTATCGTTGGCACCACGACGGTGTTAGGATTTATTTGATAGTTTAAAAATTTTCCTATGAACTAGAACTACCAGTGGTTTCATTTATTGTCGTATTGTCGGCACCACCGGTATAATATAGCGGGGTTTTGCGTACAAAATCAGGGGCGAAGTGCTAGTTTATTATACCGCCAGTCTTGCACCTACAATCAAACTTTATTTCTAAATCCACACACAACAACGGAGCCAATTGCGTCTAGAAAATAAGCATCCCGGCGATCCCAGCTGTGGGATTCGCCTATTAAAGAACAACAACACTTCTAGTCCTCAATTTGCGTTATGTCCACACCGTCGATTGTTCTAGAAAAGTTAAATTAACGCTGTCTGTGTGAGCCCGGAGGAAGCGAAGTGTAGTTTTCAAGGGACCGTGATATTAAGTTTTTTAAACAACCTGTATAATTGGCGCTTGGGTCTAGAGGAATAGTTTGGTGATTTTAAAGTTACTTCACAAATACGAGTTCTGAGGGTGGAATCTTGAGTTCGACCCTGATGTCGGCAAATAAAAGTGTTTTACCAGTTAATTAATTAAATTATTTATTTTATTATGTATGGGTGGCTTACAGTTAACAATACAAAAATGTATAGTGATAAAGCACGTTGGTACGTTCCGTATGGTGTCGGACGTAAAGAATAGCACCATCCCATATCTACCCGTGGGTGTCGTAAGAGGCGACTAAGGGACTTACCAGAGAATGGGCAGCAGCGTTCTCTGTGCCATCGTAACAATCATACTGCGATCGCCAACCCGCCTGCCAAGCGTGGCGATTATGGCACATCCACCCCTTCTGGGGGAGGCCTATGTTCAGCAGTGGACGTCTTATGGCTGGAATGATGATGATGATGATGAAAGCATGTTGGGTTGACGATATTGTCAGGAGCGTGAAAAACGGATGGATTAGAGACGCGCAGAACAAAGAAGACTGTAGAAGAAAGGAGAGGCCTATAGGTACCCAACAATGGGTGATTCTGGACTGAATTTATGAACGATGAGGCAATTAACGACAAGCGATTTACAAGCCTCCTCAGTTGCCAGTAAACTATTGTTGTGCAAATAAATAACTAATCATAATAACATGATATTGTATCATTAACTAGAAGATGAAAGGTAGATTAAGGTATCAGAGGTTCGGCGGCGGCGACCTCTCGCGTCCGGCCCTGGTGCAAGCCATGGTCCGGGGCGAGGAGGAATGGGACGCCGTCGCCTCCTTCTGCGAAGCAGTGATGCTAGCGAAGGAGGTGGCGGAACGTGAGAGGGAGAGAACCTCTCGTCCCAGCCGCCGCGGGAGGCGCTCCGGGCGTCGGGGGCCACGTGATGGCTTCCGGCCACCGTAGACGCGGGCCTGTGGACGGTGAGTGATGGGTAAGCTCGCCGTCCGTCCGTCTTATGACGACAACAGGCCGTGTCGACGGCGCGTTCGTGTTCCACGCGCGCCTCAAAGAGATGTCAGCAACATGGAAGGGGCCCGCAAGGGCCGACGCCTGTCGAGGCTGCGGGTTGTCCGCAAGGGATACCGAGGCCTCGACATGAAGGGCGAAGAAGGAACATGGGTGGTTTTTAGTCAGTAGAAGTCTGACACTCCCTTTCGCTCTGCCCAAGAGCGGGAGGGGTTATTTGATGATTTCCCACCCCCCAAAAAAAAAAAAAAAAAAAAGGTATCAGAGGTTCCATTGTTTTTATTTATCTGGTGGTGTCAGAGCATAATCGAGCAGTGTAAAACAGATATTGTGAAATAAGTAAAATTCTGAGTGTTAATGCATTTTTACATTTTCAAAACGTTTAAGCAGAATTTGAAAGATTCAACTTTGCTGATAAAGATTGAGGTAACGACAGTTTGGGGCGTTTAAGATTAGCATAAAGTTTTATTTTGCAGTATAAAACGGTTTTCAAACCCGGTCCAAGTACTCGTAGCACGTGAAAATCATGTTTTGGTTTGTATGAATTGAAGCTTCTTAATTATGGTTTTGTAAAGTGGCTAATTAATAACAGCCGGGTTAATTTCATTTCACGTATTGGTTTATTTTCTTCTATTAAATGCAGTTTTAAAGCATATTTTTTAAAAAATGTTTTATTTTTTTCAAGATAGCACAAACAGCAATCCAGCTACCCACACTCCACCAAAGCGTAAATGACGGAGAAGGGAGAAGATGTGTTATAGCTAGAGTGTATCCACCGAAGCAGTGCGGAGATGTGTCAAGTGGAGAGGAGTGTACATGTTTAGAAGCTAAGATGCATCCACCGCACGCCGCTCACCGCTAGCCGCACAAGCACACCGCTTACCGAACGCAGCTAAGAGCATACTGCTCACACATGCATCGCTCACGTCTTTTCTCATCTCCGCTGTCCTAAACAATTACGAGACATCACCTTTCCTCTCTACTCAACCGTTTCCACTAAACGGAGACGAGAAAAGTGAATAACGAAATTCTGTTGATGGTAAAGAACACATCTCTCCTTGTGTCTCGTCTCCGCTTCGGTGGAGTCCGGCCTTTACACCTGTCAGTTTCTATCAAACATTTTTCATTTAATCCAATTGCAGCTAGTAAATATCAGTACACATCACAAATATAACAAGCTCCAATTTCGTTCTCGTTAAAACCGTACCCGTACACCGATACGTTATTACTGGATGTCTCCAAACAATTTAATTGAATCGTTTTATAAAACAGTACGGTTTAAACCGAAGCCACTTTGCTAACAAAAGTTAGATTAGTTCGCAGTGTGCCACTTCCAGTACGTACCTACCGAGGATATATTGCATGCACATTTTTTAATGACAAACTTTCCGTATCACTGGGGGATACCTAACTAGGAAATAATGGGTTTTCTTTGCAATTGCTTCGGAGAGAAAAATTGCGGGTCGTCCTCGGATCGGAATGGGGTGCCTGACCTGAAAAAGTGGTTTTAATTTTAGGTTTATTTGTTAATTATGTGCTCTTTGTGCTGTGGAAAGGATGATGCCAAGGTCTCATGTTATACCATCATCAGTCATAAGACGTCCACTGCTGGACAAAGGCCTCCCTCATAGAACCCCATAACGAACGGCAACCTGCAGTAGCTCTCAGAATATCCAAGTTGAAGTGGCAATGGGCAGGCCACATCTCCCGAAGAACCGACAACCGAGGGGGAGGAAAGGTTCTCGAGTGGTGACCACGAACCCGAAGACGCAGCGTTGGTAGGCCTCCCACCAGGTGGACCGACGACCTCGTGAGAGTCGCCGCCGCAACTGGTGGGTGCCATGTTTAATTAAGAGTAATTCGGAATGGACTAAGATTTAGATTTTTTGGTCAGTTCAAAAATACCTATCCAACAATATATTACAGGTAGATATTGGAGGGTAGGACCATTTGCATCCTCCATCAGAACTTTGAAAGAAAAAGGGGTAAATGATAGCGTAGTAGAGGAGAATGAAAGAGAAAACATGAAACAATGGAGAAATATGATGATGATGAAGTGGATTATTTTTTTCTTGAAAACAAATGTACCATGTGGTATTAACCACATGGTACATTTGTTTTATATTACTAATAGCTGATGCCCGCGACTTCGTTCCCGTGGAAATTTTGGTGTGTGACAAAAAAAGGTTTGGGGTGGACCACCCTTATCACTTAGGGGTATGAAAAATAAATAGTAGCCGATTCTCAGACCTACTGAATATGCATATAAAATTTCATAAAAATCAGTCAAGTCGTTTCGGAGGATGGTAACTAACATTGTGACACGAGAATTATACAACTATAATATAGGGTGTAAAAGTACTCTTAACGCAAACGAAAGGCACTTGTTCTCCCCATCACTGCGATATTTTTTTTATACTAAACCATACCTGGGAACCTCCTAGTTACGGAGATATTGGGGGTCAAAGATCCAAATTTTTCACAGCTGTTTTTGTAAATACTAGTTTTTTAGGTTATAACTTTACTTAAATTACCTCCATGACTCGTTTACTATTCAAAGCATCCACTTGCACTATGTTTTAACAGTGCTACATTGAGTTTTACCGTAAAAATGTGATTTAAGACCCAAAAAAAAAAGTCGTTTTCCAGCAAAAATTTTTAACGAACCCTTCACGCATCCGTCAACCAAGCATTCTGTACATCAAACTAAGTACCCCTACGCAAAAATTTTTGCTGGGAAACCATTTTTTTTTTTTGGGGTCAAAAATCACTCACACACACACATGTGCTATCCGCACATAGATAAACTTAATGACAACACTCTAAAAAAGTCATAATATTTAACTTAGCTACGTTTACAATTTTCGTTTATAGACGCACGTGCTAAGATATTACCGTCACTCTCATTTCCAACTGCACTGACTGCGGTACTCAGAGATATTTAATGATTACTTAAGCCGTCACTTAGTATAGATTTGACATACTTTTGTATGACAAAACTGTCAAAACGGCCTAAGTAATCATTAAAGCTCTCTGAGTGCGGCAGTTAGTAAGAGTTCGCGCGTATTTTATCGCTACCTAGAGTGACACAGCTGTACGCGAAGTAATGAAATAGCAACTATCTGGTTTCACCCCCTGTCCGATTTACCCCCACATTCCCCTACACCTTTTCATCTTAATCATCTTTTTCTACTTGAATCGATGACTCAGATTTTGTCCAACCATTACTTGGAGACCTAGACAACTCTGGCGTTTGCCTCTTGGAAGTCCTGGAGGGTAGGACTTGTTCTAACTTACTATGTAGGTCGTACGTTTTCAATTGCTCATAATGAGCACGAGTTGTACATTACGACTTTGAATTCGAAATTTTGTTTCGGGTAGCGTTAAATGGACTTTCAAAGCTAAACCCAAAAACTGAATTAGCATTCCGAGCGGATTAGTAATACATATACATGTAGTTTTGACCTTATTTTAGTATAATACTTTTGTACGTGCAGCACGTGGCAAATCCCGTCGGGGCTGCGGGTTGTTCGCAAGAGATACCGCGGCTTCGACATGAAGGGCTAAGAAGGAATATGGGTGGTTTTTAGTCAGTAGAAGTCTGACACTCCCTTTCGCTCTGCCCAAGAGCGGGACCCCTTGTTCGATGATTTTCCACCCGCCAAAAAAAAAAAGCACGTGGCAAATAAAAACAGCTGTGTGGTTCACTTGCGTAGGTTGGCACGTAGATGGTTGACACATACAAACAAGCTATTTGCCTTCACTTGTAGAGGTTTGACAGCCGATACAGGTAGTCAGTGATCCGAAAGTCTGACAACTAACGTCTTGTTAAGGAGTTTCGTATTACTACTTACTGGGAGGACAGATAGGCACTCGTTTCATGTAAAACTCGATCCTGTACTAGAATTCAGCTTCATCTGGCTAGACTCGAAGTCGACCCCAATATAGTTGGGAAAAAGCTAGGTTAATAATGACTTTTGAATGTGGCTATTCTGCTCTCTTTTTCCGTAGCTATACCTACAATATAACGAAGTAAAGCAAACAACATATTCTTACCGCAAAACGTAGGCATTCGAAAGCAACACAATAAAGTTTCCTTTTGAATTCGCCCGTTTAAACCAGAAAAAACACGATGGAAGTAATATACGAGCAGCTAAATCCATCTGGGCAAACTGAGGATAACTGGGCAAACTTGGGCAAAGTTTTTAAGCTGTACTGTCTGCCCATTTGTTGGACTTGTTAGTTGTGGAACTATTTGTGGAAAACTTTTGTGTTTTTGTTGATAGCGATACGGCATCGGCACCACCTTTTTGGATGGAAGTTTTTAGTTGCTTCATTATTAATGTCCTATAGATAAAGAGAGAGAGCAGCGGTGGCTTAGAGGTGGCGGCCCCAACTTATGAACAGTAAGTCGTGGGTTCGAACCCAGGCAGGCTCATTACTTTGTATGATTTATTTCATCACCACTGATCTCAAAACGGTGAAGGAAAACATCGTGAGGAAACCGGCATGTCTTTGAACAAAAGAAATCGAAGACATGTGACATCTACCAACCCGCACTGGGTCCGCGTGGTGGATTAATCCACCACATGTGTTCGATTTTTTTTGTTCTAAGACATGCGGGTTTCCTCACGATGTTTTCCTTTACCGTTTTATAGCCTATCCCTCTCCTAGAGAGGAGGCCTGAGTCCCTGCAGTGGGAACATTATAGGCTGATGATGATAGACAAAAACCTCCTTTCGTATTTACAGACAAAGATTTAAACCGATTCGCCCTAACATCTCCTAAACAGTTTAGAAAATAACGTTTAGTTAGCAATTATATAACACTCAATGTTACTGAAAATAGTTTCTAATTTTTCACACGGGTTCTGCGACAGCGACGTGTAAACTCCGGCAAACACGCTCTTCCTAATCATCATCTGTCTAGCCTTTTTCCAACTAGGTTGGGGTCGGCTTCTAATCTAACTGGTGGCAGATAAGTACCAGTATTTTACATGGAGCGGTTGCCTGTCTGACCTCCAGAATCCAGTAAGTACTGGTTGATACGATACCTCTTAATAGAACGGTTGTCAGAGTTTCGGGTCGCTGACTGCCGGTGACGACTGTTAATGACGACTGGGACCAACTGCCTAGCATACTCTCCAAACCATGGAAGAAACTCGGTATATCGGAATGGTCACCCATCCACAGGCCAACTTAGGTAAGAAACTAAAGCGCGCTATCAGAGCGACCTTTTCGACATTTTCCGCTGGCTAAGTATTATGAGAGCCCTTCAAGCTATTTAAATATTTACCAACAGTGAAGTTTTTCGGTTTTCACATTTATTCAGCTCACAAACATAAACTGAGACAATAATATATATGATAAGGTATCTACTATTTACAAACTAAGAAACCAATTATAGTGTTCTTAGCAAAACAAATAAGTAAGTAAATTGTAGCCCTAGAGAAATAATAGACATCGAAATGAGAGCCAGAATCCTCGAGGGACGAGGAAAGTTTGTTTCTCAACGAGTAAAGTTATTATTTGGACTATCTTTTGATAAACAACGTTCAATTCATGAAGTCCTCTATTTTTCTTCCGTTGTTATTTATATACCGAGGTAGTAGTTCGGAAAATTTACGGAAAATTTTAATCAAATGTATGAATTTACGAAGTTTTTGGGTAAACAAGACGTATTTACTTAGTAGAAACTTGTAGGTTTCTGAAATTGGTTCAAAAATAAAAACACGCAAAACCCTCTTTTCAAGTTTTTACTCGATTAAATGTAATGATAAATAAATAATTTTGCCTGGTTAGCCGGACCCAGTGCGGGTTGGTAGATATCACATGCCTTCGAATTTTTGGTTCTAAGACATTTCTTCAAAGTCCTTTACCGTTTTGAGAACAGTGGTGTTAGAACCAATGACTACCGCTGTTCTTTGTGAAACATCTTATTTCAAACCAAACTTAATCCCAACGAACTCATGTTTTGTTCAACCAACACGCAAATTCGACCCACCCCATCTTGTAACAGCCCCGTTTCAGGCCACTTACAACTACTCCGCTATCCACTAGGTAGTTACCATAGCGCCAGTTTATCCGATATCAGCCGGGCTTAGCAAGTTCCCTCATAAATATGGATGGGTATCCATCTCCATATTTATAGTGATTGTTCAACTGTAAAGTTTCGGTATGTTTTAGTAATTACGAACACTTCAATTACAAGGCATATTAGTGGGTTCTTGGTAAATCTGAATGTGTGGGCTTGTAGCTTCGCTACATCAAAAGTTTGTTTTGACGGAATTTTATTTCAAATAAGTATATTTTGCTTTATAATTGTCTTGTAAGGTACGGTGAGTGACGTTTTCAATCGAGCAGAGATAGCTGTGTGTATGTGCTGTTCTGTGTAGTGGTATAGTGTGTATATGGTGATAAAGTGGTGACTTCAGCGGGCGCGGAAATGGTCGCGAGTAGGTAGCAATAGTGCATTGTGAGTTGTTCTCGGGGACGTTCTTTGGTAAAAGCGTTTGTAGGTACAGGGAAAATTAATATGTAGATATAGCGGGATGGAACTGACTGTCCTAGTGTGCGAACGATACTACAGATTTTTGTAAAAACATTTGAGAGCATCGCTTGAGTTTTTGGAAAAGGGATCCCAGTTTTGTATTAGCAGAGCACATTTTAATTTTCATGTCGAATGATGGAGCCATTAGAAGTGGACAAGAGCTGTCGGTGAAAGTGGGAATGAACGGCCTTTGATAACTTTGTCTTTGAATTTGACGAGATAAATCTACGTGCCGACGTGTTGGGGTAACTTTAAAAAAAGTTAAGAGGCAGATGTAACTTTTCGTCTTCGTAAGTACCTATGTAATCACACTTCACAGAACAGCACATACACACAGCTATCTCTGCTCGATATATCTACGTATTAATTTTCCCTGTACCTACAAACGCTTTTACCATAGAACGTCCCCGAGAACAACTCACAATGCACTATTGCTACCTAATCACGACCATTTCCGCGCCCGCTGAAGTCCTAGCCACCTCTTTATCACCATATATGAGGCCATTCGCGTATAATGGAAACGGGAAATGCGAGAAAAATGTTAACGTCTGGTCCGACGACCGTTTTATTTGTCAGTTTGGTAACATATCATATTGTATGGCTGTCTCATTTTACGGAAGCGGGTTGTTTGTTCAATTATGGATTATTGGCATAAATTCGGCGAATTCTTTGCCAGCTGCCAGAGGTAACTATTTTTATAGAATGTGATTTATATTAATTTCTAATGGCTGTTTTCGTTGAACTGATATCGTA
This sequence comes from Diarsia brunnea, assembly GCA_949774965.1. Classification (NCBI taxonomy): domain Eukaryota; kingdom Metazoa; phylum Arthropoda; class Insecta; order Lepidoptera; family Noctuidae; genus Diarsia; species Diarsia brunnea. The sequence goes on along the minus strand of OX459002.1, from coordinate 17,234,505 downwards.
GTTTGCATGAAATATCTCTCATAGCAAGATTTTGTTGACTTTATGGTACCTACGTAAAAACATAGTTAGGTACATATTTACGAGTATGTGACATTAAGCCTTTAGGACTCACAACCTAGCCTATTCCCAACTATGTTTGGGTCGACTTTCAGTCTAAACGGATGCAGCTGAATACTTGTATTTTTATATGGAGATTGACGACGATTGACGATCTCACAGGAATCGTGCTAAGCAAGGATGAGGTACCTGTAATCTGTTAGTATACGAAACTTACCATTTTCAACTTTGTTCACTTCGCTACATGATAGTTGTTTTCACTTACATGTGTAAGTACTTACACTGGTATAGGTAGACTGGATTTCCATGAATCTCTTCAGCTTTTGTTTGCGTGTTACCTTATAATATTGACCAGGTGTACCTCCCCACCCTAGTTTACAATTCAGGCTACCATGTTAATCGTTTCTCAGAACACTTGAGTACATTATACACCGATCCTACTAATATTGGATATAATGTATAAGTACTTGTGTTTGATCTACTTGAACGTTGCAGAACGTTGTAGACTCGTCGTGTTTTTTAAAAATAAAAATAGTATAGCGAAATCGAAGAGAAGCTGATATTCATAAAAGAGAAATTTTAAAAACTTTTGCCTTTGATATTTTTGTGCACTAACAATGATTACACAATGACTTATGTATGCTCCAATAATCCCCGTCAATTGGTGATGATTGTGCATTCACCAGCTTAAGGTGGAAGCCCATGAAGCATGAGGCTGTATTCTGACCAACATTGTTTTCCATAATTCTTACTTAAAGGGTTGTATTGATGATCTTAATGATTATATCCACCTGGACAAGAGTGGCCGTGGCTGACCTGGAAGTCTTTAAACAGGCTCCGGACCCAGGTTGGTCGCAGCAAAGAAAACTTGCTGAGGTGGGGACACATAAATGACTCTGCACTGGAGTGTAAATGTGGTGCTATTCCTCAAACAATGGGGCACTTAATATCGTGCCCTGCCTGTCCTGCTAGTTGTTCACTACAAGAACTGATGGACGCTACCGAAAGCGCCAAACTAGTAGCCCAATTCTGGGCGGACACAATTTAGATTGCCATCGACACGCTAAGAAGAAGAATGATTATATTTCTGTAAATACACACATGGTGCGGTCGTGAATCATATTTTTACCAACATACATCCTGAAGTTGACCTGCAATAGCAAAAACCTGACCTCGCGGGCTACAACGGTGCTCCTCTCTTGTAATACTGGGCCTATCCCAGGTTCCCAGTTGTATACGTCCCTGTGTGCCTATTGGCTTTGTTCTGTTCTGTCTCCTGCTGATATGGAGGGAAGTGGGAGTTATGTTTTTTTTCCTACTCCTTCGCTATTCTTTTCTGATTAATTTCGTTGCGGGATCCAAGACAGTTAAATCGTTTCCCTGGTACTTCGTCGAGCTTCATTGTCTCGGCGCTTTTCTTGTGGTTGACACTGTTGATTCTGGCTAACAGAAGTTACAGTGGTTTGGGAATAGTGTGGCGGGTTTGTCCTATCTATTTCTCTTGTATAAAATATTAAATTGCAGATTATTTAAAATTAAATTGTATAGATGGCTGAATGAAAATAATTTCTATAGTATTGATGACTTTTTTGAATATAAATTATAATGCTTGTAATTTTAAATTTTGTTAATTTTCTAAGTTTGCATGCTTTAACTTTAAACAAAACATGTATGATCTTATATGCTATGATAACACCTATGTATACCATGTTTTAAGCAAATAAATAAATTATCTTATCTTATCTATTTCTCTTGTAAAACAATTCTAAGGTCCAAGAAAAATGAAACACCAAAATAAATACGAACAATTTATTAATAAACAAATGTTAATAGTAGGTTTGTATAAGGACGCACAGCGCCATCGTTAGTGCCCACGACGAGGAGCTGCGTGCTGGAGTACCTCCCTGATGCAGCTCAGCTAGACTCTCACCTGATGGAGAAAAAGAAAGAAATAAGTGAAGATGTCATACGTTGTTGTAGCAAAACTTGGGGCAGGCCATGTCCAACAGTGAACTGGGTTAGGTTGAGTTGACAGAAGCACGGGTTTTAGAACTGTTTACATACATCATCATCATCATCATTTCAGCCATAAGACGTCCACTGCTGGACATAGGCCTCCCTCGGAAGAGAGGGATTTGCCATAATCGCCACGCTTGGCGGGTTGGCGATCGCAGTATGGTTGTTACGAAGGCACAGAGAACGCTGCTGCCCATTCTCTGGTAAGTCCCTTAGTCGCCTCTTACGACACCCACGGGAAGATATGGGATGGTGCTATTCTTTACGACCGACACCATACGGAACACATTTGTTTGTTTGTTTACAAACAGGGTGTAAAACAGCTCTCCGCAAGCTGACAGATTGCATTCAGCTCCTTATTTCAAATCATAATCCACTTTAATTAGGTTTTTTCAGTTATTATTTCTTTATTTTAATGTAAAATTTTAATTTCTGGGCACAGAACTCCATTCATGGAAATAATACGGCTAAAATCAAAATAACAACAATGGATGTTGGACTACTTTAACGAACAACGCATTAAATCGTCGTCGTCTCGCTTGCCGGCTATGCCGATTATCTTTTGGGGGGGGGGGATCAACAAATAACCTCCCGCTCTGGGCAAAGCGGAAGGGAGTGTTAGACTTCTACTGACAAAAAACCATGTCCCTTCGTAGCCCTTGCGCCGAGGCCTTGGTATCTCTTTCGAACAACCCGCAGCCCCGACGGAATTAGATAATTCTGAACTGAAAATGTGGTTTTGACGTCGCAATAACTTCCTTGCTACGGACGGGACGGCCTTCCGCAGACTGATGGGGTGAATTCAATATCATACTAATCTTAGTATGATATTGAATTCACCCCATTCATGATGTCAATGATATCTCCGCCAAATAACGAGTAAAATTAAAACAAATAATTATGTAGCAAGGTACGAGTATACTTGTAAGGTAAGGTAAAGTAGGCTAAGCTATGTATGGCGTACACACAGCGACCAATCAATACCAAAACCAATCAATAAAACCAGTTTACACGGATCTCTTCTTGTTAACCGACTTCAAAAAAGGAGGAGGTTATATGTTCGTGTGTATGTATTTTTTTTTTTTTATGTATGTTACCTGATTTCTCCTCCATTTGTGAATCGATTCTCAAAATTCTTTTTTTATTTGAAAGAGTATACTCCGGAGGTGGTCCCATTTAAATTTGGTGAAGATCTGATCCTGATCTTCGGAGATGTACAATAGAACTCTTCAAAAATAGACGGCAAATCTGTCGTGATTGCTGCAATCGCTTGGATGTTTATTGTTTATACAACATCATGACGTAACATCACGCCTGTATGATCTGAGGGGGTACGCAGATGTGTACACCCAGATTTGGACAGTAATCTATGTAATGTTTCATTTATTGGGGATAATAAAACCTATTATTTGTTTGGGAACAACTAAAAATGGAAAAATAAAAAACTTTTTGGCAAAAATAAAACCGACTTCAAAAACACCAAAAAGTGAAAAATAAACTTCTGAAAAAAAATCAGCTTCTGAAGTCAGTGGCAAAAAACGAAATCAAACAAACAAATGTCACCGACTTCAGAAGCTGATTTTTTTTCAGAAGTTTATTTTTCACTTTTTGGTGTTTTTGAAGTCGGTTTTTTTTGACACCTACACGAGGTAGAGGATTCGATTCCGGTCGATTTTTCTGATCCCGGGATTTCGGGATTATCTACAGTTAATACCGGGATTGCAGGATAGTCCCGGGATAGTCTTGGTAAAGAAAAGTGGTAACACAAAACAGTAAACCATATCGAAATCGATTTTTTATTGATCTTTTAGTTTTATAGGCACATAGAATATTTAAGTTTTAAATCTTCAAAAAGGCGGTTAAACAAAATTACACACACCTCCCACACTCTCCTTATAAAATAAACAAATTAGGCCCTTTTTTAAATAAACTATAAAAAAGACTATAATATGTTAAAGAGTTCATGTACATATATTTTTTATAAGTACTTATATTTTTAAATTAAATTGACCAGAAAAATAAAATCTAATTTAAAGAAAAACACCGCACCCAACGTCTCATCTGCAAGCATACTTCTCAATTTGTTGCACAAATATGAAGATGTATCAATCCAGAAAATCCCGGGATTCATTAAATATGACCGGGATCCCGGAATCCCGGATCTCGGGATCGAATCCTCCACGAAGTCATGTTATACTGAAGAATGTATAGCTTGATGTCTCTGTGTGTGTACGATACTCAACAATGGACATAGTCACAGGCTTTCATGCCTTTAAAAGAATTCGATTACATCTAAACTTCACAGAAACTACCACTACCCACTTAGATATAGGTCCTGTAAGTACAATCGACAAAGAGTCATGACCCTCTTTGACGATAAATCGTTTGAAACCGTAAAAATAACGAAGAACAAGGTTGTCGACCTAATTGTATTTGAATGTCTGTAAGAAAATAAGCAGCTTAAAGTGGATCATAATTCAAATTGATCGATTGTAAACTAGATTTAAATAATTTACCTTTGATAACGTGCAGTATCACATGCGCAGGCGACGGTGAAGGGGGCGGGGCGCGTGCGATTGCGCACGTGTAGCGACCCGCGTCGTCACCGCGCACGCGTGCCACGCGTAGTATTGAGTTCGCACCGTTTGACCCGAACTCAGTTCGCACACTGTATGGAGTTACCATTGGTCAGCAAAGTAGTACAAGAATCAAGAATGTACATTAAAAAAAAATAGTTTAAATATAAATAATAATTTATAAAACCAATTTGAATATTTTTGAAATTCATTGGCTTGTTAATTTATATTTAATTTAAAGTTTTAGTACTATGATTCTTTGATACAACGATTTAATACGTGAGTGACACTCTAATGACAGTTTCTTTTTTCATGGCGTCCATATGAAGCTGAGGGCTCGTTCAGACACGTGAAATACGCTTAAGCCTACGTTCAGATATGTCCATACCTGAACGCAGACTTAAGCGTATTATATTATTATTATTTCACCATATTCCTTCTTGACATAACCGTCATTGACGGTCAAATAAAAGAGTGGGCGATTTGGAAAAGTTTTTTGGGGGGGTGTGGTAAATCATCAAATAACCCCTCCCGCCCTGGGTAGAGCAGAAGGTAGTGTCAGACTTCTACTGACAAAAAACCACCCATGTTCCTTCTTAGCTCTTGTGCCGAGGTCGCGGTATCTCTTTCGAACAACCCACCGCCCCGACGGGCGTCGGCCCTGGGCGACGGGTCCCTTCCATGTCCTTACACATATTTATAAATCGTCTACTTCAACCAATGTATATTTGAACATACCTAATTCCTCCTCTAGTGGTGTCATCATTCAGAAGGTCATCCTTCCGATACCACAGCAAGGATGGGCCACCTTCCATCTTCAGACCGTTGACCTCGCACCGCAAGGCTACCGTACTGCCGAGCTCGCACACTTGCTCCGAAACCGCTGCGCCCGCGCCGTCCACGATACGGACTGACACTTCTGTAGGATTGGTAAAAGTTTAGTTATCATTCCTTTTTAATTTCAGTAGAGTAAAGAAGAAGAACTTTATATGGAGTGACTGCCTGTATGTTCTCAACAACACAACTCAATTAGTACCGAGTAATACAAATTCCTTGGTAAAAACCTACTGTTAGAAACAGTATATTATGTAGGTGCTCCCGAGTTCACTGACGGTCTGTCACTTTTCGCCTTATGCCCTAAGTTATAAGGTTGAAAAGTGGTTGGCAATCACAGAGCTGGTAGTACCTATCTACATCAGCAAGTAAGTGTTAAAAGAAAAAAGTTTCAAAGTATAAGAACATTTTTGTGCTTCAAGCTCTTTGTTGTTAATCCAACTGAAGTTTTCGTTAAATTGTTTTGGCTGGCTTTTTATGATAACGGTAAAAAAGTTTAGTAGCTCATAAATATTAAACTTTTCAATTAACCTATTAATAAATGGAAAGCTATGAAATATTATCCGTATGAAATTCTCCTTTTTCTGAATATTTTAAAATCACATGTTCGTATACGCTAATCTCTGAAACCTCAGATTTCAATTAATAATATTGGGAATGTGAATAGTTAATTACAGCTTGCAAGACAGAATTTTGGACCCAAAACCTTTAAGCCAGTGAAGCCGTAGTAGTAATCCATATCTCATCACTTTAAACAGTTCTGGCACTACTAAATTGAACCTTTCATCATCATCATTTCAGCCATAAGACGTCCACTGCTGGACATAGGCCTCTCCCAGAAGGAGGGGATTTGCAATAATCGCCACGCTTAGCAGGTGGGTTGGCGATCGCAGTATGGTTGTTACAAAGGCACAGAGAACGCTGCTGGCCATTCTCTGGTAAGTCCCTTAGTCGCCTCTTACGACACCCACGGGAAGATATGGCATGGTGCTATTCTTTACGTCCGACTCGGTCCGACACCATACGGAACCGGAACACCATACGGAATTGAACCTTTAGCTCTTGTTAATTAATCCTTTAATCATTTCAACCAACCCTTTGATGTCACGGTTGGTGCATCGGGTGAGCGTTTGACTGCTGCGATTGCGGTTGTGAAACAAAAAATATTTGTATGACCTTCGAAAAGGTCTTCCTGGTGAGGCTGTGTATGTGAGTTTAAATGTTTGTAAACGCACCTACAATACAGGAGAAATTCCTAGTTTGGGGTAACGTTATAAAAAAACATTACCCTTTCTTTTAGCTTCACCGTAGTCGGGTAAGAACAAAACCATTCGTCAACTAACCAGGTACACGGAGCGTCACCCTTGCTGTGCGAGGGGGATGGGCAGACAGCTGACAGTCGTAGTGCGCCGCGTCTGTAGGACGCACCTCCCGTATCTCTAGCCTCCAAATGTCTGGAGGGATGAAGCGGGCTGAGTACCTGAGAAGAATAAAATTAGATGGATTTTTTGATGTAATATAACATCAAACCTGTAATTTAATTTGCATGTAATAGAGGCAATCCTTCGACCATCATCTCAGTCAGAGGTTACTAATTATAAACCCTATTGATAAATGAAACAAAGTTAAAAAAATAATGTTGGTTTGGTATTCTTTCCTAAACTTATGGTCAACGCAATGATGATGCTGTTGAAAAGACATAGGCTGTTATCATTTTTGTAAGGAAAATATCAATAAAAGCGAATTATATCAACAGCAGCCGCAGTCTACCGCAAACAAAATCTTTTCTAAATTTTACCGTCAAAAATATAAATAGCACACGACACTGTTATAACATTTCACCGCATAGCTTCGATCATTCACAAACTTTTCCTTACACCAAATAAACAAAGTTCCAAAAGAATTCTCAAGGAGCGCTCTAAAATTCTTCATCATACATAATTTCACACAGTTTGAAAAGTATACGAAACTCTGCTTATCCTGTAAGACGGAAGACTCAACGCTTATTTATATTTTCGTTACCCCAACTTTGTACGGAGTTTATTCAAGAGCAATATATTAAAAAGTTTCAGAAAGCCGTCGAGAGATAATTGAGTGCAATAAGTAAGTGTTCTTGTTTTATTAAGTTTGTAAAGTTTTACCTGTCATCCGCTGTATACTGTTGTGTGCCTGTTGTAAGCAGTTCCATCGGAGTTTCATCGTTTTTCCGCCGCACCCAAGATACCTGAACAACATTAATCATTGTGCAGAAAAAGATAAAACTTCACTAAAGAAAACCAGCAAATTATAAAATGATAGATGATGAAAGAAAGAAAAGAACGGAAAGAAATAAAAACAATAATGGAAGCGAATGAAACGTAACAAGAAACATACTTATTACCAGTTTATCATGAAGAGCATCTACTTTGCAGTCTAAGTGAGCCGTAGAACCAACGAGAGCTTCCATCTCTGGTGCGGCTGCCGCATAAATGTTGTTCCCATTCCCGACCCTGATTAGACAGAAATTGTTTGGAATGAATAGCATCTAAAGCCCAAATATTCACTCGAAGAATTCCAAAAGTTACTCTCAGAAATACTAAAGGTGTTTTGAAACTTCGGAACTGTTAACCTTTAAATTCGTTTATTAAATAATTTGAAATGCCGCAAAAATTTCCCTTTTACAGTACGAAAGACAAATAGAAGGAAATTATGTTCGACGAAGTTTTTCTTTCAACGAAAACATTTTTGAGAAGTGCTTCCTTACTCCTTATATATTCGTAAAGTTGAATTTGGGTATTTAAAATATTATGGAATTCATCATTACGGTTTTGCTCTTCCTAAGTCAACAAAATTAAATTAATTTTGGCACGGCCGTTCTGCCGAACCATTAGGCGTCAGCAAATAGAGTTTTGTTTCAAATGTCGATCAAATATAAATGTTGGTTCGTCAACAATTCTATTGTATTACTAATAAAGTACTTATACAATGTGTTGTTTAGCTTTAGAGATTCTAACTCAGTGAAATACAATTTTAGTATTACCATATTAAACTGTTGACTGTTAACAAATATTTCTTCACCGGTTTGTAGGCTATTTGTGTTACAAAGGTGAACTATTTTGATGTGTTTGTTCAGGTCTGTAAATGTTTTGAGCTTGAACAACAATCTAAAATTACATTTCAGTAAAATCAATTACGGCTTAATCCAGTATGGCCTAGAATAAAAAGTTGTTGATTCGCTTGTGTGTTCTACGGACCGTTAAAGAGAATGGTGTATATTTCACTCACTTCTCATTTCTATGATGATGTGTATTTGAATACGTATCGAATATGTAATTCAGCAGCGGAGCACTTGATCCTGTCTCCCCCGGTTTTCTTCTCCTCTCCATGATTGACGGCGAATGACTTGACAGCAATGATATTGCCGTCGCTTCGATATATCTTCTTGTATCACTACTTGTAGTTACCTCTATGAATGTTCTAACCACATTTACAACTCTTCTCTTTCTATTCTTCTTATTATCTGTTGCTGATTCTTCTTTGACGTTATCTACGAATACTTTAGCACCCTCATTTGATAAACTAGCATTGCTTTCACCAACCTGATCTACATTCAGGCAACACTCAACGTGATTCTTATCAGCACTCGTAGGATACTTAAGATTGTTATATAAGAAACTATGTGTTAGGTTTACACTAGAGTAATTAAAGTTCTCGCCGAGTTTACTTTGATTATGTAGGTCGGAGTTTGTGTGTAACATCTGATAGAGTTTGTTTATTGTTGGGAGGGAGCCAGTTTCCTGAAAATTGTTTGTTTCGTTCAGTATCCTTGAGGCGACGTCAGCATCGGTGCCTGGAAATTGGAATGTAAATTTTAGACTCGATAAACAATCACCTGTTTCAGCCTGTCTGGGTACAGTCACGAAGACTTTTAAGTGAATTCACACTTAGTTACAAGTTTTCTCCATTTGTATTGTCTGTAATTTTATAACATACAATAATGCAATCCCCCCATCTGAAAGGGGGATAGGCAGACACAACAAAACACCAATTGCTCTTTTTACCGTTCTCCTGCCCTTATCCCAATCTATTTGGGGTCGGCGCAACATGTCTTCTTCTTATCATTATGACTTAATATCATATTGTGGGCCAAAACATTGTGTTCGGGTTGTCAAACCAATTATTTTGCCCAAAACCCATACTAATCAGAAATAATTCTTAGTTGCAATGGTTCATCCACAAGAAAATTCTTTTTTGTAAATTTTATAATATGTAAGTGTTCGTGACTGTACACTTTAACCTTTTCGTATGTGAGTAAACCTGAAGTTTCCAAGTAGGTTGTAGGCACTTTAGGTTTTGTTTGCATCTACATAATATTGAACAAAAGGTGTTACAGACATATTTCAATCGTGCGTAAAATTCGTTGGACGATCAGCATGTTAAAAACCTCTAGAAACAGAACAATAGTGTGGGTTTATTAGTTCAGTTCCTTTGCCTCTTTATTTTGATTTCGTGAATATCAAAAGTGCTCGATCAAGTATCAAATTCATAATCTATGTTCTTTTACTAAGGAGTTTCTCTTACTAAGAGAACAAATAGATGAGAGAAAAGTAAGAGAATATAAAAACTAGAAAAACCTTTAGCTTCTGAATCAAATTATATCATTCAACATATGAAATCACGTATGTAAAAAACTCCAGCAATTTCCCCTTAAATAGACTTCCGCACAGTTTATTTAAAATCCCTCTAGAATTAAAATATAATAAGGGTACTTAAGAATACAAGTTGAAAGGTCCCGAGAATTTGCAATTTAATTTGCCAGACGACGCGTAAAGAAAATAATTTTTAAATGGTCCACAGCTTACGAAACGGGACCCTTTTGAACATGCTGCCTTCAAAATAAACAATTTTGGACAGCGATGAATTTGTAATGCTCTCGAGGGTCATTTGGAATCCTGGCTTTATGTCTGTGAAGTACCATTGAGGAAGATGAAATAAGAGAGGACAAAAGAGGAAACGGAATGATTCAATTTGAGGAAATATTGTATGTAAATTAGGGAATGGCAGGTCTCGATCAAAAGAACGTTTGGGGAACGTATTGAGAGATAGAAATTACGTTTAACTTCAAGAAACGTAAAGGTTATTTTAGGCCTTATTGACATAATAACAAGTAGATACGAAGCCGATAAACTCGTTTCAGACCCAACAAGAAAAAAAAAAATTATTTAGAAAAACCAATAGCTGTATCGCAAAGTCAAACATATTCAACAAACTATTTAGTTCGAATCTAGAGTGAAAGTTTGGGGAAAGTATAAGAAACATAAAGGTTATTTCAGGCCTTATTGACATTGTATTAACAGAACACCAGGTTTACACAATAGGTAACAAGTCGATTCGAAGCCAATAAACTCGTTTCAGAAACTCATCAAGAGAAACAATGTATATTTTGAAATACCAATAGTTTTATCACTAACCTATAGTTCGAAGACATTCTAGAGGTCAACGGATTTCTCCCAATAAGAGACGCTTAAAGCCTTTTTGAAGGAAGGCATCGAATAAAGTAAGTGACACCTATCTTGCAAGACTGGTGACTCGTCTCTACACAACTTCTTACTACTGTAATTTGTGAGGATGAATGGATGGAAGTGTGTCTTCTATGTTAAAACGACTGACAGCCAGAATTAAATGAAAAATATGGCACACAGATAGTTCATAGAGATACGTTTTTACATACATACACACATAAACTTACGCCCTTTTCCCATGGGGGTGGGCAAAAACCACAGATCGCGACCTGCTACGATCCTTACATACTCCTTTTGCCTCGTTCACATTCATACATTTGGTTATACACGCACGCCGGTTACGAGTACTACGCACATGTCCTTGTTAAAAGATCTATTTCATAATTTTATGGGTACCAAAAAGTAGGTACCTATCTTTAAAATAACATTAACAATCAAGAGAAAATCACGTTAAGAAGTCACTACTAAGTGACTGTACGTCCCAGCAGTGGTCGCATTATTAATTATTAAAATATAACATTTACTCTTTTTAAAAGAAAGGAAAATGAGTCAATGACCTCGACAGGGCAGTGCAGCGAGAGCGGCGAGCAGAAGCGCCGCTGTGGCCGGCGCGCACATCGCTGCTACATCATCATTGTCTCTGTAACAAAAAAAAACAGATCTTCAAGAAAGTGGAACTCCCTGTCTGCGTCGGTTTTCCAGAGTTCATATAACCTCAATCTATTTAAGTCGTGAGTAAATAGGCTTCTTCTGGGTTAGCTCGTTCCATTGTCGACCTCATCTCTGCCCTTAGGACAAGATTGAGGTCAAGACTAGGTATCTCATATCTATACTAATATTATAAAGCTGAAGAGTTTGTTTGTTTGTTTGTTTGTTTGTTTGAACGGGGTAAACTCTGGAACTACTGGTTGGAATTGAAAAACTCTTTGAGTGTTGGATAGTCCATTTATCGAGGAAGGCTTTAGGCTATATAACATCACGCTAAGTCCAATAGGAGCGAAACATAAATGAAAAATGTTGCAAAAACGGGAAAAGGTATTCCTTTTTGAGAGCTTCCGTTGCGTGCGCTGCGAAAACGGTTTAAGTTAGGAAAATATCATGTATGAAAGAATTGTTCCTCTTTAAATGTTCTAAAAAAAAGTCCGCGACAGCATATATATATCTTTTAAGATTGACTCACTGTAACCATTTTTAACTATTAAAATGTTAGATTAAAAAGAATGATATTTTGCGATGCTTATTTAACCCATATGATAATAATCTATATCTAAATAAATATGTTTGTTAGCACGGAAATTTAATATAGAATATTTGGGCTCTTTACTCTATACAGTTTAAATAATTATCTTAGAAGATATCGCAATATCAAAATATCCGCGCGACAAAATAATAACGCGCGCGGCAGTCATTCGGTCCGGTGCGGTTGGTAAGTGGGGATTCTGGTCTCCGTGGGCTCCGGAGAAATTCAAATTCAAAATATTTACTGCACCATAATGTTTACAAGTACAATGGATTACTGTATATTTAACAGTAAGAGATAGTAATAGTCACTTTACTAATATAATCGAAGTAAATCTAAACTAATAGGTATTATAAAGAGGAAAGGTAAAATTTTTTGTTTGATACGAGTACGATTTAATTCAAGTTAATAATAATATGTTGAATAGTCGGTTTATCGAAAAAGGCTAAAAGCTATATTATGTGTTGCAGACGAAGTTGCGTGGGTCAGCTAGTATATTATAAAAAAAACAACATTTGTATGATTACACTCTTCTTTTTTTTGTTGGGTGGTAAATAAACATTATCTGCTACGTTGTTCTCGCGGACTGCTGATCGTGAGGTCTTGATTTTTGTCTAGATTTTACCAATATGAAGTGAAGGAAGTGGCAGGTTCAAAAATGTGTTAAATGGACACACACGTCCGAAAAGGTCAAGTCTTTCTAAAAAACTGGCAAAGTGCAATAGTCCGACTTGCACTTGAAGGGTTCCGTACCATTGTAGTAAATATTGAGAAATTTTCCATGTTATTTTAGCACCATAGACTTTTTATAGGTTTTCCTGTAATCTACAAGTGCTGAACTAATTTCAGTATTTTTTTCAAAATTTTAGCCTTGGTTGTTTCGGAGATAAGGTTAGAATGGTCGGACAGACAGACAGACAAACACACGAGTGATTTACAAGGGTTCCGTTTTTCTTTTTGAGGTACGGAACCCTAAAAACGAATACAAGCGTTAGTTTGTGAAGATGGATGTTTGCTACTCTTTGCAGCAGAAATTAGTAAATGGATTTAAATTAAATTTGGCACACAGTCCGTTTAACTTGAATTAAGACATAAGATACTTTTATGAGGGTATCAGTATGATCCCGCAGGACAATTGCTGAACTCGATAGGGACGAAGCCGTGGTCAAAAGCTAGTTTACAACACCAAAGACAGCAATGCGCTTTGTCGTCTCAGAAACAAAGCCAAATTGTTTGACGTGCCTTCATACCGGTGCTGTATAAAATACAGCACTGCTGCCATACTGAATTCCTGTAATAGGAATGCTGATAGTTTCTCTTGCCGGTTGAACTTTAATAAATGTAGTTGGGTCAATGACCGCTGTTGACATCTAAACTGGCAGCAACTATATTTGGTTTACACCACTTAGATACTCCGACATAAGTACTACCCATAAGTAGTTGAGGAATTTTGCATAAAATTCACCAACATCATCAGCATAATATTCCCACTGCAGGGACTCAGGCCTCCTCTCTAGGAGAACGATGGGCTCCACCACGTGGGCCCAGTACTGGTTGGTAGATGACACATTCATGTCTTCGAATTTTTTGGTTCTAAGACATGTGGGTTTCCTCACGATGTTTTCCTTCACCGTCTTGAGAGCAGTGGTGATGAAATAAATTTCACAAAGTAATGCGCCTACCTGGGTTCGATCCCACGACTTACTAGTAGTACGTAAATCGGGGCCACCGCTGCTCTCTATAAAATAAAATAACATAATATATAAGTACGTTTGTCACCTCCGAAGTGAGATTATAATGCCTTCTGATAGATAGAGGTGTACTGATTTTATAGAACACCCACATTTTATCAGTTACTAACTCTTCATCATCTGCCTAGCCTTTTCCAAATAAGTTGGGTTCGGCTTATACCCAACCAGATGCAGCTGAATACCCTTATTTTACATGGAGCGACTGCCTATCTGACATCCACAACAAAGTTAGTACTGGGTACCACGATACCCAGTTGCTTGCAAAAGTTTATAATTTCATAGATACTTGTTCACGTTAAAAATAGCGAAATAAACTCAACAATATCTCAACTTTTCTTCTTTTATCCTTATAATTATTATTCATAAGTACATCCGACTTCAACGTTGCTGCTTCACAAAAAAACGCTTGTTGAATAATTTATTAGCTGTAGGTACGAGATTCAATACATTTTAACTTTTACGTAAACAAGAGGGATTTAGGGCGATTTCGAAGGATTTCCTGGGTATATATATATTTTTTTTTGTTTGGGTACGTGTATCGGTGGTGTTGAACAAGTTCCGTGGTGGTATAAATACGAAAGCTTATTTTTATTTTTGCTAGTGTCACATGGGACGAGTGATTCGTATTTTTTTTTTCTCTTAATATTACGCCTATAATCCCCGATGGGTTAGGCAGAGGGCTGTACCCATTTAATAGTACACCCACATTACGCTAGTTAAGTTTACTCTTACAGTCTATGATTATTGCGAATAATCATTTCTTTGAAACGATTTCCATTATTACGAAAAGATTCACCATTTCCCCTTCGCCCTTTTCCTATCTTATTGTTTTAGGGTTTTATGAGAAATCTTGTCATGCCCGTTTAATTTAACAATATAATACATTTCGCGAACAATAAATTCTTTGTCACAAAAATGAATTATTTTTAATTATAATTTACTTTATTTACATGTTCATTGTCGAGATTAGGGGAATCTGAGAACATGGAAAACAATATTAAACTCAGAACCCTCTTTTTGAACTCTGTCGCAGTTGGGCAACAAAAAGGCGGTAGAGACGACTTCGTAAAGGAAAACAAGAAATCGATGCATGTGGAGAACAATTGGGGAAACTTAACCTGAAAAGCATGACCATCAAGGAACTGAATAATTAGAACAAACATTTTTTTTCATAAAATCAAGGTCTACATAGACACGGCCCTGTCATTTCCTTTTTTCAGTAACCAATACAGAAAATATGATCCTACAAAAATTATAAAAAAACTCCCCATTTTACGGCCGTGACTAAAGGGCTACCAGACATTTTTGAAAAGATATAAACACAAAGCATAGCCCCAAATCTTACTATAAGGTGAATCGATCTCTCAAGGGAGCCCGCGAAATTCGTTTTTTTTTTTCGGTTTTTGCAATTTGCCGATCACTGTCACTGTGACACACATGTGACTTTACTGATTAATAATGATTAAAATCACCAATACAACCTCTCAGTTCATATTATTTCCTTGAGTGACTATTTGATTAAAAAGGCATTCAAAGGCAGTAGGTAATAATAATATGAACTGAGAGGCAAATTGGAAAAAAACGTTAAAAAAATCGAATTCCGCGGGCTACCTTATAGGATTCATAATGAACATTCACAATTCATCGCCAACCCGCCTGCCAAGCGTGGCGATTATGGAAAATCCCCCCCTTCTGGGGGAGGCCTATGTCTAGCAGTGCACGTCTTATGGCTGAAATGATGATGATGATGATGATTCATAATGATTTGCAAAAAAACTTATCTCTTATTTACTTTAGTGTCGCAATCGAAAGGTAAATGTCACTTATTCAAAGAGTGATTCCGATATATTGACTTGGAACTACCAAATTCCATTTGATCCAGATGTTACTTGAAAATATTGCTACCCACATGGTGCAATGTTTCCTATAGGTTCAATGCTTTGAATTTTCTAAGTAAAAAAGGGCTGTCTTTGGAGCTACTACTTCTAACAGAAAGTGTGAAGTTCGACGGCTTACCTTGCCGTCACCACATAAATAATCAGCCTACTCGTGCATCGAGGGTTCCGCACAAAATTGTTAGTCTTTTATTTTATTATTAAACTACATTTTAGTTTTTTAGATTTCTTCGTCCTGCCAAACTTTATGAATCTAGACTTTGACACACACAGACACGAATTTAAATTATAATAGCTCTAGACCGACTAACAAAATAAGTTATTCAAAACTTGAACCACCAAACTGTTACAACCTAAAATATAATATTATAATATTCAAATCCTTCAACACTTCCACAACTTTAATTAAAACATCACTCCATCAGCCATAACAAATAATTAACTCGTTTAAGAAAATAATAGCCCGGACCAATACAGTCAGCATCACAAGTTGATTAACACTCCAAAAAGTTTCAAAGCAGGTTTTTTAACCTTTCGTTTCGAACGTAGATCTACGCGAGACACAATGGCTTTTTAATTGTGTCTAATTACACGGCATACGAAAGGTTAATAAAAAAAAACTCGTTTGATATTACTCGTTACTAACAAGTAATTGAAGAGTTAAGAATATATTAAAGAATAATCTTCTGAAACATTAAAAATATTAGCTGGAGTCTTGTACATTAAATAATTAAAATTAAAAAATTAAGCTGCTTCTGTTGCTGACTGTACCAACAAACTTCCTTCTCACTAAATGGCGCGAAGTGTTAATTAAATGCTACTAGTACTTTAAAGCTTGGTTGACACTGGACCACGCTTGTCCAAATTGGCCGAACTTCCCCCCAAAACTTCTCGAAAATCCCCCACTGACAGTTGAGAATCTGTACACAATAATATGAGCCTTATAGACATAGAACGTTAAATTAAATTTATTGTGGAGGCACATGATTTAGTTACAATAGAACTCTAGTCTTGAACGGTAATCAATTGCGAAACAGGTAGACTCGAATTTGATTTAATTTCGGGCTTTGTTTGCCAACAAGTCATTATAAAGCCTCTTATAATTGCTTCTCAATCTGAAAGTGGCATGAATGTGTAGCAATTTTGATTTATATTTTCCTATGAAAAGGAATTAATATGCCTTGTTACAAGATAGCTTTACTTGGAAAACTGCTTTGATCAAACAAGCGCTCACAAAATCTTTGTTCAATAATGATTATATTATAATAATATTAGCCAACTTAAGGGCAGGTAGACCAAGCGAAATAGGCATTTAACGCTACCAAGAGTTGCCCGCGATTGCCGCAAAGCGAGCCGTGCGCTTACGTCGCGAGGAGTGTCACCTGTGTCACATTACAGATAAGCAGGCAGTAGGTCAACTTGTCTTATTGATTTATTTTTAAATTAAAATAAGAGATTTGATTAATTAAAAACTCGTTTTATTATAATTTGTAGTAATCGAAGCGAAGTCTTTCGTTTTTTTGTAATAAATTAATTTGAGTAGATATTTTAAATGGAATAAACTCTGAACTATACTTATTACATTAATTGATGTTTTAGTTTCTAGGTCGGGTGTTCCAAATGCAATAGGTAACGCAAGGACGACAATCTGCCGGTTTCTGATTTGAGAAAAGTAGCAAATCCCAACTGAGTATTCTCAAATAGATAAGTATATGCTTAAGTTTTTTACGTTTCACAAGTTAAAATCGATTTTCGTCAAACCCTAATCAACTGATCATTTACTTAAGTATTCCTGATCAAATCTAACACGTTCCAATTCCCATTAAAAAACCGGTGCTTTTCCAAAACTCATAATATTAAATTATTTTATTCTTATAAATTTAAAACAGACTCATAAACTAAACTAATTTTAAATAACAGCGTTAACATTAACAAATTTATGTTATAAAAACTGCATTATGGACATTTTAGCAATTTCATATTTGACGTCTTTGCATGAACCGAATCGTGAATCGGTGAATGTCATTGTCAATTTGTCAAGGAACTGCTAGAGTGCTAGTGAGTAAATAGACACAAGTTTTATTGGAATTCTGATAATATTTTTATTTAAACTTCCCATTGTACCTACTCATTAAAATGGATTAAGATAAGAAAAAGAGATCGCCAAACTATACTTTAGAGGAGAAAGAAAATCTTCTTTCAATAATAGCAAAGTAAACAGTACCTACTAGCTTATAATGTCTACCATATTTTATAATTTTATGCTTATCATTGGATACACTTACACATTATATAAGTATTCAGTTGGTTATGATTATTATTGCTTCAGATACCAAAATGTAATAGAGTGCAAAAGGACAGGGGCTTACTATTATTCAAAAGAAACAGGAAGCCTGGAAGTCCATTGCTAAAGATTATAATAGCCTCTGCATGACTGGGCCTAGGGATAAAACAATGCTTAAACATTTTTATAATAATATTAAGCATCGTGCAAGAAAAGGTTCTGCAAATGAGAATGTGAGCATAAAACTTATAGATCACGATTTATAAACTATAAACGACAACACACGCCACAATCACCTTCAACACTTTTCGAAGTTTCAGTTGCATTCCTGAATGTAGGCATGGAAATCTTCTTTTCAGAACACCAAAACCCCGTT
Organism: Diarsia brunnea; assembly: GCA_949774965.1. Classification (NCBI taxonomy): domain Eukaryota; kingdom Metazoa; phylum Arthropoda; class Insecta; order Lepidoptera; family Noctuidae; genus Diarsia; species Diarsia brunnea. The sequence goes on along the minus strand of OX459002.1, from coordinate 17,215,975 downwards.
CAATTGTGTTCCGTGTTGATATCTGGGCTCTGTTGTAGGCTTCTTGAGATGGAGAGGCAGGGTTCAAAAAGGGTGTCAGTAGATATCTGAGGCATGGGTAACCACTATCTCCGAGAGTAAGGTATGACCCAAATCTGCCAGCTTCAAATTGAGCTGCAAGGGGTGAGTCATTCCAAATCGTAGTGTCGTGCACGGAGCCTGGCCAACGTGCAATGACACTAGTTATTTGTAAGTTGGCATCACAGATGGCTTGAACATTAACAGAAAAATAACCTTTCCTGTTCCTATACAGTTCAGCTCTATTCCCTCCTGGTGAATTTATTTTCACATGTGTGCAGTCAACAGCACCTATAACTCTCGGGAATCCAGCAATGTCAAAAAATCGTGCCGCTACTGATGGTCTCTCCTGTGCAGTGGGCATTCGAACATATTGCCGTCTCAATAACGCTATCGCACTAGTTACCCTCTCTACCACGTGGCACACCGTCGCCTTGCTCACATTCACAGTGTCCCCCACAACAGCTTGAAAGCTACCAGTCGCGTAAAATCTGAGAGCTATTAACAACTGCAACATGGGAGAAATGCAGTCTCGCCGTTGAATACGACAGGTCAGTTTAGGCTTTATTTTGTTAAAAATAAACCTAACCGACCCCTTCGTGAAGCGGAACCGACTCTTAAATCGTTCATCGCTTAGCGTGATGCACAAGTTAGGCCGATGTCTTATGCTAGCGAAGGAGGTGGCGGAACGTGAGAGGGAGAGAACCTCTCGTCCCAGCCGCCGCGGGAGGCGATCCGGGCGTCGGGGGCCACGTGATGGCTTCCGGCCACCGTAGACGCGGGCCTGTGGACGGTGAGTGATGGGTAAGCTTGCCGTCCGTCCGTCTTATGACGACGACAGGCCGTGTCGACGGCGCGTTCGTGTTCCACGCGCGCCTCAAAGAGATGTCAGCAACATGGAAGGGGCCCGCAAGGGCCAACGCCTGTCGAGGCTGCGGGTTGTTCGCAAGGGATACCGCGGCCTCGACATGAAGGGCTAAGAAGGAACATGGGTGGTTTTTAGTCAGTAGAAGTCTGACACTCCCTTTCGCTCTGCCCAAGAGCGGGAGGGGTTATTTGATGATTTCCCACCCCCCAAAAAAAAAAAAAGGCCGATGTCTTGCTATTCTTCTTAGGCGCGGTTGTCTGCGTTGAGGCATCTCCAGAGATGACAGGGAAGTATCGTCGTAACTCATTTCGATCAAAATCACTTACAAAATCACTAGATAATAATACTGAGCACAGTTTGAGTAGCCGAAATTGGTGTGTCAACGTTCAACTACTTATCTTGACGTTGATAATGCTTTGAGTATAGTCAAACACGTTTTTCTCATTTCAGAAACGCAAGTGTTGGTCTTAAGCATGAGTTAAGCATGCTTTCTGTCAAATTTGAATAAATGATGATAGATTACTCAAATCTTGATCAGAGTTTAAAAAAACTCAATTCAGAAACGGAAAAATGTTTAAGTAGTACTTAAGTATAGATTGAGACGTATTCAACTTCAAATACTCAATTCAGAAACCGGCAGAATGCCGCAAAGATCGCGTCATTATTATCATTTACGGAACAGATTAGGATGATCATCGTAGCTTTTTAGTCGACCTTGTTTAGGGTTCCGTACCCGAAGGGTAACCAACGGGAACCGGGGGGGTACCCTATTAATAAGCCTTCGTTGTCCGTCCGTCCGTCTGTCAGCGGTCTGTATCTCATGATCTATAATAAGTAGACGATTGAATTTTTCACAGAATGTGTATCTCTGTTGTCTCTAAAAGAACAATTAATACGAAAAATTAAAAAAAAAAAATATTAAAAAAGAACTCGATATTTGAATGGAAAATCGTATATTTTTTAATACAACAACGATAATATTATCAACTCTGTATCTCACGCATATGATAATCACCAAATGTGTCAAAATTATTATTCATGTATTCGGGGGGGTATGAGGAACAGGGTGTAAAGTTCCTCATCCCCCATAGAAAAGGGAGGATCCTCCGACCAGACGGGTGTTGTGTCCGACATAAATGTAAGTCGGGATTTTCTATATAGGCTAATGTCGCGGATAATGTTGATAGCGCGATGTAGGAATTGCCAATTTAGTTCGCATGTGTTGCGATAGATGTCGCTGTCGCCACATCACTCCCCTCCGAGACCGGAGGTCGATAGCAGACTGAGTCTTGATGCTTGCCAGGCCAGTGGAAGGTTCCAGTGAGTCGGAACCGGATGCCGCGTAGTTCTCGGTGAGTCGGAACTGTCTGCGGTGATGCCCCAGTGAGTCGGGGTGATGCTGCATTATGCTCCAGTGAGTCGGAGTGATGCTGTGCTGGGTAGTGGCTGGCTGCTGCGTCGACCAGGAGAGAAGTGCGTCTCTGCTTGCTGACCGGCCGAAGTGCAGTGTGCTGTGCCAAGGTCGCTGATGAGGCTGAGGGTGATGACCAGGTATGCGCTTCTGCTGCATGCTGGTGGTCAGGATACCCTTTGAAGCCGTGGTTGGAATACATCTTTGAGTACTTTTTCTACGATGAAGGAGTCTTCTGTGTCTTCAGTTTTTCTAAAAAAAAGAGAAATATGGTAAGTCTTACAAGTTTGTCTTACACATCCGAGTAAAAGCATTGTATGTAAAATGCGGTAAAAACATAAAATGTGGTACTTACGTTAATGTTACAGTTTTTTGTGTATCAACAGGATCCAATCCAATAAAAGAGGTTTTGGATACATCAGCCGTGTTTCTACATGATGCATTATCCATGTAGTACCTGAAAACCCACCCACATTATGTTAGTTAATGTACATTATGAGTATCCAGGACTTTAATACAGTAGAGCATCGATTATCCGAACGTCGTTCAACCGAATGACAGACTCCTTTTTCCGTTTGAGGTACAGAACCCTAATCTTGATCTATGGTAATTACATGACGCGGGCTAGCGGACTGCGAGTAAGGGTAACTCGCCGTCCGATCAAGGACCAAGCCCGGGTCCGCGGCGCGTTTTGTTCCACGCGCGCCTCAAAGAGCTGTCAGCAAACTGACGGGGCCCAAATAGGGATGCCTGCCGGGGCCACGAATATGTCTTACCAGGATACCGTGGCCCTGGAACGCAAAGGGCAACCAAAGGAACAGGGTGGATTTTAATTAGTACAAGTCTGACAGTCCCTTCCGCTCCACTCAGAGCGGCAGGACTCATTTGATGATTTTACCACACGATAAAAAAAAAGATAATTACATACCTATTTTCGTTTGAATCCTCAGGTATCAGATTTGTTGCTGCGGCAGTGTTCATGTTAGTTTCTTCAGGCTGCCCAACTAACCTATAACAAAAAGTAAATGGAGTACCTATTTCACAGATGAAATTGATAGGTAGATATAGTAATTTACTGTTTGTTAGCAAACGCCAGGTTGAGATATCGAAATAGAAAAAATATGATTTAATTTTATCAAAAATCTTAGCGTTCTCTAGTAGTACTGATATTTTTATATTGTGGCTCGCCACTCGCCAGGCAGGATACCGAACGAAAAGACAAAATATGAATTATCAAAAATCGTAGCGATCCTCGGTACTAATATTCATAAACTAATAATAATAATAATAGTACGATGATCGTAAGTTTTAGATATTTACCAATCAGAGACTGAAGTAAAATAAAAATTAATTTTGAGACCAAATTAAATTACAATACAAATAAAACATTTACGTAGGTACTTACTTCTTCACATATCTTTGGAGTGCATTCTTTCTATTTGTCTTTTATTGCTTTACACGACTTTTTTCGCCTGCGTTGTTTATTGCCCATTATAATTTATAACTAACAAGCAACAAATTCTCAAAAAGAGATAGTATGGTGCGCGTAGTTGTCAAACTGACACAGGTCCGTCGTCCATAAGCGCCAACACGCGACTGAACGGACCTGTCCGAGCCGCCGCGATCGCTTTTAATTCTTATTTAAACATAGTAATTGAGAAAATCATTTTATCAATTCAAACTCTGCGAATTTGTCTTAAAATAATTAGTTTCTTAATTATAGTACAAAAATTAAATATAAAAAATCAGTAATATAGTCATAATATTGAAAAAACGATCTAAAAAGGGGTAACTTTGCGATTTTTTTCTATCGAGTGAAGTTCATCAGGTCTTGCAACTGAATGCGATTTTGACTAGATAAGATCCTTAACTAATACATATATTTTTTATTAAATTTAAAACACTGTATTTTTTGTCTCAGATTGTTTTAAAAAACTTAAATTCGGGTCCACCCAGCCTTAATAGGTATCGATTAGTATATTGAAAGGACAACAAACCCTGCTTCTTTTTAAATTTCGAACATTGCTCAAACGACAGCACACAATTTGTTCGGAATCGAACGCATTGGTTTTATATTTGAAATAGTGGCGAATTCACATCTCCACTTAGTTCGAATTTCAAATGTACATAGATTACACCTGATAAAAATGGCCGCCAGTATTAAAAAGAATTACACTACTGAGTCTTGAGACTTGAACACGAATATGTCTTTTGATACATTTGTTGTCAACGACTGACATTTGATTAGACTTATCTTTTCACCTCCAGAGCCTTTTGTTTTTATTATTTCTATTACATCTTGAAAGAAAGTTAGAAAAATATCAAACCTTCTTTGATAAAAAATATGGTTCGTGTCTATCGATGCGCTCTAGGAGTGATCGATAGTGCTCGAACCTCTGGGACCGGATTCAATTCCAAGATAAAAAGCTTGTAGGTAGTGATCTGAGCGGGATTATTTACAGTCAAGTCTACATAGAAACCGTAGATTTTGTATTTTATTCAGATACTGCAGTGGAGTCCTTGAGGGATTTCAGAATAAACGAAAGTCACTTGGATGGGATCATCTGTGTGGCTAAGCATTTTGCGGTTAGCTTATAGATGGGTTGGAACTGTAAACACATTAAAACACGTTGACACACAGTGTCGCTGTTATCGAAAACGAAACTGAATTTCAGAACACAATTTATAAAATTATTTTTATATAATTATATTTTTTGTTGCACGGCGTTTAAAGTTCTTGTTGTTGAACATGGTTTTACCTGAATGCGGTCAATCAGGCGTTTTATCTCGATCACGTCTGATGAAAAGCGATGGGGGAGGTTTATGATGGAACGAGCGTTCCCCGAAGATGCCTGTTCAGTCTGATGCCTGTTTAGTCTGATGCCTGTTCAGTCTGATGCCTGTTCAGTCTGATGCCTGTTCAGTCTGATGCCTGTTCAGTCTGATGCCTGTTCAGTCTGATGCCTGTTCAGTCTGATGCCTGTTTAGTCTGATGCCTGTTCAGTCTGATGCCTGTTCAGTCTGATGCCTGTTCAGTCTGATGCCTGTTCAGTCTGATGCCTGTTCAGTCTGATGCCTGTTCAGTCTGATGCCTGTTCAGTCTGATGCCTGTTCAGTCTGATGCCTGTTCAGTCTGATGCCTGTTCAGTCTGATGCCGATTCAGTCTGATGCCTGTTCAGTCTGATGCCTGTTCAGTCTGATGCCTGTTCAGTCTGATGCCTGTTCAGTCTGATGCCTGTTCAGTCTGATGCCTGTTCAGTCTGATGCCTGTTCAGTCTGATGCCGATTCAGTCTGATGCCTGTTCAGTCTGATGCCTGTTCAGTCTGATGCCTGTTCAGTCTGATGCCTGTTCAGTTCTGTCAGAGGGGGCACAAATCGGACAGAGAGCTCCACACTTTAGCTGTGCGCATAATAA